>CM072902.1:11472246-12072246 GCA_037013685.1 Acridotheres tristis
TTCAGCATTCATACAGAGAGGCTTCTGCAGGGCTGATTTCAGGCCAAAAGGGACAGATTTCCTGTTTTCCTCTCCTCTGCAGGACGGTGGAGGGGGGGGGTCGGGGGGGTCCTTCACTCCAGGTTTGGAAGCAAACCTAGGATTTATCCTCCTGTCTGGGGGGCATTTAATTTAGGCACAATAGAGAAGCAATCTCCTCCAAATCAGAATTAAGCTCCAGAAAAGAGGGGGCCATTTGCAGTCATATCACTCTGAATGCGATATGTGCAACTGCAAGGACTGCTTTGTCTAAGTCCCTTGGCCTTAGGCCACGGTGCTGGCAATACCACTAGCTAGAGGAAGAGCTGGTGCGTGAGGATAATGGCAGAAGACAGGGAGGGAAGAGAGAGCCCATTTTGGATTCAGAGGAGGACGTTCTTTCATTGAAAAGATTCTGGGGGTGTTGAGGATGATCCGAACTCAGAAGAGAGGACAACTTAGACAAGAATAGTTCCAGCATGACAGCAAACTGCTGCTAACTTGCCGATACAAGGGGGAAAGGAGGGTGGGAGAGAAGGGGAAGATAAAACTGCATGAAAGAATCCGAAGCCCTGATCGCAGCCCGAGCGTTGGGAAGCACAGACACGGCAGCGAGAGGGCTGGAGACAGAAACTTCACCGCTCGGCTCGCATTGTGCGCGGCATGTCTGAGCCGGGATTTTGCAGTCCCTGCTCGCAGAGCAGCCAGACTCGGATCCCCTCCACTGCATGACCTAATCCCCACCCCTCACCCACCATCGCAAAATACCACCTTTGTTTTCCCTGCAATTTTACGGCTGTTCCGGAGAGCAAGGCACAGGTTCTCGTGGGAGCCGGCAGGAGAACGGTTTCCCTTGCTGGGCTTTGTTTTGTTTCTTTTTTTTCCTCTCTTTTTTTTTTTCCCCTCCGGTGGCACTTCTGCTTTTTGTCAGAAATCCTCGGCACATCCCCTGCTCCCTGACCCCTCTGCAGAGCAGCACTCGAACCCACGGTGCTCCCCACACACGATCCCGGCTCCCCGCGCCTTTGCACCCTCGCGGCCCCACCGAGCTCAGCTCCACGCAGGATCGAGGTGGCACCGCCACCTCGGCTCATCCACCAGCTGGTGACGAGTCCTTGCAGTAAAATACGATTGCTGCTCTCCTGATAGCTAGAATAGAGATGCATCCCGGAGATCCCTTTCGCTCCTCAGCCTCCCAGGATCACAACCACTAACGGTGCTGTAAAAATCACCCGGGCACATTTCCCTCCCTCCTAAACCCAACTCCAAAACTTTTTCTCAGGAAAAAAAAAGAAATCAGCTCCATTTGTGGCTGGCTGATGCCAGTCCTGCAGGCTGGGCTGCGGGAATGGGAGACGGGAATGGGATTTTTTAAAGAAAGTCAGAACCAACTTCTCCATTTTGGTGCTGTTTAATCAGAGCCGACGAGCACAGATTAGCGAGATCCCCTCCAAATATCCCACAGCGAAGCAATTGCTGCTGCGGCTTTGTTCAGGCTGCACCGATTCACGCACGGAGACTCGATGTACAGCAGCACCGCAGCACCGGCAAAAACCCGCCGGCTGATGCCTTCGGAAATCGGGAAGAGAAAAACGGGGGAATGTAGTTTTAAAAAAAGAAAGAAAGAAAAAAAAAGGAGGCGAAAAGTTAACGCTGTCAAGGAAACTTTTTAAAGAGGAAAGTTGGAAAGACTCTTGTACAAATCTAAGGATGAGGAGTGATTTTTAAACAGGAGTTTTTTAAAAGAAATAGTGCAATCCCTGTGTGCAGCCCTCCCCCATCCCCAAAAAATCGCCAGCGAGCGGAGAGGGCTGCTCCGCTCGGGATGCGGGGGAGACTCCGGCGGGGGGAGCGCTGACCGAGGGCGGCCCCGAGGCGCTGGCGGCGCCTCCGCGGACGGAGGTCCGGGCTCCGGGGCTCCCCTCCGGCCCGCGGAGCGCGGCCCGGGGCGGCCCCGCCGCCGGAGGAGGCGTGAGGCGAGGCGAGGCGCGGGGCGAGCGGCCGCACTTGCGGCGTCCCGCCAGCAGCGGTCCTCGCTGAGGCGCCGCCGGAATATTCCTGATCCAGATCAATCAGCCGCCCCGGGGAGCCGAGCATGGAGGAAACCCGGCGGCCGGAGCCCCGGAGCGGCGGCGGCGTCGGCGGCGGCGGCGGCGGAGCGGGGCCGGGCGGGCGCGGTGCCCGGCGCGGGGGCGGTGCGGAGCGGGGCTGGCGGGGCTGGCGGCGCCGGCGGGCGGGCGGGCGCGGGTAATGGCGGCGCGGAGCCGCTGCCCCGCCATACCGGACTGGGCACAAACTCGAGTCCCGAGCTTCCCCCAGGTGCCGGTGCGGCACCCGCCGCTCGCCTCCCAAACTTGCCACCCAGTTGCCGCCGCGGACTTACCCGGGTTGAGGGGAGTCCCGGGGATGTGGGCGTTCAAGTTGGGCTTGTAAGACATTCCCAGAGACATGGCCAGCGGGAGGAGGAGAAGCGTCCTGAAATTCAACGAAGCGTCTCCGTGTCTCCCAGACACTTTGGGTTGTTTACAGCAGTAGCAGCACCGGCAAATATGGCCGTCAGTTATATTGACACCCACAATGCAATATATCATCCATACATCATGAGGAGACGCGGATCCAAAAACTTTGGGGGAGAGCCGGCAGCCACCCGCCGCGGCCGCCCGGCGCCCCGCGCACGGCGGCGCGGAGGGCGGGGGCGCGGCGGGCGGGGGCGCGGCGGGGGTGCGCGGCCATCCCCTCACAGACAATGGAGCTCCCCTCAGGGACCGCCGGCAGGGAGCGGGCCGGGCGGGCGGCGGCGGCGGCGGCGAGGAGCCCGCCGGCGGTACGGGGAGGGGTTGGAGGGGGTGTGGGGGGGGGGGGCTGTTTTAATTAACTTGGGAAAGTTTTGGCGCAAGTTGCGGGTTTTGGCCGGGCTGTGCCCGCGGCCGGCCCTGTCAGCCCCGGGCGTCCCCTCAGGGCGGCCCGCGCGCCGCCGCCTTTCCCGCCTCCCCCTCACCTCAGACCGGGCGTTCACTCCCCGGCTCCCCCCCGCTCCAATCTCCATGGAAAATACCTGTTGATAATTTTAAAATAAAAGGGTTTTTTTTCTTCACCCACCCCCTTAGATGCCAACAAGAAAAAACCTGCCTTTTTAATTTCCTTTTAATTTTTTTTTTCCCCCAAACCACCTAGTTCTCCCCGCTTGAAGGTGGAAGGTTAATGTGGATTGCAGCTTCTGAGGGACTAAAAAAAAATTTGAATCTCGTTGACAATTGGCACATTTTCTGCTTGCAAACAGCAGTAAACTTCCCCATCAAAATTAAAAAAAAAAATCAGGTTAAATGATGATTTCCAGCGTGTGTCTGCCATCAGAACTCATCCTTTTTGCTGCAAGATATTCAGGTTTGCTCCTTCTGTCAATTAATATCGAACACACTCAAAAATTGTTCAATTACTCCAGATTCATCCCAGCAAAACTGTGTGGGATCTGGACAACCTCTCCTTAGGTGCACAGCTCAGCCTGAGACCCAGCAGATCAGACCCCCATGTATATTTTACCAGCAGCCACTCTGAGATCTGGTAGTTTTATTGTATGTGCTATTTAATGTCTATCCATGGTTCATACTGCTCTCAATGCCAGCCACAGCAAACACGGAGAGACTGATCCTGCTCTTTGGAAATCAGGGGCACATTCCTTGTCAGTGGCACTGATTCAGGCCTTGTGGACGGCACTGCAGAGGGGAGCAGGTAACACCTCCAGCACAGAGCCACGGAAACAGTCACGGAGCAATCCGATGATTTCCTCTGCATAAAGGAGAATTAAGGGAAAACGGGAAAAGAGGAGCAGCCTTTGAGACCCTGGCTGACGCCCTACTGACTGTGCACTGCATGAAAGGAACATCTGAAAATTCTGACTGGCACCAGATGAAACACTGTTGTGTTTTATTTCCAGACCAAGTGCTCGACTCCAGCGATCCTGGCGAGTTCCAGACTGGCACCGACTGTCCTTAAAACTGATCCATGCTCCAGTCGGCTAGAGAGGGGTCCTGAGAGCCCCAGGCACAGAATTCCACGCTCAGTGACAGTAGTTTCACACTGGTGCTTGTGATTACAACTGTGTCATTCTTCTTAGAGTCCTGAAAGGCTGCACTGGTAAACCCTCACTGTGTGAGTGGGAACTCTTCAAAACTAAAGCTTCACTTCCAGGTTTGTAAATAGCAGCTTTTCTGTTGAATGCTGGAAGGCCAGCAAAGTCCTGCACACCGCTCTGGGATTTTCCATCGTGTGGTTGCTTACAGTCACACCAAGTGAGTGCGAAATGGGAGCATTCCGAGCTTTCTGTGTTTTTCACGGATTTTCACCAACTCTACAAAACTGTGCTCAGAGCAGCACTGTGAAGAACAAGATCCCCTGTGTTTTGCTTGGGTTTCATAATGACAGCTTCAAAATATACAATATTCCAAGGGGGAGGCAGGGGATATGGAAAAAGTCCTGTAAAGATTATTCTTCCTTCAGCACAAGGCACTGTGAGGGCCAGGCTTAATGAGATGGTCAGGCTTGTAGGGCAGCATCATCTATCCTGCGAGCAGGAACCCAGCAGTATCACATCTGGGCACCTGATGTTTGCTCTGCAGGTAGCAGTGATGGCACAAGACACAAGACCCTGGTAAAGGACAAACTTACTGCTTGGCCTCAGACTCTATTTAAACTTCAGATGACTTTACTCTTGGTTCTTTGGCGCTGAGGGTTCACTGCAATTGTTCTGAAGCAGGTGTGGCCACAAGAACAAAACCACCACAGTGCTCGGGCCCTGGGCTGACTGTTCAGCGGGTTGACCACAGAGTCGAGCTCCCTTGGAGGGGCTGCCTGTGGTTTCAACTTGTTTGATGTCCCAAGCTGGGCTGCAGCGCTGGAGTTGTGCAAACTGTGCCTCGAGTGAGGCAGCTCCAGCTCCCAGGCTGTGTGCAGTGAGCTGCAGGGCCCTGCTCTGCAGCCTGAGGGCTCGGTCGTGTTCGCTGACAGCAAAAGCAGCTCTTCATCACCAAGTGGCCAAGTCACAGAGCAGGAAATACAGCAGAGCCATTTTATCACACAGGTGACATTTGCAAGGCTTCTGCACACTGAGACATAACTTAAATGTGAGCTGCTGTTTTCCAGCAAGGGAGGATGGACAGGAGGATATGTCTGTCTCCTCAGTCACTACAAGAAGCACTGATGATTTATTTTCCAGGTACAGGTGCCTCTTCTCAGTTGTGTAATATCTGAGACATTCACTCTGTCCCCCTACCCTTTCTGCTCTTGGTATTTTCTCTGTTCCCTCTCCTGGTTTGACTTCCTCACCTCTGCTCCTCCCAAACCACTGGGAATACTGAGCAGCCGGAGTTTCCACAGAGTTTGCCTCCAGCCCTTGCTTAGCCAGACCTCTGACTGATCTGAGGAAGGTTTTCTCTTTCCAAAGCTCTGCGGGGTCGGTGCCACGGCCCTTGGGCGAGGGTGTAAGGAATATTCATGCAAAGTGGGGTGTTGGAAGGTGCTGGCAGCTGTGCCACAGAGCCAGGGGCCTTGGGCCATGCTGTTAAACAAACTTGTTTGTCCCCTTTTATCTGGAAACAAAACGAAATAGTCATCACCGCGCTGTGCTGTAACACTCATGGGGACCTGCAAATGAAGATCACAAACTAGGCTTGTTCCTTATCACCTTGGGTTAAGTCAACAATGAGGAGAATTAAAGATGGCACAGTAAGACCCTCTTTTTTTCCCTGGCATGTCTTCGATGTGTGTAAAACATTAAATTTGCGCATTAATTTCAATGTAATTAATTGTTGTCAGGCTTAATGAATTGAGTGACTTGGGGATATTCTAACTGTCCTTTACCCACCACAGAATCCCACGTAGCAGCGAGGGGAAAGAGGTGGGAAGTTTGTTCCTTTTCCTAGAGGGAGTTTATATTCAAATACTTACTCCACATTTCTGGTGATCCAGCACCATACATAAAATAACCACAGATGCACCTTCAAATTGCTGAGCACTAATTTAATCTTCGAGTCTCCAAACTGCTCTGGTGCTACAACTACCATGATCAACCAAAATTAAAAGCCTCTGATCGACCTAGACTGAAAATTAAGCTTTATAAGTCTTAGGTGAAGGCAAGGTTTAACCTCTGTGGAAAGCACAAATGGTAGAGGCAAGTGAATGTCAGTTTTAACAAACAGCATTTTCAAAGATGCTTTGCAGAGCTGAGTACCTTTCTCACAGGGATTGTAATGAGCCAGCAGCTCCTGGTGCAGAACCCTTCCTTCCCCAGGACACCCAGCACGCCCCTGGGGCAGTCTGGGACCCTGGCATAGAGGGAAATTTGTGCATTTTGTGCTTTTTGGCATCAATATTGCTCCTTTCTTATCGCTTTGCTACAGCTTTTTACATTCCTGTCTCTGTTCCCCACAACTGCTTCCTGCTGATGCTACAAAGTTTCTCTCGTGCTTTTTTTGTTTCCAAGAGAAAACTGACAGCCCTTGATGTCCCTCCTCTGTGATCTGCCTTTCCTGGCTAGTATTTGCTGTCTACTGCCCCATCCTCACCAAAATGCACAAAACCCACCGAATCCTGAACAAAAACACACGTTCTCCAGCTCCACCCTGTTGCCTTCTTACACCTCAAAATCCCCCTGGAAGCTCTGGATTGCTCCCCTCCAGTGGAAAGAGCCTTCTGAGACTCTGCAAGGAAGGAGGTGATGCAGTGTCCAATGCAGGAGTGCTGCAGCAGCAGCCAGAGCCAGGCCCCAGGAAATCCTCTCCCAGCTCCTGGCCCACATCCCCAGACAGCCTTGCAGCAATTTCAGGTGGAAGCCTGGATGGCTATTCCAGGCTTTCCCCCTTCAATCCTCCCTGACAAACTTCTTCCCAGTCTAGCCCTGCTCCCCACTTGGAGATGGTTCCTCCCAGGGCCAGATGCCGTATTATCTGGAGCGACTTTCCCTCCCAGCCTTGTTTTCCTCCCTGCTCCTGAGTCCTTTGTCTGGCTGCCAAGTGGAGCAGCCCTGCCAGGCAGACAGCTGCTCCGCATCGCCGCACGGGTGCTGCCCTCTGGGCTGAGGAGCCGATTCCAGGCCCGTTCCATCTCCGAGGGGGACACTCTGCCTCGGAGGTGTCGTGTACCAGCAGGACAAAAAGCAAATAGCACCTGTGAAGCTGTCGTAAGGCACTGGGAATGTTTAAGATAAAGAGGCCTTGGTGGCGTTCTGGGTTTACCTCTGAGACACAGCGAGTAGAGAGCCTGCTCTCTCCTGCTCTGGCTGGAGGTCTCCCTGGAGGACCACGGAGAAGGAATGAGAAGTTTCCAGGCCCTCGGCCACATAAGCACAAGCCTGGAATCTCTCTAATGAAAGTTTTCCTCTTTGCAGTTTGCCAGGCAAACAAGCACCAGGCACCAATATCAAAACCAGCCCAGATTCCAATGAAAACCAGCAAAGAAAGAGTAGAAATTAAACTGCCTCATTTTGCTTGGTAAGTACCGGCAAATAAAACTACAGAGGGGAGAGGAGAGGAGAGGAGAGGAGAGGAGAGGAGAGGAGAGGAGAGGAGAGGAGAGGAGAGGAGAGGAGAGGAGAGGAGAGGAGAGGAGAGGAGAGGAGAGGAGAGGAGAGGAGAGGAGAGGAGAGGAGAGGAGAGGAGAGAGCTCTCCCTGCCCTGCTGGGCACAGGCAGCCCAGCTGATACTGGGGCTTGGGCCAAGGAGCTCCTCCTTCCTTGCTATTGCTTGCAGGAATGGAATATCACTTTATCCCCATGTTACAGGGCTTCTCTGCATCATTTTTCCAGACAAACGTGTACTCCACCCTGCCCGATTCCTTCAGTTTGCCTGGAAGGACTCTCCCTTCTTGCCCTGTGGGCTGGACTCCCGCTTCCCTCCCACTCCTGAGTCCTTGAAGGCTGTGCCAAGGAGTGAGCTGGCACTGCCGGGCTGCGGCACGGCCCTGCCTCTGCCTCCCTCCCCGCGCTGCTGCGGGCCCGGGGCAGGGAATACCCCGCCCTTTGGCTGGGGCAGAGGAGGCTCCGAGACTTTCATCCCAGCCCTGTCTGGGAAAGCTCCTGAACCTGCTCTGTGTCTGGGAGCACAGGAATCCACAGCAGCAAAGCTGAGTGCTGGCTCACCTGGAGTGATTCCTAGCGGCAGAGCTGCTGTCAAACACCCCTTGTCCATGTGAAATAATCATCCACGTGGCACCTGTGAGAGCTGCAGATTCAAATCGCAGTTGGAAGGGACACACTGGGGTTAAAGCCCACAGAAACCTTTCTGAGTGCAAAGCAAGTGTCACCTGGCCAGTGTCATTTGCCTGAAATAAATAATCAGAAGCACAAACACCTCTGACCCTCAGAGCCTCCTTGTAACACCAACTGTGCAGCCTGATGGGAGCATCCCTAATTGTTTTGTTACTGGTCATTTGAGCAAAGGAAGTGGAGGAGAGAGTGGCAGCAAAGCTCAGGGCTGGAAAATGGAAATGACTGTGAGGAAAGGAATGTGGAGCTTCACATCTACTCAGGGTCAGCGGCGGAGAGAAGAGCAGGGTGAAGGGGGAAGGAGGAGAAGCAGGAGGTAAATCTCGGTGACAGGACAGCACAGTCTCTGGAGTGCCGCTGTGGCAGGGGCGGCCCCTCGGTGTCTCTGCCGGTGCCATAGAGCCCTCGGCTGGCACTGCCGGGCACGGCACTTTCTTCCCTCACCAGCCCAGAGCCCAGACACAGCTTTTGCCAGCATGAGTCTGACACGTCTGCTGAGCTCCTGCAACAGGACACTGCTCAGAGCAGAAGGGAGAGCCCTGAAATCTCTTGCCAAGCTGATGTCTGTGTATGAGGACCACTGGTTTGAAGCCTCTGTGCCCAGCCCTGTGAGAATGTGGGTGCAGAGTTTTGCAGTGCCAATTCCCTCTCCCAGTGGAGGCAGTGGGACTTTGCTAAACACAAAATATTTTTAGCAAGCCAAACAATGAAACTCTGCCTAAACATCTACCTGAAGAGCGACAGTAGCCTCCTGCCCTGGCACACTGCCTAAAACCCCTCTTTCCCTCTACGAAAGCCAAAAGGGGAGGCCATGGGGTACCCCCCGGATCTCTTGGAGTGGACACACTGTGGCTCCTCCCCACGGCAGATGCTGCAGCCTGGCAGCCACCTCGCTATGCCCATGCTGTGTGTGCACAGAAAGGGAGGGACAACCCCGGATGGGAAGGATTTACAGCCCTGGCAGACACTGGTGATGGGGACAGCTCGGTCAGGAATTTAAACAGTGCAGAGTGAGGCTGAGCCTTGCCAGCAATCAAACACCACGGCAGAGCCACGAGCCCAAGGGAGAGCCCGAGGCCCCGACACGGGGCCCCAGGAGCCAGGCCAGGCTGTGGCATCCTCTCCAGGAGCTCGTGGGCCTGGGATGGGCTTTTCTCTTGACACAGGGGAGGAAGGAGACCAGTGCTGTGCTCAAGCCCATCCTGGGGAGCTGCAGGACTGGGAGGCCCGCATTAAAGCAGGCAGGAGCTTTTCCAGGAAGGTCCCAATCCCAAGAGCTGCCTGCACAGAGCAGCTCTGCCCTGTCCCAGCTTTCCCACATGGAGAGGTAAGCAGACCAGCTGCAGGCTCGGATTGTCACCATTCCATCGCTCCCATCCACGTTTGTATTCCTTCCAAGTAACTTCAGGGAGCCCTTACTCAGGAGGGATTAAACCACTTGCACCCTGGTTTATGATTTAACTCACTCTGGTTAAGTTGATAAAGAGCTCTGCTTCATACCCTGCAATTCATTGTGCATTTTGCAGGCAAAGTTGCTTCTTCCACTTTACAAACGTGGAAGGAACAAACCAGACCTGGACTTCCAAAGGAGGAAGCTGTCAGCTCCTGAGCTGCCTCACTGGCATTTTTAAGGTGTATTATTTACATGCTGGAGAGGAGCCAACCAAAACCTCTCTTCAGAAATTTCTCCCTTACTTACAGAACAAAGTCTACTGCTTTGTTAAAATGAATAATTAAATTCTGAGGTTTGGGCATCTTCATTTATTGCTGAGATCTTGGCATCATCACTTTTCCATATTTGGGGAAAATGAGAGTAAAAGTCAATGTTAAATGATGTACAAAACTAAGATTAGTCTGTTTACCCCAGACTAACTCTTTGGATAAAGGAAAACTATTTTCATACTTTGCATGAAATATGCATAAAATATGAAGTTGATACTTTCCAATCTTGATACAGTTTTTATAATCCCTCCTCTCTTTTTTAAGCCCAACACAATTAGCACTTCGAGAATGTTGTAAGTCTGCTCTTTACCAATAAAACCAGTTTAATTAACCAGTAACATTAACCAGATTAAGTGCCAGGATTCAAGTGGATTGAAAGAAA
Organism: Acridotheres tristis; assembly: GCA_037013685.1. Classification (NCBI taxonomy): domain Eukaryota; kingdom Metazoa; phylum Chordata; class Aves; order Passeriformes; family Sturnidae; genus Acridotheres; species Acridotheres tristis. Next base: position 11,482,626 of record CM072902.1, read on the forward strand.
AGCTGTTTGAATCACTAGAACATGACTTCTGCGAGTCTGAGGGATCCTAAAATGGTGTGACAATGAGTGTGTTTAATGGATGTGTTGCTGAAAGGCATTCCAGCATCTCTGGGGGCAAGTTCCAGAACAGAAAATTAAAAGGGGAAAGAAAAAAAAAAAATCCCAAAGTAGCAATCAGTTTTATTTATTTAATAATTTTTTACCAAAAAAGAAAGAACTGAGTACAGAGTCCATCGTGTTTCAGTTTGTAATTTTTGGGGGTATAAATCTTTCTAAACACTGCTGATGTTTTACTGCCAGGCACTCCAAGTGCTGCTGCTCTGTGCAGAGAACAGGGACACAGCACAAGCCCAGGCTGCAGGATGGAGCCTTTCAGCTTGGCAAAGGTTCCCTTTAGGGCAGGCAATAAAAACACCTCACACAACTCAGCTGAAATCCTACGTGGCTCTGGGATTCTGTCACCTCAGACTGTTAAAGTGAGACTGAACAAGTACCAACAGCAAAGCCCTACTCAAAAAAACCCAGAGTATCCTTTATGCAGAGGCAGATTCCCAGTAAGTTATTGCAGGGCTGGGGTACAGGGTAGGTGCCGAGGCAGCAAACACCCACTTCCAATAAAACCCAATACGTCAATGACTGAAAAATAAAACAAATTACTTGGCAAATAAAAATGTGATTCTGTGACTGCAAGGAAGCTGGCATTTTCTTGGGTTATCTTCTCCAAGTCAGGAAGAAGAGACATAAATATGTATGGCATCAGAAATGGCAGCAGAAATGTGTCTTTATCCTTCCCAGTACAAATTAAATGTAAGAAAACTCCTCCACAGAGGCCCCTCTCACTGAAGTGCTGCCCTAAGCACAGCTAAGTTCAGAGGCACCAACCAAAGTCAGCTCTTACAAAATAAAATGTAACACACGTTGGTTCAGGTATTGACACTGCAGGACATCACTTGAATGTGAATATACTTCTGTATTTTGGTTTTGCTGCCTGTTTTAAGTGCACCAAATGCTTTACTTTGAGCTTCCACACAGACATCTCAGCATCCTTCACACACAGGGTGCCAGGTTCACAGAATCCTGGATAAAGCAGGCAAACAATTTCTTCCACGAGTTTTGGCCTCAGCTTAACCCTGTCCAGTTCCTATTCTTGAATCTTAGTGGTGCCTCAAACCTCTTTTGCTCAAAAGTTATTTTGGGCCAATAAAGAAATAGCGAAGTACAGCAGATCCGGGAAGTTCTCTCCGTGTTTTTTACACCTCACTCTCTTCAGCACAAGCTTTTAGGGGCAACCTGCCTGCAGCTGTTGTAAGTGGGGCCGAGAAACAGCACCTTGCAGCCTTTTCTTCCCTGTTTTTCTCCTCAAGAACAGAGTTGCTCTTTTCATTCTCCGAGGGAAGCGGCACGTGGGGCTGCTCGCAGGGAAGTGCCAGCCCCGAGCCTTCCCAGGGCGCGGCACCGCTTGTGTTACTTTGTTCCTCCTGCCAGCTCGGGCCCTCTGCGGCCCCCAGCACGAACCCTGGGCTGCAGCCGCCAGCCCTGACACCACCACCCTCCCCAGCTCTCAACCTTCTCCTTTTAAAGCTCACAGTGACCACAGAAACTACCAGAAGTGTTTTGTTGCTATTTGCAGCTGCACGCTTTCTCGCCCTGGCTCTGGTCAGCAGATTTGGCAAATCACCGAATCCAGGGAACAACTGCACGGCCACAGCCCTTCCCTGCAGCCGGGGAGGGGCCGAACCCACGGGACAGCTGCTGGAAGCTCACGGGCTAAGTAAGAGACAAACAATTAATGGGATTTCTTATTCATCTCCAACTTCGATGGAAAGATATTATTTTTACCTGGCAATTAAAAATCTGCACTGTTTTTTTCCCAATATAAGAAAGTTTCGTTATGTTCATTTTGCACATTTAGACATGACAGGAAGCTCAACATTTTCCCAAGAAATAATGCCACAATAGACACATCTTTTCTACTCTCAATCACTGCCATTTTAAAGCACTTTTGAGATAGTTCACACTTAATATAAAAGCAGTAATAGACTTTGATATGATAGAACTTAATTCTAGAACTCTGATTTTTGGAGCTCACTGAAGATACCAATAAGTGGAAGGAAACAAATGTTTCTAGGATTAAAGCTCAAGTTCTGAAATACTGAAAAAACTGAAGGAAACAATGTGCATGAAAACTCACATACTTGTTTCTGTGATACAGGCACTAAGAAGTGAACGTGCATCACTGAAAGACATTGGGTCCATTTCTCTCAAGGGAATGCATTTTACACTAAAAATATAGAATAAACCCACAGAACATCAGAAGGATCATGGGAGACAGACAACAGTCTTGAAAAAAAAAATGATGACAACACAGAACATCTACAATGCACACACACACCCTGGAAGGTTTATATATGCTCTATATATATTTCAAAGTACACACAAGCTGCCCATGTGGCAGGTTGAGAAAATAGGAATACATCTTGGGAAGGTCATGAAGGAAAAAAACCACAGAGGAAAACAAGAGTTATTTACATTCAATAATTCAGTAGCCTTTAACACCTCTATATACAAACAGGCTCTATTTATGTACAGACTGCACTGGGAGCCGAGTGAAGTTATTCCAAACACAAAAGAAAAATACAAAACCCCTTGATAATTCACTTGAACAAGCGTTTACAGGTTGCAGAGATTTCTCCATTTACAAAGAAAATACTACACATGGAACAGAGAACTTGCATCTTTGGGGAACTTGAAGTCCTTACAAGAGGTGTGTGTTCCCAATGAACCACAGAGCCACTGGAAAAAGTGGAATACTTGCAGTGCAAGGTTTGGAGGGGGTTATAATTGCATTTATCGTGCCAGACATATCTTAATAATGAAACTAGTTAACAAGTTATAATTCAGTTGCTGTCAAGGAAGTGTTAGAAAAGAAAACCCAAAAATTGGGGTTTCAGTTCCCAAATCAACTCAAATATGTACCTTCCCCTTCTACAGCACAATTCCCAAATCCATACAGAAGTTGCTGCCATTTTACACGTGGCACTGCCCCTGTTACCAGAGCCCTCTGTCCTTTATAGGTTTTCTACTAATTTCAGATGTACAAAGCATTTTGCATTTCATTTTGTACAAAGCAGATCAATATCCCACAAGCAGGAAAATACAGAGACCACCCTTGCCTGGCCTGGCAATTTATGATGTAATAATTGGTCTTTTTTTCCTCCCCAGGAGAATGTTTGTTTCACAGGCAGTGCTGCAAAGGGACACCACTCACTGTCCTTATCCCATCCAGGGCAATTTCTATTCCCTTTACCCCCAAGCTTTATCAGCAGCTCATGCAAGGAACAAATACCAAAATCCATACCCCAAGCACCAAGTAGGAATTTTTAAGAGAGAAAATGTTGCTGTGGCTTGAAGGCTGTTCTCTTTTTTTTAATGTTAAGTTTCAAGATATTACAACAGTCCAGAGCCATGGCTGCAGCTGTGTTAGTAAATGGATGGCAAAGCCAAGGCAGCGATGGTGCAAGGAGCAGGCAAAGAAGAGCAAGTAGAGGAATGGATTTCTGGAACAGGTGTTATGGATCTTGGAAGTACTGTCAGCTTTTCTCCCCTCCAGGGGATACAAGTCCATGGGAAGTTTAAAAGGTTGAAGCAAAATATTATGGTTTGCTTATCAACACAGGGAATATCAGATTTGCTCATCCCAACAATCAAAGTGAGCATACCAGGCTGAGAAGAGCACTTAGGAACTGAGTGTATTTAAATCATTAATTATAAAAAAAAAAAAAAAAAATCACTAATTATGAATCTACCACTTCCAGAACTATTTTACTGAGGATCAAGACCCAAAATGTTACGTCACCATCTCAGATGGCAGAAGTTTCTACAGCAAGTAACAATTCAGCAGCAGAGACAGGGCAGTCCCCACACAGCCTGCTGTTACTGGCAGTTTGGTTCTGCTGCCGTAGTAATCTGTCAACACACTCCTCAAAATCCCAGCCCTGCTCCTGCAATGGGTGCCAAATACATCCCCTGGTGGGTACAGAACACAGGAACAGCCTCCCCCACACCCTGTGCTCTAGTTTGCCAGGGCATCATCAGCTCCCAGTGCTGTGACAGCGCTCAGGCTCCCTTCCCTTGCTCCAGCAGATCCCCCACACTGAGCACCTACATTCCAGGTATTTACAGAGGGTGCAGCGGGACACAGGGAGCAGAGCATTTCATCCAGATCTGCATTTCCAGTTATCCCAAGTACGGGATTCATCCTTCCTGACCAGTTCAGGCTGGGGCTGAGGAAAAATTTCACACCAAGCTGCTGGCACAGGGAGCACTAACAGAGCCTGAGGAGCAGTAATTCCATAAGGGAACCCCCTTCAGCCCTGCTCTTTCTCACCCTTGAGGGGCTCACCGAGTGCTTCAGAGGTGCCAAACCTGCAGCCATCCTCCTGCTCTGGAACTGAGCCTTCCTTAAAACACACACGGAGCTTTAGACAGAGTTTAGTTCTTGCCTCATTAGCGAGTTCAGCTGAGAGATTTGGGCTGCAAGACAGAAGCCTGGTTAGAGCAGCCTGGAACATGCCAAGTCCTGTCGAATTCCAATTGTACAGACTTGTTAGTTTTTTTTGGAATATGGTGATGGCCTAAACAAGACTCCACTTCTTGTTAGTACAATAACTTTTATTTGACATCTACAAGATCATTATCTTGTAGTTTTTTGGACAGGTTTATACAATCTCAATTTTTCAATAGTGCAACCTGTGCAAGCAAGAAATGACAAACATTGTCCTTCACTTTCTTATAAACATCTACTATTATAGGCAAAACAAAACTTACCCATATTATAGATAAGTGACTATTCACATTTGTACATTACAATTTCTTTTAAACAGCTCCAGATAAACTCTACAATGTCTTACAACATATTAAACATAACAGAAACAGCACATACAGCGGAACCCTCAAGTGTTTCCCATTCTCTAATTTACAGCTCAAGTAAGGTTTCATCTTACAAGTGACAAATTAAATTATGTTAATGAAGTAAAAAATATAAGATTGTATGCGAGATGGAAGTGAATTTGCACTTAAGTTTCCATAACCACCTCAGATTAAGGAAATGCTTCAATTTAAGGAAAACAGGCATCCAGCCATCTTTGCAGTACACATTAGGAATACCATTAATACATTAAAAATGAACTAATTTTAATTTAAGATGTTTATCACAAAAAGAACATGTTGTAGACTCAAATATATAACTCCCAGGAGAGAACCAGAAAAAATGCAACACCTGGGTATAAACACTATAAAAATGCAATAACCAATGCTGTACAACTAAGATTGTGTTTCTCTCTGAATTCCTGTCTCGTGTGTTTATGCTGTCCATGCCCGTTTCCAAAGACATGCACTGTCAAACAGAAACTGGGAAGGAACTTGAATGCATGATGTGCAACCTCTAGGTTTCATGCTTTTATAAACTCAAATTGAAGAGAAAAACCCAATATATATTTTCTATATATATACTCAATACATGCATTCGAGATCTCCCACAGCAATGGCATCGATGCACTGCGTTAAACCCTGAGCACTGTATGACAAGATAAAAATAAAGCCTGCTTGGGGATTTTCAAGCATTTTCAAACAAATTGTGGTTTGTAGCTTAAAAGGCCAAAAGTAAAAGCAAACAGGAAGCACTACAGAGAGCATAAGGAAAGACAGATGCACCACCATAAACAACTGCTGGCTTTCAGTTCTACCAACCTTTTTAGATCTCTTTATTCCCAAAGTACTTGAGACACAACTGAACTGAAAAAGTTATATTTCTTTGGAATCTGTCCCTGATTTTTATGCAAGTGATATGCTTTTACAGCCTTTTCCTCAAACACCAAAGTCAACACCTGTAGCTTGTCCTCTCAGGCGTTGTTGAGGTTGGTGATGCTCTGGGGGTGGTGCTGCTGCCAGATCTGCTGCTGCTGCACTGCGAGCTGCTGCGACTGGTCGGACGTCGACAGGAGGTTCACGAGGGGTGACACACAATTTGCAGGAATGATCAAACCTGAGAACAGCAACACATCAATGGTTTCATAAAAACACCATCAGTTGTGCTCATTGAGACCTCAGGCTGATGATTCCACCCTTTAATTTATGCAGCATTCAATAATGACTGCTCTGATGTCAGGTCTAATCAGCACAGTCACAAGTCCTGCTCCTCAGTCCTTCACACCCTTTAGGTTGTGAAGCAGGAGAAAGAAATTCCCATTTTGCCTGTTCATGTTACCTACTGTCATGAGAAATCAGCTATTTTTGGTTTTCTAGTCTCACAGGAGTTATATCACCATGAAAGCTTAAACATGGAAAAACCTACTTCCAACATCCTAGAAAACTGGTATTAAAGGAGGAGCTGCCATGATATTGGCAAATCCCACAGGAAGTTCACACTCAAGAAAACATTTGGAGAGTTTGTTTTCTGAGGTCCCTGTTTTGAGGGCTTTGCTGTGAGATTTAGTGAAGAGACAATCATCCTGAAGTCATTCTGTGCACTTTCAGTAGCTCAAAACCCATGAAAACAATTATTTCAAAGGCCTACTATTCATTGCCAAAAGCGGGGGGAAAAGTGGAGCCATTATGATGTCAAAGAACCTTGGCTGGAACAGGCTGTGCATGACATTTCTGCTGCAGTAAATCCAAAGAACTGAGATTAAGTGCTCCAAAGCCTGGCTGAAAAATAAACTTGCCTTCATTAACCTAAATATGCTGTATTTAGATTTCTCCAGCTGCACTTCTGCCCCTCCACAGCAGACAAGCCTGTTCTCTTTCAAACATCTTTATCTAAACCCAACCACGTGGCAGGCAGTAAAAGCCACTCCCCAGTTAGAGCCAGCCCCTGCTCCAAGGAGCAGCAGAGGAGCAGCCCATGCACTCACCTACGATCCTCTGCCCATCCTCTGTCCTCAGGCGAACGATTTGCATTTTGACGTTTGTGCCGCTGACGGAGGCCAGGACTCCTTCCACCTTTGTCCACACGCTCAGCACGGAGCCACACAGCACATAGTAGGTTCTGCAACGCAGCCCCACCTCACACACCAGCCCCAGGCCTGCCTTCTTGCAATTGCCTCTCCTGCAGACACACAGAAAAGCTTTCAAAACTCATTCTGCAAGCAAAAGGAACTAATTTCATTAAAAATGAGACTTGTGGTTGTTTAACGTGCATTCAGAGCTGAGCAAGGGCTGCACGCCTTGAGCACGTGGTTAAGCTTTGGGAAGGGCTGGCCTAGTTAAGCCCCCATGTACAAAATGACTCAAAGCTCTGTCTGTGCAAAGATACCATCACTGAGGTCACCTGAGAGCTGGACTGTTACAGGACACTGGTATCTGATCAGGGTATTTCAGAAGCTCCAATATTAATCTGAAACTTTTAGCAGTTATGCAGTTCCTCAGGAATTCAGCCATCAGCTGAGTTCAGCCACACAGGAGGCAGCAGAGGAACAGCTGTTCCTGACATCCATCTCCTCTCTAAACATTTCCCCCCAATAACATTTCAACTATCAGACTACAACAACAGAACAAACTAAGGCACTTCAAGCACAATCTACTCCCGAGTCACTCAGAGTGTAATTTATACACTAACATTCAGCTCATGTATCAGGACTTTAGGGCAAGTGCAGAGCTCCATGTTTTCACTCACAAGTTGGGTCATTTAGCTGGTCATGGGGCAATTTCCCTTACACAAGAAACACAAGACTTTACAGGAGGGACAGAAGAACAGAAGCAGTGATAAACCAGTAGAAGTTAAAGCACAAACACTGACCAGTAGGCGTGGGTGCACGTGTCTGCAGAGGAGTTGTACTGCTCCAGCCAGTGGGGCAGAGCATCCTCAGAAGGTACCTGCAAGAGTCATCCAAAGTGGCAATAAAGTAAAACACATCAAAACTTACATAGAATAAAAATAATTTGGTCATTATTCTGAGAAAGGAGGGAGCATCAACATCAGGATGGTGTAAAGAGATACAGCATCCTACATTATAATAATTTCAAACTGTAAATAATCTCAAAGGAGGAGCAAAATGCTGAAAAACACAGCAGAACCTCAGAGCTTTTTCAATAATCCACCTGATGTGAGTTTCCTTAAGTTCTTGCAAATTCAACACTTGCCAGACCCTAAGGAACTTCATCCTTTAATACCACACTACAGATAATTTATATTTGGACAAGTTCAGAAACGGATATAGGAATGCCAAAATCATGCATAAAAAGACCCAAATAAAAGCTCTGCTCTGGAGAAAGAAGCCTACTTTTTGACTTGTCAAATTATACATAAATAAAAAAAATAAAAACTCTTATTATTTTCATACTTTTCTAAGTTCAAAACAAGCATAACTTTAATGGTCACCTTCTTATATTTCTTTTTCAGGTCTGCACATGTTTCTAGTTTGAGTTGTTTCCCAGTATTTGGTCTGTATATCAAAAAAAGCTTCTTTTTAGGATTCACTTCTTTTACTAGAATTGCTGTTTTCTTGTTATTTCTTATCTGTAAAAAAATAAATTAAAGTTTAAATAAGAGTTATTAATTTGGGTTCATATTCCTATCAGAAAATATCCTGAGGAGGTGAAAGGAGGAATTTTATACTCAGTGTTAAAAAAACTCTTAAAGTTAATTTTAATGTAAGACTCAATGTATTTTGCAAAACAAGTTTTTCAGCTTAGCCCCCAAAACTTCTGAACATAATCCAAGAGACAAGAATCTTACCTGTAGTGATAAATAAAACCCATCATCTGGACCTGTCTGTTCTGCCCACATCTTTGTTGCTTCATCCCAAGACATTCCTCTCTCCACACTGATCTACAAGAGAGCAGTGCAGGGTATTTAAGTGGGAACAGACTTTAAAATAACTACACAGGGGAACTGAACACATTGTAAAAACTTACTGGCAAATGTTATTAGTTCCTACAGAAGTGATACAGGATTAACTTACTGTGTACAGCTCTACATGTCCAGAGGTAGAATATCCAGGAGTTAAAAACTTCTTAACATCTGCCTTCCTCACCTTCTCATCCCCAGAGCCCAAATCTGAAGAGGAAAGCAGAGTTTTATTCTGTAGCTCTGTTCTCACTGAAGTTCAAGTGCACTGTGAAATGATTTACTCACCTAAGATGCCCATGTCATATCTTCCATTCTTTTTAGCATTTTGAATAACTGCATTTAATGTGTCAGAGAAGTACTGGAACAAAGCATTCTGCTGATGGACTTCCATACCAAGAATTCGATTCAGAAATTTCCCTATATTGTTGTAATCTTAAAAAAAGAGTAAGAAATAATGTATTAGGCCAAAGATTAAGTTTGATAACCACAAACCCTCAATCAGTATTCAAAGACTCTTACAAACACCATTTAAATACATCCTTTCAGAAATGCAGAAAACATTAAGTTCTTTAAAAAAAGTCACTTTTTAGATAGTTACAAGCTCGGTTCTGCTGGGAATTCACTGGGACCCAGGGACACTCTACAGATACATTGAGCACCCAAGTACCTTTATCAAGTGTCAGTATTCCAGATCTGTCTTCCACATTTATCAAGCCTACACCAATCAACCCCTGACGAACATCTAGGAAAGAGAAGGAAGTTAAATCAGAGCTGCTTTGCCATCTAAAAATAACCCAGTGAACTAACAGCTTGTTTAGCCATAGGATCTGATTCCAAAGCCTCTGACACCCCTCACTTCCCATTACTTGCAGTTTCTACCTAATACATCAATAAGCAAAACACAGCTTTGCCTTCTGTCCCTGCAGGAAGCACAGGCAGGGGAAAGCACCAATGGCATCGTGTACATGACAACAGTTCCAGCAGGTATTGGGAAAATGAAGACAAAAATCTGTTTATAATACAGTGGCCAAGCAGATACAGAACATTCCTTACACTGAGAGTTCACAGATCTGGTTTCAAGTGTGAACTTCAACATTCAGGCAATGTGCACAGACTCTCACTGGGCGTTTACTCCCATCTGTCTCAGCTGATCATTTTAAATTGTAACAATGTTTTAGAGCTCTAGCATTTCCATTTCTGCATGCTGGAGAAGAATCAAAAGGGAGCTAAGGCAGCCAGTGCATTATCTTACCTTTGAAGAAGTCTCCAGGAAAATCAGGAGGAGGTGAGACCATTGGGGAGTCCAAGTTCACAATGGATTTCATAACAATCTCCAGAGCATTTCTGCCATACTGTGTAAGAAGAAAAACTTGCTCTATCAATGCCACCCAGTGTTTGTGCCTCAGCCCCAGACATACACGGTTTAACTGGTATTTATAATTCACAATGAAAAGCTTTTCTCTGCAATAGGAAGGGAATTGTTTATCACCTTTATATAGTGTAGTTTATAACTGAAAACAGCCCAGTCTTAATTTTTAATTAGAGCTGCCAAATTAATCTTTCATTGTGGCTTAAAGGACACACACCATTTACTTAAGACTTCGACTGTTTGCAAGAGCAGGAAAGTAATTTACACACACGTGTTCCACATGGCTTCACAAACAGAATTAGGGGTTACAGAAAGAGGCCTTCCACCAGAAAGTGATACAGTTAAAGGTAAGGGACAGAGAGGAACCTTCCTCAACAGGTCATTTGTGTAACAAGCACCACAGCATGAGTTCTGCAACAGAAACAGAATTGTCACCTTGTTGTCAAAATTGAATCTGCTGAGGTCTCGAGTTTCTGTGGCCCGTCTGTCCCCGTGGGTGAGGGCTCCCTGTTAAGACACATCATTGTCATTAGATACAACTTTTAAAAAAAGAAATCCAAGTTGCATTTTCTCAGAGGAGAGAAGACCTCTTGAAACATCTTACCAAACTCTCCAGTCTTTTTGCAACTATAGATGCAAATCTCTGCTCTCCTGCCAGTTCAGAAATGAGGAACACGTACTCTGGAGCAGTCACTTGGTTGGATCTATGAGTTCTTCCTGGATAATCAAGTAGAAGCATATATTAGATAAATTCTATTTCAATGAATATTTCTAATAAAATATGAACTGTGAAGAGCAAGGAAAAAGGGTAGAACTTAATCCTGCTTAAAGTTAGTTTCTGCTGTAATACAGCAAACAAAGTAGCACAGAAATACTCTAAAAGTTGTGGCAACTTCTTTGAAGGCACTTCTTATGTGAATGAAACTCCAAAGCTGCAGCCTAGGCTTGTTTGTGAGGCTGCTTTTGAGATGATTAGCTATGACCACGGATAAAGCTGATTCTGTTCATGGGTACAAGAGACTGGAGGGGTCCTTAGGGGGTTGCCTACTCCATCTGGTAGCAGCAAGTTGTCATTATTGCCGAGTCTGCTGGGTAAGGGCACACAGGGAGTGATTTACCAAACTGCTGGATTGCTCTGTCTGCACTCCACGGCAGCTCCAGGGTCATGTGAACTCTCCTCCTCTGGTTCTTGGCCCTGCGGTCTGCTTGCAGTGAGATACCAGAGCTGGCAGCCTCCGAGATGATGGCAATGTTCTTTGATTGAGAAAAGAACTTTAGTTAGCAATAAATCCAAGATCAAGCTTCTGTTTCCAGTTTCCAAAAAGCCCCCTGGTTTAACAGCTGGGTCTGGGAATGGTTTCACTGTTCCTCACAAGGCAGAGGGAGGGCAGCAAAGCAGTGGCTTTCTGTATCAGAGTCAGAAATGCTAATGAACTCTCCCGAGTGAGAGGAGGGGGTTTTGCTTTGCTTTTCAACAACTCCCTGTGCAAACAAAGACTTGCCATCCCAGAGGGCAGGTCTCCCTGACACTGGCCTGTACTTCAGAAGGAAAAGGGGAGGGACACAGACTTGCTCCAATAGCAAACCACAGAAAAGACAAAACGTTGCTGCTAGTGCTGTACAAGGAAAAGGATCCAGCCATTCCAGTGCCTGAATGCATTTGCCTTGAAAGAATGTAAACGCTTGGACTGTGCACAGGTCACTTAGAGGAACCCGAGTCTTTACCCTCAAGTGTCACAAGGGACCACACAAGTTCCATGCAGTGACATTTACTCCATTTGCCCTCTTGTGGCAGCACGACCCAAGTGAAGCACTGGGAAGGCCTTTCTCCTCTCCTCCTTTTATCAGAATTCTATCATTATTCAGGCCAGGATTTTCTTTCAGAGAGCAATACAAAGGACAGAAGCCCCCACTCCTCCCAGTGTTACTTTTCAATCCTTGTTAAGGTTAACAGGCCCCACCTTTTCCTTTCACCCCTCACTGTAAGTTTTCATACAGTGGTCTTCCCCATTTCCCAATTTAATTATTTCCTCTTGGAAGGGGAGGTGCATAGTGACCCAGATCGATGAATCAAAGATATGAATCACAAATCTGCCTTTTAAACACATACTGTTTTACAAAACCAGCTTAAAGGTGCCAGCTTTCAGTCTGGCACATGGGTGCACACCAAGCACAGCCCTCTGAGGTCACCCAAACTACAGCCTGACTTTTAAACACACTGGACTGCTTGAACAACACTGATTTGAAAAACAAAACAGCAGTGAACTGAAAGTGCTTCTTAACTAAACACTTCCAGCACCTGCAAGTCACTGGTGAATAGCTCAGAGTTACTATGGCACCTGGCATATTTATCCACAGTCTATCTCTTCAAGGATTACCTTATCTCCATCCATGAACCTCTGCTTTTCTGTGATGTTCAGGATTTCAACGGGCACATCGAGTTCAGACCTTGACTCATAGGAGATGCTGCCATCGTCATTGCTCACCACTCTCCCTTTGCGGCCTGTCATCTTGAGAAGGGAACACAAGCTCAGTGTGCCACTACCAAAACCACCCCAACAAAAAAAAGCTCCAAGCAATATTATTTATCCATGTACCCACATTAAAATGCTCAGTAATTTACTCCCAAGTGCAAAACTACATTAGAGAACCTGGGTTATTTTTTGGCTGATGCCATTATCTGCTATGTGGAACATGACAGAGCAAATCTATGTAGAAATGATGGTGCATTATGCTACTGTTCATAAGGGATTTAGCAGCAGCACTAAGAAAACAAACTAAACAGACATCTTAGGCTGCCACTGATTTTAACAGGGTCTTTGAAATCACACTGATGCTGCTACTTGATAGAGACAGGTAGCTTAAAGACACATTTCTGAAGTTATTGAGATATTAATTAATCAGGCTTTTCATTAACACATAAAGGTTCTTAATCTACACTGCCTTGGAAGATGAACTAAAGCTGTTTAATACACACCAGCAACAAATTGACTACAGCCAGTCAGAGAAAGACCACAGTAAAGCAAAAGAGAAACTGGTGTGGTTAACTCAACTAGAAACCATAAATCTCAGAAATAATGTGTTCAGCCATTCAGAGCTCCCCCTGTATTCTAACACAATCTGCAAGTCTCTTTCATTCAGAGGCATCAGCAGAGTAACCTCTGCTCTCATTCCTGAGATCACTGCCTAAAACTGAAAAACAGCCTCTTTCAAAACATACTTTTTTTCTATATGTGAACACAAGCCTACCTCTGCAACATTTTCAGGACCACCCAGCTCATCTATAAGCTCATCCAGTGTATTAGGTGGAAGATCTTCAGCCAGCTTTTCCAGTTTATCCAGCAGTTCTTTTTTCATTTGTTGGGCCCTTTCAACAGCATCCTGACTCGTTACAAAGCTGCTGTTGGTGTTACTGTTTGCTGAAAGTTAAGAAAGACTCTTTGAGATTTAGAATTTTATTGCCTAACTGCTAGGAAATGAATCAACATCAAAGAAAGTTGCTCTTACCAGACGTGTTGGTACTAGAAGTGGTGGTTCCAACAGTGGAAGTGAAACAGCTGGGTCGTTTGGATCCCAGACCAGAGGCTAGTAAGGCACTTTGAATAGAATCTGGGTCTATGCTTTTCTTCTTTTTCTTTTCTTTATTTTTTTTATGCTCTTTTCTAATCAACCAGGGATCTGAAGTTAAATAAAAGTGTCAAACATTTACTAATCAGCCATCTATCCCTTTGAAACAAATACATTCTCATTGCATAAAGTGACTTACAAAAGTCTGAATTCTAGTGTACCAAAATCCAATTAAGTTTCACATTCTACTAATCGCAGTCTCACTGGAACTGAGCTACATGATTGGTAAACACTTATCTGTGGCTCACTGAAATATTTGGGAAGACTTTCTGCTTACTCTCTGCAAATACAGCTACCTGCTTGATGAAACTTTAACTGTCTTACCGTCCTCATCATCTTCACTGGATTCATCTCTGAACGGGTTGAAGTCATCATCGTCTCCAGAGCTCAAAAATTTGGAGCTCTCATTGTCACTTTCTTCATTGTCTGAAGCATCAGACTCGCTTTCACTCTCATCAGAGCTGCTGCCTGCAAGGCCACCTGTTTTGCGAGCTTTTTTGGCTTCTCTGCTTATTTCTTCACCTAATTCCATCATCCCAGAAGAAAAAGAAGTTACTTTAAACCTTGTAGTCTACACACTTTTGAGGTCTGTTTTACCATACACACTGGAAAAATATTCAACTTTTGAAAACAACTATTTAAAAGAATCGAAATTTTAAGCAAGAACTCTCTCCCAAGTTTTTTTATGATCACCTACTTTTAAGATAATCAGTTCGGCAAGGGAGTGGTATTAGGCTTCTCTTCATTGAGCCTCAAGATAAAGAAAGTTACTTGAGTGACTATATCAGGAAGTGGTCTGAGAAGCAAGGCATTCTGGGATTTGGCTCCATAGCAGATCAACCCAACTTTGAACAAAATTAACTAAAGTTTACAGGTTATATTGCTTCAGCAGCAATACAGCATCTATTAAGGGCAATGTCTAACACCAGCCTTAAGAGATCTGCAATACAACCTCTTTCATGGATGACTGTACAGATTCCCTTTTCCCCCCCACAAAGTTCACTCTTAGGCAGCTCTGAAGTTGCCATTTTCACTGTGGCATTAGTGTAGGAACCCAAGCATTACCTTTTCGTTTCTTCACTTTGTTCTCCTTGCAAGGGCTGTCTCGGGGTGAATTGTTATTACTTTGAGCAGTCAGGTCAATTCCCAACAAGCTAAACAGCTTCTTCCTGTCAGGAGCTGGAAAGTGCTTTTCAATAAGAGACTGGAATACTCCTCTGTTTAAGAAAAAAAAGGGTTGCTTAGTGGAATTTGTATTTATTTAAAGCACAAACCTGTAACATTTAACAGCTTGCTTGACTTCTGTGAAGAATGACTTCTTGTGAGTGCAGTTGGGCACTCTCTGTTATCACCCACATTACTGTATTTGTCACCTTCTAAGTAGGAGACATTTCTTTTACAGCACTGTTACAACTTGTTAAATTTGTTTTTGGTAACAAGTGGCATTGCTGCTGCCATTTTTTATTGCTCAATTTAAGTAAAAGATTAAGTTAATAAATTAAGATCTTCAGCAAGGCAGTCTTGGGATTGGCTCTGGTCCAGCTGATCAAAGAGGGAAGTCATGGTCTGTAACTTGCTCTGGTATAAATGCAGCACACACCTGCCAGGCCTCCCCATCCTCCCGGTTTAAGGGGAACAGTACAAGCTGTTCACACCTGAAAACATCAGTTTGGAATGCCAGGAGAACCAGGAGCTAACCAGTGCTGCCAGATTTTAGGCACAGGCAGCTTCAGTAAAGAACATCAGTACTAAAGGATTCCCAGCCTGCACTGACACATTTGACACACAGAAGGACAGATGACTACACACACACTAAGCTGGATGAAGGTTAGTTTTGTAAAGAACAGTTTTAAAATTCAGCCTTACTTTGCTGTAGAAACAAAGTCATTCAGTTCCCCACCACCTTCCTCCAGAGCTTCCAATGTTCTTGCTTCTCCTGTCGACTGCAGGCCAATGACAACGCACTGAAGGACAAAGGAATACCAGGCACTGTCACTATGACTGAGCTTTAAGTTGATTTTGCCTGAATTTCTGCTCATTAGATACCATGAAGTACAAAAGCACGCTCCTACTACGGCTGAAGATATTTGTACCACATATAAAAATAATTCATCTAACAGCTTTACATTTAAGACAAATGTTTAAAAATAAGTCTTGATCAACTTACTTTGCCATTCTTGATTTCTTCCCGAGCCAGCTGCACCACCCTCTTCACCTTTGAGGCTATGCAAAGGTACTTGAAAAACCTCTGGTGAGCTGACCAGAACTGACCCCACATGGACTTTTTCATGCGTTGCTCTGCATCGATGAGATCGGCCGCCTGCTGAAACCTCTCTCGAGCACTGACCCACTAAACAAGAAAAGGAGCATTCAAATTTCAACCAGCTTCAACCTCTCAGAATTCAAGAGAGAAAAAGCAAATTTAACAAGGGGTTCTTACCAGTTTCACAGATTTATTGTACATTTTAACGTATTCCTGTGAGAGCAGAACTTCGTCGATTTTGAAAGTTACACCTGAAAAACTCAACTGTCTGGCTATGTACATTCCTCTCAGCTTCATATCCATAGCAACTATTTCCATGGCACCAACACCTCTAAAATAAAGGAACAATTTAAATCCATGTTAGAATTTTCAAGAGAAAGGATTTGCTAAAAAACGCCTCAAAACACAACCCCAAGTACTTTAGAAAAAAACAGCTTACAAATGTGAAGCAATACGTTTTCAAAACAATTTGAAATTTAGTCTTTACATAAAACTGTATCTCTGCCTTGTAAGTATTAAGTGTGTCCCAAGAGGTTACTTAAAACTCAGTTACTTTTTCCCAAATGACCTAGAATTAAAAATTGTAACCGGATAATAAAATTAGTCCAAATATTAGCTAATTCTTGCATTCAAATTTTGTAAACTGCTGATGATTTAAAATAATACATACCATTCTAAGTAACTGAGATTTATGCTGATATGACAATTATTTAATTACTAAATAACTTCAGTTCTCTTCAACAGCAACACACCTTGAGAGCACAGAAGTCACCTGCAGAACAGCTCTAACTTCATTATTGCTTATTTGATATGCACTCAGTAATGAAGTGAGGCTACACTTGCAGAGCCCAGAAAAAACACACATCATGTAGATGGTAAACAAGATGCATCCTAAGCCCTATTGTGGCATTTTGAAGTGTTCAAAATTCTTTTTTGAATAGGCAAAGCAAGATGCTCACCCACCACAGAATGCAGCAGCAGTGTTTTCTACTGACCCCTCACATTTAGTATTATTAGTATGTTCTGAAACACCAAGTACCTTGTAACAGCACAAAGAATTTCCCTGAACTGGGTTCTTATGCCAGGAAGCACAAGATTTCCTCCTGTTAAATTGCCTAAGATGAATGCATAAACATTAGAGGCCTTCTACAAATAGTGAGCCATTAACTACACTGAGTATACTCACTATAATACAGGGTGTTTTCATGGGGAGCAGCAAAGTATTTTGCTTTCCTAACACCCACATTTTTGAGAGGCCTCTTTTCCCAGAAAGCTTTTAAAGCTCTCAAAATTTTCTGTGAACAAAGGCAAGGTCTTATTTTTCACCACTTATGATAAATTATGTTTCTGCTAGATTTAGAAGTCAGAGTTCTTAGTGTGACAGGACATGTTTGCAAAGGACTGGAGTGAAGACAAGGAACTGGAGAGCACAGTGAGCCTCAACCTTGTGCATTCTTGCTGCAGGTCTTTGAAATTTTACCTTCTTTCAACAGCCTGAATAAAATCACTGAATTCCCTAAATGGAGTTCCTTCTCCCCATATTCCAAGACGGTTCATGTATGCCATGTTTCTTGGCTCAGATGCACCTAAAAAGAGAAACATAAATCTGTACCAGTGCCAGCAAAACCATCCAGAAACACCTTAATACAAACCCAGCAGTACATACCTGTGGCACTGGCATAAACAACCCTGGCTTTTGGAAGTTTATTTTGAAGTTCCAATACAGCCAGACCTGTTTTTGTTGGTTTTGATGAACCAACAGGACACAGATTCTTTGCTTTATGACACTCATCAAATACGATCTGAACCATAATTAAGGAAAAGCTTTGTCCCACTCATGTATAGAATGAGGAGCTAGAACAGAAGGCAAAAAAATCTACTACTTACAATAGGGGCCAGGTGGAAATTGTAAACTCGAGACACTAGTAATTTTAACTAAAAACCTTGGAAAAATATTTAGTAAGTATCTAAAAAAGTGAGTATTTAAAAACAAAATTACCAACACTTGAGTTCTTGAAAATGCTGGCAATACTCCAAATATATTAAAGTCTGTAAAAAATATCAGTGTAAACTTAAGGTTCTTAAGGATAATAGTTTAGTTTTACAGGTTTAATATAGAAAAAATCAGAAACTTTGTTCTTGTATCAAAGTTGTGTGGCAACAAGTTGATGGTAATATGTCTGGCACAAAGTTTGTAAAACTGCAAGTGTAATGTCAGAGCATGCACACAACTGATTACCATTACAAATAAAGAGTACTTAAAAGTCTTTAAAGATATAAGTTCAAATAGCAATTTGGTTATAATCAAATGAACTCCAGAAAAAGGATACAACTCCATCAAAGTCTTCACCACACCAGTGAAGGAGCTGCTTTAATCTGGTTTTGTATTTACCACCAGACTGACTCTCCCCAATAAGAGAAGAGTAAGTAGCAAAGATGACACCTTTCTTCACACTGCCGTTATGCTTGGAAGAAATCTTCCCATACTTGAACTGCAATAAATAAAAATTACAAAAGTTAATCAAGAGAGACCCCTCCTCAATCCCACCTACCAGATGATTAAGGGATGCTGGTGGTCTTCACCTCAAAGGTGTGAACACTTGGAGCCACCCATGAGCCCACACCATGATCAGGGCACAGCTGATGGCAATGTTAAGAGGTTATGTAGTGCCTTACTTAAACATAGACTTAAAGAATAAATCTGAGGCTTCCAAAGCTTAGCAGCCACATTCCTTAGCTACATGGTTTCCTTAGTTTAAATACAGTTGAGATTTTAATTTCTATGTATCCCTTTAAGAGCCAATACCTCAAGTGTGATTTACAGCTGCTACCATAAATGATGGCTTCTAAAGCCTTACTTTAGAAATTAAGAATTCACAAAAGTATCAACTTAAACCAAACTTTTAAGTTCAGTGAATTCAACCAGTAATTACACTTTACAGTTTAAGCAGCTAATCCAAAGCAGAGGCAGTGTCTCCAAAAGTGACTGCACACACGACTGCTGACTTAATAAATTACTGAGCAAGTCTATTACTCAAGTATTACACAAAATGCATTACATATAAAATGTGCACGGAGAGATGGAAAAGAAAAAATTCAAATGCAAGATATAAAGAACATTTAAACTTCTAGAAAATACTCTACTAATAGTGTCAGTAGTGGCTCAAAGTCTAATTTTTTTTTTTAAAAAAAGCACACATGCTGACTTAATCCTACAAGGGGCCTATTTACATGATTAACTTAAAGCTCTGTGTGGTTCTTTGTAAGATTTAAGCTTGTCAAACAAGACCTAGACAGCAAATTTGTTGAAATTAGTGCATTCTTGCTCTCAAAACAGTCAACATGCACAACTCGTCACACAAGCGTACCTAAAGGTTTGTCTCAATTGTACATAGTAAAAAGTTTCCACACCTTGTTTAATGAATGCACCAATATGTTTTTTGCTCCAATATCTCTCAAATCTCTTTCAGCATCGTATTTCAGATCATTTGACACGCTAAACCTGAAGATACAAAACAAAGCACATTCTGTAAGTTACAGCAAGTCCAAAGGCAGTTGTTAGAATATTTGTCAGAAGACAGATGACCCGGAATTTAAGTCATAGAGTCACTGGAGTGTCTGCTCTAACAAATCCTGACACACTTACCAGACTGCTCTTTTTCTGCCTAACAAGTAATTTTCATAGATTATTCCAGCTATGGTCCTTCCTTTTCCTACACCAGCACCATCACCTATCAAGAATCCAGCTCTGTCTCCATTGGGCAGGAATGTTTCATGTTGCTGTAGGAGAAAGAACAAAAAACTTGTACCCATTCTCCAGAACACATCACAGGGGATTGTCAGAAAAGAGCAAACATAAGAAACATCCTATTGGAGGAGACCAGTGGTCCAAGCAAACTCCTGGAAGCAGGAAGAGGGGATTTTATTTAGAGAGAGCACAGCACCCTAACTGCATTGTGTGATCCATTCTCCCTTTTCTTCCCTCAGCATCCAGAACTGCTCTAAATATCTGGCCAATATTTTGTGCCTTTTCCTAACTCACTGATGGGCACCTGTACAGCTTTTGGAGCAGCAAGACCCAGACATACACAGCCTGTGGAATGCAGTATTCTGAACCTACCCATTCTAAACCAATCTCCTGTCAGTGTCACCAAGCTCTGCTTTGCTCCTGGTTTTGTTTGATATCACTCGCTCCTTGATTATCTTAACCCTGATTTCATTCCCTTTCCTTTCTCTCCTCTCCAGCCCCAGGTGTCCCAGCTGTGTCACTCTCTTTTCCTGTGACCATTTTAGTTGTGCTCTTACTCCACTGCCTCCCTCTCCAGCATGCAGACCACTGCACACACATCTGGGGTGGGCACACTGAAGTTTAGCCCAGCAGCAAAATAACACCCAGTCCTGTTCTCTATTCCCTTCCCAAGGATGTCAAACAGGGCTGGATTTCTCAGCCTGCTGCTACTGCAGCCATTAAATTTTTTCAAAGAAATAGAAATTACTAATATGTTCTAAGACAGTTAAGAGATCAGCACTGAGGAAGTGGTTTAGAGGAAGTTTTCCTAGGTGTATTACCTCATTTATCTGAGCTGAAGCTCACCTGCCATCATCTAATGCAACTCAAACCTTTAAGCTCTTATTATTTTATCTCCTTGTAAAACTGACATAGCTGCACTTGTCAGATTGCAGTTTTTCTTCTTAAATTCTCTGTTAGCTTTTAAGCTGTGCTAATGTCTGGCATACCTGGGCTGCATAAGTGATTGCTTCGAGCTGCAAAGCTGACAACCAGCCACTGTCAATTGTTTCCTCTGATATTGATGTCTGGTACCACACATCAGGAGGAGTCACACTGGATAACGAGCTGGTTTCCACTACTGGGTCAGGATGACGTAGACCAATTTTTACTGGTGGATAAAGAAGGGGAAGGAAGGCATCAGATGAAAACAAAATACAGAGTTCTATTGCTGCAGTGAAAGTTATTGTATTTACCCAAACAACTTAAAATTGTGATTGCATAGGCTGAAATCAACAATGAATATGTTTCATTGCAACAATCTGCCAAGTGTTAATCTGCATTACATATAAAGAAACACATTAATCTGCATTTCTAACTGCAATCTTAACCTTCTCTTCTCACCACCTTCCCGTAATTTTTATGAGATGAGATAAAATTCACTTTACAGAATATTAAAGTACTTGTGTACTCGACTTGTTTGAGAAAAATTAGTCTGAACCTTGTCTTCCCAAAAAGGCCAGAAGCAGCCTCAGGATGCCAGAATCACAAAAGCAACATTCTTCTCACTATTTATATAGTGCCATTTTTAAGCAGAATGAGAGGAGAAAAGATTTAGAACAGACATGGCTTAATTGCTGACAGATCTCATCAGTAACAATGAAAATTAACCATTTAGCTACAAACTCCCTGCAGAATTTTTGCCTTGCTTTTACAGCAGGTCACTGTATTTAGCAAACAAGATAACAGCTTGTTGTCAATGGGTACAACGAACAAAAGAGTAAAAAGGGGAGATGGCAATGAACAGCAGTAAAAGATTCACTCCAAAGAAAACCAAGAGCCAGTTCTAAGTAGTCAGCCAGGAACAATGCAGGAAGAATGTACTTAGGGTGATTTCACACCAAAAGACTCAAACTAGATTCCTAAGTGTAGCAGTGAGCACTGACTTCCTTTATAAAATTTCCTCTGCTGAGGCACAAGGCATCCTAACAGAGGTTAAAAAAAAGCCTGATTTTGGCTCATCAGTCACATCTGTGAAACAAATACTGCTCAATGATACAAGGAAGAATTCCTCTTCTGTTTAAAAATCCACTTATCTTCCAAATCTAAGCACCAGAAAAGATAAATTTCCCAGGAAAACCCACAATATATTCAGGTTCCTGTTAACTTCAGGCAGGATCTATTTTCTGTGTTAGTAATTACACAAGAGTAAATAAATTAACTCTCAAAGCATTCAGCCTTTTGATGTAACAAAAGATCAGGTCATACATTTTATTGGCATATATTCAGCATAGGTCTCTGCATGGCC
Organism: Acridotheres tristis; assembly: GCA_037013685.1. NCBI lineage: Eukaryota > Metazoa > Chordata > Aves > Passeriformes > Sturnidae > Acridotheres > Acridotheres tristis. The sequence goes on from CM072902.1 coordinate 11,504,768, forward strand.
CATTTCTTCTTCATCTTCTTCCTCAGGTTCCTCCTCTTCTTTTACTGCTGGCACTTTCTAGAATAGAGAAACACCCGTGTTAGTCAAACAGAACATTGTTAATATTCCATCTCCTGGAAATTAATGTGAGAAAGGAAATGAGGACAAACTTGCACTTCAATTTTTTAACACGTGTAGGGGAGAAACCAGTGAATCGCTGGGGAAACTACACACAAATGTAGATTGCTTACACTCTGAACAGCCCTCTAAAGACACAAAAGACAGGAAAGTTCCTCTTCTTTGCAAGGAGATCAAGTACTCCAAACTCACATAAACAAAATTAAAAAGAAATTCCTATTAAAACCAGACCATGACTTAAAGAAAATTGCCTTGAAAACATGACAGCCTTAATGTTCAAGTACTCCCCTGGAGTCTCCTGCAGTCCCACATTCATGACACCATTTCACAACTTTATGGTTAAATAGCCAGTTCTGTCCAGTATTACCCATTTACTGCGACTCTAACCAGTGGAAATATATAAATATTTGTAAAGCACTTCACAGATGAAAAACCAAACCTCTTCCATGACTACTGATGTTTAATACAAAAGAAGTGATCTGAAAAACTCCCTCTAGGGCAGTCAGTGAGGAGCACAGCTCTTCCCAAACATCTGAGTCGAGCTATCAATGAAGATGCCAAAACTCAAGCGTTTACAGCATCAGAATGTAATTTTATTACATTCAGAAAATTGAATGATACTCAATTTACATCTTCAATTCAACTGCCCAGAAGGACAGCCTTGCTAGGGGGAAGTCTCTGTTTCCTCATTGCTAGTGATTTTAGAAGAAAATGTTTGAACTCAGAGGAAATGCTATGCTTATCACCTTTAATCAGAGCCACACCCTTCTTGGCCCACACCAGCTTCTGCTAAGGACAGTAATTTCTCGAAATTGTCATTTACTATCTAAGCCTGCTCTGCACAGCTGTTAACTTCACTCATCTAACCAAGTTTCATCTTGTGGAGCAAATGACCTTTTGAACAAACAGATGCACTTGACAGTTCCACCACATACAAGACAAGTATGAGTAACTCCTGAAACTGGTCACAGCTGTTAATGGCCAGCAACACATTGGTTTGGCAAATGAATAATTTGTGCCACTTACCACAGTAGGTGAAAAACTTCTCATTTTAATGTCATTTATCCATATTCTTGCTACCTCTTTTGTGGAAGCCTCCTTCTTCACTGCACCATTGCTTAGGTCAGCTGCAAAAGAAAAGCTGTGGTTTACAGAATTCCCTCCAAACATCAACTCAGATTAACGTGCTGCTCTATTAATGAGCTGGAAGAGAAGTTTAAAGTATCTAGGAGCACAATGATGCTTCAAGAACACAAATTTGTAACAGGGTCCTTTAAGAAGACCATTTACTAACCTTTCTGCCTTCAGTCACATTTGCAAGGAATAGGAATAGAGCTCAATACACAACTAAAATAATTTGCATAAGGATGGATGCAAAATATTGAAAGCAGCTGTCAAACTTCCATCATACCAATGCATGTAATAAACTTAGCATAATTGCCCCTAAAAACAATTAGGGCACTTGCACAAATAAATGTTTTCCTCAAAGACACTGCATAATTTAACTTCTTAATATTTTCCCATCTGGAACTCCTGCTGCCTGAATTATATGAAAATACCATTTTACTTTCAAGAGCTTCTCTTTTCTACAAGTGTTTATTTTAAAAAATGACAAATACGAGGAAAAATCCGGAGACACAGGAACACAAATAAGATTAGGAATGCAGTTCTAGAAGCTGCAGGTCTCCTTTTCTCTTTACACAGAAGCTACAGATTCAACTGTTTTCTACAGCTGTGCCACTCTAACAGTTCCTGCGTGTTGATGTCACCTATTCTGGGTTTCTGAGTTTTCACTTGGTTTAATAGGACTCACTTATCCCCTTCTGCTTTCTCCCTTCCTTTTCCTCACTTCCTTTACTCCCTGCCCCAGCTTCCGTTCATGCCCCAACTTGGGATTTGGCAACCACTTCCTAAGAGAAAGCAATGACACAAAGAGGGACATTCTGCTTTTTGTTTCAGTTCTAACAGACAGATCCTGCACCACTCTCTCTCTCTCTGCATACAAAAAAATAGGTTATGTCAACCACACCTATAAAATCAGCAAAGCTTGTTTCAGAGACAATGAAAGTCACAGAAAGCCAGAAAATGCCTGTTTATCTTCCAGAAAGAAGCAGGAAGAAAGATGTTTTCAAACTGAACTAGTCTGATCTTAAACTCATGCTAAAATCAGAAGAACTTGAAAGAGTTAGAGTTTCACACACATGCAGCTTTTTCCTTATACAAGTTGACTACATGTTAGAAATAAAATACAAGAAAATATTATGGAAGGAATCACAAAATGAAGATTTGGAGTGTGCTAACAAAGTCCTCAGGGCATTTAACTTACAGCAACATTTCAGAAGTAACATGAAAAAAAGAGCAAATTTTTAGGACTTAATTTCTTAAACAATAGATCTGATGTCTCCAATGAAACAAAGGGACAGATTTTTCCTTTTGCAGGAGACACTTCACACAAACACCTTATGTGCTACAAATCTCATTTGGAAGATGCTAAATAGAAAAAAGTACTAGTTTGCTGTAGTTCCAAGTACACACTAGAACAAGAACTGGTGGAGACTTCAGTAACATAGCTAATAGACTCCAGTAATGTTCACAAATTAATTTTACCAATTTGCTGCAATCTGTCATTTTCCTCATTCCATGCAGTAAGTCAATAAGTTAATTTTTCTAACTCTTATTTCATCCTACTTCACCCTGAATTTTAACACCTCTACAGCTAGAATGAAATTTATCAGATTTCCTGAACCATTTCATTTTACCAGGATGTTCTACTAATCAATGAAATTCCATGATGTGCAAAGATCGTTATTTCGCTATTTGTCTAAAATATTGTAATTACAAAGAAAGAAAACTCACTTGCTGCTGTTGCTACTGGTTGGGCAATATTAGGAGGTGGCTTCAATTTCATGAGTTCATTAAGACTATTGTTCTTGAGCAGATCTTTCAGCTGAATCTGGTCCTTGGAAGGTGCAGTGGTCAAGGCATTTCGAACTGCTGGTGCTGCCACCGAGGGCCGAGTGGTTGTGCTGGTCTGGATGATCTTTGCTACAGTGATCGTCTGCCTCGAGGTCGTGACAGGCGTCGTTTTTGTCACCACTATTGTCGTCCCCAGAGTTGGAAGCTGATTGATTTGATTCAGCACGAAAGTTGTGGTGGATGGTGGTTGCTGGCAACAGAAGTGGGGAAATTTTCAGAAAATAGTCAAATAGAAAGAGAAAACTTTATTAGACTTTATTTAGCAAGCCAGTTTCTAGAAGATACTTGGAGTAAGAAATGTTTTCAAATAATTACTCTGGTATCTTCAGCATGTTATCTTGTGCTGCAATAATCTGAGCAAAAAGTATCTCTCAATACACTGCACATATTTCAGAAGGTTATTTTCAGTTTTTATTTTAAGGTAAGGAAAAGGAAATAAAAAAATAAAATGAAGAATTCATCCCCCATGTACAAGATACGACCACAGTTTCCCCCATGTCTGATAAAGCCAGTCCAACCCACTGCAAGACAGACCCACCAGTGGCCAAGGCTGAGCCACTCAGTGCCACTGGCAGTGCCTGTGAGAAGGTATTTGTTTAACAACAGGCAAAAACTGTTCCACAATCAGCAGCTGGGACGGAGGAGTGACAGTGTGTGAGAAAACCCTGCAGACACCAAGGTCAGTGAAGGAAGGGGAGAAGGTGCCCCAGGTGCTGGAGCAGAGACTCTCCCCACAGCCCTTGGAGGACCAGGAGTGAAGCTGAGCCCAGGACAAAGCAAGGAGTGGGGAAAAGGTATTTTTAGATTTGTTCTTATTTCTCATTTGCCTTCTCCATTGTTAACTGGCAATGAATTAATTTCCTTGAGTTGACTCTGGTTTGCCCATGACAAATTGCTGATCTCCCTGTCCTTATCTCAACCCATGAGCCTTTCAGCATCATTTTTCAGCCTTTGTGCAATTGAGGTGGAGTGATAAAGCAGCTTAGTGGGCACCTGGTGCCCAGCCCAAGTTAAGCCCCCTCCCCATCTAAACCCTGGAGCAGCAGCCCTTACCCGAACATTTAATAAGGCTGGAGTAGACACAGTCTCAGGTTCTTGTTTCACAGCAGCTGCAGCCTCAGTCTCCAGGCCCAGTTCTAATGCACTAAGTGGTACTGACTGCACAGGGAAGAAAGCAAACAAGTCAGCAGGAATAAAACCTTAGGGCTTTTGTTCCCAGTCTGTGCCTCAAGTGGCTACACTCTGCCAGAGTGAAGGCCAGCACGGAGCTTAAACATGGTATTTTTCATTACATTTTTTATGCATTTCATCGTAGAGCAGCTAGTCCCCACCGATATGAGAGCTCTCCATGGATACCTGACATTCTGTCCCCATGTCATGAAGTCCCCATATTCAGAATTAAGCATATTTCTGTTTGTACTGACCTCAAGTATTTCAGATTGCTTTTTTGTACAGAAGCTTGAAATTAAATCGCAAGTTATTTTCCAATCTCAGTACTCTGAAGCAATAAACTTCAAACTCCACATGCTTCAACCATTTACTGTGGACATCACCCCCTTTTAAACTCCCCCATCACAGCAAACCCAAGCTCTAAGAAACCCCTAAGTTCTTGTTTTAACCTGCTGAACAGCTGGAGTTGGTGCTGGATTTGCAAGAACCACATCTGGAGAGTCAATATCAAAGAGATCATTTGGACTGATTCCACTCTCACTCAAAGCAGCAAGCAACAGATCTTGTCCTGGCTCCACCATCTCTGAAAAAAAAAAAAAAAAGAAATGAAACTGTAAATACAAGTACATTTAATTCTGATTTATTTTTTGCCCCCACACAACTCCATTTCCCGGATTTAAGGGCATTCACAGTGTCCAAAGTTTCACTTTCTAGATTTGCTCGGGTTCTTTTGTTAATTTGTAGGCCTTCCAATATACCCACCACATTTAAAAGCAGGGAGAATTAAACAGATTACTACACAAAATGCTATCATACCCATAAACTTAAGACACCTTTTCCAGTCTTTGAGGCACCACATTTTCAAGCATTACAAGAAATACCAAGGGCAGAAATGGTGAAACCATGTTATGCTAATGATCCATCTTTGTCAGTGAAACAACTGCACAGGGGAAGCACAATTAAAACTCATTTACTTTATCTTGTAACAAGTTAGTGATAAAGAACTTTTAAGGAAAGCTTTAATTTCTTGCTCGTCCTTACATTAGGTTACATTCATTCACTGGAGAAATTTTGTTTTGCATAGTGGAGAGAACAAATGTGCCACTATAATAGTATGTAACTGCTTATTAAATAGGACACTAACATCAGGTCACAGACTCCTTTATGTGTAGGACAAGCAAAACTAATTTCAAAAAGCTATTCTAGACAGCATAAAAACTTATTAAAAAGCCAAATACTCCATATTTAAAGATGAAGAGAGAAGATAACACATTTCACTTGCTTAAGAAGGAAACCCATCTGCCCTAGTATTAAGATAAAAATTAAATGATTTCTCAGAACTTTAACTGTTGCTTATACAGTCTAAAATACAACTCAAGCAGATCTTAATTTCACTTACCCTCCACACCCCTTAACACCCACTGGGAACAAAACAACGAAACTCAATGAAGCCAAACACCTACTCTAAAGTAGGTAAGAGAACCAAATTATTTGCTGGCATTTTAGATGTTCATTCACAAGACTCCAAAACAGCATTCCCTTGCTTATCCCTTCTACGTGCACAGCTAAGTCACATCCAGCTGGCTGGTCACACATATTCCTCAGCACATTCAGCAGAACAGGTAATTCTTGTAATAAGCTAAGCCCCAGGCACTTAGTTCTTACTCTTCCCAGTTTTAGTCTGTGCAATAGCAGGGAGAAATCTCTTGGTTGTGGATTCATACAGAGATGGTGGCACCACAAATGCAAGGTACTGGGACAAAGGGGAGATTTTAAGGTATCAAAGACTTAAAGATGCTCCAAACAATATCAAAGTAACAAACAATTGGTGGGATTGCTACTGACCACACACAGCCCCATCAAACACCACTTGCTTGTCAGAACCAGATTTTTTTTTTTTCTTAAATGAATTTGAGATTACCAAATAAATTAGCAGAATGGCCTGGTTTGCTGCTATGAGGTACAGAAAATATTAACAAGTACTAATTCATCTTGCAGATTTAACTGACATGGCAGCACCATGAAAGGATGTCACCACCCACCAGCCTGTCACCCAGATCCCTGAATGGGTCAACAAAAGTGGTAAGAACTGACTTTTAGTTTCACATCTCATCCCAGAAAGACTGTGCTTCTTCTCTCAATAAAGGGGACTATATATATAAATATACACATTAACTAGGTAGGATAAACCCTTAGTCTTCATCTTAGCAGTGACCATCACATCCAAGTTTAGAAGCTTGCAGCATTATTTACTAACTAGAACCAGGTGAGGGGAGGAAAGTTTAAGTTTGCAGATGAAATTTTTTGCTTATCAGTACTTTTGGTGTTCAGAACTTGAGAGTAGCTACTGAAGATGAATTTCTCTACAAAAAAAAAAAAAAAAAAAAAAAAATCCCTTCTCTACAGAGGGGGAATTAATATAAGTCACCCCATCAAAACAGCTCCAAACCACATTAAAATCATAATTTCACAGTACCCATTTGGGAAAGAGGCACAAGCACCACCTTTGCTCAAAGGACAAATAAACAAAAATGTCTAAATGTACAATGGAAAAAGTCATCAGTTAAGTCATTCTTGATCTGTATGGAGCTGTGATCACCCCACTGCTAAACAAAGATACAACTAAAACTTGGTTGAGAGTTAAGGGACTGGACTGAATAGAGGCACAAAAAGGCAGAAGCTTGGGGCTTTTTCACTTAAGAGAAAATGAAAAGACTCAAGAACTTCTAGTCTGCTCTCACAGTATAAGAAAGGCTTTCTAAGAAGTTGAGATTCAAAGCTAAACCAAAGCTAGAAGAAAAACCCACACCAACACCACAAAAAGACATCTCTCCCCAGGCCACCCCACAACGGTGTCACAACCCATCACATCTGTTTCAAGTCCAGTTTAACATATCCACCATGCCACTGACCTCGACATGTTTAACCTTTAAAAACATGATGGCTGATATCTTCAAAGTTTCAGAGTTCAGAAAACAAAACATTTCGTAGCAGTAATGCTTTAGTTGCTTATTTCAAAGTCTTCAGTAGATGACTGGTGATAGAAACTACAAAAGCAATTCCTATAATTTCAGAGTAAATATCTCCAGTTTAGAAGCATCCCTTTCTAGTGGGGCTGTTTTAATGTAAGAAATCCCCTAGCTGCACCTCTCCCCGATACTCCAAATTTTAAGTCTTAAAAATTCATGGTTGCTCACAATCCAGCAAAAAGATCAGTAAAACAACAGCAATTGTTTGTCTGTCAGTTTGGACAATGAAAGTTTGACTAGTTTCACTTATTTTGTTTCTGTACGGTAGGAACAAAGCTGCATTGTTTGAAACAAAAGGAATTCTGAACTTCTAGAATTTTTACATTAGAAGTCACTGAATACTTAGCACCAATTTTAGGCTTTGTGCAATTTCCAAGCACCAATGCTGCCCACCCTCCTCATTTTAATTTAGCAAGGAAAGTAAATGAGGGAGAAAAAAAAAACCACAGGAGAAGCTGCATTGTGATAACTTGGTTTGTTTTCTGTAGCACACGCTGGTTAAGCTTAAAACATTATCAGGCTGAACCAGCTCCATAATCTTGCAAGGTAGGAGGCTCCTCAGTTAACACAAGTGAAAGTGACTTTATCGAGCTCTGCAGCTCAGCCTTGGCAATACTATATAAGGACCTGTTTGCCACATCTTCAAAATCTCCGAAAGAAAATACTTATTAAAAAGTTGTGAATATTACAAGCTGTTCCCTGAGCATTTCATCACTCGAAGAACTGTTTTGAGCATGTAGAATCTTGCAGATAAGACTGTCTATGTTTAGTGAGGTAGTCCAATGTCACTGAGCAAGAATCAGCCTATTAAATAAAACTAAAAAAATGTATTTATAAAATTTCAACTGTAGTAATACTTTAATTACTTTCTTTGTATTAGGAAAAAGCAAACTGCTGCTATTTCAAGAAGGGCTACCAAAACACACCAAACATTTCTGTAAGATGCTTTCCTCATGAAGAATACAGCTTAAAACTTTGATGAAGAGATGGTTTTGTGATCACTGCACATTATGTAAATAATTCCTGATTTAAAGATACAAAACCAGAATGCCATGTTTAATATCATGTCATGTATCCATGCCAACCTGGCTCTCTCTCTCCTTCCATTTTAGCTTTGGTACAAAAGAAACAAAACAAAAAAAAAAGAAAAAAAAGATTCTAAAACACATGTCAAGCAACCTGCTCTGTTTCCCCTGAGAAAGATAATGGTAGAATCCCAAACAACGAAAAGCCTTTTGATTTTCAGGTCTGTGAGTTACACATTGCAACACTGCATGCCTAAAGTGCTTATTTAAAAACCATAATCAAGTAAAGTATCATAAATTGGTCCAAACCAAACATCACAATCAAGCAGGCACTGCTATTCCCAAGCCCTTCAGACACCTGGGCTCTGTGGAGCACCCAAGTGCTTGGCTGGGACACAAAGAGCATTCAGCAACTTCTGTTCTTTTACTGGAAAGGTTCATCCCACTGCCTTTTTGAGGAATACCTGTCACTGAACTGTACTGGAAACCATTTATATCATCACACAAATACTGGAGTTGTAGAGATAAGGCAGCTTTGCCCTGCAAATTCCCTGCCTGTCTGAAACCATGAGTTACTATTGACCTGAAAATTCCACATCTCCCTTTGCAGCCTCTCACAGCAGAGGTGTAAGGGCTGCTGAGCCCCATCCCACCCAACAGGATTCTCTGGATATCCACGTGGGTTCTGCTCATCTCAGCTTTTGCCTCCGGAATGCAACCTGGGTAACAGTAAAAAAAACCACCTCAACCAACCCAACCCCTTCTGGTCCTCTCCAAGCCACCATCCAATCAAAGAGCAAAACCCTAATTAATGAACTCACCAATCCTTCCATGCCTTAACCTCAAGACTAGCAGTTAATTTTACATTTACACGTACAAAGGTGTTCTCACAAAAAAAATAAGTTAACTGTAATCCGGGAAAAATCATTCTCATTTTCCCAAGGCTGGTTACCACTCAAACATCAAAGCTTTCAAGGACATGAGGGACACTCCAGGGCACCCTGGAGTTCAACTCTGCCTCAATGCTTTTTAATGACTGTTCTGCAAAATTTACAGCTGTCATGTTACACAGTCTGCAAATATGAAATTCTGAGGTTTTGAAAATATTAGAAGACTAAACAATGCAATAATTTGGCATGAAATCAGCTTTCAGACTAAAAGGTTGGAGCTGGTAATTTGGCCAGTAGAGAAAGTTTTTAAGAAGTAAAAATTCAAAGAAATAAGAGCAGCATGTGAATGCCAGGATCCTTAGTTTTAGCCTGGGAGTCAATTCCAGGTGTGTCTCAAAGCACCACTGCCTATATCCATGACCTGCCTCAATGGCTTTTAGAGCAGTTCTCAGCCAGTTTTGAAGCCAAGTAAGTAGTCTGGACAAAAAGACAAACTGCCCACGTTTTATTTCTAAATAATATTAAGATTGCATACAAATATAACATCTTATGGCTGTGAGGCAGATTCAAAATACCAATTCAAATGTCATGCTATTACACAATTTCAATTCTTGCTTTACAAAATCAACTACAAATTTTCAATTTTGGTGGAGAGTAGTTTACAAAACATTAATGTATGTTTTAAAATAATTTTAATCCAGACACAAACTTGGTAGTCTAAAGCCAAATAGTCTACCACCGAGTTAATTCCTAGCTTTACACTATGTCGTTTGATCACACTATTTTTTTTTTTTAACTTACTGTGGAATTACCTAATAGATCAATTCAAGGTTTGGATTTTTTAAGCATTTACAAAATTTGCCTCATCTTTTAAAGGTATCAAACACGTGGAAACAGCCTCAGGTACTTCAGAGTGCCTGAAAGAAAGTACAAGAGTTCTAACTTACACTCTTAAGTGCAGTGTGGAACATGGTCAGCTAAAAATAATAAAGAAACAACCTAAAAAAAAAAAAGAAACAGAAGAAAAACCCAAAAGGCCTCTTCCCCATCAGACTGTAGGGGCATTTCTACGTTAAACTATTACTCACCCTAGCAACCTCTGTTTGAGGTGCGCTCGTTAAGAGTCCCTGGACTTTGAGGCCGTGTCTGTCGCCGCGGTTCAGCTCCCCGGGAGCAGCGGGGCCCCGGAGGGCTCGGCCGGGCGGGGAAAGCCCCCGGGGGAGGCGAAGGGAGAGACGGGGGGGGGGGGTCGGCGGCTCCTGCCCCGCCACCTTCCCACCAACACGTGTTCCCGACATAAACTTCCGGGTTGGGCCAGAATCGGCTGCGTAATCCTGTCCCATGCGCGACTTTTTGTTTCCAGATCTTCACCTCTTTAAAGATCCCTTCAACAGCACCGCGATCCCGGGGAAGGGCGGCAGGGCTCCGTCTCACGGCGGCTTTCGGAGCCGCTCCGGCACCGTAAATCAAACACCCCCATCCCCCCCGCCCGGTCTCTCCGTTTCAAACCTCAACAATCAGCAGCCGCGGAAAGAGCGCACAAAGGCGCGGGCCGGCCCGGGGGGCTCTGCCCGCGCAGGGATGCGGCGGGGGGGGCGGCCAAACCCAGCGCCGCGCCCGCCCCCGTTAGAGAAGCGTTTCCCCAGAACCGGGGGGCCCCGCCGCCCACCCCCGCACGCCCCCGGGCACGAAGTTCACGGGACAACTGGGGCTCCACCGGGGCGGCGGCGGCGCCTCCCCCGCCCGCCGCGCCGCCCCCGGCCCACCGGGACCCCTGCGGGGGCGGCCGCACAGCCTTCCGGGGCTGAGGGACCGAGGGAGCCGCGGAGCCGCTCCCAGCACAACGGGCTCTCCTCCGACACCCCCGCGCTGCCGCCGCGGGCCCCGGTGAGAAGCGGAGGGGAGGAAACCCCCGCGGCGGCCCCACAACGCGTGGAGCGGCCAGAGGCGGCCAAACAGGCGCGGCACCAAGCGAAAGGGCAAAGCAGGACTTACTCTCTGTCGCGCTCGATCCTCCCGCGGGCTCCTGGAAGTCTCCGCCGCCGGCCCCGCCGCCCGCCGCTTTCTAACTCACAGCCGCCATCTTTGCCCTCCCTCCCCTCACAGGGAGGGGGGGCCGGGGGCCGCCCGCACCACGTGACCCGGGCCGCGCCTCCCTCCCCCCGCCGCGGCGCGCGCGCTCCCCGCCCACGTGACGCCGCCAGCCACCGCCCGCCGCTGGCGCGCGCTCGGCACCACGTGACCCGCCCCCCGTCCGCGGGCTCCCCGGTCACGTGGCCGCCGCCGTCTCGCGCCCACCCCCCCCTCCCACCGCCGCCGCCGGGCCCCGGTGCGCGCTCCCCGCTCGCCCTCGTCGCGTGACATGCCGCGCCTCGGTTCTTCCCTGCTCTCAGCAACGGGAAGGTAGAAAGTTCCCCGTTCCCTCCCCTCCAAGAAAACCCGGCGTATCCACCGTCCTTCGAATAAGCGACGTCCCCGCGGGCGGGCCCCGCCCCAGGGCGGCGGCCGCAGTCCAGCCTTGGCGATCCGGGCTCGGTTCCCGGTAGGGTGGGGGGAGGGGAAGGCGGAGGCGAACGGCTGCGAGCGGTCACGTGACCGAGGCTCCCGCAAGATGGCGGCTGCCGGCGAGAACGCGGCAGCGCGGCGGAGCTCTCGCGAGATCTCGCGTTTCTCGCTGCATCACGGGGAGTTGGGGGAGGGCGCCGTGCGCGCGCCCCCGCCTGAGGCGGCGTTGGCGGGAGCGGCCTCGGAGCGTTGGGACCGGGCCGGGCGCGGGGCTGGGGCCCCGGGGGCTGCCGGCGTGAGGGGAAACATCCCCGCTCGTCCTGTCGCTGGTGAACGCGTCTCACTTCAGGCGGCCCCTTGGTCCCGTCCCGTCCCGTCCCTCCGCGGTTGGCGGCTCCGGTGGCTCCGGTGCGGCCGGTGCCCCCCCGCCCTGAGGACGCCGCCGCCTCCGCCCCCTCACAGCGGCACGGCTCTGCAGTGTTCCTGCACAGGAACTGCCCCAGGAGAATGCGGGGGGACACCCCTGCTGCCGTCCCTGGGAATGTCTCCCGTGGGGATGTGCTGGCAGATGAGTTTTCTCTCGCCAATATTTTACAAGCTGCTAATGTGAAACTTGCTGGTGCAAAAAGTGAGTGAAAATCCATAGACCGCTCATGCATGCTAGCTTCACATTTAGTGACATCTTTCCGGCTGGAGGCCCCCAGACTGAAAAGACTTGTTCAAAGAGACAATCTTCCAATAAAATGCTTTTCCAGTTGTGTAAGAACATGAAAATTTCTAAGAACTTTCACACAGAATTGAACCAGACATAGACGAAGTGTGAGCAATCGTGAAATTCCTTCAAATGTTCAGTACTACCATTCAATCTTGTGCAAGTTTGCTTATTTTATAATTAGACAAATTTAACAGGGATTAATATAACCAATAAAGGATTAGACAGATTAAGGCTAAACTATTTAAAGACAAAGCAACGTTAATTAAACTGACTTAAGTAATTCAGATTAATCAATGGTGCTTCAGATGGAGAAAAAGACGACAGAAGTGTGTCCAGAGACCAGAAGAACAATTTAAATGGTAGCTTTTATCTTGATTATTGCCCTCTTCACACTTCAGATGAAGGCATGAAGTACAGCTCACACGTGATGAATCGAAGTTTAAATCTCAGCAGCTCTGTACAATCATGACATGAAAGTGAGGGTTTCCATGTCTAGAGTTGAAAAGGGAGTTACCTGTCAGCGTTTGTGATCATCTTCGACTGGAATAGGTGAGTAATCTGGTGGAAATGCTGCTTTCCATTGGCGTGGATTTAGCACACACACATTTGTCTGCAGGACTCTGTTTCCATAGAATTTTGCATGTAATTCACGGATCTCACTGCACTTCTAGTCAGAGATTTTTTTTTTTTTTAATCGTTGGTAGATACAATTCTGAATGTAATTTTATTTTATAATCTATGAAATGCAGTTAGCACCTACTGGCATTTTACTCAGTGACTTTATAAAATGATATTGCTTAATGTAATACTCAGCAGTTACCCTCAGGGATTGTTTTTACTTGATTTCTAGTGGCTGAAGCACAAATTGTAGGGATTTCATCTTGTGAGCGAGAAATTTGTGTAAATGCCGTCATTTATTTTGCAAATTGCAAATGTGACAGGTGCTGTGTGAGAACTTGCTCTCAGGTGGGGATATTTAACAAGCATCTCCTTGGTATATTGGACAGAAAATGAAACTGTGAATTCAAAGATAAAATAAGATTTTTTTTAAAACTGCATGAAGTGTTCATCTAGACCGAAGAGATTTAGCTTGAAGATTTTCTTCCCTTTCTGAGCAAATCAACGCCTCGCTCGTTCTTCCTTCCCTTCCCCCACAAAACAATTTCACATTTCCGCAGTAAAACGTGGTGCTCCCGGGAGCTGCTCATGCGGCACTACGGGAGAGAATATTTAGGTCACTGGGTTTTAGCGCTGGTTCTAGCGGGAGTCGCGCTGCTCCCTCTGGATTCTGGAGTCGGCTGCGCTCTCCGTCCATGTGCGTGTCCTGAGTCACAGTGACGGGCGGCTCCAGCCACACCGGTTTGGGCTGGAGCCTTTAACATTTTAACTTCTCCTCATCTCTGGCTTTTGGTCGCAGCCAGCTGAGGGGGTAAAGCCAACACGTTTTGCCAATTCACAGCGTGATCCCACCGCGCCGGGAGCAGCGGCCAGTTAGGGATGACGTTGTTTTCTTTGTTGCTCTGGGGAAAGAGAATTCCTTGGTTTCCTTTGCCCTCTACTGGTGGCCCGCACGGCTTCGATGCCATCTCGGTTGCTTTGTTTAATATACATATATAAAATAATTATTCAAACTATACAACGGCTGAGCAAAACCACAGTTGAGGGCGTTTCCAGAGCTTTCCCAAGACATTAGGGAGAGTGTTCCCTATTACTGCAAGAAAGAAATCATCTTAGTACTTGATGAAGATCCTTTTTTCCCAGTTGCATCCCAGCTGTGCAATAACTACAGTGCGAACTGGGGTGGAAAAATGAGAGCAGTGTCTGCTCTGGTGCTTTTGCAGAGAGCTTGGAGTACCTGCCTTGATGGAAGAACACCATGGACATGGATAGTCATGGACATGATGCCTGGAGGATGTCAGCTGGCTGCAGCTTTGAGTTTACAGGAAAATACCCAGTGTGTTTTGGTTGCCTTTATGTAAAATTCACGTGCCTGGTGATCGAACACCCAGACGTAACAAATGACAGTGCCCATGCAGAGCTGGGTTTGTTCTGGCTTCCCCAAAGCCTGAATGCAGAGCTAGCACAAGACAGGAGGAGATGGACTGGAACGCTGTGCTGCCTCCTGAGAATGCTGCCTTCTGAGACGCTGAATTCCTGTCCTGTGAGCCCCCAACTGCTCGGGGACAGCTTGGAACAGACCAGGCCCCAAGGTCTTGCTTAAGATGAGGTTTTTTCCTCTTCTTAAGGGAAAGGATGGTTTTCAGCTGAAGCAGCACACTGGCTGTTTATGTCGCTGTGGGAATGCCCAAGAGACAAGCAGCAGCCTGTGGCTACAGATAAGCCTTGGGTGGGAAGCCACCCCCATGGTGATAGCACTTGGGGCAGCACAAGTGCCACCACCCCATGTCCTGAGCACACTCAGGTAGGCCTTGCTGCAGGAGGGGTAACACAGATAAGAAACAGGAGTCATGCATGGTTGCTCAATAGAAGTGTTCTGCTTATCATGGAGCACCAAAGTCCTGTGTGGCGATTTCCTGACTTCCATGATGGCATCCACTTGGCATCCATCCAGATCCTCTGATCCCTGTGAGCTCTTGCCTCATTGCTATGTTATTCTTTGCCATTGTACTTTCCTGATTTCAAAGTGTGTGTACTAGTCCCGTTGGCAGCTTCTGACCAGGGAATCGATGCTGAAGGCAGTTCCAGCTCTCTTAGTGATAATAATGGATATGTCATTTGGCTTTGTAATATTTTAGCTGTCCTCGTAAAGGAATGGGGATTTACACGAGGTCTTAGATGCTTTAGTGTAATGCTTCAGTATTACCGGCCCCCAGGCGAGCTTGGAAGATGGAACTAATAGACTTAAATTTCAGCCAGGGAGATCTAAGACAAACATTGCATAAAGCATCCTAATAATTTCGCAGAGCAGAGTTTTACAATCCCTCCAGGATTAGGGGTCCCCCGAATCCCCGCTGGGAGGTGGCGGGGGCCGTGTGCCGTGCGGAGAAGCGTAGGAGGGAGGTACCGGTGCAGCGGCAGAGCGGGCGGGGCGGGGGGAGCACCAGCCCTCCCCGCGGAGCCCGGAGGGTCCCGGTGCCGGTGCCGGTCCCGATCCCGCGCCCTCCCACTCACGAGGCGCGGCCGGGCCGCGGGAGGAGCATTCCCTGCCGGGCCGCCAATCAGAGCGCTGCTTGCTCTCGGCACGGGCCAATCAGCGCCCAGCGAACTCACATTTAAACCCTGTTCCCGGGAGCCGCAGCTACCGCGGTGTGACAGGGAGGGGGTGGGCTATGGCCGCTCGCGCCAATCAGAGGCCTGATAGCCATGATTGGCAGGAAGTTAAACCAATGAGGTTGCCAAGGGTAACGCGGCGTCTCCCTGCGGAGCGGTTGGCGGCGGCGGGGACTCCGCGGGGACAGTCGGGGCCGCCTGGCGCGGGGGCTCCGGGGCGCGGGGCCGCCGCCGCCGCCATGGCCGGAGGTGCGCGGGGCGGAGCGGGCACGAGCGGAGCGGGGCCGGGGCACGGCGGGGCCGACGGGGCTGGGCCCGCGCGGCGCGGGGCATCTCCGCGGCGCGGAAGCTCCTCCTGGGAGGTGCGGGGAGCCGGGCCGGCGGGACTCCTCCCCCGCGCGGTGTGCGCAGCTCGCCGGGAAGGGGCTGGGCCGCCGCGGCTCGCCCTGCCGCATCCAGCCCTTTAAACATGGCGCAGGCCGCGGCGGCCGGGCGATGACCGCGGGCAGCAGCGCTGGACATGGCTCAGGCACCGATCTTCCCCCGTTGCTCCTAGGGAAGAACATGCCCAAGACCAGGGCGGGCGGCGTGGAGAAGGCAAGCCCCGAGAGCGCCGAGAGGAAGGGCTCCGGCCGCCCCCGGGCCGGCGGGGTAAGCAGTGCCCGGGCCTGGGCGGGCGGAGCGCGGCGGGCGGCTCTCGGGGATCTGCTGTGCCCTCCGCTTCCCCCCGGGAAGTGTGCGGGCTGCCCCGGGGAGCCGCGGGGCTCGGGCCTTCGGAGACCCCTGCAGTCATTCAGAAATCGGTTAACTCTAAGTACAGTCGGACTCTGTGTTTGCCTGTGTCCTACCGCAGACATGCCCTTTGCTCGCCATTCCCTCCGTGCCATCTTCCCCGTCCTGTAGTTGTGTCACAGGCAGCTGGCCGGAGGCTGGTTTTCTCTTTGCATTTAACTCCCAATGGAAATAACTGTAGCTATTGCATCAAACCCCGGAACCCCTCAGCAGCCTTTCGCGTGTTTTGCTGTGCTGAGAAAATCTCTGCTCTCCGGGGTCTCAAGCCTGGCACAGACAAAGACGTGGCAGCGGCGTCTCGGTTGCGCCAAGAGTGCAGCAGGCAAGGAGCTGGAAATGAGGGGAGGAAGCTGTGCTGGAAAAATAGTTGTTCGTTTCCTGTTCATGGTGCATTCAAAGCTTGAAGGCTCAGCAGGCAGGTGGACTGCAGTTCACTGCTTTGGGCTTTCTCCCAAAATGCCCATATTTAAACTTTTTACTAAATCTTGAAGACTTTGAAGCTCAGGGTTCGTTGCTTGCAGTTGTTAAAACGAAGTGTTTTCGTAGTATTTCGTGCTTTGAAGCCCCAGGTTTTTAATAAGCAAGTTTTGTCTTTCATAGGCTTTTCAGTAATATTGGAGGTCAGGGAGTGTCCATCTGATTTGCTTTTTCTCAGGCTGTTCCACCGTAATCTCAGTCTTTAGTAAAGTTTATTTGTGGACTAAGACTTAAGCCTTTAACTGGTCTGATTCTGTGTGAATTATGTACATAGGAAGTTTGTTATTCATGACTATGTTAATTATTAAAATTCTCCTATCTATTCTATTGTGTACCTTGTTTACTTTTTCACTGTCTATGACTGAAATACTGAGGTATTTGTTTAGTCAGCTATATTCGAGCTATCTTTTTTTAACTACTGGGACCCTTTGTTCCTTGCTTTTCTAAAAAAATGGGTGCATTTTTTTTCTGTTTCAACTGGCTTGCAATGTCTGAAAATTGCTTTTAGTTGAGTCAAACTATAGCCAAGAAAAACTCATTCTGCCCAAGTTGCATCTGTTTGTCCAGACACTGAGATTTCATGGTTGGAATTCCTGTGCCTGGCATACCCTGCACAGGCAAACGTAGCCAGGTGGCAGGAGACTGTAAAAGCAAAGGTGACAGGACTCCACTAATCTTTGCTAAATTTGACACTGCTCACTGTTGGCATCTTGGATCCTGAGCCAGCAAACAAACCCCAGGCTCTGTGGTGTCTGGCCACGCCAGAGGGTTTTGCCATTTTCCTGATTGGGCTTTTTAATGGGCTTTTTTTGCCATAAGCAACTTTTACAGCTAATTTTTCTATCATACAATGGATAAAAAGGTAGCACTGTTTATCTCCCATGCTTTGCTGAGAGATGACACTCAAGGTAGGCTGTAAAAGTGATTCCTGTGCTGCTCAGTTGAGCATAAAATTTGCTGCAGCAACATTTGACACCTCCTGAGAGTAGCTGGGTCGCTCATACTTGTCTGGCTGTGAGAGCTCTGTACTGGGCCTGGACAATTTTTGCTGCGTTATTCATATTTTTTTTGGCTTGTGCTCTTTGAGGCCGCCTGCCTCCCCAGAAGCTCAGGCTTGGGGGATTTTTTTAGCACCAAATTTCATACTGTGAAGCACAAGGGTGGAGGCTGGAGTTAGCTATGACTACCCCATCCTGCCACATTTTATATGAAAGCTCTCCGGGGCTGAGAGCTTGCATTAGTTAAGTTCTCAGAGTGCTCAGCATTGTTACGTTTTCACTTAGAAATCACGACCTCAGTGAGGGTGATGCTTCAAACAGTGTAATTTGTATCAGCACAATCTTTTGTCAGCCCTGGTTGCTGCAGATTGTTGTGGCTGCCAGCTTGAGGTTCCCAGAATCTCTGTGCTGAACCGATTTTTTTCTGGTATGGGTCTGTTTTAGGAGAATGCGTTTATTGGTCAATCCAAAATCTACAGCTACCTGAATCCCAACAAAGCTCCTGGTGCTCGCCCCCCGCTTCAAGAAGAAAATTCTGTCATGTATCACGAGGTGAAATGTCAGGGCAAAACACTAAAGGAAACCTACAGGAAAGGAGCTGGTAAGATTGAGCTTTGGACTGCTTCTCTTGGTGAATGTGCCCCCTATTCTAACACTTTAATCAAGGAACAAAAGCGGTGAGGAGGAGCCCAAATTGTGGATGCTGCCAGGCTTCACAGGTGCTTCAGTGTAGTGACTAGAAGTGGGAATGTTCTGTAAATTTATGAAGGGGAAGAAAACCCATCTGGCTGTGTTTAAAGGTGCATTTAACAGCCTTAGTAATTTGTCAAAGCACTTTGATGCAAACACTTTTAGCAAGCAGGTATTTTAAGTCCCATTTGACACAGAGAGTGTCAGGCTTTCTGGAAACTTGAGGCCTTTAGTTCCTAATTTGGCTCCCCAGTTTTGACAAGGAAGTGGAGGTGGCTTTAGCTTGTCCCACTGCTGAGGCCTTGCAGCTGTGCTTCTTTTCTCCAGTGAGACTGAAACATCTGTCTCAGCAGATGGGACTGCTAAACCTGATGATTTACTCTACATAAAAACATTCAGCTCTAAACCACACTCACCTACCTCTGAGTCGGTTTTCTAAGGAGGAGGATGTGGTTGTATTTGGGGTAGGATGCAAAAAAACAAGTAAATGTTGGTTGTGGGGAATGTAGATTTCTTGTTAGTGCCAGCCCTTTAGCTCCCATGGGTTTAGCCTGGGTGGCATTGGCCACTTGGTACCAGCATCTGCAGCTGCTGAGCCCAGCAGTGCAGGGTCATTGCTGCCCTTTTTCTCTTATTTGACAGAACTATAAACCACTGGAATCCATTTTAAAGCACTTGGGTATAGTTGGCCCTAAGTTCAGAGCCTTACTCGATTTCCTTGTCACCAGGAAAAAAGAATTGTGGCAAAGTAGTCGAAGGTGCTGTGAAACCAGAAGACCAGAAGGATAAGGAAGGTGTGTGCAATCCTTCTGTGCCCTCCTCTGATCAAAATCAAGAGACTGTGGAAACCCAAAAGACTCCCCTGCCTGCAGACTGTGCTGAGGAGGCAAATGCAAAGCCAGCTCAGAAGAAGATGGTTAAAGCAAAACGGGGACCAAGGAAAAAGTGAGTGACTTGTACAATTGTGAAAGGACAGCTCTTTTTCTCAAGAATATCAGGCTTTAAAAACCCTAAAATAGCATCCAAATACCTACTTTGCAGAGCACTTGTTTGTCTTGAAAGCAAGGTTAGTGTGTTTTACTGTTCCATCACAAGTGAAGTATTTGCTGGTCACCTATGGTAAAAAAGAATTAATGAGCCATTAAGACCTACTTTCCTTTGGAGAATGGAAATTTGTCCTGTTAAAAACAGAACAGTTGGAGGCTTCCTGGCTGAGCTGATATCCTTTCTCATGCTATCAGAGTAATGTGACCTAACATTAATAAATTCCTTGCCAAGCAGTTTTCCTGACCTAAATTTTCGAGTGCCTTCTGGCAAGGCACGCAGGGGGCCCCAGACTTGTAATGTGACCTTCAGTTGATTTCCAACGACATCTCACTTTTATTGTTCAAGAATTAGTACTGGAGTAATGGAAATAGTGTGGGGAAGAAAAGGGGATGTAGCTGTGTTTTGAAGCTAAGAGTACTGATTAAAAACACTGATTCATGTTGATCACCTTTCAACTTACCAAACTCAAATAAATATTTCTTGCACATACCTTTGCTCTAGAGGTGTAACTTAACAAAGTCTGAAATGTGTGTTCTCTTTTTCTTACTCCTTAGAACACAAGGAAGAACACCAAATAGAAAAGTGACAGATTATTACCCAGTTAGAAGAAGTTCCAGGAAGAGCAAATCTGAATTGGAGGTAGTGCTTCTTGTTAAAATGACTTAACTTATAACATGTCTGATTAGCTGAAAATTTAGGGAAGTGTGTAACTACCTGTAAATGGTTTCCATTCCAAATGCAAATAATATTGTGCACTTGAAGTATTGTTAAGAACATGCTTAAAATTTGGAAATGCTGGTCCAGTTTAGAGCAGAATCTAGCTGCTCATGCATTTTGGGGGGGGGGAGCAGAAATCTGTCTTTCTGCCATTCAGTTTGCTGGAAATATGAGATGGTTTGGAACAATGAATGTCATTGGTGGGTAATTTCCTTCCAGCTCTAGAATAAGGACAAAAGCTATCAACAACATTGTGGTTTTGTTTGTTCTTGTTTATTCTGCAGACTGAGGAAAGGAGGAAAATAGATGAGCTGATTACAAGTGGGAAGGAAGAAGGAATGAAGGTAACTACAGTGCCATCCTAAGTAGTCATGTAGTGTTTATTATACAGTATCTTGATTTTAATCTGTTCAAACAGAGAACAGCAGAACTCAGTCTCAGGACCCAGCAATTCTCTGATGAAAATGCAGGAAAACTGGAACACACAGTCCTTCCTTTTGAGTGAGCAATGTTGGTCTCTGAAGGACGTGTATGTGCAGCCTCACTTCTAAATACTGAGGCAGCTTTAAGGTCTTTACAGAAATGCACTCCCTTGATTGGAAGACTTTGTGTCCAGCTACCCAGTAACTCAGACTGTGTCCCAAACTCATCCTGCATTTCTTCCACAGTGCCATGCATTCTGCTTCTACAGCTTTGCCTGCAGTACACACAAATTCCCTTTTGCAGCATTTTTCTAATGACAAATCATTTCCTAGTAATCAGCCTATCTGCAATGATGTAAATCAGCTGGGAAATGAGAAAGTATTTTCTTTTCACCTCAACAGATTGATTACATCGATGGCAAAGGGAGAGGAGTAATTGCTACTAAACATTTTAATCGAGGAGAATTTGTGGTTGAATATCACGGGGATCTCATTGAGATCACTGATGCCAAGAAACGAGAGGCTGTGTATGCTCAAGACCCATCCACAGGCTGCTACATGTACTATTTCCAGTACCTCAGCAAAACCTACTGGTAAGCTCAAGCTTCCAGTGATAGAGGCTTTGAATGCTGCTAATTCTTTTCTTGTTTTCGTGCAAATTTTTTGTTTTTAATGGGAACTGTGAATTAGGAAATCTTTTGGAGCACTGGTCTGTGGTCTGAGAGCCTCCTATACGTCTGGGCTGTGAGGAATGGTAGGTGACTCAAAGCCCTGTTCTTTGAAGTACAACACAAGCTATGTGGAGAGTTGCATCTTCTTGGATGCCCTGTAGTTCTGCAGTGGTCTTCTGCCTAAATTTATCCTCTTGTAAAATGAGCTCCTTTGTCTGAATTGCAAGGAGTTGGTTTGGGAAGCTGGATGGACAGACTCCCTGGAAGAGAAACATTTCTTTCAACTTTTGACTGGGTGTCCTTGTTTCTCCAGTCTCACCCACTTCAGTCCAGGCTTTATCATTTGTTTCACATCTGGATTCTGCTATTCCTGGAAACAGGCAGCTCAAACAGCCCAAAGATTTCAGTTTCTGGGTTTTGTGCTAACTTAAAAATCTCTCAGAATTGTTTCAGTTTCCCTGCCTTGCCATATTATGGCTGTCTATTTAATCATGGTTGTTCTGTAATGTAACATATTAATGTTCTGTTTCTCCTTAATTTTTCAAGACTCGTGTGGATTCCTCCTTCTTTGTCTGATTTGCCCTTTGGGCTCTGTCCACAAAGGTGTCCCTGTCCCAGGCACAATCCCGCCTTCTGTTCTTGCTCTTTCAGTGTCGATGCTACGAAAGAAACGAATCGTCTGGGAAGGCTCATTAATCACAGCAAGTGTGGCAATTGTCAGACCAAGCTGCACGACATCGATGGTGTGCCTCATCTCATCCTCATAGCTTCCAGGGACATTAAGGCAGGTGAAGAACTGTTGTACGACTATGGAGACAGAAGCAAAGCTTCCATTGAAGCTCACCCGTGGCTGAAACACTAATTCATCTTCCTTGTTTTGGGTTTTTTATTTTTGGACTGAGTGTTCTACAAGGAGTCAGTGAATTTTTTTTTTTCCCTGCCCTCACTTCCCTCAGCTTTCTTAGTGGACTGCTTATGGTCTTCCAAGCTCCTTAAAAACTGCCTTTTTGCTTTGCAGTATTTAAATACCTATTACAGTTTTCCAGGCAGGCTTGAATAATTGATCTTAGATTGCCAAAACTTTTATATTGTAAAAGGAAAACCCTCCTTAAAATTTGAATGCTTCTGCACAGTGACCAGTTCCACTTGAGCAGTGAAAGACTTGTACAGAAACTTAATGACTGGGTTGTGCTTCTGCTTTTGCAAGGAAATCTCACGCTCCAGTTTGGGGTGCTGAACTTGGCTGTATGACAGAAGTACTGCTGTACTCTGACTTGGTCATCCAGGGGCTTGACTGCCTGTCACACTGCTTTTCACAGCCCAGTTCTGACAGGCTTCTCTGAGATGGATGCTACCGTCATTCTCAAATAATTTGTTGTAGGAATCCAGTTTCTCTGTGTCATACATTCTGTTGGCAATGAACTTCAAATGCACTGGCACTGAGGGAAAAGGATGGTCAGACTGGCTGCTTCCTTTGGAGAAATGACTCCCAGCCAAATGAGGATCAATTTTGATAGACTGGGTTGATACTGATTACAGATGTGAAGATAAAACTTCACAGTGAGAATCGATGTTTTTGACTTTTACTTATTTTCTAAACTTTGAGAAGGTACCTTTTTTTATAGTTGATGGCTGATTGCTGGAGGTGTCTCCCAGAGGATTTTAAAGAAGTAAGAGCTCTCTCCAAAATTTTTTATATTACCTTCCTATGCTAATTAGCCACATCAGAAGCTATTTATTTACTGTGAATGCTTGAAGTAGAGCATAGTGGTTCCAAAAATAGGAGTCATCTTCATATGCAGCTTCAAACTGTAGTGATGGAGTTCATGCAGTGAAGAAAGTAGATTCCTTATTGCCTGGTCCTGTAGGTCTGTCCAGCACGGTCTGGTCCCACTGTCTCACATGGGAGTTGGCATCTCGTGGGTGTTACTGTTGGAGAGCCAAATCTGGCATATAGGCAGGCAATACAATGCAGGTCCTTTATGTTAAAGATGAATTCTTACCAGTTGGAATTTTTGCCAAGGCAGGCTTGGCATGTGTGTAGATGAAAATGGCTGTGAGCCATCAGCCACACTTGCTGCTGGAAGATGTCAGCAAGGGATCTGTGGCTGTGTTAATGTCTTCTATTCCTCATGTCTTGAAGGCTGCTGCTGTTCCAGCTGAATGCCCTCTAGACAATCTTATGCTTGCCTATGTGATAGGTCAGATAGCAACAACATCCTGGTTGTGTGCTCCAGCAGCAAGAGAGGTGGCTTAGTGATGTATTTTTTAAATTAAAAACTTGAAGACAATGTCTCTGTAAAATAAAGAATATATTTATTATTGATGAAACGGCTGCTATACTACCTGTCTCCATTGCAGTTCATGAGCATTTTGAAAGAAAGCTGTGAAAATCATTAGCTATTAAATGCTTTATATTATTTACTGCTTCACACAAGGCAAACTCGTCAGAGCAAGCCTGGGTATTTTCCCATTTTTGAAGAATTAACTGGAGACCTATTACATTACATGTACTGAGTTTCAGGTAAGCCTTGTTGGCCAACTTGTCTGAGTTGGCACTGATTTTTCTCTGGTCTCAGTAACAGAGACCCCAGTAATGTGTACAGTGTCCTGTTAAACTAGAGCACTTCCCTTAAGTCAAAATTGGAATCTTTTTCAATTTTATTTAAACATTTACTTGTTCTCTATCAGGTTGAATAGCTTAAAACCTCTGTACTTCAGCATCACTTTTGTGAACAAGAAAGGGGAAAGATCTCCCTGTTTTACATAAAAGGAAATGTCTTCTCTGAAAGCTTGACTGGTAATTGAGTAGCACTGCTTTGGAGGATGGAAATAAAGCTCATGTTGCACTGCTTATGTATCCTTTACTTTTCTAGGAACACATACAGAGATCTATAGATCTGTCTCAATGTACTTCTCACAGGACATGTTGTTTGGGTATTTATCTCTGTGCCTCACAAGAAAGCTTCATCTTCTAACCAGGTGTCACAGGGGAAAAATACCCGTGGGTTGGGAGCTAAACTGCTTTTTTTAAAGGAGATGGAAAAATACATCCCTGGATAAACCATGGCAGAGGATGGAATTCAGATCACATGTAAGCATCTCTCTTCAGCTCAGAGGTGCATCCTGGCTGTTGCTGATGGATTGTTCCTTTGTTTAATTTTTCTGTGCACAAAGCCTCTGCTCAGGCAATGCAGTAACTGCCTTCCCTGCTGCCATGCTCTAGAAAATACACAATGAGGGCACGGCCAAGGCTTGCTGATATTTTGAAGATGGCAAAAGGACTTGAGTGTTTCTGTGCCCTGGCTGAAGGGGCTGGCTCAGGTCAGCCATCTGTGGCGTGGCCTTGCTCACAGACAGTTGTTCTGACCTCGGAAGGGAGGCTGCAGCTCTGCCTTCTGCTGAGCCACATTCACATTGTGCAGCTGAGCAGATATGTGAAGTGTCCTATATTTTCCATGCTGCCAGTGTAGGAGAGGGAATCAAAAGACTTCAGAGCCTGCTTTTATTTCCAAAGAGAGTAAGATCACAGTTTGATACCTGTCACTGCTTCTTTTATGTCTGTTCAGACTTTTCTGCTCTGGATATTCCACCTTTCTAAATGGAGAACCTAATTGGTGTCTTTCAAGCTTCTTTTCCCACTCCTCTGTTTGCCCTATATGCTTCCACTGGTGCTAAATCTCATTACTGGGGCCAATACACAGCTTGTGGCAGGTGATTGAAAGAACAGAGCTTATGCAAAACACAACTGCCTACCACAGGAGACCTTCAGCTGTCAGAAATGAAATGTTTGGTGCATCTGTTCCAGTCTGAGCACTGCCTGCACCTCAGTCCTTCATGTGAGCACAGCCAAATTGCAGCAGCTCTTCTTCCTTTGCTGTGCTTTTCTCCACTGTTCATCTCACCCCCAAGCAACCACTTGTGAATGGCATGTCTCTCTTAATTTCCCTTCATCTTACAAAATCATTTGGGCTGAATGTTTTGATAGCTGGACAGGTAAGTGTCCTGTAGTACAGATCATCACAAGCTCTTTTAATAAGAATAAACCCCAACTTTGTATAAACGTTTTATTTTCTACATGTGGGTAATGTCTGACAGTAAGAAATACAAAAAGTATCTGTTTCAAACAGTTTCTGAAAAAGCAGAGTAAAATCTATTCTGAGAGAATATTATACAACGTGATTTTAATGAGATTGCTCCTTCTCTACAGTAGGAGTGATGCTGCTGCTTCCAGCCATTGTCTTTCCCAATGCCTCTGAGGCTCATCAGTGCCATTCTCACCAGCAGCAGATAAGTCCTTGAGGATGCTCATTTTCCATGTTTAAAAGAAAACCTAAAAAAAAAAAAAAAAAAAAAAAAAAAAATCAATAGCAGAAAGGAAACAATAACGTACAACTGGAAAACAAGGAACAGGCAGGGGGCTGGCCCTGTCAATGTGCTATTTTGGGGGACTTTAGGGACAGAAGCTGAGTTTGTGGGTTCTGTGTACAATGTAAACAAAGCCTGGGGCCAGCAGGGGTGCCCCCACAGCACAGCCCTGAGGGGCTGGCAGGGCAGGCAAGTATTTGAATCCTTTTGCTCAGGAATGCTTGTTTTTCCTAGGAAACAAGTGACTCCCTGCTTGCCTGGGTGGAGGTTGCTTTCCTGTGCAGTGCCTTTTCCCCAGGAAGAGAATTGCTTTATCAGGTTTTTAACTTTACATGGAGAGCAGAAAACAATATCCAGCCAACTAGGCTAAAGTTCAGCATCCATCCCTGGATTCTGTGTAAGGAGTGGGCCATGCTCTCACAAACTCTGCCCCAAAGCCTGCAGACAGACTTACAGCCGTTTGATGATTGTCTTCTCTTCACTGTCCTTGCTGGTGCCAGCAGTGCTGCCACGGGCTTCTTTTTCCAGTTCTTCAGTTTGGTCCCTTTTCTGTGAGATGATCCCACTGGGAAAGGAAGTAGTTTTGTTTATTTCTTGTGGGTTTGTGCAGAGTGTGACAGTGCATGAGTTAGAACCTCTCACTGGGCAGCTAGGACATGGGTGAATGAGTGTTCACAGCACAGGGATGGCAGCCCAGCCTCTTGTAGTGAACTGAAAATAATGAATTATTATCCCTAAATACAGCAATGTAATGGTGCCAGGATTATGCTTTAATGAGAAGACTAAAGAAGTAACAAGCTGACTTTTCCACAGAGAAGAAATGGCAAACCATAATGAAGGTGAAAGGGAAGTGTAATCACACTTGGATTTGTACAAAAGTCCAAGGATAAGAGGAGGATGCAGACACAAATGGTGAATTTCTGCAGGGGTGGATGTGTGGTACCTCCAGTGCAGCCACCCAGGCTCACACCAGGCCTGGGAACAGATGGGAGATTCCCAGCTCCCCTGCAAGGCAGCTGCCTGTTCCTCTTTCCACCCTACAGAGGAGAGAAGAAAGGCTTTGCCTCAGCTCTGGATTTTGCCATCCCACTTGAGTATTTCTACACTCCAGAAGCTGTAACCGCCTACTCCAGGCAACAGTTTCAGTTTGACCAAAGGGTGTTTTCCCTGCCTGGAATGGGGCTAGATTTTCCCAGCCTGCACACAGTGTTTTCACAGCCTGTCCTGAGCCGACCTCAGTCATTTGGAGAGCTCAGTGGATCAAAGCCTGTGACTGCAGTAGCTGCAGGGGAAGAGTAGCCAAGCAACACTCAACTGGATTTGGAAATAAAAACACAGAGCACTTAAAAACCAGTGTGATACCAGGCACAGAGTAATTCTAATACCAGGCAGACTGTTCTCTTGGGTAAATGAGAAATGAGCTGTTGGGTGACACTGCAGAGCTCTAACATCTGCATGGTAACTTCTACCCAGAAATCATGATGAAAAATGCAGCCCCCAAACACCACCAGTCACTTTGAGCCAGTGTCTGAGATGTTTGTTATCTTGTGTTATACAGAGCTTATTTCCAATCTGTACAAGGCATTTTAGAAAATATATTTATCCTCTTCTTCTGCACAATTACTCTTTACTACAATTACAATTAGGATTTTATGTGACTGTTTAGAGGGAAAATGAGTTTTGGCTTAAGCTGTATGAGGAGATAACTTCACAAATTACTGGGCCTGAAAAGCAGCCCTGCCCTGCTCTTGGTGCACAGCACTGTGACTCAAATCACTAAAAACCTGAAAATACTCCCATTGTTACATTTTTAACTTGGCCTCTACTAAATTGTGTAACAGCTGGGAAATCAAAGCAAGAAGCCATTCCACTGCTGCACAGCAAAGCATCCAGCTGAGCTGGGGAAGTGCTGTCAGGCAGTTTGTAAATTCATGGATTTAAGTATAACATTTTGGCTTAACCTGGTTGTTACAGACAAGGCAAAGGGCGGGCTCACTGTATCCAGGAGGGTACTGCTGAGATATCCCAACTGAAATCTAATGTGCTCAGACACTTCATGTCTAGATTAAGAAGTAATTTCTTGACCCAAAGAGTTTATAATCCAACCTGATGAGAGGGGCAGAGGTTGGGAAAGAGATCCTTAGGGGTGAATGAATTTGTAGCACCAAGATCAAGACCCTTCCCACATCCCACCCTTTGACTCACACTGACTCTCCCTTCAAGGAAGACCAAGCCCTTCTCTAAAATCACTTGCTTTGCACAGTTCAAGGGCCTTACACAACCCTCTGTTGGCAGTCTTAAAAACCCCACAGCTTATCATGAATGTTGAAAGAGCTCAATATTCTGTTTCTAGATCAGTGCCATACCCCCGTGGGAGTGAAGATCCGGAGATCAACCAGCGTGGTGCTGCAGGAGGAAGGAAACTTTGACTAAAACTTGAGCTGGAAACCCCCTGTGCTCTTTGGTATGTAGTGTGGCTTTAGACATAGTGTGTGTGCAGCTGCTGTGACTGCACAGATGAATTCCTGTGCATGAGAATCCAGTCGGGATGTGGAGTGGGAGTAACTGTGCATAGGCTGAGAGTGGGACAATTATGGGAACTGTGCAGAGGAAAAGGGAGTTTCAGTTTTAAATCATGTTGCATGGAGACCTCATTGTTCCCCCATTTTTCTTTCACTTGTATGCTCTGGGGAGCACAAAGGGTCACTCACATGCCTGGACAGTGCCTATCCTGACCTAAGGGCCCAAACCTGCAAGATTCTCTCCTGATAAGCTTCCCAGACATTAAGTACTTGTTAGCAGTAGTATTAGTTCTCTGCTGACTTTGAGCTTTACCTCTTATAGCACTGTAGCTCCTCTTGCACGACCAGAAGCTGAGCTTTCAGCTGGTTCCTCTCTTGCAATACATCTCGGAGTTCTTGTAAGGTGAACCGGGGCCGGTTGGGGTCTGTGAGGTCTATCACCATCTGATCTGGTCCAAGGCTGCTGGGCTGTGAAATAAACAGCAGTGGATCTTGTAACCTCTCAAAAAACTCAGCATTCAGAGAGTAAAATATCTGGATTTTATAAATACGGAATTTTCAGAACTCGTACGAATTCATCACAATCCTGATTTTTTTTCCCCAAGCGGTTAATTATAGTTCTTCATATTTTTGTATTCCCTTAGTGACTGTGTTCCCCAGCCAAGTATAGGTCACAGTTCTGACCACAGTTAAAAGCAGTCTCTATCCCAAAGAGTTTGCAATTAGTTGTCAGGAAGATGCTTTTATCAGATTGTTCTCAGATGATGAGAGAGGCTCAGCCATCTAATGCCACACCAAAATTCCGTGTCAAAGAAAGGTGAGAACTGAACTCACCATTTTTAATTTCAAACCTCTGTAGTAATCAAGACATCCATTTCCCTCACACGGGAGTAACAAAGCCTCAGTGTTTGCATACAGTTATCTCTATGGGGCCGGTCCTGTGCAAGAGCTGAACACGGCGGGTTTGTACTCTGAACTCTGTGCGTGTCTGCACAACTTTGCTGGATCAGTGAAACCGGAGGGAGGAATCCACAGCACTGCGACCCGTAACGACCCCGAAGTAAAGAGCTTCAAGGCTTTTATGGTCAAAGACGGGAAATTACTTTTTGTGAGACTTGTGCTGCTGACACAAAAAGAGACCTCAAGTGTCGGCTGGCACATCTGCTGTGGTTCTGGGTGGGCTCCGCGACCCGCGCGCGGTGTGCCCGTGCTGGGGAAGGGACCCGGTCCCGTGTGCCCCGGCAGAGTCCCGTGTGTCCCAGCAGAGTCCCGTGTGCCCTGGCAGAGTCCCGTGTGTCCCAGCCGTGTCCCGTGTGTCCCAGCCGTGTCCCCTGTGCCCGGGCCGTGTCCCCTGTGCCCGGGCCGTGTCCCTCACCCACCTGCGGGGCGCTCCCCGCGGCCGCCGCCCGCAGCTGCTCCAGCTCCCGCCGGAGGCTGTCCCGCTCCCGCCGCAGCTGCTCCTCGGCCAGGCTGCTCTCGCTCACCAGCGCCTCCAGCATCTCCAGCACCCTGACGATCCTGAACTGCAGGCGGGCGCGGGCGGCGGGCAGCTGCGGCCCGGCGCGGAGCTGCAGCAGGTCCCGGCCCACCACGGAGGAGATGTCGTAGACATCCGCGGCCGTCAGCTGGAACGGGCTTTTCTCCAGGGCGCTCTCCAGGCCGCCATCCTCCTCTTCCTCCTCATCATCCTCCTCCTCCTCCAGCTCCTCCTCCCCGTCCCGGCCCCGTTCCATGCCCGCCGCACCCCGGCGCTCCCTCCTCCCTCCCTCCCCGCCGGGCCGGGCGGCGCTGCCGGCGGGGCCGCGGGCGGAG
This sequence comes from Acridotheres tristis, assembly GCA_037013685.1. Lineage (NCBI taxonomy): Eukaryota > Metazoa > Chordata > Aves > Passeriformes > Sturnidae > Acridotheres > Acridotheres tristis. The sequence continues at coordinate 11,534,942 of CM072902.1, forward strand.
CGGCCCCTCCCGCCCCCGGCGCTCCCATGGCGGCGGCCGCGGCCCCGCGCCGCTTCCCGTCCTGCCCCTTCCCCTGAGGAGGCACCGCCCGCTCTCCGCTGCCGGTAAGGGACGGGGAACTCTCCGGCAGCCCCGGGAACCGGCACCGAGGCGGGTGAAGGCATCGGCCTGTTCCGCAGCGCCACATCGGCCTCGGCGGCTCCGGGAGCGGGGAGCGGGGACTGGCGGGATCCGAGCGGCCGGGAGCGGGGAAAGGAGCTCAAATGGACCCTGCGGCTCCCCCGGGCCGGCGGATCGGCCCCTGCCCGCCGGGAGAGCCGCGCCGGGCGGGTGAGGGCACAGGCGGCGGCGGGAGCGGGGCTGAGGGGCCGAGGAGCCTCCTCGGGCCGGGGTAGGCCAGGGCAGGATCCGGCTCCCCGACACGGCTCTGTCCCGGCATGTGGACTCAAACAACAGCGACACGGCTGGTTTATGTTTGTGTGCCACACTTTGGGGGATTTTTGGATGAACACGCAGTGCAGCGGTGCTGCACAGGCCGTTCCTGACACAGCCGTGAGCCTGTGCCATGTGTGTGTTCTCCCCCACTAGACAATGGCTGACTGGGCCCCTATAGCGAAGGAGTACGATCCCCTCAAGGCTGGCAGCATCGATGGCACGGACGAGGAGCCCCACGACAGGGCCATATGGCGAGCGATGCTGGCTCGGTACGTACCCAACAAGGGCGTCACGGGAGATCCTCACCTCACCCTCTTCGTGGCGAGGCTCAATCTTCAGACCACAGAAGAGAAGTTAAAGGAGGTTTTTTCCCGCTATGGAGACATCCGAAAGATCCGTTTAGTTCGAGACCTGGTCACGGGATTTTCCAAGGGTTATGCGTTTATTGAGTACAAAGAGGAGCGTGCTCTCCTGAAGGCCCACAGAGATGCCAACAGGCTGGTCATCGACCAGCATGAGATCTTTGTAGACTTTGAACTGGAAAGAACTCTCAAAGGATGGATTCCCCGGAGGCTTGGGGGTGGGTTTGGAGGCAAAAAAGAGTCTGGGCAGCTGCGGTTCGGAGGACGGGACAGACCTTTCCGAAAGCCCATCAATTTGCCAAACATGAAAAATGATTTTTATGGAGAAGGATCATCAGAGAAAAGAAACTGGTCTCGTGAGGGAACGAGGGACTGGAGAACGAGGGACCGGGACCACGAGAGGAGCAGGGACAAACGCTGGCCAGAAAGGGAGAGGTCGTGGGCTTGGGGTGACAGTGAGAGAGAGAGGGACTCCAAAGAGGAGAGGAGCAGGGGGAGGGAAAGGAAGGACAGAGACAGGAAGGACAGGGATAGAGACCGGAGCCGGGACAGAGATACCAAGAAGCAAAGAGATGATGATAAGCACCGATAGGTGACCTACCCTTACAGCAGCTTGGGGCTGTGACAGCAATCCCAGAACAAGATGTGGTGTTGCCACCTTGTGCCTGTGACTCTGCTGCCATCAGCTCTCTGTAGTTCGGTTCCTAATGCAGTTCACATGTGTGTTGAATTGTTCTTTAGAGAAAATAAACTTTTGTATTAATGTTTTTGAACTGGTGAGTGCTGTAAGGAATGCACGGTGTGTACAGGCATCCCACCGAGCTGAACACACACCTGGTGTGGCTGCCTGGGTGAGGGGTTGTCTGTGGGCCAGGTGTCCTCTTGTTCGTTATGAAACAGTCCCGTGCTGGAGACACAGGAACGGAATAGCAACAAACTGAAACTTCTGTGCCCCAAAACAGAAACTGAAGGCTTCATTTTTGTGAAGACACTGGGACAGGCAAGACCTTTATTAATACTGTGTCCTTAACTAGTTCTGCCAGGTGAGAGAGAAACATGGAACCAATCCACTGCCTGTGACATGGGAGGATGAAACTCCTTTGTACAGAGGAATGTGCACCACAGGGCAGCAAGCACGTCAGAAAATGCCTCTTGTTCCTGATGAATCCATGCCACTAAAGGAGGGTGTCACGGGTAAATGTGCTTGTAGCTGCACCCACTCTGTCCTCACCCTTCTACACAGGGTTTAGATCCATTCTGGAAACTGGGTTTGCTGCTGGTTGTAGCTGAATTGGGACAAGCAGAGGGCAAAACATCTTTTTCAGGGCTAGGATGTGTAAATACAGACACCTCTTCCATTAAGGAGCTTGCAGTGCTTTCTAGAAAAGGCTCTGTCATGTTCTTTGTCATCATAAGCCATTCCTAAATATATAATGTATTTCAAATTGTATTTTGTCAGTCTTGGGAATGGCTCTGTCCTAAACCTTGTCTGGTTTAAGGCTGTATTTCCATGAAGAGTTGTACATTGACATCCATAGGCTGCATCCCCAAGAATGGATGGTATTATTTCCACAAAAAAAACCCAAAACCACAAGTCTTGCAGAAATACATATTTTTCAGAAATATTTATTAAACTGTTAAAATGATTTACTGCCCAACCAAAAAAAAATAAAATAAACCAACCCAAAAATGTCAGTGATCCTGCACTTGGCAGGCATTGTTACACCCCTTACCTGCCAGCATCCTGGCCCCTTTTCTAAAAGCAGATTTTCCTTGAATATTGACAAACAATACACGACAGATCTTCAGATCTTTACAAACGCTTCCCTCTGCGCCATCTCCACGGCACTTGGGGTGTGTGAATGCAGCATTGCAAACGTGAGAACGAGTGGTTAATGCCAGCAGGTCAGGAGGAGCTACTGAGGGATTGAGGTAATGGGCTGCAGAGGTGTGGGGAAGGCTGTCCTGCCCTGTGCACTGGTTTGATTTTGGCTGCAGAGGTGTGGGAAGGCTGTCCTGCCCTGTGCACTGGTTTGATTTTGGCTGCAGAGGTGTGGGAAGGCTGTCCTGCCTTGTGCACTGGTTTGATTTTGGCTGCAGAGGTGTGGGAAGGCTGTCCTGCCCTGTGCACTGGTTTGATTTTGGCTGCAGAGCTGGCCCAGCACAGCCCCGGGCCTGGAGATTTCCTTTGTGCTGCATGGCTTAGGTTGGCTCTGTGCAGTTCCATTATCCCAGCTCATTGCTCTCAGCTGATTTCCAAAAGCATCTGCTTACTCAGGCCCACGTTCTGGCATTGTTTGTGCTCACTGCATCCCTCCTGAATGAGCTACGCCACTGAGCTGCCCTCGGGACAGACTCGATGGGGTCATCCACAACTGAACTGCCTGAGGAGACTGTACTGCACTTTTTGTTTTCTCACATGGAAGTGCAGCCAGATCTTGGCAATTTAAGCATCATTAAATTAAGGCACTCCCTCCCATTTAGCAGTTGCTTTTCACAAGAGGGAGGAAGTGCTGCTGTTTTAAGTGTGTTACCAAAATATAACCAGGCAAAAACACATCTACCCAGTACCCACATGGGACTCTGGTCACCTTGTCTCATATAAGGCCACATGTGCCCCCTGCCTCGAGCTGCAGTGATACCAGGGAGGTACAGCAAACACTTTCCCTACCTAGAACACACAGAAGGTCCATGTTGGAATGAAGCAGTTACAGCCAGGAGCAGGACAGCACACAGCCTACCACTGCAAGGAGAGGTTTTACTGCCAGGATTTTACTACAGATGGGCTAAGAACCATTTGCTGCTCACACACATTAAAAATCCAGTCTTGGATCACCCTGTAATAAAAACAACTGGCCTGCACTAAGCCCTCTGGAGTCCTTTGAGAGTTCCTCCTACACTCAGTACCTGGAGTAGTTGGATCTTTGCTCCAGCCTGAGCTGTATTTCCTGCCCTTGGTGCCACTCCTGAGAAGAGGCTCTACAGAGCAGGTGGAGCAGCTGGGGCTGTGGTGCCAACAGCAGCTCCCAGCCCCTGGCACTGAGCTGCACATGCAGAAGCTGCCCATGGCCCTGGGCATGTGGTTTCCAGCAGAGACACCTCAGTCCTGCCCTCACATGAAGCCATGGATACCTGCACCCTCTCCCACCTGGTCAGGTTCCTCGTGGAGTGTGTGGAGTGCACTGGCACTGGGTGTCCACAACGCTGATGCTTTGGGGTTTTAATGCTGGAAGGACAACCTTGGTCAGCCTGGGTCTCACCAGCTCAGCTGCAAAGCAGCTCCAGCCCCTGGGGTCACTGCTGGGCTGTTGCTGGTGAGTTCAGCCCTGTAACAGGGGCTACCAGAGGAGCAGCCTCACACACAGAACTCATCTGCTCTGCCCACGTAGTGTTTAGTAAAGAGAAAAGGTTGGGGTCATGTCTAGGTCAGTGAAATAGTTCACGTCAGCCAGCTGAGGATGTGTTTCTCTCTGAAGTTGGGCAGTCTTACCTAGACAGGAAACTGAAGTGTGACTTAATTAAAAACCTGTCTGTGGGAAAGATCTAATCCCTTTACAGCAGCTGCCTGCTACACTGTGAGGAAATCCCTGGTAAGGAGGGAAAAAAATTCCAGAGTTAGGGTTCCTCCCTGTAAGCAATTTGTTTTCCATTAATACTGCAGAACACAAGGCACGCTCACCTCATACATCGGCTCTTCATGCTTTAGGCACTGTAAGCACAAGGGAAATGTACACTCACTGTCCCTCTCAAGGCTACTCCAGTTATCTCTGTGTCAGGTGGATTTCCAAGGGGTGACTCTGCAAGATGCCGATGCCAGCGGCACTGACAGGACACAGCAGAGCTGTGGGCTGCCACCGAGGGCCTCCAGCTGTCGTATCCCTCTTGAAAAAATTCTTACAGAAATAAAAAGCAAACAACCAATAGTGTTAACAAACAGGGTAAAAGAGTCCTTGCCCTCTACTAGATATACACTGCAAACAAACTGCTAATAATGGCACAGGTCCTTTTTTGGTTTAAAGAAGCTTGTGTTACTGTAGTTAATGCATGAACAAGATCATGGACTTGTTATTCAGCACAAAACAAGTCATCTAGAAGCTTCCATGTCCCAGGGTGTCAGCAACTGTTGCTACAAAGCTTGGGTTCTTGTTTTCAGCAAACAGTCACCAAGTGAACAGTGAGGGGTCCCTTTTGGAGAGTCTGAAACAACCCCCGAGGTGTGCAAGGCAAGTAAAAGTGACGAGCTGCCGCGATGCTGTACAGAAGCTTCTTGTTATGAGACTGTCGAGATCTATTGCAGCAAACCAAACACCTCAGGGTTTAGTCACAGGTGTTGCAGGGCTTCTTGTCCTTGTTCCATGTAGGAGTCATCTCTATTTGAATGTGACCATTCTCCAAAAGTTTCCTGGAAGTGGACATTTTTCTGTGACGCCTGCATACGTTTCTTATCACGAGAGAAGAAACTAAACCTTCCAGGAAGGGAGCAGTGAGGGAGGGAGAAGAAAGAAGAGTGTTTACCATCCTGAAAACACTTCAAACACCCTTCCCGATACACAGCACAACAAAACACGACTCTGTTTGCATCTGCAAAAAATCAAGGCAGAGCAGCCTGATGGGAGTGCATGTCAGAATGCTGTTAGGGATGGAGTCATTGCAATCTCAAGCGCTTTGGCTACGGAAGCTTCAGGTAAGTTCTAAATGCTGTTGACTCTGCAAGGTGCAGGTATCATTTAGATGTAGGTTCCCCCTTTCCCCAGCCCTCAGGTAACAAAGCCACACGATCCAGGTTAGTTTCTTGGCATAAGTAAAGTGGTATCTTTGGTATTAAATCTGTATATTTTACCACAAAGCAGAAATAGAATTTTTTTTAAGGTTGTCAGCAGGGAAGTTCACAAGATAAGAAAATAAGTCTCCCATTTTTTTTCCCAGTGTAGAGGTTTTGATACACAGACTTGATTCCTGCAAAAATGAATTAATAAATGCACTATGTGCACAAAAGTTTGCAGGATGAAGGCTCCAAACAAATGCACACGAGTGTGCATGTTATTTCCTGTCACACAGCTCGGGTGCTCTAAGATAATGATGTACATGAACCAACAGCCATTTAATACAGCTAAAAAATACAGCTTAGTATTGTTTTATTTGTATGGGATGAAGTTACTGGATTAGGCAAATTCAATGTTTGTTGTGGGTTCAGTACAAGAGGTGTTAGTGCAGTGTTTAGGCCTGCTGAGAAATGCAAAAGTTGTGGTTCCAGCTACCAAAGGACTGAGTTGGTTGTGATCCCTTTGGTCTCAGTGCTGGGTGGGTTTCAGGAGGTGAAGATTGTTTTGCCTGCACTGTACCAAGTGTCACACAGTTCCAGGACAGGAACTGCAGGTGTTCCCCAGGAAGAGACCGTGCCAATATAACCTCAGCTTTGTTGAGTGGTGGAATATTGGTCAGGGCATAAATCTGACCCCGAGTCCATTCTCACCCCTCAGTGTTCTCCCTCCTCCCACTCTTCCTTCATCCCCCCCAGCACCACAATCCCAACCCTCCCAGCTGCCTTGTGCAGAGAGTTTGTTTGACCTTCCATGTCTCTCCATACACAGGGGGCTGGATGATAATCACTGAGAATAATTGTTGATTAGAAAGGGAAATAAACCACTACACAAGTTAAATGCACATAAATAACAGTGCCAGCAGGACCTGAACTTTTGCATTTCCTGGCTTCAAATGTGCAGCCTTAATAGTGAAATAAATCTTTTGCACTTAATTAGCCTCATCCTTTTCTACCACCTTCATCACAGGAGCTCATGAGCTCACACACATGTACTGTGTATTTTTAGGGCCAGAACCAGCTCCAGCTGATAAAACAAGTGTTCAGTGACCAAGTCTTTTTACAGAGCACATTTGGTGCTGCCTGCTCAGGGTTCCTGTCTGGAAGCCCACACAAAGGACTGCTGTGTTTATACAGTCAGTTTCAAATGTCAAAGCTCAGTAGTTTTTCACTTTATCGAGAAATTAAGCAGGAGGAAAATAAGTTCGTAAATCTCTAAAGGGTTCAGCTTTTAAAATTCCTTCTGAAACAATTAAAATTGTTATTGTGGCTAGAAAACTCTCATGGAGGATGTTTGGAAAAAGCCTGTCTGTGTGGAGAGGAAACTGTGTCGTTGCTGTAAATATAAAGATCACTAAGGCAGCAGTTCAAAGAGACTTTGCATGAACAGTTATCAGTGTGTCTTCCAGGGAGAGCCAAGAATTGGATGACAGAATTGATTATGAAGAGTTTACACTCTATTCCAAAATACATAATTAGAGACAAAATATACAGGGCATAGATAGAAAGACGTGAAAGCAACAGCCTGTAATTAACAGTGGAAATTAATGTGGAAATCAGCCACTCCATTCTGTAACTCTAACTAATGATTGTAACAAATTGTTAGAAACGAGTTTCTCAAAAAGCACTGGTGAGAACTGTGAATAGCCTTGCTTAGGAAGCAGAATTAACAGATGCTGGTTAAAACTGCGTATTGCACCGATTTTCCAAGGAACACTGATTGGTTTAGCATGGCAACATTAAGGCAAAAGGTGCTAACATGTCAGTTTGAGGATGGGCATGGAGGACTGGGATGGGTACTGACACTGACTGGTCATTCTGATTGGCACTTTGATCCTCTGGGATCCCACTGGCAGCCAGGAGAATGCAACCAGCAGTGCTTGTTAACACGGGGTCATGCAAGAGGAAAGCACAGTACCAAACATTAAAAAAAAATTCCTACAAGGGACACAAGTCTTCTTATTGGCTGCAATGTGGGATCGTCTGGAATCAATCCAGCTGCTACCATGGGCATTATGGCTGTAAAGATCCTGGTCAGGAAAGTACAGACACAGAAGAAATAAGACTGGAGCAAGGGAAAGAAAAAGCATTCCATTAAAAAGAGAAGAGGCAAACATGATACACAGGGTTACTTTGAATTACAACACAGGACACGTTACAGGGAGAGGGGGATCTGCATCACCCAAGACAGCTCTCCTCAGTGAAAAACTCTTGTTTAGAAAAAAACAATTCAATTGCTTTTGGATTTCTAAAAGATACCACTTTCCTGTTGTGAGGCAGCCTGCAACCTGGGTTGGATTTCATCACGGTATGACCACCTCTAGCAATGCAGAGCAGAGTGCACATTTTTGTTCCAAGAGACAAACAGGCACAGACACAATGAAATGAAGGATGAAGGGGTATGTTAAGGAATACAAAACGGGACTCTGCTGTGACTACTGGATATTGGCACAGGGTTAGAGAGGACCAGCATTACTCCATTACAGTTAAAGATTTCACAAGGGTTACAGTTGGTATTTTCAAGTTAAAATCCAGTATTGCAGGTGAACTTTTGAAATAACTTCCTAAGAAACTGTGGTTAAAGGGGCCTGTGTGCCTGTTCCAAAAGAACCTGTGTTACTTCTCATGCAGAAAGATGCCAACTGCAGGCAGCTGAATGCTTTTGGGAAACCCTGCAGCTGCTCTGGCAGGAGCACTCTGGAGCTGGCTCGCAGCAAGACGGGTTCTTTGTGAGGGTTCAGCACTTGCACTGAGCATTAGACAATCCATGCAGCACAGAGGCTGAGAGAGCTGAGTGCTCTGTGCCCAGCCAGCCCCACACACAGCTGCCAGCACACCTCCATCCATACCTGCAACACCCTCTGTTTGTCTAAGGATTCTCTCTCCTCAGAGGTTCTCCCTTGTGCCAAATATTTTTTTGAACTGTGGCCTAATGTCAATTAAAGATCAAGTTGAAATCACGAGAGACATTTCACTTGTGACCAAATGCAGCTCTCCCCAACTCACTAACTGCTGTTCTGAGATTAAAATTGGAAACAAATGGGCAAACACTGTTGGATCATTAGCAGCAGCCAGGATTTCTATTTTTATGCAGTGTGGCACGTCCTGAGCTGCAGAACTGACAGACACACCAGCTTTTGTAGACTGCAAGAATAGGAAGAAAACTCCTGGCTGTTTGAGGCATGACATCAGTGACAAACAAGCATGTAGTCTTAAGGAGAAAACAAAAGGGTGTTTTCTGCTCCAAACAGAGGGAGCATTTTTAATCCTTGGACTTTTCCTCCTCAGTAAAGCCTCCTGGTTACATTATTTCATTAAAACTCTGTCATGTGATGTGAGAGAGACAAATGCACGAGTCAGTCAGTCTGAGATCAGAACTCAAGAGTTTGCCCCAAATGTGCCAACCCAGAAAAAATGCTGATTTCTGTAGCTTCTGTTTTCCTTTCTTTATGGATTTGCAGCACTGAATCACCTGAGCACATCTTGGATGGCACAGGTTACACATCCATATGGCTCATTCCCTCAGACTCTGTGTGCTGAAGGAAAAAAGGACACATTGCACAGGCAAGCACAAAACTTCCCTTGAGAGGGCTCTTATTTTTGTACTTCAGCTTTTTTGTTTAATCAGGAGGAAAACTCTAAAAGAGAGGGAAAAGCAACTCCACTTTCCCCTGTAAAGGCACTCTGCATGCAGAGAGCAGCACTGCAAGTTTTCATCACATCACTGGGTACAGGGAGTTCATGTGCCAGAGCATTTCCCAGGCAGCCACAGGGACCCTGGAGAGGCAGAAGGGAGCTCTGGAGACTCCTTGCAGCAGGCAGGGACTGCAGCTGGGCCAGGAGGGAGTTGGCACAGGACAGAAGCTACACTTGGCTTCTTTGGTTTGCCCAGCAGTGATATTTCCTGACTTTTTAAAGCCCAACTACAAATACAGTGTTGACAACACACAGAGAGGGAAGGAGGGAAGGAAAATAAAACCCCACCAGAGAAATCCTATCCAGACAGGCTGCAAGAATGAGACAAACCTGAAAACTGTTCCCATCCTTCAAATTACTCAGGTAGAGAGTTTTATATTCCATTATTTAACATGATGGCTAAGAGGAGAGAGAGCAGAGTGAAACCTGGGGACAGAGCATGACATCTAAAAGAAGTAATTTCAGCTTAGGCAAAGTCAGAACTAATACCTCACCTACAGCCTCTATTTGCTTTATCAAAGGCAGCATTTAAATTCAAACATGGAAGCTGCACAACAAAACCGTGTGAGCTGAAACCAGCCATTCCCTACAACAGAATAAGCTTTAAAAGGCTCTAAAAGAAATGTAAAAGAAAAGAGAAACTTTACAGTGAAGATCTTTACAGTGCACACATCATCATCATCATCATCATCATCATCATCATCATCATCATCATCATCACAGTGGCAGAATAAAAACTGGTGTCCAAACTCAAAGTGTATTTTCTACTCATGTGAGAGGAAGGTTTCCCTTAGCACAGGCAGAAAGCTGCAGTCTACTGCAAATAATCAACAGTGCCCTCCTGACTTCATGGTGTTTTGGGTCAGTCCAGATCTTGCTATGGAATTTACTCTCACAGGGTTGCTGCTGTTATTAAACAAGGCCTGAAGGTTGTGGACATGGGGACAGGATGGAAGAGCTCTTTATATGGAAATAACTGTTCCAGAATCACTTATGCAGTTAAAAAAGTTAAGCTTCCGGTATCACAAAAATTCAAATAGTTGCTATGAGATTAGAAGACTTAACTTGGAATAAATAAATGTACAGGAGGGAGTTTCAACAGAGAAAAGAACTGGCCAACACAGTGATTTTATAATTAAGTGATACTCTAGCACAGCACATCCCTGGCAGTAAGGTTTGGTTCCAACAGCAGCATTAATATTTCAGAAAAAGGTGGGGTTCTTTTAGCCAAGCAAGTGCCCATCCTCTCAGCAGCAAATTTGCTCAGCAAACAAAAGGTTTTTGTGCTGCCCACATAGTGCAAATCAGGGTCTAAAGGCTTCAGTCAACAGGGAAATGGACACAGTGAGGTCATGGGAAAATGATAATCCAAGACTGAAAGTTGTCCCAGATCTAGGCAAAAGTTTTGGCCAAAACCAACTGTTGTTTCACATCTGCCAAGTGTTCATTCAGTGGCTGTCTCATATACAGTAGGAATGTGATTTTCTGAGTTTTTAAAGTCTTAAAAAATGTACATTTGGTATTTACAGATTCTATCCAGTATGCTTAGTAAATATGCTACTTACAGTCGTTTGATTCCAGATTCAGGCTGAGTTGAGGGTTTTGGCTGAATTATGGGTGTAGGCTGTGGGGATCTAGTTTCTTCTTCCATTTCCTCACTTGAAAGAAAGAAAAGGTAATTAATGTTCTCCTCCCAAGCCATGGAAGCACTTTGAGATCTACAATTCAATCTGAGGTAGCACTGTTGATGAAGGAATGCAAAAAGATCTGTTCAAAACCCATTCAAATCAACTGAAGATTTTTTCATCAACCAAGGATCAGCACCAAGAACTGGGTTTCCATTCAATATTTTCTTCCCTGTGAATGTATCATCCAACAGGAGAGGAGATATTACCCACCTTTTGTAATATAAAAGCTCCTCTTGAAGCAAAAACACTCTGGATTTCAGTTCATTCCTCTCATGAAGGACATCCCGGAGCTCCTGCAGGGTGAATCTTGGCCGATTGGGATCTTTTAAGTCCATTGCCATCTTTTCTGACTCAGAGAGACAATCATCATTGTTTGGTTCTGCCTAGGGAGTGAAATGTTGGCTTTAAACTCACCATCCAATTCAAACGTCCAACTTTTGGTAAGTCAGTTTTAGGAATTCATACTTTTAACAAATGGAGTAAATCAAACATTGGTTTTTTACAAAAACACTGAAAGGTCATGTAGTTCCTTCCAGCTCCTCCCACAAAGAGGTGTCTTCTTATAATGTAAACACACAAAGTGGAGATTAAAGTTTCTATCCCCCCTATGATTTCATTACAAACCAGGAGGGGTGTTAGCACCAGATCTGGCTGCAAAGTGGCAGAAAATTGCAGATGAGGTGTTTATACACCTGTACCCTTGCCTCTTCTTTTCCTCTAAGAGTTCACTGGAAGCTTGGAGGAGTTTTATCTCCCACCACCCAGTTTCTGTGGCTCCCAACAAGCCAGAATTTGCTCTCTAGGTACAAGTCTCGATTCCCAGGCCTGTGGGGCTCCTTCCTGTCACCTCTAGCACTTGCTCAGAACTCTGTGGCACAAAGTGCTTGTGGAAACATGGTCTGTGTAAGCACAGCACACAGGACACCACTGCTCAGTTGTTCCACTCAGTGGCTGCACAGAAATAATGAAAAATCACAAGGTTCTGGGAAGGGTACTTGGAATCGAGATTCTGAAAAGCAGCTCCAAGCCTTAAGAGGTCGGCAGGATTTATAACAATACAAATAAATGCAGGACACTCTGTTCCAGGAAAATACATTTGAAATGTGATGCTTTTTGCAAGGACTGATAGAGGTCAGCACATGAAATCAGAGCTGCCAGCAGCCAGGTCAGCCACTCACCCTCCTGGGAGGATGCAGAGATCAGAGTCTCAGACCTCCTGTGTGGCACTGACAGCTTGCTGGGATACAAACTGGAAATTTGAGGAGTTGAGTAGTGAAATTCCTACACAGTCCATTTTTTGTAATCCTGACCCTACCCTCTTCTAAGCTCCTGTGTTTGTGAAATGGTTTTACAATAACTGATCAGTGGTTTCAGGCTGAACTTGGCTGTGGCTGGTGCAAGGTGAATTTCAGGTGAATTTCAGTGCCTGTCCTGCAGGGATGAGGCAGCAGAGGGATGCTCACTTGGGCACTGTTTAATCAACCTTTTCATCCAAACACATTCCTTGGCACAGATTACATGGAATAAAGATTGATGCGACCTAACAAGAGGTTCAGAGGAAATTACCCAAATACTTTTCCTCCTCTTCACCCCCTAGGTATGGGTCTCAGCTGGTGTCTCTTCTTTTGGTTGTAGATTTGCCCCACATCCCTGCCCAAAGAAGCTGTTTTTGCTAGATTTGGCTCAAATCAGCAGAGACTGAGCAGCCTGTACTGGATGCAAATGTCCTTGAGTGAGGCCAACAAGCAATGTCCATTCTGGAGCATGCAGCTATTCCAGCTTTCTGCTTGCCACTGCAATTCCTGTGTAAGCAGTGTCCTGGCACAGGGAGCAGGGACAGCTCTCATTAGAAGAGGAGCCATTGCCATGGAACTGATGAGTTAGAGAGAGGTGAAGAATGCATCCTTTCTCTGCAGACACTGAGGACACTTTCACTCCTGCTGGCTCCAGGCCTGGGCTCCCCAGCCCCGTTTACAAAGCTGGGTGTCCTGGCTGAATTAACAGCAATGAAATAATCCTTTTCATTATTAATACAGTGCTTGCCCAACTCAGCAGTGACATGTTAACACAACTGGCTGTCACATTCCCAGGGGACCAAAGTACCCCATCAGCACTTGTCTCTGCTTTTTGATGTGTATTCCTGCCTGTTGCCAGTGAATTGGTGTTTCACTGCATCTTTCACTCTCTGCTGCAGTCTGTCAGGCATTTACACATGGAGCTCTTACCAATGCATCCAGCTGAACAGCTCTGTGTGATAGAGCTCCTCTAAGTTCTTAAATATCCTGACACCCCTTATTGCATTTCCTACTCTGCTAAGAGCATGATTAGGAGAGGGAAATGCAGTACATTTACTTCAGGAATAAAAAACTAATGTCATAGGCATAAAGGAGAATACTAGGAACCATAAAGAGGACTAAGGGATCAATAGATCAGTGCATCTTTTTCTCAGGAAGCTCCCCTCAAGTCTGCATTTGTGCTGCTCTGATCTCAGCCCAGCTCCCTTTGCAGACTGTCACTTTGCCTGTTCTGCAAGAACCTGGCTCTGCCAGCAGGAACATTTGCTTTTCATGAACATCTGTGCTCACAGCACTTCACTGCACAAATTTTAATAGGAAGCAAAAGCAGAAATAAGGCCAAAGTTGGTTCCTCTAAAAAGTGCCTTGAAATATTTATATGTTGATTTGGTAGCATTTAACCAGCTTAGTCCTGAGTGATCCAAAGTGCCATAAGCACTGCAGGGACCAGGAGTGCAGAGCTCTGCCCTGACTGGGGCAGCTTCTGGCACAGTTTCTGTTCCACTGAGGTTCATCTGCCACCATCACCTCCGTGCACCCCTGTGACCCATCTGGCCTTGAATATTTGCAGATCTGGCAAAGCTGAAGCTACTGTTGACTGTCCTTGGAAAACCCAGCTCTCCAAGGAATTGGTTTTATTTTCCTTTGGGGGAAGGGGAAGATGTGTACAAACGAAGCAAACATGTTACCACAGCCCTGCCAAAAGGCAAAGAGAAGTACTTGGTATGAAGTCCAAAGCTTTTTAAAAGGCTGTTTAAAAGGTGATTCAAAATGCCTCTTACCTTTACTTCCTCCCCATTTTGACTGGCCTGGCTGTCCTCACCCTGCAGCTTTTCTCTGAGCTTCCCCAGCTCGGCTCTCAGGTTGCCCATCTCCTGCTCCTTGGTTTGCAGATACGCTTCCAGCTCCACCTTCTGCTCAATCAGTGCCTTCCCCTGGGCCTCGACCACCGTGATGCGGTGCCTCAGGTCGTGGTTAATCTTCATCAGCCTGTTCTGCTGCTGCTGGAGCTGCAAAACATCCAAGAGCTCAGTGTCCATTCAGCCGTGAGCCACGATGGCCCAAACATCATCTTAAAGTTCCTATTGCATTTAATCTGAAAAATTCCACCCCTCTCCTCATCCCCAGATTAGTTTTTCTAATATCTAATTATCTACTATAATTTCAGTCACCCAAATTTAATTGATTTCTAGAGTAAATTCCCCTCGCACAGGGAGTTGTTCAGATAAAAGCAAATCCATCACTTCTGATATTAGTTCAAGGATAGGGTGGCTTATGGGATTCTGAATCAAATCTTAACCCAGGGGAGAAGAAAGACAAGACAGAGGAATCCTTAGTGTTCAGTTTGTAAGTACTTTGCTTTGAGCTCCAAGGCAGGATGTCACCTGCTGGGTGTATGTCTGAGCCCAACTCAAAAGGCTGCAGCACCTGCCAGAGGCACTCAGGCAGAGCAGAGATCACCTAGGCCTGGCTTTACTAGCACCAGGAAAGTCCCATGGCCTAAGGACATGAGGCAGTGTGTGGAATGAGAAGCAAAATATGGGTAAGGAGGTCATTCCACAGAAAGTGCCAAATCTCATGTCATGCCTGGAGTCACAGAGGAGTCTGTGACTCAGCTGAGGCTAAGCCCTGAACAGGTCACTGCTGGCAGGGGTGGCCTGGGCTGAGCAGTGCCCTTCTCAGGCAGAAGTGATCCACACTGCATCCCTGCTGTGGGACTGCACTGTACCCTGACCATTCTGGACACTCCACAGCTCTGCTGGACACTTCAGTTGCAGGACTATTAATCCAGCACTGTTTACACTTTCTATATTAACTTCAAACTCAAAACCAGGCTATGGAAGTGTGGGTGAGAAAGAAAAGCAACAGAAAGACCAAGAGCCACTTACAGCCTCTACATCCTCATTTTTAAGTCCGAGTTCCCGGTCCTTTGCCCTGATTTCATCCCTCTGTTTATCCACCACTTCCTTCAGCTTCTTCATGACTTGCCGCTCTCTCTCTGACATCCCTGGTTAAAAAAAGAACACAGAAACAAACTAAGGCCAGTCAGGAGCTGCTGAGCCTGAGAACAATAACAATGAGAAATATTTAAGTAGACTCTGGAAGTTGCCTGCTGGTAGAATTACAGAGATGCTTTAGAGGTTACTTCAAGGGTAACAGAGAACACAGATGACAGAATCCACTCCACAGAGCTCCTGCACAGGGACTCCTTAAAAAAGGAACTGACAGTCCTCAGAAACATTTATAACAGTGAGTGACACTGCTGCATCGTGCTGCCTTAGTAATTTTACATCAATGTTTACACCATGCCCAAGGGAGCTTGGTTATCTGTGTGATTATCTCTGGAATCAGCTGGCCCTGTGAAAATTGTAAAAAAGATGGTCTGGATCTTCAGGAAGATGTAAACAGCATATCACTGTTGTGGATTGCATCTGGATCCAAACCAGCTCAGGAGCACTGAACTAGATTGATTTTTAGTTGAAATCCAGTTTTGTGTTTGGTGAAAAGAAGATGAAACAGGACCTTCAGAGGGTACCCCCACCCTGCATGCAGAACCAAAATTTATTCTGAATTGTGGTCACATATTTTCTTCTCATGTTTTGCTATACTTTTCCTATCCTATTGTGTGGTAATTCATATTTAGAGTAACTATTTGAGAGAAAAATACTTCATAGCATTTCACTGGTAAAAGGAGTTTGGAACATTGCCAAGAATTCATCACTGATCCTGTCTGAAAATAAAGAAAGTGTTAGATTAACCTTAAATCTGACCAAGGAATCATTAGGAAATGTCATAAACCACAAAACAGGAAGCATTCTTCTATTTGCCATTACAGAGATAACTTGGATCTGGCACTGCAGACTCTGGAGAGCAGACACAGACCAGAGGTTTTAACTTGGTGAGATGATGAATCTCCTGCCCTGACTTTTCCTGAGAATGGCACAGACATGTGCACTTTGATGGTCCTGAACTATCCCATGAAATCACATTGCACATCCTTGAAGATGAAAACCCTGCAACCAGGGCAGTGTGTGGCTCCTCTGGCCAAAGTCCAGCCCAAGCAGGAGCTCAAATCCAGGCTCTGCTGCTAACTCTATTAATTTGGTAAAGTACTTTGTTAAGTGGGTCTTCAGCTTCTTCCATTTACGAACTGCAAGTGGTGCTAATTCACTCCCACTCTGGGGTGGCTGGAAAGCTGCTTCCTTTTTAATATTTTAAAGCAGCTCCCACATCAGAAATATGTCCTGTATGCACCAAATGCATCCAGCCAGGAAAGGCTCTACTTTCTAACATCAGCTCAGACTTTCTGTTTTTGTTCTTCCCTCATCAGAGAAACCCAGAGTTGTTCCCACAAGAGAATTTAGCTGCGTGTCTTTAGGGACTCCAGCTCACAGGTCAGCTACAGAATGAACTGATGGATAATAGAGCAGAGCAGGACAAACCTCAGAGAAGGAAAGGGAGTAACTGGTGGATGTGCCCTCCTGCAGCAGCTGTGCACTCCATGCAGGGAGTGGGCCAGAGCAAACAGGGGGAACAGCAGCTCCAATCCCCAGTGCTAAAGGACCAGAGCTGTGGGACTGCAGAGAACAGGGAACTGCTCTGCTGGGAAAAGGACTGGTGCTCATGGCTGGCCAGGAATTTGGTTCACAGGACGTGTTCCTGTCAAACCCCAGAAAAGAACTGTCAGTGACACGGTGATCACATTCTAGTGTTACGTTCTCATCCCTTTTAATTCTGTGGTACATTTGCCTGCTCTATTTCTGGACCCTGGTTTTTATCAGCTCTATGCTGCTCTGGTTCTAGCTCCTCACAGGATAATTTTAATCCTTTGCTGTGGTACCAGCTCATACCCACCATGGAGAACAAGTGTCACAAACACAAACTGCTGCTTAACTATTCTAAAATATCCACATTCCTCTATCACAACACAGGTAATGCTCTGCACCCACAAACCTCACTGCAGGTTCCTGAATCCACTCTCTGCAGCCAATCTCAGGGCTGGGGCCTCAAACATCAGCTCTATTTAAAACCAAAAGAGTCCAAAACTTTACCTTGAAATAGAGGGACTGCAGTGAAACTTTAGAAGGAGGTAGCACTGTGAATGCAGCTGTATCCATTAGTACTTGTGAGATGCTTTAAGATCTCTGGATAGCAGGTGCTATTTAAAGAAAAAGTACCATTCAGAGCTGACTACTTTTCCTCCCACTGTGCTCATTTTTCTTACTAACATTTGGTGAACCTAAAAGGCTTCAATTGTGTGCACAGATCACTACAATTTTTATTTCAGGAAAAGAGGGGGAAAGGAAAGGTGGGGAGTTTTGTGAAACAGTCACATCTCCTTCCATTTCCTCAGGCACTGGGAAAGAGAAGAGGGAAATCACTAAGTGCCCTAAATGTAAAATAATTATCTCTAAATGGTTCAAACTCTAATAACTGCAAGATCTTAAATGGCACACCCAGCTGGCTTCCCCAGGCACATCCTATGAGCAGCTTCCTGTGGGTTGCTGTGATCCTGGCATTTTTCCAGCAAGAGAAAGGAAAGAGCTGGAGGGGAGGACACCAAAAAAAGAAAGAAAAAACCCATTCATTATGTTTAGTGATCTAAACAGCATCACTACAGGCCAAATGCCAGGCAGAACCTGTGGCACTGCACCATTAGTGAAATACTCAGAACAAGTTCAAGGCCCCTTTTGCAGGGAGCTGTAGGTCCTGCAGCCCACGAGGGTCACACAGGTGCTGCCATCCTGCTGCCTGTCCCTTAGCACAGCCAGGCTGAGCCTGCAGCTCCCCTGCATGGCACAGCAGCCTGCTCGTCCTGTTTGACACACTTGGGTCAAGTTTGCATGTGGCATTTTCCTGGGATATTCCCATCAGTCAGCACCTTCGGTTTGGGCTTGGGAGGAGTGGCTTTAATGGGTGTTACAGGCTCATCTTTAACCCCTCCCTCGTGTTCTGTGTTCTGCCACAGGTCCTTTCACAGGAACCCTGCTGTGCTCAGACTGCACAGAACACTTCTGTTTGCACAGGACTGCCTCTGCCTCTCCCACCAACACTTCACCACGCTCAAGTGAGGCTCTGAGAATTAATTGGCAGGATTGACTCCCAAAGTCTTGCACACCCAAATCAGTGGCCTCTGTGTGAAATCACCCCTGTCACTGTCTGGTGAGTAAGCAGTGAGCAGCTGATCCCCAGGGCCAGCACTGAGGGGTGACGTGATCACAGTGCTCAACCATGCTCAGATGGGAGCACTGGAGTCTGCTCAAAATTAGTCCAGCTAACACAGTGCTGAGCTTGAAATCCTGCCTCTCTGGACTCTACATCAGACTGAGAAAGAGCAGCAGAACTGCTTTCTGACACTATTCAAACAAGTCATTTGAGACAAATCTATCCCTGCTCATTAAGGTCAATATGTCCTAAAAGAAAAACAGGTTTGATATAATAGATCCCAATAATTAAATGGGGTTGATATAAATGAAAGATTTCACTTAAACTGAATATTTTGGCGAAAAAATATCATTGATCTCATAATCTAAACTCTGGAATAGGCTTATGGGTTTTGTTTGTGTTGTCATACATGGGTAGACACAGTAAAAATAACAAGAAAAGCACGTCTGGCATTTGCTTGGCTGGCTGGATGTGAAGTGTATGGCTATATTTAAATGCAAGCACATGAACTGCAGTGAGCTAGATAGCCACTGGAAGGGAAAAAAAGAAGGAAAAAAAAAGAAAAGAAAGAGGAAACTGGTTCTTTATAACCATATCTTCATGGTCTATGACTCATTGCTGCCATTCTGAATTTTGCATGGAGTTTGTCAGCATGATGTTGAGCTGCTTCTTTGCCAGTAATTGACTTCTAAATTGAAAGCATTGCATTTATTTTTGAAAGTATCCTGAGAGGTTTAACAATATTTAGTTTTTGAAGGTTTCATTATACTCTTCCCCAGTGCAAGTGAGCAGCACTGAGCCCTGGGGAGAGAGCAAGTGCAACTCCCACAGTGTTGGACAGAGTTTCATCCACCTCCAGCAAGCCTCCATTTAATCCCAGCCTCCAGAGCCTGGAAAAGGATATTCCCTCATTCCTAATGCTCACTGGAGAGCTGTGATGGCTCAGCTGTGTGCTCTGATTTCAGACTGCTCACTCACCCTGCATACTCCACTCAGGACATTGAGAAATGAACTTGGGATCTCACAACCTCAAATTCTGTGCTGGGAATTTTGGAGCAAAGGAGCATCTATTCCTCTGCTCCTGGGAAAGAGCTGAGCTGTGGGTCAGAGCTGAGGCTGGCAAATGTTTCAGTTTCTGCACTGAGATCTATCTGTACTTGCAGGTATGACTGGAACTTCATTCTGACTCAAGAATTCCCACAAATGCGTTGTTTCAACTCCTTAGGATTCACCCACCAGATTATAAAACCCCTAACTTATTCTAAATTAGCTATAAGTCTCAAAAAAAAAAAAAGGCAGGTAAATCAAGTAAAACCAGTCTCCTCTTCTAGGAGAATATCATGCTATTCTCCAGACTATCTCCACATGGGGACCGATACAATTTTGACAAAGAAATCTTGATGTGCTACTTAACAAACAGTTATCCTAAACAGATCAACAGCTGCCCTTGGTTTTGTGCATAATGTGTGAAAGAAACACTTGAATGGATTATTCTGATTGTATTTAGAAACATAAGGAGGGCTTAAGAATATTTTTTGCAAAATGAGAATCCAAACCAACGATAGCCCAAAAGATGTATCTAGACTTTACTTCCAGAGAGGCTTCTCAGCCAAACAAAAAGTTGGTTTTCTTTCCCTCATCCCTCCACCTCTTATCATGTCTTCAGTGTCATCATGTATTCAAGATTTTCTATTTAGGTAAAAAAACCAAATAAACAAGTCTTCAAAACCCAGATCTAAATTAATCTACAGGGAAAAACCACACCAGAATATCCAGTCAAGGTATTTTGATAAAGTATTGCTTTTTGTAACAAAGCAAGGACTGAATTTGAAGTAGCAAACTTGCCTTCATGCTTCTGAAATTCCTCTTCTGTGAAATTAATGTCTTTGTGAGACAAGTTTGTCATCAGTTGTTTATTCTCCTCCTGCAGTTGTGCAATTTGGGTAAGAAGATCCTGTGCTTCCCCTCTCCAGACATCCTCCACCAGTTCTAATTCCTATAGGGTAGATCAGGACAACACATTTATATTTTAAAACATGTTAAGAGTCTTTGACTGGACGATTTACAGATCAAACTAGTAACGATCCTACTGATTCTTATGGAAAACAATGAAATGAAGAGTACTTTGAGTTTCTGAAGAAGACAACTGCTTTTCTAATGCCACCACCAGGAAAACAGCCACCACAGTCCCCTTTGCTATATGCTGAATGTAAATACCTGAGGGGATCATTCCTGATGCAAAGCAAGTTACCTAAAGGATGGCTCCTTATGCCTTGCTTTGATGGAAGGACCAGATTAAGGAGGCTGCTGTGTTAGACAAATAATGAAACAGGAGCATCAATTCCCTCCTGCACCCCAGGAAGCTGCAAAGCTGTTAGAAATGCCCCCAAAGCATCCCACAGTGAGGGCCAGGGAGTCAGGGCTGGACATGCTCGTTCTGACAGAACAGCCTGGTCTAAATCCCTGTTAGGAAACACAAGTGTAAACTGATGAGTGTGTGATCCAGTGCAGCAAAGCCAGAGCTCCTGGTGCACATGGTGAGCACAAGCCCAAAGTGTGCTGCTTCCTATGTAAATTGTTCTCCTGGAATGTCCTGAGTGGTGCCTGTGTTAGTGGCAGCCCGGCCAGTCAAAACAGCTCCCATTTGTCGGGACACTGTGTCAAGAGCAGCTGTCACCAATCCTCAGGAAGGTCAAGTCAGGACAAAAAGTAAAAAATCCTCAAGGAAAACAGTTGTATTTAGAGCCTTGCTTGTTCCAAAAGCTTCTCTGTATATCTCATTTCTGCAGTGGGGGGCATCCCCTGCTCCATTTTCACTTATGTTCTTCAAACAAAAAGCTGTATGCAAATCCCTGGAGCCAGGCTGAGTCACTGCTGACTTTCACATCCATCCACATGCCCCTTTCCTACCTAACAACAAAACACATTCAGACAACAACCCAGCCGAGCACAGCTCGAGGCTAAAATAAGCTCTGCTCAGAGATTAAAGGATAGCTCTCTGCTTTGAATGTATGCTCTGATAATGGGAAATCATCCTCCTGCTGACTTTTGGGTCCAAATGCCATTTTATCCCAGCATTTATTACTGTATTGCTGCTAAAAGTGTTGCAGAAAACATTATGTGGCAAAGAATAATAAATAGCAAAGGTGTGGTAAGCTACGCAGACTTAACTATTGAAAGGGAAAGAAAATGTCATTAATCCCCTATTTTACTTGAAACTCTTTACCTTGAGAGAAAAGTAAATCTGTAATGAAATTGATATTTCCAAAAACCTGGACTGTTTACAGTGATGCTGCCTGTTACAACTCTGTACTAAAATAACGCAGTGACCTATTTCAGCAATAAACCAGCACATTCATCACTTACAAGCATATTGATAAAACCAAAATAGACTGCACACAAAGGAACCCCCAAACAATCTAAACTTATATCATTTATATGTGGCTGCACTGTAAATACACAGCTATCCTAAGGTTTGCCTAGGCAAACTTTGTCATTTATTGCTATTGAAGAGCCCAGTGAACTGGAGCAGAAATTAACTTCTGAATCCTCGTTAATAAAAGTACCAGACAGGGGAGGCACATCCACGGGCCAGGCAGTGCCAGCCAGCTCAGGAAGCCCCAGGCAGTGGGTGCTGACCCAGGTCTACACATAAAACAGATTCACACACGAAGTTTAAGTGCTGAAATCTCATAAACTGATGCTTGCAAGGACCACTAAAAGCTTTTCCGGGTGTTTTTTTGAGGCTTTGAGGTCAAAAACTATTTCTTAGTATCTGATTTTTTCTGCTTATCAGCATCTGTCCTGTGAAAGTCTTCAAACCCTCACACTGGAAGAGAGAAGATGTGAGACCACAGTTCTACAGGGACCTGGTGCACTGGGAACCAGCTTGATTCAAAAAAAAAGAAAAAAAAAAGGTATGTATCATGCAGTTTATTTTCCTGTTAAAATCTGTTTAGACTGATGTAAATTGTTTAAGCACTCCCTGAGCCACTTCATGGCCCTCAGAGAAGCTGACAGAGCAGAGGTGGTTGACTGGCAGGGAGATCAGCTGACACGTTTAGGAAACTTTTTAACACTTGTAAGAACTTCAGAAACATCTACACAGAACAACTTGTACAATGACCCTGGGTCAGTTCAGTTTCCACTTCACCCACAGCCTTTGATAAATACTCAACATATTTGTATGTATTCTCTAGACCTATTTTCATACTCTTGAGGCTTATCAAGAGAGATTTGTACATTAAAGGTCTTTCACCTTCCTTTTCAGAGACATTGCCCTGAGACTTCCTCTGCAAAATGTTGCAGAGTTTATCCTGGATTTTCCATATGCTAGATGAAAAGTTCTTTAGCTAACTCTTTTTCAAATATAAAACTGGGATTTATCCACTTAAGCCAAATCTTGAAGCTGAGGTCTCTCTTCCAGAATCCCCTGTGTATGGTATCAGGAATGAGGCATCAGTGATGATTTAGCATAGTCATTTACCAGAAGAACCATTTCTTATATCAGTTTTCTGGATGGTTTAAAGAGTGGATCTGCCACTTTTACTGCAGTAACTGGAAGGTGCTGTCCTGCCATAAGGGGGTATGGGAAATGCTCTCCACCTTGGGCTTTGATGGGAGTGAGGTCAGGGAACGCTGTGACCACTCCAGAACAAGCCAAGGCACATCTTGCCATCAGGGGATGGAGCAGCAATCTGGCAGAGTGCTCTTTACTCTTCAGCTCTAACTCTGCTCTGAAATCACTTGGTTCTCCATCTCTCTCCTAAGACTTGCCTAACCCGAGGTCTGAGCCAGGAAAACGAGACTGCTAAATCATTCCCAGCTCCGGAGAGGAAAGTGTATTCTTGTCAGTGACCTTTCCTGGCCTAGCAGGAAGCAGCGCTACCCTCTCATCAGGAGAGGGGATGGAGCAGGAGTCCTAATCGGGGACACACGGGGGAAGGAAATGCAGTGACTGGGGAAGGGGTGGAGAAAGGGAAGGAGGGAGGAAACTTCCAGGAGGGAAGGAAAGCAACAAAAAGCAACAACACGCCCAAAGCCTCAGCGACGCTCAGGCAGCATCCGCGCAGAGCCCGTGAGCCCGGCCGGGCTGTACCGCACGCGTGCCCCGCCCGCTCCCGCGGCATCCCGGCCCGCACCCGGCGTCGCTCTTTGTTTTCCCGGCGGCGGCGGGGGAAGAACGGCGGCGGGGGGGCCCGGAGCCCGGCTTCCCCCGGAGCGGCTGCGGCAGGCGGGGACAGCCCTGCCCCGCCGCGTCCCCCCGGTCCCCGCCCGCACCTTCTGGTGCTTCCGCTCCTTCTCGATGCGGTCCATCCTCTCCAGGCGCAGGCGGTCGAGCTCCAGGCGCAGCTCCTCCATCTCGGGGTTGATGTGGTTGCGGCTCACCAGCACCTCCAGAATCTCCAGCACCCGCACCACCTTGGGCATGAGGCGGGCGATGGCCTCGCAGCCGTGCTGATCGATCACCCGCTCAAACTCCTGCCCCACGGCCGAGGCGATGTCGTACACGTCCATGACCGTCAGCTCCGCCGCGTTCTTCTCCAGGGCGGGCGGCACCCCGCCGCCGCCGCCGCCGTCCATGGCTCGCCCGGCCCCGCGGCGCCCGCATAGGCGGCGGCGGGGCGCGCTCCGGGCGGGGCGATTCCCCTGCAGCCGCTCCCGCTGCCCCGCGCCCGGCCCGCGGCCCCCGGCCACTCGCGCGCACTCCGCGCGGCTCGGCCGGGGGTGTTTAAACTTGGCCGGGCGGTGCTGGGGGAGCGGCGGCGGCGGGAGGCGGGCGCGGCGTCCCCGCCACCACCGCCCCGCCGCCCGCGGCCAATGCCCGGCGCAGGGCGGGCCGGGGGCGGCCCCGCGCATGCCCGCGGTCCCCGCACCTCCCGGTTCCCGGGGCCATCCCCGCCGGCCCGAGTCGCGGGTTGCGACTTTGCTTTGCTTGCGGTAGGGAGAGGAGCGTCGCCAAGCGCGGGTGCTCTCCGCTCGGTGCTTGTGCCGAGCATCAGCGGGAGGGCTCTCGGTACCGACCGCTCCTGCGGCTTCGTCCGGGCAGGAGAGCCGCGAGTTTGAGCGGGCAGAGCTCGGACCCGCCCGTGTTCGGGATTCGGGTCCCACGCAGGCGATGCCCAGCGCTGGAGTGGGCTCGCAGCAGGGGCAGAGTGTGTCCGTGGTACCCGACAGCGAGCGCAGTGTCCAGAGCCGCAATATCCGAGAGCAGGATGGACGGGGGTGATGTTCCCCTGCTCCCGAAGAGGACGGAGGCTGACGGATGAATGCAGGCACAGGGAAGGGCGTGAACAAACCCCGCAAGGAGCTCGCACACAGCACTGTGAGCACATGCTGCACATCAGCGTTAGGAGTTTCAGTCTCTTCTCTACAAGAGCGCAGAAAGAATCTTTACTGAGCAAATATTCAGAGGATAGGTGGAGATTTTACACATGCAAGGAGCTTGCTGGCATGGGTCCACTTACAGAGGAATTTAAATGAAATCAGAATGTATTTTTCTAGTCAGGTTTTTCAGTATTTTTTCTTTCAGATGTGGCTGGGAAAGTTTGGGTGTTCTTATTTCCATAGGGTTTAGGAAGAGATGCTCCAGATGAGTCTCTACAGATAAGTTAAATGTGCCTGGAAATAATTTTAGATCCCAGTCCTGCCATTTGCTGTATGCAGACTCGGAAGAATGCATTTTATTTTGGCCAAGATATGATGAATAATACCAAACACTGGAACTAGTCAGGAGAAACAGCAGTGAGGCTGCAAAAGCCAAGCCTAGAATGACTTGACACGTGCTGCATATTGTGAATATAGCATTAATTATTTATTTTTGGCAGACACAAAACAACCGTTCAAGTGAATGGGAGAGATGAACAATGAGAAATATAACATTGTAACACACAGAAATGCAATACTGTGACACCCAGAACAGCTTTTTCATGCAATTCTGTCACAACCTCGTTCTGCCACCAGGTACAAAATATTGATGTGCCTCATGCACTTCCAGTAGGCGCCAGGGCAGCCAGGAGGGGAACATCAGTCCGCAAATACCTGAGCTTGGCAATTAATTGCCTAAGTTAGAGCAATAACATAGTGAAAATATAGCTACATATCGTTCACGAAACTCATTCCCAAAGTTGAACACCACAGGATATTGCACAAAGTTCCAGGGAGAGCAGGAGGATGAATAATGGTGTAGTCATCCTTTCCTGGCAAAGGTGCTTATGAACACACAAGGAGGAGAAGCAGCCTGAGCAGAATATTTGGAGAACACTCTGCAGTACCTCAGGGGAGCAGCTACACTGTGGAATCATCGTTTTGCCCAAGTTAGAGATGAGAAAAAGAGTTTTTGCCACAGGAATTTGGTATAACATGAGTTCCCGTTGTTCTGTTCAAGTGCGGGTAGAGGAAAAATATAACAGTGTAGGGAGCACGTGTGGAAAGACAAAAACTACAGCTGAGAAAGGTGGAAAAAAAAGCACAGTCTGTGGTATGGGAAACAATATGTTCGATGTTGGCCTGATCCAAACTCATGGAAAACGACTTGGCAGGGAAAGTCTGTTATCCAGCCACGTTCGTGACCTGCAGCTCCTCAGGCTCAGCGTGTCTTGCAGAATTTTGTCCACACCCTGTGGCTGCACTGACACAGCAGCTCTGCTGGCTCCCACCTGGAGCTGCAGGGGGAGAGCAGAATGTACTGATGGAAATCTGGCATTTGGAGAGATAAACGCGTCTGAGTGTCACCTGGAGTACAAAACCAACTCATAAATATTTCACTGGAAAGCCAGATTGTGTGTTAGTCTTTAACTCTTCTCCACATCATTAAAACAGCTAGTCATGAAACAGGATGCCTTGAGCTCAAGCATGAATTCCTGTATTTCTGTTTAGAAGGTTTAATTGAAAATTAACGTTTAATTATGGTCATTCAAGGAATGGGTTTTTAGACAGTTATTCTCGGGTGAAGCAGAAACTGGACGTGCTATGACTGTGTTTCCTTAAGCGTGAATAGCTCACAAGCTGGGTTTCCTTATTAACGTCTTAAATGTCAGCTACTCCCCAGACCTCTCCCTGGCTGCAGCCAGGTCGGTTTCCCGGTTTTAGCAGAAGCAGAAGCAGTAGACTCGGCCGCGGTGAGAGCCGTGGTGCCGGATCCCTCAGGAGCCGCCGCCGCCCCAATCCCCTCAGCCGCCGTTTCCCGCCTCCCGCGCTCTCCCCGCCCCGTTGCCGGGCAACGCCCCCTCATCCCCGCTCCCGCCGCCGCTCCCCGCGCCTCGCTCCGATTGGCTTTCGCCGCCACAGTCCCGCCTTTTCTCCCCGCTCATTGGCTGCTCCCGCGTGTGGGTCCTGCCTCCCGTGCCGCGCGGGCGCTGCCTCAGCGCTTTGGCGGTGCCGCTGTCCTTTGTCTCCCGGCGGCCGCCGTAGCGCAGCCCGTACGTGGCAGCGGGGCGGCGGTGGCCAATGAGCGGCGGCCCCGTGCGCCGGAAGGGGCGCGGCGCGGGCCGGAAGCGCCGCTCGGTGCTGCCGCCGGTCGCTCCGCCATGTCGCCGGTGCGGGCGGTGCTGGCGCTGGTGGCCGCGCTGGCGGCCCCGGCAGCCGCCTACTTCGTCAGCATCGACGCGCACGCCGAGGAGTGCTTCCTGGAGCGGGTGCCGTCCGGTACCAAAATGGGGCTCATCTTCGAGGTGGCCGAGGGCGGCTTCCTGGACATCGACGTGGAGGTGCGGCGGCGGCGGCGGCGCGGGCCGACCTTGGGGAGCGGGGCCGTCCTGCGGCCGCGCCCCGCGCGCTGCGGCCCCGCTGTGTGTGGGGTCTCTCGGGAGCGAGCGGCGGCACCGGCAGGAGCGGTCAGAGCCGCCCGCGGGGGTTCGGGGTGGTCCGGAGCGGGGCCGGGGCCGCCCATCGGGGCTTGGGGCGGACCCGCCGCGCTGCGGGGGCTCCGTGCGGCGGGAGCGCCCATGGGCCGGCGTGGGCGGCCTCGGGCAGGCCCGGCTGCTTGCGCGGGGTGTCACCCCTGCCATTGGTGCACGAGGCTGTGCCGCTCCATCTGTCCACCCTTCCCTTGGGATGTTCAGCCTCATCCCGCTCGGTTGCAGCCTCGTCACAGTGAATTATTTGGCGGGAGGAATGATCGGGGTTGCTCTTTGGAATCATGTGCTGCTTGTTGATGAGATTCCCCTTGAATCCAAAGGTGTTGTCTTTAATCTGGGTGGTTGGCATCAGGAAAGTTTTAAGCGAGTACTCATCTTCAAAGAGGAATCAAATCAGGACAATACTGAGTATGAACTGCCTTCATCGTGTCATAGAGCAGAGAGGTTTTAGTTTGGGATATCGCAGATGTGGGAGTTGTTGCTGAGAGTCCTGTAACAGTTGAAAATGACGCATGGCTGTGACACAGAACAGGGTCTGGAAGCTGTGAGATCCCCTGTACATGTCGCTAGTGGAAACTCAGCAGCAGTTTGGCCAGGTGGGATGGGAATTCAGGATCCCAATGACCCTGAGAGCTCAAATTCAGGTCTTCGGTCCATTTGAAATGGTAACTGTAACAGTGCCCGACTGTGTGTCTAAGTCGATTGGAGAATGTCTTTTTTTCCTTTTTGTTTTCCTTCAGACATCAGAGATAAGGTTTCCCCTGCAGTTGTTAATTTGACAAACAGCCAGGGTTTGTGGTTTGCTTGTTCTTGACTGCTTATCTCGACCACAGGAGGCCAGGGAGAGAGGCTTTTGTATGACTTTCTTTACCAAGAAGTTTGTGGGGTTTTAAAAAAGAGATTTCTGTACAGGGAACTGCACCAGTGAGTTGTGGGAGGGAAAGATTGAAGAGTGCCAAAGCAGCCAGATTACAGATGGTGTTGGTGCCTGTGACTGGCTGGCTGCAGAGCGTGCTGGCAGTGCTGTGCTGGTGCATTGGAAACCTCTGTGTATGAAATAAAAACGTGTGATCCTCTGTTTTCCCCACACAGATTACAGGGCCCGATAATAAAGGGATTTATAAAGGAGATCGAGAGTCCAGTGGAAAATACACCTTTGCTGCCCACATGGATGGAACTTACAAGTTTTGCTTTAGCAACAGGATGTCCACCATGACTCCCAAGATAGTGATGTTCACTATCGATATCGGGGAAGCTCCCAAGGGGCAAGACATGGAGACAGAAGGTGAGGAAGAGTCCTGGAAGGAAATCGGCTCCAGCTCGGGAGCTTTTCCCTCCTTGCATGACTTGTGAACTTGAGTAGGGCTCTCAGGATTCCCGTTCCTTCAGGTGTAATTAGCTGTTCTCTTGCACAGCTAAAATGGATGTTTTTAGATCTGGTGCCACAGTTTGAGGCAGAATCACCAGAGGATCCCTCGGCCATGTGCAGACACTAATGCTTCCATCTTTAGCCCTCCATCAGTGCCATCCTCTGATTCCTGTAGGCTCAGCAGTGTATAGCCTTAGTTGATAAATGTGCTAATATAAAACTTTTCCTGTAGCTGTGTAAATGACTGTTTTATCTGCAGCCTTTTGTCCTGTACTTGTGTTCATCTCTCACACTTTCCTCTAGGTGGTGGAGATACCTGGGATGGTATGTGGACTGATTTTTGAAAGCTCCTTAGCATCTTGTCTCTGGCACATGTTCATTCACTAACAGCTAACTTGGCTTTTTCTCTGTAACATTGGTTTGGAGCATGAGAATGTCTTTTTAATAAACTACCCAAAAGGTCTGATTCTGAGCAATGCTGAGCACCTGCAGGCTCCCATTGGCAGGTTTAGACCCTGAGCAGCTCTTGGGATCAGGTCCTTGCACTGGCCATGGCAGTTTGTCTTCAGGTGCTTATTTATGGCTGACAGAAGATTTAATCAGTTTAGGTGAAATTGAGCTAAAACACTGAACATCCAAGAATGCTGGATGTTTTTGGCAGTGTTTGCTTTCTATTGCTAAAGGGGATGTTGAGTAATCAAAAGCTTTTGGAAGCAATAAGCTGCTTGTAGGTTATGAATTATTACTGATGTACCAGGGGAAAAACTCAACCTTGTCATTTGCTGTAAAAAAAAAATAAATGAATGTACTATGTAGCAAGGTATAAAATTTATTTAGAAATCACTGATTGTAGCTAGAAAGGCAACAATTCTTGTTTTTTGTTTTAGCAAGTAAATAATTTGGGCATTGAATGCTTGATGTCACGTAAAAAGTAGCACATTCCTAACTTTTGATATTTTTTTTTTAAGACTCACTAAAATATTTTATTGAGTCTGCATATATCTGTTGTAAAGAATATTAGTGCAATAGGACAATTTTCTGAAGTAAATTTTTTGAGTGTTTTTAGATTATCCCTGCAATTGTAATTTCTGCTCTTACTAATAAACTGCATTTACTGCAATGACCATGAAAATAAGGGATTTGAGATATTAGGAAAGTGACTGTGGTTTGCACAACTATTTAGATTTTAATTGTAACTTGTATAAGTGTTATTCTCTGGTCCTCTCTTGACTGTTCCCCACAAGGTGTGTGTTTTGAATAGCTTTATTTTTAGACTGTGATCTGAAACACTTAATTTACAAATAAAACTGTAGTAAGGTAGCTTCCAAGTAAACCTTGTCCCTTGACAGGAAAATATGTTGGGTTTTGTGACTTTCAGAGAGAGCTGATTGCCCAGGGATTGTCTGTGGAATGAGACCTCAACCTTATGCTAGAAAACTTTGCAAATGACTTTGCCTAATTTATAAATTTATGAGTGGGCAGTTCTTTGAGAGTGAATTTATTTTAAAAATCCTGTGATTGACAGTCAAACCACTAAATCTTAGATCTCTGAGCCTTCCATTTGCTGAACTGTCTCAAGCTGGTTTTGTGCTACTGGTTTGGTATTTAACTCCTCTCCTGCTTTCACAACACACCACAAGTGAAGCCTGTGCCAGGCCCCCTGGGCATTGTGCCCCCTGAATGCTGAACTTGAAGATCACAGAATGTGATTTTTTTTTTTGCTTCAGAAAGTGATCTCATGATTTGCCAGCATCATGATCTTGAGCTAAATTCTCAGTCGTTCTATTTTTGCAAGCTTAACAACTAGGAAAAGCTGTCATGTTAAGATAATTTGCTTGGAATATATTGGATGATATTGGCAAAATAGATATTAGTGTGTGGTATTGATCTCATGCATTCTTCCATTCTGTTCTCCTGGAAAAGTATGTGCACACTGGAAATGTGGGGTCTGTTCTGAATCTGAATTTTGTCTCCTCCTATCTGGATGTGGAGAAATGTTTTCCCACTTGTTAAACACCACAGAGACACGTTAGGGAAGGTGGTGCTACAGAGACTTGGCTGTAAGGATAGGAAGTGTTCAGCTGTACTGTCAGACCTTCTGCAGCAGGAAATTACGTTGAACTGTTTATAAATTCATTGGGATTGTTTTTTTCAGTCATTAACAGACTTTCTGATGCTTCTGAAATTATTCTGCAGCTCATCAGAACAAGCTAGAAGAGATGATTAACGAGTTAGCAGTGGCCATGACAGCTGTAAAGCACGAACAGGAGTACATGGAAGTCCGTGAAAGAATACATAGAGCAAGTATGTGTCTGACTCCAATCCAAGCCTTTTCCCCTCTCCAGTGAACTTGGAAATGGTCATTTAAATAGGAGTCCATCAAAGCTATTCCAAGTGCCTTAAATAATAATGATTTACATCCTGAAGGGCCTGCCCATAGAGTAAAGAATGTGGGTGTTGTTTGCAGTCATCTTCAAATTGGCTTCCCCTTATGTAATGAGGGTTGTTATGCAAAATAACATTTGCTTAAATGATGTAAATTCTGCAGTTGTTTGAATGGTGTATTCATGGAAGTACCAGTGATATTATTTAATCCATGCACAAGGACAGGTAGGGACAGGGCAAGTTTGGGATGGTTTTAAACTGAAAGAGAGGAGGTTTAAGATCAAATACTGGGGAAAATTTCCTCCCTGTGAGTGTGGTACAGCCCTGGCACAGCCTGCCCAGAGGAGCTGTGGCTGCCCTGTCCCTGAGGTGCCCAAGGAAGGTGTCTTTGCCCATGGATGGGGTGGGACTGGATGAGTTTCAAGGTGTCCTCTAACCCAAACCATTCCATGATTTGGTTCCCAGACTTTGGTTGAACTGTTACTTCACCCTTGAAGTGGATATGGTTTAATAATTGAGCCAAAGTCTCTTTTAAAAATGTTTTGTTGAAGTAAAGAAGAATTACTGTTACTTCCATGGGTGAGAATCAAGGGCAAGTATTTTTCATGTGAAAACACAGCATTATATAAAAGCTCTGTCTTCTCAATTATTTGAAGCTATGAATATCTCCAGTTTTGTGACATTTGTTACTAATGGTCTGATTTAAGAAAAATCTGAATGTTTAGAACCAAAGATGGTGACTCTGCAGAGATCAGAAATTCCCTGCTTGACTCTGAGACTGAAAAAGCAAGAGGTTTGTTTGGCAGCTCAGAGGCCAGAAGGGTGGGCAGAATAGAGAAAGATACTGCAGAGTATTTCCAAAGTGGGTTTAAAAACAATCTGTTCAGGAAAAATCCCTCTTCAAATCTCATCTCTGAGGCTACAGGACCCTTCTGGGACACCTGTGATGACCTGACACAAACCCAGTGCTTCATGTGCAGTGTTCCAGTTTCATGGCAGAATGTTTTCAC
Organism: Acridotheres tristis; assembly: GCA_037013685.1. NCBI lineage: Eukaryota > Metazoa > Chordata > Aves > Passeriformes > Sturnidae > Acridotheres > Acridotheres tristis. Next base: position 11,567,024 of record CM072902.1, read on the forward strand.
TTTAAATGCTTTGTTACTTACTACTTTTTTCTTTTTTTCCCAACAGTTAATGACAACACAAACAGCAGAGTGGTTCTTTGGTCATTCTTTGAAGCCCTTGTACTAGTTGCCATGACACTGGGACAAATCTACTACCTGAAGAGGTTTTTTGAAGTCCGAAGGGTGGTGTAAGATCCTTCTGTGGTCCCGGATTTCAGTTCACTCTCTACCAAACATCCTGGTCACAAAAAAAAAAAAAAAAAGTCATTTAGTTTCTGAACCCTCTTTACTGAACTGTAAAACTTATTTGCTTATGTTCCTTCCTAGTTAAGAGAAAAAAAGAAAAAGAATTGTTTTTATATATCTTCTGTAGCAAAAGCTGTGCTGAAATCTTGTCACTTTATTGGCATCATATTTTTTCCACTGAGATCTGCCCAGTCTGTGTGCTAAGCAAGGTCCAGGCAAGCTGCAAACTCTGTAACTCACTCTAGTAACAAGCTGTTCTGTCTTTTCTAACTTTTTCCCTGTTTCCATAAGCACTTGCAGTTCTGTCCAGGGAAACGGTACAAGGCCCTAACGTGACTGTTTGCATTCTTACATCCTTAACCCTGCAGTAGGTGTTATGAAATTGAAATAATCCCTTCTCCACTCACAGAAACTGCCAAGGAAAAGGTTCAAATTCGTACCTAGTTGCTATTTAAAATATAGTCATCAGCAACTGTCTTAATGATATCAACTTCTTCCCAAAGTTCTTTTTAATTAAATGGTTGATATGAAAATGCTTTTTTTTTTCCTCCGCTCATCACCAAATGTTCCTTACACGGTTTTTAGTCTCTCAAAGGTTTTATTTGGAAGCCAATTGTGTGCAGTGTCTTGGCAAACACTTGTGAACCCTTTGGCTTTTGCAGGTCCAAAGCTCAGACTGTTTGCCCAGTGCCCAGGGCAGAAGTGTTCAGGAAATCTGGATTCCTGAGGCCAAAGGGTTCCCAATTCTGGGGGTTTAAACCACGCTATGCAGCCGTTGTATTTAAGTGCAGTGGCAAACTCTGCCATGATCTGATCAGAATTAGCATAATGCTAAATACTGGTGTGTTTTCTTTTTTCAGGCACATGTAGATTTGTTTTTGTATAAAGTTACTTTCCTCAGTTATCTGATGATTGGTTTAAAAATTTAAGAAGCGTCTGATGTGGGTGCTGAGCCAGGATTCTGTTGTGACTGATGTATATTAGTTGTAATCATTTTTGGGGGTGGGGTGGGGTCTTTTCCAGGGGGGAGCCTCTACAAGTAACACACAACAGTTTTGTACAATTAATTTAAAATTTGTTACAGGTTTTCATGTTCCAGGTAAAGTTTTTTCAACCTTGGGCAAACACTTGCAGCAGTTCTTCAGAGAGGTGGCTGTTACACCTTATTGCAACTGTTGTGTGCCAATATTTTTGTGTAAAACACTGAAAATTGAATTCTAAGATGTACATTTAAAAATTGCTCGTGAATCTAAATATGACCCAGGTTCGATAAATAAACAAATTCTTTAAAAAAAAAAAAGTAGCTTTGTATTTTTTTTCAATTGATACCTTAAGGAAGTACAGATTAACACAAAGGGGTTTTTATAAATTATATATTTATGGCCATAAACTAAACCACAAGAAGTTCCATATCAACAAGAGGAAGAACTTTCAATTAAGGGTGGCAGAGCACTGGAACTGTCCAGGGATGTTGTGGATTCTCCTTCTGTGGAGACATTCCAAACCCACCTGGATGTGTTCCTGTGTCACCTGCTCCAGAGTTTTCTCACAATCCTAACGATTCTGTGATTCCCTGCTCTCTTGGAATATCAGGAATTTATCCAGAGTCCATCCTGCTTTGGGGGCAGGTAGAATAAACACCAGGTAACTGAACCTATATCTTATGTTCTGGGTACTGGGGTGGCACAGTGCTGCTGTAACACCCGCAGAAGTACTTACTACGATAGGAAACTCGCCATAAAAATAAGAATTTTTTGCTAGATCCAAAATTTGTCTTTTGCCCCAGAGGCGAAGCCCTGCGGGGGGTGGCGGAACCGATGTGCGGCGGAACGGGAGGTACCGCGGTGCGCGTTTCCGCAGAGCGCCGCCGCGGCGGCCCCGGGGCGGGGGAGCGGCGGGGCGGTGACACCGCCGGGCCAAGATGGAGGCGGTGACTGAGGGCGGCTGGGACTCGCTGCCGGTGCCGCTGAGCCCGGGCGTGCTGCGGGCGCTGCGGGAGCTCCGCTTCCACCAAATGACCCCGGTGCAGGTGCGGGGCCCCGCGGCGCTCCCGGGGAAGGGGAGGCCGGGCTGGGTGTGATGTGTGAGGTGCGGGCCGCTCCGGGGCCGGTGGCGGTCGCAGCCCCGCGGTCGCGACAGTCGCCGGGTCCTGTAGCAGCGAAAGAAGCCTCATCCGTGACTTTTCCACCGGCTCTGCTTGGGTGATGTTCACAGCGAGCTCTGATGTCTCGGAGGAGTTTCACCTCTGTGAGATTTAGCAGCGCTTCACCTCCTCATGTGATGCTTCTCTTTTTTCAGTCTGCGACCATCCCGCTCTTCATGAGTAACAAAGATGTGGCTGCAGAAGCGGTGAGAAGCTTTTCCTTCGTCCAGCTCGTTGTTTTCCAGGCTTGTCTCCGGAGCTGAGGGAGGGCTGACGCTGTTTCCACTCTCACAGGTCACAGGCAGTGGGAAAACCTTGGCGTTTGTGATTCCCATACTGGAAATTCTTCTCAGACGGGAAGAAAAATTAAAGAAAATGCAGGTGAGATTAAAATACTCCGTACTGAGTATATTTTTATAAAGTGGCAATAGGATTTGAGAACTTCAAGAAAAGTAGCCGTAAGGACAATTGCCTAGACGCAGAGTGCCTGTGCTCAGCTCTTTGGTGTCACAGTAACAATAAACTGTTTAAAACTTGGAAATAAAATTGGGCTGCTCTCATTGCACTTAGATACAGCTTCTTCTTTGACTGATCAGAAGAGGGTTCTGAGCTGCTAGAAAAATGTCCCAAAATATGGAATACACTGATACACTGCAAGTGAGATTTGAATGCTTTTTAGCATCCATTGACGTTGAATACATTTTAGTGTGCAGGGAACTTTGCTGCCATTTGCTGTTAAATGTCATTATTAGATGCTGCTCTTTGAGCAGAGATATTTTACACATTAATACAAAGTCTTTCATAGACATTTTGGGATGGTTCTTATACTTTATTGTATTTCTGTGGAAATGTTTTGTCTGAAACCAGGCTCAAAATTATGGCTCATATTCACTTAGCTCGAAAGGGAGGATTCTGCCCAAATTCTTCTCCCCACAAATTCCTGTTTTTCACGTGCAGGTTGGAGCTATAATTATCACACCAACGAGAGAGTTGGCCATTCAAATTGATGAGGTGCTGTCACATTTCACAAAACACTTCCCTATGTTCAGGTGGGTGAACTTCATCTTTTCCGTGACCACAGTTCCTTCTGTCACTCGTGAGCCAGCAAAACTTAAAGATGACCCAAATTTTTTTGTTTTGTTGTTTTAGTCAGATTCTTTTAATTGGTGGAAGGAACCCCATGGAAGATGTTGAAAAGTTCAAGGAGCATGGGTGAGTTGTTTGTTTGTCAGTGTCTCAGAGCTGTGGTTTTCTCCTTGTCAGGGTTTTCAGCCCAGAGCTGTGGTCCTGCTGGGATGGTGCTGCCAGAATCTTTTGGGGTGAGCTGGGAAATGGTGGGGTCTGTTCCTGGAGTGAGGTACAGTGTGAGGAGAGGCTCTTATGTGACATCAGCACCATTTATCTGCTGCTTGGGTGAAGAACAGGGCTGGAAACTGCCTTCAGTGAATATTTCACTTCTCCTTGCTCATTAATTTCCTGAAATTGTTCAGTGCTGATATTGGTGATGGAGTTTTGAAGGCATCCTACTTGCCCCTGGCTGTTGCATGGAGGTACCAAATATTTCCTGTAGCTGATAATTGCTTCCCATACTTGCTGTTTATATTCTAAACTGTTATTGCCACAGTGGATGTGCTTTCACCTGAGCATTTCCCCCCCATCCCATGGCACCTGACTGGCACTGAAATATGGATGCAGTTCAAAGTGACAGAATGAAATTGTTTCATTGAAGAATGCAGGGCAGGGCTATGGTGTGATCACAATAGTAGGAGTTCAGCCTGTAGTTAGGGAACTGCTCTCTGTGTGTGCACCAACAGTGGGAACATCATCGTGGCCACCCCGGGCCGCCTGGAGGATCTGTTCAGGAGAAAAGCAGATGGGCTGGACCTTGCAAGCTGTGTGAAGGCTCTGGATGTGCTGGTGTTGGATGAAGCAGACAGACTTCTAGATATGGGCTTTGAAGCAAGGTATTGAAATAAGAAATTCTGGTGGTTCTTCTGCAGTTTTAGATTGAGTTGATGTGTGATGGATGTGAATGAGCGTGGCCTGCTATGGCTTCCAAAGTTAATTTGTTCTGTTTTGTTCTTTCATCTTTACTCTGTAACTACACAAAGCAGTTGCTAAGGGGAAGAGAAATAGGAAATGTGGAGCCTCAATGAATACAGAATCTCCTTTGTTGAGATGTATGTTAGCATATATCTGTTAATGCTTGGTTAAATATCATTATTCACACACCAGAATGCTGAAAACACTTTAACCAATAAGCTTTGATCTCTCTTTTCTCTTTCTCTCAGAGTTAAGAGAATTATTTCAACAGAAGTTTGGCATGTGATAACAAAGCCTATTTTACATATAAAGTCCTACTTCCAATGATTAAACCTCTTCCCGAGGGAAACCTTGGGACAGTTACATTTTCCATGTGCTTACTTGCAGCATAAATGCCATTCTGGACTTTTTGCCCAAGCAGAGGAGGACAGGTCTGTTCTCAGCTACCCAGACCCAGGAGGTGGAGAACCTGGTGAGAGCAGGGCTGAGGAACCCCGTCCGCATCTCGGTGAAGGAGAAGGGAATGGCAGCCAGCAACACCCAGAAAACCCCAACACGCCTGGAGAACTATTACATGGTGTGAGCCTGGGCTCTGACACAGCTGCCTGTTCCCTCTCCTCTTTTTCCTGGTTCTGTCAATAAGATCTTAAGTCTTGGCCACTTAGGATCATATTAACAGAGAAGCCAAAGTCCATTTTCTTATGTTTTTCTTTTGCATTTTTTAGATCTGCAAAGCAGATGAAAAGTTTAACCAGCTGGTGCATTTTCTTCGGCAGCACAAACAGGAAAAACATCTGGTCTTTTTCAGGTAATTCTGTTTGTGTTTCATTGTGAGAACAGTTTGGTGTTTAATTACTTCAATTCCAGCACTGTGCCCTTTGTTGCAAAGGACACAACTATTTTCAAAGTGGTTAATTTTTGAGAGCTGTTTTGAAGAATATGGTGCCTAAAAAAAGATTAATCATTACTTCGTGTCAGGATTGTGTTATTAAAAAAACCATAAATTTTATGCATTTTTAAAGTAAGACATTATAGATGATTATATGTTAATTATAAAAATTATGTGCATATTTTTAATGAAAATAGTGTATATTTTTGAAAGAGCTTGGGAAACTCTAGTTTGACTGTCTAAACCTGATTAAAAATGCAGTGTAACCTTTTGCTTTTATGCCTGTCTTTATCACAACAGCACATGTGCCTGTGTGGAATACTATGGGAAGGCTCTGGAATCCTTCATTAAACAGGTGAAAATAATGAGCATCCATGGGAAGATGAAGCACAAGCGTAACAAGATTTTCACGGAGTTTCGGAAGCTCCCAGGGTAAGAACGTGGGAATGGGCTAAAGCAGCCACAAGGCAAAATAGTGAGGGGGAGGTGGCTCTGTCTGACTGTTCTTCTGCTGCTTAGTGTGGAAGGATGGCTCAGGTGAAGGATGCTCCAGGCTGGCTCTGAGTGTTTTTGTGCTGAGGTCCCCAAAGTGTGACCACAAACAAAGGGAAAATGCGACTGGAGCATCTCCACCCTACTTTAGATAATCCATGTGGCAGCACAGCAGATGAGCACACTGCACTGTCACTTGCACAATCACACATTAGCCCTGATGTTTAAACAAACTGGTAGTAAAAATAAGCTTTTCCTGATTAGCAACCAGAGTGGAAAGCCAGGATATTACTTTATTAGTATATGAACAAGAACATGGCAACACTGTGCTGTAACCTACCCACAGGGAAATGTTCTTTGGCAGCTTTGCAGGATGCTGTTAATAAACTCTTGCCTCATCAACTATCATTTTTTTATTATTGCATGGGACCTAAATTTTAGCTTTTTATATTATGAGAAAAATAATTACCAGCAGATTGTAAGAACAGCTGTTGAAAAGAACAGCATGCCAGTTTTTCAAAAATTGTCACTCAAGTCTTAAGTCTTTTATTTCAACATTTATTATAGTACATTCAGCTGTGGTGGATGCAGTGCTGGTTTAAAATTTGAATTTTTAATAGGGAATTGATTTGTCTTAGAAATGTAATATAAATCACAATAATTTTCATAATGTTATGTAGAATTTTAGTTGGTGAAAGCTGCAATTACCTTATATTTTGTCTCTTAAAAAGCCCCAAATATTTTAAAATGTTTTGTTCCTCACTCTCCGGTGAAGGTGCAGAGCACACAGCTGTGAGGAGGCTGGCTCTTCATAAATGGCAGGTTAATGAAAATACACCTTTTCTTCTTCCTAGGGGCATTTTGGTGTGCACAGATGTGATGGCCCGTGGCATTGACATTCCAGAAGTGCACTGGGTGTTGCAGTACGACCCACCCAGCAGTGCCAGGTACAACTTCAGATCCTGAGATCTTTTTTCTTTCTGTGTGGTCTTGTTACTTTGCTGTTCAGGTATCAGTTAGGAACAAAAAAAATGCATAAAACACATTTAATCACTTCCTGGAGGTTAATCTGAGAGAACACACAAAATAATGCAGGAGCAAGGGAGGCTGAAACAGTGCAGTTTTTGTTGTCACTGCTGTGAATTGAAATGACTTTGTGGTATGTGTCAGGTGAATGATTGTCTCATCTGTGTAAGGCTTTGTGTGAGAATATCAGAGAAAATGTGAGAGGTGACACTGGGGTGAAGGAGAACAGAGATGAGAGCAGGGATGGAGCTCTTCAAGGAATGGTATATTGAAAGCTCCCAGGAAAGGAGCTTTTCCATGGATTTTAACTTTTGCTGTCATCATTCTTCCTACAACTTCCTTGAACATCACTCCCTAAACAGACACCCATTTCTTTAGCCTAACAATTGAGTGGGATTGCCACACATCTCTTGTGTTACACTTTGCTAATTCCTGTTGGTTTAGTGGAGAATTTTCCATCCCACAAGATTTGCCCTTTGCTGCCCAATGTTTGCAAACCAAGCTGAGCTCTCCTGGGTTGTTTCAGTGCCTTCGTGCATCGCTGTGGTCGCACAGCACGGATTGGCAACGTGGGCAGTGCACTGGTGTTTTTGCTTCCCATGGAAGAATCCTACATTAACTTTCTCTCAATCAACCAAAAGGTGAGTAGGTTTTTATTCTACTCCAAAGCAGGAAAGAGGCAATGCTGGCTCACAGTCCTGCCCCAGCCCTGCCACCAGCAGCTCACACCCTGCAGCCTCTCTGCTCTTTACTTACAACTCCTAAAATCTCCCATGCTTGCTCCTGCATTTGTGGGATTGTGTGAATTCTCTGGAGACCTCCTAATGAGACCAGAGCTTGATAAAGCAAGAGATGAAGATGTTGCCTCTGTGGAGCTGCAGTGTGAGAACTCCTCTGCTGGGCCAGGATCTGCTGTGTGGGACTCATGGGCAGCTCATGTGCTGGAGTGACCAGAGGGAAAGGGGCTCCAAGCTCAGGAGTAACTGGGCAAGAATTGTGTGTTTGAGGTTTCACAGTGCATTTCACATCATTTGGTTGAACTTTTCCTTTGCTTTTGTTGTTTATTTTCCGGTTCCCAGTGTCCTATGCAGGAAATGAAACCACAGACAAATGTGTTGGATCTTCTTCCCAAGCTGAAGTCCATGGCCCTGGCTGACAGGGCAGTGTTTGAGAAAGGGATGAAAGCCTTTGTGTCTTATGTCCAGGCTTATGCCAAACACGAATGTAACCTCATCTTCCGGATCAAAGGTAATTCCCAGCAGGGCTGGTACCCCTTTACTGTTTTTCTCAGGTAACAAAGCATAGTGATGGTGTCCACCACTTCAACTACTCATTCTGGATGTCAAATTCACTTCCTGCACCATCAGATTTTGACAAAGCTCCTGTTTTTTTCAAGCAACTTGTTTCAAGAGAAAACACTCAATTACAGAGCTTGACCAAACTCATAAAAGCACAAATAAAAGTGACTTAGTATTGTTGCTAGTATTAAGGTATAGAGTGCAAACAATACATTAAAATAATGTTGATTTTTTTTTCCTTTCTCAGTTAAACTAACTTTGTATCCAGCAGGAAAATGACTTTATAATCTTTATTTCAACAGATCTGGATTTTGCCTGTCTTGCCAGAGGTTTTGCATTGTTAAAAATGCCAAAGATGCCTGAACTAAGGGGAAAATGTTTTCCAGACTTCACTCCAGTCACTGTCAATACAGACACCATTTCATTTAAAGATAAAAACAGAGAAAAACAGAGACAAAAGAAATTAGAAGAACAGAGAAAAGAAAGAGAGGAAAATCAAGGGAAAAAGAAATTTGTAAAGAACAAAGCATGGTCAAAGCAGAAAGCCAAGAGGGAGAAGAAAAAGAAAGTAACAGCTAAAAGGAAGCGTGAAGAGGTCAGTATCCATTGACTACCAGTGATTACTGTAGTTTTTCCAAGGGCAGAGTGCCCTGGGATTTTAGTGTGGTGGAAATGATGGCTATAAAATAACTTTTTAGGACTTGGACAAGCAAAGCTTAAAATAATTAGAGGTTTTTAAAGCCTAACACTAAAACAACTTCTCAGCACTGATGCTGCTCAGTGATAGGATTTTTATTTCTCAGAGGTGCAGAAATATGGCCTGAGGGTGCTTTTGTCAATTTTCAGCAAGTGGAGCTGAGAGTTACAGTTGCCTGGGTAGGAATTGAATATTATTTCCTGTTTGGATATTCCTGGCAAACTGACTTGTAATCTTCTCTTGTGTTCAACTGTATAGAATGAAAACCTTTTGGTGTTGTGTTTAATTTGTTGTTTTCAACTTCCAACAGGGCTCTGATATTGAAGATGAGGATATGGAAGAGTTGCTGAATGACACAAGACTCTTGAAAAGATTAAAAAAGGGAAAAATTAGTGAAGAAGAATTCGAGAAGAAGCTAACAGGCAACCAAAGGTTCAAAGCAGAAACTGTTGAGGACATGGAGTCTGATGGCTGACAGTTACTCTAGCCACATTTTTACATTCAAACATGCTTATTTAAATAAAACTGTATTTCTATTAAAAAATTATAGAGAACAGAGCTGATCTAATTTCTTCATACAGAGACCTGGCATTCCTAAAGACACAGAGCCTGCAGTTGTTGAGAACAAAGCAAAAAGCACCACTCTGCTATGGCAGGAGCTGCAGGTTTCCATCAGCAGCCTTGTACTTATTTTAGTTTTGTTTTTTTCAAGTAGATACCACAGGTCAGTAACAGCACACCTCAGAATGAGTCTGGATTTTATTTTACAATATCAAAATACTCCACCCCTCTTTAAAATAATTTAGTTGCAGCCTTTAGAAGCTGCAGTAACTTTGGGAACTTTTTCAGCAGTGGTCCATAATTATGTTAATCCTTGCCATGTTAATGTATCATCCTCCAAGTTCTCAGAACCCTGATGGTCACTGAAGATGACACATCCTGTGCAGGAGTCTCTGAGTTACAGGTAGAGTTTGATGAGTTCATCACTGACAGCTGAAGGAGTCAACACACCAAGGTCTGTGAACAGCAGTGTGATCAGTGATGGGGAGGTGTAGTCAATCCAGGGGTGCTCCTCTGTTAGATTCTGTCCCGTTTTCAGAGTGTCTGCTTTGTACTAGAAGGGAACAGAGACCATTAGTTACTACACAACTGCAAGTTAAATCCTCTTGGGCAAGAGCAGTGCTAAAGCCTCAAGCAGATGTTTGTGGTAAAACTGAAGGAAGTCAAGTGCACAGACTGGTGTCACCTTGGTCTCAGCTCTTATTTTATGTAAAAAGTACAATTTGTATTTCTGGAGTTTAGTGGTTTAACTGTTTTTTACCCTCAGCTGCTCCTGTGCCCTAAAGAAACTGCTTTAGGAACAGAGTATCAGGACAAATGATGGCTGTTTGGTGCCTGACTGTACCATGGAGCAACCCCACAATATACCACAGCAGAGAGACCCAGATAATCAGAGATGCTTAGAAGACAATTTTCCACAGACACACCAGTGTGCACCTTAGCTGGGTAAGATGGAAGTTGAGTTTCTCTTACCTTAAACCTGTCAGGGACGTCCTGCTGATTGAGAGGGAAGAGTCTTACAAACTTGAAACTTTCTGCTACCACATAAAATGGTTTATTCTGGGCTTTGGCACACACAGCAATTTGATTGGTGCCAATCTGTGGAGACAGATGGAAAACAACATTGCAGACTCAGTGCTTGCCTGACAATATTGCCCACTTTCCAACAATTAACAGACATTTACTGGATAAAATCCAAATGGAAGAGGCTTTTCAAAAAGCTTTAAACGCTTCAAAGATACCAAACTTTAAAGTCCAGAGTTTACAGAATGATGTAAGAAACTCACCTTGTTGATAATGCCTCCACTTTCAACTACACCTTCAGCACCAACTAACACCAGGTCCACTTTCTCCATAATGTAGCTGTTAAAAGGAGGGGGGAAAAAATCCAAGTTTTACTGAGTAATAGGACAAATGACTTGCTGAACAGAACAGAAATTAGTAATTCAAACAATCTTTCAATTTTCTGCACTAGTTTCATCTACCTCTTTTAAGTCCACATGTTGTTAAAGATCCTTGGAGTGAGATTTCATCTGCTTCCCTGCAGGAATATTAAATAGCCATATCTTCCCCAGCCATAGCTGACCCTGGCAACTGGGTAAATGCTGGAAGAAGCTGAACTCTAATGTTCAGATTTATTGTAGTTGTTTCTTTTCTCATGTATTGGACTTGTACTAAGCAGTGGTAATTTAGCAAATACCTCAAGAAACCACAAAATGATAACACTTATGCAAATTAGGAAAAAAAGTGGCCTCTTTGTTTAGCACCTCAGTTCTTTTTCACAGATCTGTACGAGTCCTTAGGTCAGGTTCCTTCTTTCATTCCAACATGCAAAATCAAATGCTTGTGTTGTAGCTGACACATTCCAATTGTGCACCTAAAGCTGTAACTCGTTTGGCCTGTTGGATGACTATGACAAACTAAGTAATATCCCTGGAGTTTGAACAAGCTGCTTACATGTAAGTTTATTTTGTCTCAAAATAAAATTGTGATGAAAAATACTAAAATTTATGATCAGACTTACCCAACTGCAGCATCCAGAATCACAGTCACAGGAATGTTCAGCTTCCTCAGGGCTTTTGCCATTTTTTGCCTATTAAAGGAAATACTTTCTAATAAAGAAAATGTTTGGACCTTGAATTTTTTTTTTTAAGACAATGATAGGAAAACATTGTCTGAAAGACTGAAGCCTTCATCCCCCTGCTGGTAGAACAGAAAATGAGTTATTGCATAGAAATGAAAGAACTGTTACATGTTGTTAGTGACATGTATTACCCAGTGTGCAGGGTTTACTCCTTCACTTACACAACAATATCTGCTCTGAAGGAATTATTTGGCATCTTTAAATGACACTGTGAGCTGTATATTTTATTTTGCGATGCTTAGCATAATACTGATTATTTTAGACTACTTCTTAAAGAGACAATTAAAAAGCAAGTTGTCTCCCATTTCCCAAGGGAAAAGGGTGCCTGTCAACTGTGACCAAAAGCTTATGAACCTTTGAGGAAAACCTAGATAACACTAATTAGAATATCGAGTATGGAAAGTTAATTACCGTAATTTTTTTAGATTTTCTTTTTCAGTTGTACAAAATAATGTGATGTAAGTGACATTTGCTGTTTAAAATATTCCAACCAAGCCTAGCAGCTTTTCTTAGGGCAGGACAAATTGGATGGTAGCTGTAACTTACCCTGTTAACCAAAATAAAAACCAAATTAATGAATACTTGCCCTGCTTCATCTGGCTGTGATTCAGTAACATAAACACTGAATCGTTTCTTGGACTCCACAGCTGCTTCCAGCACCCTGAGGACCACCCTGGAGTAGGCGTGTGTCAGTATTCTCTGCCAGGACAAAAAAAAAAAAAAATAAAAATCACACTTCACTTCTGCTGAGCCTTGGGAAATCTTTGTTAGTAGTGTCATGGCTTGCTGTGCAGAACAAAGTTGTTCAGAAGCCCCCGTGAGACTCCTCTCCTCTCCTGTTCCTCACTGCCACCAACAGCAAAACCCAACAGGAGTGACCCTGCCCCGGCCTACTCACAGCACCATCTCTGATGAACGGGTGACACAGCTTGGCGATTTTATTCCTCGAGAGAGAGACTTTCGCCAGGAAGATCTCCCCGCGCTCGATCATGATTTCTTTGCACTTGGAGTAATCCTGGAAGAAAGAGCGGGACGCTCGCTGAGCGGCCGGAGCTCCCGCAGCAGCGGCGGGGCAGAGCGGGCGGCCCTTACCGAGTACTCCAGGGACGTGAGGCTGATGAAGCGCAGGAAGAGCTCCCCGCCCGAGGACACGGCCACCGAGGAGTCCACCCGCGACAGGGTGTCGATGGCGTCCCGCAGGCTGTTCCGCAGGCCCTGGATGGTCTCCCCTGGGGAGAGGCAGAGACGCGCGGTCAGGGCCTCGCCCTGGGGACAGCCGGGGCTCAGCGGGGACAGCCGGGCCCACCTCGGTCCTGCTTGAGGAACCCCAGCAGCGCGCGGATGGCGGCCACGGCCGAGGCGACATCGGGGTCATCCCTCAGCTGCGCCCTGAACGTCTCGATCAAGGCTGAAAGGCAACGAGGAGCGTCAGGCCCTGCCCGGCCCGGCGCCTCCCGGGGCTGTCCCCGGTTCCCCTCCGTGCCCATCGCCTCCCCGCGTTACCGTCCGTGCTCATCGCCGCGCCAGCTCGGCTCCAGCTCCGCTCCGCCCGCCGCGCCGGGCGTGGGGAGGGCCGGGCCCGGGGCGTGCCCGGATGGGGAGCGCCGGCCCGGGGCGTCATCCGCGGGCGCCGCAGCCGCTGCGGCCCGGCCGGAGCGATGAGCGCGGGTGAGCGGGGCCGGGCTGGCCCGGAGGGGTCTGGGGGTGCTCCGGACGGGTTCCCTGTGGGGAAGCAGAGGCCGTGAGCGCGGCCCCGCGGCTTTCCCCCTCTGCTCGGGGCCCGGGGTGACGCTGCTGTGTGGTCCCTTTGCAGATGATGAGCTGAGCCTGCTGATCGTCGTCCTCGACACCAACCCGATCTGGTGGGGGAAGAGGGCCCTGGGAGAGGCTGAGGTACGGCCTTTAGGCGCTGGGTCTGCTGATGCCCCTTCCTGGGGGAAATTGTACCATTTTTTTGACATCTGAGCTGTGCTAATGTCTGCTAAAGCAGGTTTATAATGGGTTTCATAACACCTTTTGAAATAGCTACGCAGCATTCTATGTTCATTGGAGCTCTTTTTGCATCTTCAAGTTTTTCTAACTGCGGTCATTTCACAGATTTCTTCTGAATTGCTTCACTGTAAATATTATTGTGCTACATCTGCTCTATTCTTTTTTCCCAGCAGTTCACCCTGTCGAAATGCATCGACGCAGTGATGGTGCTGGGAAACTCTCACCTACTCATGAATCGCACCAACAAACTCGCTGTAATAGCAAGTCACACTCAGGAAAGGTAGAGCTGCTTCTGAACCCTGTAAAAGTTTTGAGTTCCTTGTATCTGTCTCCTGATTTTCTTGTTTGATGGCAAGAAATTAAGTTTAAAGTGTCTAATATATCATTGTCTTAAAAAAATAAATTAGCTGCAGCTATATAGGAAAGAATCTTAATGACTTATAAAGTAACAAAAAATACTTAGAAGACAGAAGGGAGGTTTTAATAGACTTAAAAATACACAGACAGAAAATGGTAAATAGGTGTGGAGTGGGACAATGCAAGTGGTAGAGTTCCCTGTTTAGGGGATATTTTTCCGCCCTGATGTTTGTGAGTCTCAGGATCTATCCCCAAGTGCAGCCAAAGAACTTTGCCAGATCTCTCAAGAGATGTCTCAAAAGGAGGGAGCCAAATGTGGGTTTTGCTCCAGTTTAAGTTGAAGGTCACCTTACATACCCTCTTTAATTTAAGCCTTTTCAAGTATTAAAGGGATTTTAAATTAAAATACAGAGTACTGTTATCTGCAGCTGATTAATTTCTAGCATTTTTTCTTACATGAATACTTTGTTTTTCCTCTGTTTCAGCCGTTTCCTGTACCCTGGGAAGCGTTGGGCTGCTGCAGATCCCTTTGGAGAGGGAGGCCCTTCCATGGAATCGAATTGCTCCGGCAGCAAGGATGGAAAATATGAATTATTAACAGCAATAAATGATGCAATTGCAGAAGAGATTAAAGACCTCATGACAAAGAGTAAGGAGAAGAAAATTCTAGGCTTAATATGCAGAATTGCAAGACATTTGGACTGTCAAGGAATGGCAGAAATGTCCTCTATTTTCATCATATAAATTTTAATATGCTTAAAGTAGATGAGTTTATTATGTTTGACACTTCAGACTCTGCATTAGTATTATTTCCCAAAGATAAAAATGTGTAGTATTTTGTATTGTTAGGTTCAGTAGCTGTTTTTATATATAAAAGTAACTTCTGCACTTTTTCTTGTATTGCAGCTGACATGAAGGGCCAGCAAACAGAAACCCTGTTAGCAGGATCACTGGCTAAAGCACTTTGTTGTATCCTTTTGATCACAGAATCTTCAAAGCCTTTATGTGTTCTGAAGACTGTTTCTTATAATACTTTTACTATTCTTATTTTGTTATAATACTTATAACTGAAACATTTACCTGATAACTGTGGCTTGTGCTTATCAAAATATGTATTGGCCAAGATGGTGAATGTGTGGTGTGGATCGTGGAGTTATTTCCAAGAATTCAATGTAGATTCCTTAATGCCAGCTAATGTAGACATCAACAAGATGGGCAAAGACCTAAAAGGTAAATCCTCTTTTCCTGTTTTCAACATTGAGTAAATATTTTAACCTGAATAACAGGTATAAATGCACATACACACACAAACAAATATGCATGTTTGGACACACCTCCATTCCCAAAATTGGCACCAATAGGTAGAGGTTTGTTTTGATCATTTGAAGTTGCCTTAATTTAAAAAAGTTAAAGGACTTGATCAATAGTCCACATCCATAGGGAGATTTTCTGTTGTGTGTAACTAAAACTGTAACTGGAATTTCCTTGGAATAACTGGAGGTTGAGAGGAATTGTTTGATAGATAATTGTCACTGGGATTGGAAATAGTTTCATAGAGATATTTTATCTGACCTGTTAGATCTAACATCCAGTATGTTCTGAAGTCTCAGATGCTACAGAATTAAAGGGGTGATACAAACAATGTGCTGATGTATTTCTCTTTCTTTTTAATACTTAGCCAATCAAGAAATTAAATCAAGGATTCTGGTAAGAACTTTTGCTGTCACAGTTTTCTTTTAATCTTGAAATCCAGTGATATATGTAGGCTAACAAGTTTGAGTTTTTATTTAGGTCATAAAAGCTGCAGAAGACAGTGCATTGCAATACATGAATTTCATGAACGTGATCTTCGCAGCACAGAAACAGGTGGAGCTTTTTTCCATTTATATTATCTTTGATTTCTGTACCAAGATAACACAAGTGTTAATTTCTCTTATGATTACGTGATTTATAGTGCATTTATCATGGAAATAAATCATGACAGTAACACTGACAGGGCTGTATGGGTCCTGGCTAAATTTGTTTTCGTGCATTTCATCTCTTGCAGAGTATTTTGATTGATGCCTGTGTCTTGGACTCTGATTCAGGTCTTCTACAACAGGTACAGGCTTGCTGTTCTTATTTGCCATTTGTATTAACTCATAAGTACTTGATGTTAGGCAGCTCAACATGTTCTTCAGCTCTTTCCTTTAATCAAGAGTGGGTGTGGGAATATGTTCAGTGGATCTGACAGCTCTGACAGGCAGGCCTTGTGCAGTACATGAATATTTTAAATGCCCTGTTAATGTCATCAAACAATAATCTGATCATTGTCTCTGCTCTGCAGGCCTGTGATATTACAGGTGGCATATATTTGAAAGTGCCCCACATGCCGTCCCTTCTGCAGTATTTGTTGGTAAGTCACTTAAAAAACTTCAGTGTTTTTCACGTGTCAGGTGTGAAATATTACTTCACTGACGAGATAATACAGGAATACCAATTCACAAAATATTTTTCTCTATCCATACAGTGGGTTTTCCTCCCTGATATAGAGCAGAGATCACAGCTTGTCCTTCCACCTCCTGTTCATGTTGACTACAGAGCTGCTTGCTTCTGTCACCGCAACCTCATTGAAATTGGCTACGTGTGCTCCGTGTGCTTGTCAAGTAAGTTTATAAATATTTAACAGTCTGATTTCTTACATTCGAATGACCTGTTTTAGTGAAAGCCAATTCTTTGATTTTTTTCAGTATTCTGCAACTTCAGTCCTATCTGCAGTACCTGCGAGTAAGTGTTTGTTCTTTGTGTTTCAAGGATGGGTGTGGGAATATGTTCAGTGTATCTGACAGTTGCTTTTCCATATTTTTTTCCAGGACTGCTTTCAAAATATCATTGCCACCTGTCATGAAAGCAAAGAAGAAGAAATTAAAGGTAGCTGCATAGCAACATTATGTAAATACATCATTACCTCCTCCAGTAATTCCATGAAATGGAACCTACTTGAGAAACTGATGGCACTTTTTATTGGATATGAAAGAGAAATGTATGCAGTGCTATTACTTGTTTCTTAGGGGATAAATATTTCAAATGTATGTTTTCTATGCAGCCTGTTAAGTAACAAATCACTGTACTACCATGCAATCTGTGATGGTTTAAATACTAATGCTCAACTGTAAGAGGAACCAGAAGTTACATCCTGGTAAAGAGACACAGCCTGTGAATTTGAGGGCATTCTGTCCACTGCTAAGTTTCACACCTCTGAGTTATTTTCAAAATCAGGAAAGCTTTGGTTCTTTCTATATGTTGGTGTAAAGTTAAAAATTACCATTTCTAGTGTGTAGGATCACAGTTGTAGCACTGTGTTGTTCCAGGGACTTCAACTTCTTATTAGCAATATGAGCCATCATTTTCAGGATGGTTTGTGAACCACTTGGGAAAAAAAAAAGGTGCTAAGTGCCCTGCATGTGCATTCATATGTATTCATATTGCTGTGACTGTACTGTCCTTGTGGCATTTCTTTATCAATTTGGTATCTCTTCATTTGTGAATGAAAAGGCCTCCCTTTGTCTAAAATAGGATCAGTAAAATGCAGACTAGCTGGTTTTATTTTGAAACTGGAAAACAAGAAATGTAGTTGTAATGTGATAACAGGCACACTTCTTATTTTTAATATGTGGGTTTCCATCTGATGTGACAGGAACAAAGACTTTTGGATTGGTGTCTTTTCTGGCAGGAAGGTCTGCTGTGTACTTCTGAATGTGGCTTTCATTTAAAGAAACAAACAGTATCTCCTTCTAAAGAGAACTT
This sequence comes from Acridotheres tristis, assembly GCA_037013685.1. Lineage (NCBI taxonomy): Eukaryota > Metazoa > Chordata > Aves > Passeriformes > Sturnidae > Acridotheres > Acridotheres tristis. Next base: position 11,584,676 of record CM072902.1, read on the forward strand.
ATAATTTGGTAGTTTAACCTTTCCCCTGACAGCAATAGAGATGAATTTTTTTTTTTCACATAGAAAACAAATTATTTTTTCCTTCCCAATGTGTGTATACAGGAATTTTTCAGGTCTTGATATTCACATCAGGTTTTGTCACTGTAACAGCTGCCGTGCCAGTTTTTTCTGGGCTTGCCAATGTAACAAGGCGAGTTTTTTTTTTCCATGGACAAAAGCCATTTTGTGCGAAGGCTGTATTTATAATTTATGTTGTATAAAACTTTTGTAATAAAAACAGTCTCTTTTTCAAATGTGGTCAGATACTGCTTTGATATTTAAAGATGAGCTACATGATTTCCTTGGAGTTTTGTTGAGTCTCGTGGTGTGATGTGACTGACAATGGGTGAGGGAGGACAGGTCCGAGTCAGGGGAGGTTCTGAGGGACAGACGTGTCTGGGATTGTCACCAAAACCAAACTCTCTAAACAGTTTGCAAGCTTAGAAAATCAATGTTACTTTATTCAATGTTGAGGTAGATGGGAACTGCTCCATAAAATGTACATCAGTTATGAAAACGTAACTATTTATACATTCTAGCAAACAAAGGAATTAGTGTTTATTTGCTACAAGTTACATACTTCTCTTATTAGTTAGTACTCTAATGCCTAATGCATAATGTTAATGATTCTCTTGCTTCTCATTCTAGTTAGTCCACATGCTCCGTTTCTCTCTTCTTTCGGGTTTGGGGGTTTCTCGAGTCACTGGCGTCCTACCAGAATTACCTGCTTGGATCTGATTTCAGCACAATTACTGAGCTAGTTTTATTACTTTCTTCCTTAACTTGGAAGTCCAGCCTGATGACCTAGTGGTCAATAAATTCTGCATTCTTTTGCGTTCATAACCAATACTACCTCCCTCTTCCCAACCCTGCCGATTCCCTCCCCCAGGTCTCAGAGCCCTAAACTTTAATTTCTCACACACTTAGAGCTTGTTAGCGCTGTTAATTTGTGCCCGACCCAGGGTCTGGACCTGCTCCACCACCACCATCGCTCCCCGGGCCCTTTCCGTGAGGCGATTTCCCGCCCTTTCCGTGAGGCGATTTCCCGCCCTTCCCGTGAGGCGATTTCCCTCCCTCGGCGTTGCCATGGTGCCGCGCTGGCGCCGCAAGATGGCGGCCGGGCGGCCGCCGTAGCGCTATGGGGGCTGCCGGCCTCGGAGCGCTGCTGCTGCTGCTGCTGCGGGCGGCTCCCTGCCCCGGGCAGCCGGCCGGGGACACCGGTGGGTCAGGGCGTGAGCGGCCGCAGTGAATGGCGGCCTCCGGGGGGCGAGGGACGGGCGGGGCTGTGGGGATGGAGGTCCCGGGTGGGCGTGAGGGGAGGCGGCGCAGACCCTGAGGGCTCCCCAAGGAACCTTCCCAAAGTGCTCGCCGTGGGGTTTCTGCCGCTGCTCAGCACAGAGAGGGAGGGTGGAGCGGTTTATGTCGGACTTTTTAACCCTGGCAAAGTCTAGAAATAAAAATCCAGTGAAACTCCCAACTCCGAACCCTAAACTGGACACTGCGTGCACAAGCTGAAGGCAGGAGCCCGCAGCTCCTGGATAGCGGGACATTCCTGGCACGATTCATGGCCCAAAGAAATTAAAAAGTGTAAGCTGAAGTCAGCAAGAAACGCTAAATCTGGTGTTGCCTAAGCTGTGTAGTATTTGCATGGGCTGTAAGTGCTGTAATGTTATTTTATTGCCTGTTTACTGGGCATCTTCACACATGTAAATTTGTGGCATAGAAAGCAACGCCCACTCCTCCAGCACTTGGCAAGAATGGAAATACAACCCTGTACTAGGCATTACATGATATTTTTCTTCTGTTTGTGACAATTTAAAATTTAAGAGTGTAAGAATATAGCCAAAGCACAAGATCTATGCGTCTTACAGATGTTACCTTTTTCAGTCAACTTGTTTCTTTCTCTGTTTTTTAGTCTTTCAGCCTTCGTTTATTCATATGTCAGGGCAGAGAGTGAATTCATTTTTCCTTGGCAATTCTTCAGGAGTTAATTTTTCTATAATTGTAAGTCCTAGAGATGCAGAGACAGGTAAGAACACTTCAACCCCTTTTCCCATGTAAATAAATACATTTGAATTGTTAATATTTTTTGACACAAAAATTACTAGAGAAATGGTAATGCATCTAATTTAGTAAAATAGTTACAGAAACAGGAATTTTAGACATTCCTGTGATTAACCCCTTAGTTCTCAGTTGGTTCCTTGTCAGCTGGGCCTGAGGGTGTACCTGAAGGCACAAGAGGAGTTTAAATGTAGTTCTCATTTCCAAGTCTTTTCTAAATGACAGTGGAATACCTTTAAAATTTTTCTTTTATTGTAGGAAAATTGCAGCTTGCAAATTGCAGCAGAAGTAAAAGAGCTGGAGATTGGAATTTGGATGTAACTCCTGGTGTGGTATGTAAAATAGTGATTCTTCTGTTATTCCACTTCATTCCAAGTTCTCTCTCAGAAGCTGATGAATGGTATAGACAAGAGCTATTTAATACAAGCTGTTAGAGCTGTCAAACTTTATTTTGTTTTTTTTCCAGAACACTTCCAAGGTGACTGTAAGCCTCAGCAGAACTCTGGAGCTGTGTTTGCCCAATGCCACTGAGTGCTGCCCCTCACCTCTGTGCGTGGTGGAAACACTGCAGGTTTTTGCTTGCCGTGGTTCAGTGATGCTGGCACAGCTCCTGATTCAAGCTGAAATATTTGCCAACTCTTCCTTTGCAGGAAATGTGTCAGGTAAATAAGAAGCAATGGTATTTTGGCTGTTCTTTTCCTTTCTGTATGGAAAAATGGGGATTTGGGCAGCAATTAGAGATACTGAGCAAGCATTTCTAAAAAAGTTTCTACACAGAATAAACTGCAGTGTGCATGTTCTTTTTATTTGGATTTCAGTCAACTTAATCTGATTTTCTCTTCTACTTCTGTTACAGAAAATGCAACTATCATCCCAAACCAGGCATTTAAGCCCTTGGGCTCTTGTCCTTGTAACTTAACAGCTGGAGCTTGTGATGTTCGTTGTTGCTGTGATCTGGTACTTCTTTCTTATTAAACTTTGATTAAGTATTTTCAAAGTTTCTAGACTCTTTTCTGTGGGGAGAGAGAGGTACTGAATGCTTCAGACTAGATGGGCCAGAGGGCATGTTTGGATATTCCAGTATTTTTAAAAGTAAATATGTTCTCTCTATAAAGTTTACCTGTAAGTTTGGCTTTATATTGACAAAAGCATTGCAATTACCTTGCTGTAAACTGACCATTCTTTTCCCTTTCAGGAGTGTACACCAGACTTGCAGCAGTTATTCAGTGCATCGTGTTTCACTGGAGTGTTTGGTGGGGATGTAAATCCACCTTTTGATCAGCTGTGCTCCTCCCAGTCAATGGAATACACCCCTGAGTGGTTTCCCTTCCTTTGTGTACAGTCTTCTCTTGACAACACACCATTTCTTGGCTATTTTTATCATGGCTCTATGTAAGTCTTTAGAAAATTTATTATCTCATCACTCTCATTATGCGACCAAAAATATAACCTGTCTTTATAATGAAATTTACTTTGAAATTAGGGTTTTAGGGTGTAAGTCTTAAATGCAAGTGGAGAAATGTCATTGGTAGTATATAAGAACAGGGGACATGAAAGCAAACCTGTAATTATTGTGTGAGGTAAAGAGTAGAGCATTGTTTAATTTTTAAACTTGTTTGCAGTTCTACACCCAAAATTCCTTCATTTAAGATCCCTCTGCAAACCTCTCCTGGGAAACCTTTCACTGGTTACAGAGAAGGAGATCCAATTATAACAGAAGAAGATGAGTATTTTACTGTTCCCCAGGTAATCATTTGGTGCTTATGAGCTTTTGATTCCTCTTGCTTTGTTTGGAACTCCCTGCATCACACTCCTTATGGCTTTGCATCCAATTTCAGCAACTTGATGTTGGGAAGTGGTGGGGTGTATTTGTCACAAAAAACCCCTCAACCAACCAAACAAAAAAGCCAAAACAAAACCACAAAGTCATTATTAAAAGTAAACGTTATCCTTCCTCATCCCCTTGCCCATCCCTGCAAAAGGTAATGCATTTTGGAGACACTTGTTGGTTATAATTATTTTCACAAATGAAGTAATGGTGTACATTGAAACTATTTTTAAAGCTGTGCTTTTCAAAGTACATTGAAACTACTTTTAAAGCTGTGCTCTCTCTTGCCAGAGGCTGAGGTGTTTTTATAACATCAAATAGCTCGCTTGTCAAAGTGTTCTGTAATGCACACGTGGGGCATTTTACTAACAAGTAATCTTCAAATGAAGAGCAAGGGGCTAGAAAATCCTTATTTGTGTGAACCCCCCGCAGCAATCCATGGCTGGGCAGTGTGTTGGGAATGCTCCCGTGGCCTATCTCCACAACTTTGATGTCAAATGCCTGACCAGTTTGGAGTCTTACAAGGAAGGCCTGCCCCATGATGTGAGGATAAACACTGGCACTGCAGGTATGCAGGAATGCATTTCATGTTTCTCAGAGCTGCTGGAACAGAACAAACCCAAGGGCTGTTGGCACAGTTGTTAAATGTAACATCTGTGTTATCTGGTGGCTGCAGTTCAGCATTTGGGGATGTTCTATTCCTATTTCTCATGACCTTCTAGCAAGTGTCCCACTGCTTCCCAAGATTTAGGAGGTAAGAAATCATGGGATGGGCCTTTGTTTCCCATTTGCCTGTTCCTGGTGACTCATTTTCAGACTGTTGCAGAGCCCCTTTTCTGTCAGGAGGGTGCAGTATCAGCGTTTTAGAGTTAGTGAGAAGTGATTACTCTCTGCATTACAAAAGCCTGTACTTATGAAGAGTCATTCTGGGGTTTGAGATAATGTGATTACCAGCATGAACATATTTTATGTTCCATAATTATCTAATTTTGTTAGTCTATATTACATCTGTAATATAAGCTGTGCCTTCAAAATATATAAACAGTCTGAGTCTTTATCAAAATTAATTTTCTAAATAATTTCCTACTCAGTTTTCATAACAACAAGGATTGTACCTTGGATGTGAAAACAGAAGTCTTTGTTTGTTTTTCATTCTCAGACTTTATCCAACAAAATGTCGTCTATAGAGCTGTCACTGACAGGGGCAAATTCATCACTGAAAGTGGTAGGTCTCTTCCATTTAATTAATGTTTCTTACTTAACCTGGATTGTGTATGAAATAGATTATTTTGATGTCTCAAATGTTTACCTGCTGCAATTCTTAGGAGGAATTTTGTATATTATTCAAGACTGAAAAAGTAAACTGGCTTCCTGCAAAGCAGGAAGTATTTAATTTACTCCACTTGATCACAGTTGGTCAGAAAATCAGGTTCCTTACCTTGCATACACGGGGGATTGCACCACTGCACATTGAAACAGAAAAATGGATTCCCAAAAAGATGGATGTTGTAATTTCCAGAATTTTGCCAAGGTTTTAATGTATTCTTTCTTAGCTGAAGTAGCAGAGCTTTCTAATTAGGATGCTTTTCATTATGACCTTTTCTCTTTTCCTTCTGCCAGAAAACCTTGCTGCTGAGGTTCTGTGTCAAAATGTAACTTTTGCAGAACATTATAAATTCACTTGGAAAGACAAGAACATTGAGCAAATAAATGTCACTGTCTTCCTTGGAAGCTTATGTGATGGAGGTATAATGACATTTATGATATTTGATTTTTCTCTTTGTCTTCTGGATGGAAATTCTGTGATAGAATCTCTTATTTACTAATTCTTCCTAAAAATAATTTCCCTCGGACTCTAGAAAATTATGAGGCTGATTTCCATTAATTTGTGTTAATTTGAATCTTCAGTCACTAATGAAAGACAGAAGTTTGTGCCCTACATAGAACATACATTTTGCTAATTTACTTATTTAAAAGTCATACTTCTTTCTTTTGCCAGAAATCCTGACACAGAGATTCACAGTCGAATTTCTAAGTTTAAACAGTACTGATGGAGAGGAACTGTTTGAGAATCCAGGTATTAATACTTTATTTTGCCTAATAAAGTAAAAAAATCCACACTGTACAGACCCTTATCAGTGATCACATTTTATATTTCTTTTGTACTTCTTCATGTTGCCAGCCTTCACCTTCCTGCCTTACTGCACTGCCAATAGCAGTGAGTGGTCCTTAGGCTTTTGTTGCATAGACATTGATTATTTAAAGTGAGGCCATTCCCACTGTAATGGAAATCCTTGTCATGTACTGCAAGATTGATGACATTTAAAACAGTGCTAATGCTTACAGATTCTTCTGCAGTGTTCATAATTTACCCCTCTCTGTTTAGGGTATCAAGCTGGAAAACCAGTGAGAGCTGCAAATCTGAATGCTTCTGATCCTCTTGGAAGCCTAAACATTTGGCAGCCAGGTATTGGCTTGTGAAGTTGCAACTTCAATTGTAGTTAATGCTAAAATGTTGGAACTTTATCTGTTTTTTGGATTTTTTATACATATTTTAATTAAAAATCTCTGCCAAATGTTGCTTTTCCTTCTCAGACTTTCAAAGGTCAGTGAGAAAACCTTTAATGCTTTCTTGGAAAATTGAATGGACTTGTATGTGGTTTTTAACTCTACCGTGCTGAGTTTGCATTCTAAGGTTTGATGTTTTGCACAAAATTGAAAGCTAGAGATCCAAAGGTGGATAATAGGAAAGCTCAAGTAAGATTTTTTTTCATTTCATAGCTGGCAGAGGTTTATGTGCATCAGCATCTTACAGACCAGTTCTATTTGGAGTAGACTCATACTCTGGGTGCATTCTAGAAGTTGATATTAATGAAGATTGCAGCTTTTTAAGGTGAGCTACACAAGCTGAATTGTTTATCCCTGCTTCATCTCTCTTGTTGATTGTTATGTGATTGTCTACAAGTGCTTCCCATCAGAACTGGTACATTCTTTTTCAACATTCACGTGTGTGTTTCAGCTTTCTGTGGTTAATAGTCTCACTTTTGGTTTTGATGGGAAATCATAATAATGGTTTCACTCTTTAGTCAAATGAGAATTGTGTTGGCTGCAATACTTTGCCATTTCTTCCCTTCAATAGTCAAGTTTATTTTTGTTGTGTGATAACATCTTTCAGATGAAACTGACCTTAGGATACAGTAATATTGCATCCCAGAGTGGTAATACAGTACACATTTACATTCTGTGTGGTGTTACATTCTTACTTTGCAGAGGAAATGTGACTGAGAAATTGAATGCATTAATACAAGCTACTCACATTGGAAAGAGGGACAATTCCAGTTACAGTGATCTAAATGACTGGGTGGAAATTATACGTAAGTGAGGCTTGTGTTGTTCTCTGTAGTCGAAATATGCCCATGCAGTAAATAAAGCACGTAATAAATCCAAATTGTAAATTTAAATGCCTAAAACTAGTGATGTGTGTGTGTCTGCATCCATCCATCTATGTATGTGTGCACACAGGCACATAATTCAGTATGTCTGTGAATACTGCATATTTCACTGTACACATATGACTTGGTATTTATCTGTTGAAAAATTACTCCTTTAGGTGTTTTTTTATAGAGAGCAACATTTAAAATATGTTCCTGTGTGACAGTTACCAGCATTTCACTGGGCTATGAGAATAATCTAATTCTGGAATATATAATGTTTTCCATAATATTTACATTAAAATCCCTCTGTTCTCCTTCATAGGTCTTGATCCATTTAGTTCTAATGTGAGCACTGGAGGCTTAAAAGGCATTTGTCCAGATATTCCTGCAAACCTGAATATTCGCATCATCTTTGCTAAAGTGGGAGCAGTGCAAGGGGTTCCCCAGCAGCAGATTCTGGCTGTGCAGATCAGGTAAAGTGAGTTATGTCTCTGGCTATCTGACAAAGAAATGCTTCATTTTGAGCCTTGCTTACCTAACATATCCCAAATTAATTTTACAAACAAAAAAGGGTGGGCTTTGTTGCTGGTTTTTTACATGCCTTTCACTGCAACCCAAATTCCTTTGATCACAACCAGGTTAGCCTTTCTCCCTCTGAAATGAAAATTAAAGAAAGATAATCTTTATACTTCACTGAAATATTAAATAAAACACATGATTCTGCCAGCAGCAAGCATACACGGGGCATCCCATCAGGAGTCATGTGGTGGAAGCAACAAGATTGTCCTGTGTTCTGGCTTCCCCCACTGCTGAGCTCTTGGGAGCTGTGCTAAATACTTTATCCTTTCCTGAAACAGGGAATTTTCACTCTGCAAACACTACTCCTCCTCCACAAGTAAATCCCCATCAAATAAGTGGGATTCTGTTCCATTTTACCTCATTTCCAGACTGTGCAAATTCTCCCTTTGTACAATGTAGAAAATCCAGGGATTATCAACCTCCTCATAAAAACTGTGCATTTTGTCCTTTCCTGCTTGTGTTTAGGGTCTAAACTTCCACTTCCAGCCCTCAAAAAACAGTTATGCTTTTTGTTACAGTTACTCAACAATCTTATGGCAGTTCCAGTGTGGGATTGGCTGCAAAAACACCCTCAGCATTCTTCCCATCACAGCTTCTGTTCAGTTCATTGAAGTCCCAGCTCAGCCACCCCCTCCAGTGACGAGGTAATTTTGGTAAAAACAACTTCCCATTATGTTCAGCAGATGTAATGTGACTTGCATTGACCAAAAGGTTCCTTTTTTCCAGGTATCACAAGATTTATGCAGAGTTTGACTGCAATCGAAATGAGGTGTGCTGGCCACAACTCTTTTATCCAGTGACACGCTTTTACACAGGTAAAATAATAAACACAAAGCATGAAAGGCTGTATTTCTTTGAAACATAATTAGATGTGGGGAGTTTAGTCTGAAAGAATGCTTTTGCATACACTTTAACCTGTATCTTTGGGTTGTTGTATAAACTAAAATTTAGCTTATAGCTCACACACTCACACTTTTGTTTTGTTTTGTTTTGTTTTTTTTCAGGAGAGCCATATTCCCAGTGTCTTGCTAAAGGCCTGTTTCTGGCATTTCTTGTTTTACTTGCAGCAATTACGAGCAACCCTTGGTTTTCTAAATTATGGAACAGATAGGTAAAAATTATGGAGAAACGTTCTTGGATTTTGTAGACAATTTACATGAACATTTAAAGATACATAAAATCAATACTTCTACAGCATACAGAAAATGACTGTTACTTAAAACAAAAAGGAATAAATTATTTTTAAGCTCTAGACTCCGTGTTTGGAGTAGCAAAGTGTAGAGTTGACCTGAAGGTGGCCAGCCCAGCTGCGGTTTGGATTGTCCTCATGGATGGACCTCAGTTCTTTTCTCCTAGAGTTGAAGCTCCTCTTGACAATAAACCCCTTGTACCCACCAATTTTTGGAGCAGTGGGCAGACTTCTCACGCTTCTGAGAAATTGTAGCCCTTCAGCTGTTTTCATGTGTTGATCTGAAATTCTCTTTTCCAGTTAATGCTTTGCATTGGCAACCTGCTGTGAATGTGCACAGAAAACATCTACTCGTTGTTCTTAGCTGATGAAATGCAACATTTGGGATTTTCTTGTGGTTTGGATGGGCCACAAAGCTAAGGAGAGGACTGGAGCAGTTCTGCTATGAAGACAGGCTACAGCTGGGAATGCTCAGCCTGGAGAAAAAGTTGTGGGGAGACCTCACAGTAACCTTCCAGTATCTGAAGGGGCATACAGGGCTATGGAAGGGGACTCTTCATCAAGAACTGTAGAACAGGACAAGGAGTAACGGGTACAAACTGAAAAAAGGGAAATTGAGGTTAGATATTAGGAAGACATTATTTACTGTGGGGGTGGTGAGACACTGGAACAAGTTGCCCAGTGAGGTTGTGGCAGTGTTCAAAGTGGAGCAACCAGGGCAGGAAGGGCTGGGACCGGGTGTTATTAAGCTCCATTCCAAGCCCACACAGTGTGGCTCTGGGGCATGGTGCTGTGCAGGGCTCGATGATCCATTTCGTCCCTTCTGGCTCAGCATTTTCTGTGTGTCTGTGACGTTCTCTCAGTCCTGCATTTCCCCCCCTCACAGCAGCCGCTCAACGGCTATCAGCTCGCCGGTTGCCGTTCCCGCTTGCGCCGCCGCGGGTTGGGGCCGCGTTCCCCGCCCGTTCTCCGCCCGTTCCCCGCCCCGGAAGCGGCGGCCGGGCCCGTTCCTCCCCGCTCCGCTCCGCCCCGCCATGGCCGCCCCCGGGCCGCGCTCCGCCCGCCCGCCGCGCTGAGCCCCCCGCTCCGGGAGCCGCGGGCCGCGCCGCCGCCATGGGCGCGCTGTTCCGCGGCGAGCCCGTGTGCCTGGCGCAGCTCTTCCTGCAGAGCGGCTCGGCCTACGAGTGCCTCAGCGAGGTGGGCGAGCGCGGCCTGGCCGAGTTCCGAGACGTGAGTACGGCCGGGGCTCTCTGGGGGGTGCGGGCAGCCGGAGGGGGCCCGGCCTGAGGGCCGAGCCGGGCCCGCGGCCGCCCTCGGGGAGGTGTGGGCTTGGCCCCGATGGGGCGGTGGAAACTGCTTTAATTCCCGTCTTTCACCGACTCCGACAGGCAGGTGTATGGCCCGTGCTTGTGTGGCATTCGCCTGAAAGCAGGATCACAGAATTGTTAGGGTTGGAAGGGATCTCTGGAGATGATCCAGTCCAACTCCTTGCCAAGGCAGGGTCACCCAGAGAGGTGGCACCGGGACGTGGCTGGGATGGGTGATGGGAAGTCAGTGTGCAGCCCTGGCCTCGCCGGCACTCTCGGGAGGAATGCTTTGGGATGGCTGTATCCCACCTTTCTCACAGAAATAGCTTAAAGTTGGGGCTATTTGCAGCGAGATGCCATGGCAGAGCCCCTGACCCACCTGCAGCCTCAGTGCCTTCGGCCTGAGCGTGTGTGCACAGTGATGGATCCATCCACCCCACTGACACATACAAACACCTGCTCTCCAGCTTTATTGATCGCAGGTTCCTGTTCCTGGAGGGGCACTTCACCTTGCAAGAAACTCCCTGCCCGCCTGCCTGTCATAAAGTTGGGCTGGGCCATAATTAGCCATGTCTCTGCGCTGTCTCATCATAATTATATGATCTTTGCTTGCTGAGACTTTGGAATGTCTTCCAAATATACATTAGAAATGTAGCTTGCAAAATCGTTGCAGGGAAAGCTGGGAAGACTTAAATAAACAGCTAGTTAGTAAATATGGCAGGGAGGAGGAGGTAGATCTGTAAGAACAATTACATGAATGTATGTTTAACATTTTGATGTCTTTCGAGTTACCTGATACACCATTTATTATAGAAATAATACATTAGTGGTTCTGATTTAATAGCTGGATAAGTAGTATGTATATAAATAGGATGTATGCAAAATTTAGTATTTCAAATAGACTGTGGAAATGCATCACGACAAATTTGCAAAATGGTTAATTCGAAGTCACTAAGCAGTATTTTAAAACTGTTGAAATAAGATTAGGAATGGTTTCTCCAGTAGACCTTGTTGTTTTGTTGTTTGATTGAAGCTAGCCAATGGCATGGATAATTCTGCTTTAATAAAACCAACTTTGTTATTTGATGTCTTTGTAATCTTTTTAGGTTTTTGTGCCTTCTTAGCTGAAAAGCACTTAGAGCCCAGAGTTCATGCAAATTGTCACCAGGAAGTTGCAGGAACAGCTGTGATTTTTTTAGTGGAGGTTACTATTTCAAATCCCTAATAAGCATTTTGTCCTTCTCCTTCAGCTTAACCCAAATGTAAGTGTGTTTCAGAGAAAATATGTGAATGAAGTGAAGAAATGTGAAGAAATGGAAAGAATACTTGGTGAGCTTTATTTCCATGTCTGTTGTTTCTCACCTGTGGCGTTACCAGAGTGGCACTACTGTGGAGGTTTCAGCTACAGGTTTTTTTTAACCTTCCCAGGTTTTGTAAGCTGTGAAATTTACTTACTCTACATATAGATTTTGGGGTTTTTTAAGCTCAGAGGTAAAGAACAGTTGCCAGTGTGTTGCTGATAAATAGATGAGGCTATTTCAGTGTTTACTACTTAAAACTCTGCTAGGAAAAGGGAAGCTTTGCTGTGGATTAATCCTTGACTGTAAGATATTCCTTGTTTTTTCATGTTGTGTGACTCAGTATTGTTGATTTTCCAGGCACCTTCAAAAATACATCAAGTTATTCATAATTGTGTTCTCATGGTAGTTAATGAATAGAGAAAAGGGTATGCAGAGCATTACAGCCAAGATGCAGATGTTTTCAGTGTATCCTGAGGAGAAGTTAGAATTGAAGGATTCCTTTGATTGGAATCTCTCCTCAGAGGCATGTGCTGGTCATGCTATTCTGGCAGTCCCCTTGCCCAGTGTGAGTTGCATTTGTTGTCAAGGTTGCTTAAGCTGCTTTGTTTAAAAACTTTTTAATTCCAAACATGGGTCAGTTAACAGCTTGTCTGTTTCTGGCAGAAAGTGACACTATTGCACCATTAGCAGAAAGTGACACTGTGCAGCACAAAGAGGTTCTGTGAAATGGTAAAAGCTTCTTAGAAAATACTTGTTGGGAAAGAGAAGCCTCTGAAGTTTGCTTCCTTCTGCAGACTTCCAAGGCAGGAATAGTTTGTGTGTTTTATCCCCACTGCTCTTTAAGTTCTTCTTTTTTGAACACTTCTGTGTGGGCATTGTTTCTAAAATGAATGAATAAAATAGCCAGGGCTTGATGCTGCAGTCTGATTAGCACCATCAAGAACAGCTGAAGGTCAACTCTGCAGCACTCTAGGAAGTGTGGGCAATGCAGTTTCCTTTCTGATTCTGTTTTTCTTCTCACTTCAGGGTATTTAGTACAAGAAATTAAAAAAGCAGATATTCCACTTCCTGAAGGAGACGTTGCTCCTCCTGCCCCCTTGCTGAAACACATTTTGGAAATTCAGGTAACTTCCACTAAACAGATGCTGAAGTCTTGGAACTTTATTTCAATCTTACTACTTCTGATTTAAGTTGTCAGGGTGTGGCAGTGGGGGCAGAAGCATTTTGTTTTCCTTTTTGTCTGATCCCTTGCTGTCAGTGTGACTTCAAAGCCAGTGGGGTTTTGGTATTAACACAAAATTCCTGTGAAAGCAAACTCAGGGAGCATGCAGCCATCCATTGTACTTTGATGGATTGGCACATCACACTGTACCAAGCAGACTGTCTGTAGATGCAGTCCCTCAGCCTCATTTATTGCTTTGGTACTTACCTGAGGCTCTTTGTGCATCCAGAAGTTCCAGGTGTGTGGGAATTTTGCTTGCCCAAGGCTCTGCAGGTGCTGGTCACACAGCAGAACGTGTTGCTGTTTTCTCTGAATGCTTTTTCTGGTGTTGCATTCAGTGTAGAAGCTTGTAAAACACAGATCTAATTTTGAATAACATTCTGTTTTGTTGTAATTATATTAAAAGAATAAATGGATATCTTCCACCCTGTACTGTCTGCATTTCTAATTCCAGGTCTGCATTATATTGACACAAATTAGGGGCAGAACAGCAGGCTGAACAGATGCCATGGAGGATCAAGTGTACTCAATACAAAGCAGTCTTTGGGAGATTGAGGGATAAAACCTATGGAGCTTTAGTTAATTAAGAAATGGGAAACTCCTATCACTCTGTCAAATTATTATGTGTTGGAAATTAATCCTACTCCTTTCCCCAAAATCCTGTAACTGATTCTGTGTCTTTTCTTTACTCTTTGTCTTAGGAACAGCTGCAGAAGCTGGAGACAGAATTGAGGGAAATAACTAAAAACAAAGAAAAATTGAGGAAAAACCTGCTTGAACTGACAGAATACAAGTACATGTTACAGATCACACAGAATTTTGTTAGGAGACCACCTGAGGTATTGCTTGGGGCATTTGACAGGATTTGTTGTGTGGCATTTTTGTGATTTTCCCTGTTGAATTGCTTGAAAATGAAAGTGTAATTTTTATGCATAAATTGTGCTAAGAAATTTAGAGTGTAATTTTGCAGCACTAACTGTAATTGTTGAGAGCAGTGCACTTGGCATCCAGGATCTCTCTGTTGCCTGACTTGAACACGGAAATGAGTTTTATATTTTTAATTAAACCGTTTACCTAATTACCTTTTCTTCTTTAGAACAATAGTGGAATGAGAGGGGGTTTTTCATTCCTGAAAGCAATGAATGTTCTTTCTTTTTATTTGCTAGTATGAATCCCATTTACATGGAAATTTGGAAGAATTTCCTTCTGTAGAAAACGAGCCCTTGGTGGATTTCAACCGCACGCACAGACTGAGTGCCTCCCTGGGGTGGGTATGGCATGTGCTGTTTCAGAAGTGCTTGATGAAGGGCTGTAAGGAATGGGTTGTTCTCTTAAAAGATGGCCTGTAGTGATTTCAGGTGTGCCAAACAGTTTTAGACAGGACAGGAGCCTGGCCCCAATGTACCTTTATAACAAACCCAGATTATTTGAAGAGATAAACAGGACAGCGTCAAAAAAAAGCTGTCACAAAGCTTCCATCAAACCAAGGACGTGTGTAAAAAAAATATCTCTAAATCAATACTTCCTTCTATTGTTTAAACTCTTTTTCTATGATAAACACACAGTGTTTTAATCACCTGGCAGTGTGAGCTGTAAATGTAACATTAATTGTTTTGCCTTTGAAATGCTGAATGGATACTGCTGTCTATGGCATTGTTATGAGAGGGTGTCTTCCAAGAAGAAAAAAATGATCTCACTATCAACAGAAATAATCAGTTAGAAGTAATTCCAGTTGTGTGCTCAGGTCTGTAGTCTGTTTATTTTGCAAATAGAAATTTTACATTCCACCTGGCATTTTCTATACTAGCTACTTCCTGTTCAGGGTGATGCTTCCTTCCCTAGATATGGCAGATACTAAATTATTGTGGTGATATACTCTGAATTTCAATTTTTTTTTCTTGTAAATGTTATCTTATATTTCAAATTTTTCCTTTTCCTAGATTCATATCTGGATTAGTTCACATAGCAAAGATTGAAGCATTTGAAAAAATGCTGTGGAGAGTCTGTAAAGGCTATCCCTTTCTTACCTATGCAGAGTTGGATAAGGCTCTGGAAGATCCAGATACAGTGAGTAAACATTGTAATGATCACTTTATTTCATTTATACTTTTCATATGATTTGGAAGAATTGCTGCTCCGGTCTGTCTGCAGTAAATGGAAATGATTTCCCAGTGTCTTTGGAGGAAAAACTATTTTGAAGTATTAGAATTTGTAAGATTTTTAAAATTTAGGATTGTAGAAGTGGCAATTCATTTGTTGTAGTTCAGCTTGAGGAGTGCAGAACTTCATTGTGGAATTGTGGTTACTTTATGATTGGCCACCTTGGTCAAAATACGTGGCAGAAATGGCTGCTTGGATATTTATTAACTAGGTCTGTACAGTGCATTGCCTTTTAATAGCCCTTTCACTTGTTCATTCAGTAGTTAAGAAAGAGTCAAGTACAGCAAGTTTTCTGTGAAATATTTACTGTCAACTTAGAAAATTAACTTTTTGTAAATCAATTATGGCATCCTAATCTGTCACTTTTTTTTTTTGCTTGAATTCTAATTTGTTACCTTTTTAAAATACTCTTTTCTTACTAAGAATTGTGAGATAGTAGAATGTAATGTGTCTTGGATTTTCCCTGGAAACTTTTTCTGATTTTCTCTAATATTAAAAAAAAAAGGAGATATTGATACAATTGATATTGACGGTTGAATTTTATTATTTGATCTTTACTAAACAGATGGAAGATTATTGCTACTAACACAGCTTTTTCTAGTTGTTCAGCTTTGTTACTTATTGTTAATTATGTCACAGTGGAATAAAACATAATTCATCAGCTTTACTTTTTATGGCTTTTTAGGGTGAAACCACAAAGTGGGCTGTTTTTTTAGTGTCCTATTGGGGTGAACAAATTGGTCAAAAAGTTAAGAAGATTTGTGACTGGTAAGAAGTAAATCTAATATATGTACATTCCTTTATACCTGGGGTATATTCTAGTTGTTTTTTCCCCTGCACCCCTTTCTGATTTGTGTTTTTTATGTTGAATTTGTTCCTCCCCTTATTGCATCCAGCTCTATAATTATTCAGCGTACAAATAAATACATGAGTCATTTCACTTGCGGTCTTTACCAAGTACAGGCAAAATTCTGCCTCTGAGCTGAGTCTGTTCCGTGGTTATGAAGTGGTGTGTTACAGATTTGGCTGTGCAGGGGGTTGGGGGATGTGTTTTGGTGGGGTTTGGTCATTTAGCACAGCCCTGTGTTCCTGCAGCTATCGCTGTCACGTGTACCCCTACCCCGACAGCACCGAGGAGCGCCAGGCCGTGGTCGAAGGACTCAATGTTCGTATTCAGGATCTTGAAACTGTGAGTAAAGAACAGATTTCCTTTTGCTGGAGCTGTAGCACCGTAGGAAATCACCTGATGAATCACAATGTTAAAAACAATTTCTAACATACATACAGCTTTGGAGCTGGTGGGACAGTGAGTTGTGTCTCTGATCTTATGTTGCACGTATCTGTTAAACCTCACAGCACTTGGCATTGCCATCTATTTTCAGCAGAGGTTTGCTTGCTCTCCTAAAAACATGGCCCAGCCCTGGACATGTACAAGGTGCTCTTGCTGTGATCATCACAGCCACTGTCACATTCTCAGTGAGATCTTTGGTTTTTCCTCAAAGGTGCTGAATAAAACTGAGGAATACTTGCGCCAGGTCTTGTATAAGGCATCAGAATCCATCTATACTTGGGTTATCCAGGTGAAGAAGATGAAAGCCATTTACCACGTCCTCAACCTGTGCAGTTTTGATGTCACAAATAAATGTTTAATTGCTGAGGTTTGGTGTCCAGTGGCTGATCTCCAGAATTTACGCCATGCATTGGAGGAAGGCTCAGTAAGTCACCTGAAAGCTCACTGATGTTAAAGCTTTTATCTTGAACTAGCTATACACATAAGGAAAGAAAATAGTCATTAACAATAGACACAGATCTGGGTCTCTGTATAAAATAATTTTTTTATAAACAGAGCCTTTATTTGGTGTGTGTAGTGTTTTTTTTCTTGAATAACTTCTGTATTGGACCTGAGTCCTGCTGGGCCCACAGTGCTGTTTGCAGTCATGCAGAAGGTTCCAGTTCCTTCGCATTGGTTTTTGTTTTATGAGAGAAAATTTGTAAAAAATCTTTGCTTTGTAACATTGTTACTGGTAAGTCTCATCTGATACTTGATATGAAGCAAGAATTAGAACACTGTGCATTATCTGCTTTTAGAGGGGGTACAAAGGGATAAATGTTAAACTTGGGGCTTAATTTAATGGTATTTTTGGATCAGTGAAACTGCTGATAGAGCAAATGTTTTCACTTTGATTAGAATAACAGATCTTACACAAATCTATCTTCTGTCTGTAATTAGAGGAAGAGTGGAGCTACAGTTTCCTCCTTCATGAATACAATCCCAACAACACAACCTCCCCCAACTTTGATACGTACCAATAAATTCACCTCAGGGTTCCAGAACATCGTTGATGCTTATGGAGTTGGAAACTATGGAGAAGTTAATCCAGGTTGGTCCTTCTGAAAGCTGAGCTGTGAGCTGTGCTGTCATTGCTGCTTGCATTGATACCTTGCTGAATTGGACACTGGCAGAGGCCAAATGGTGACAGTCATACTTCTTATTAGTACCTGTTTTAAAATTTTCAGTAGCTCATCAAAAGCACAAACAGCACTCCAAGCAGCAAGATGGGATTTGGTTTTGTTAGTTATTTTAGCATGGAAGGTAGTGGTAATAGCTGTTTAATTTTTCTTTTATATGTCTTATTTTGGGTAAGGAAGATATTTAAGGGATAAAAAAAGAAAACTGGTAATGGTAATTGATATTACTGAAGTGTGGAGCTCATCACTTGAAAAATTCAGCTTATTGTATAGCCCACTTTAATATATACTTGTAGCCATGTTGACTGGGATGTTCTGCACAGGAGAATGAACCTTATAATACAGGCCTGAAATAACCCACAGAGGAAGAAGTGGGCTTGGGTTTGGTTGGGTTTTATTTCCTGGGCTGATACTATCCTCAGAATTGTCAGTTACTGCTCAGCTGTAAAGTTATCATTGCTACACAATTAACAAGCTTTAAACTGAGTTAAATTTACAGTGTGGGGGAAAGGTCTATGAGTAGGGGATGAAATGTCTTTAGAACTTAAGAACTTTGAGAGATTTAAGTATGGGATTGCTTGGAGATAATGCAGACAGAATCCCTTGTGCTGTGCCTGAAATCTGCAATCTGCTGTGTTGCCCTTGCAGCTCTCTTTACCATCATCACTTTCCCCTTCTTGTTTGCTGTTATGTTTGGAGACTTTGGGCACGGGCTGCTCATGTTCTTATTTGCACTCCTGACAATCTTGTATGAAAACCACCCTAGGCTGAAAAGAGCACAAGATGAGGTAAAAGGAGTTACAAATTATTTGCTTCCCATCCCGCCAGATCATTTGAAAAGTCATTGTTTTTTACATGGCTATTTAATTAGGGTTTTTCCATTATTTTAGGATTTTCTGTGTTTAAAGCCCCCATATTCCTTGAGATTAATGTAACATTTTAAACTATTCACTTTGCTAGAAAGAGCAGAAATAATCAAGTTGTAATGAAAGACTTGAGAAAAAATTAATTGATGCTTTTAAGCTTGTCTTTTCTTCTGCCAGGGCTACTCAGTGATGTATTTTAAAATACTTAAAATATTAAAATATATGTCATTACAGTGACAACGTGAGGAGAAAACGAGTTTTCAAATTCCACTTTTTATTGTTTATAAAAAGAGGTGCAGTTTAAAATTTATTAAACTTCACTTTAATTTTTTTAATCATACAGGTTGGACTGCAGGAACACCTGCATCTCTCATTAGAATTCTGTTCAACTAAGAATGCCTGCAAATGTGTAATTTCTTGTAAAGTAGTCCAGGAAGGAAATGGCTTAAAAAGACCCTTCCTTAATGTAAGGAAGCCTGTGATAAAAATCTCAGTGTATGTTATGGGAACTCATATTCCTTAATGACTGTTCACTAATAAATTTTAGTTTTTAGAAGTCTTTATGTGTCCAAAAATGTGTTTCTGTTGGACACATCTAACTAACCTTTGCTCCCATAACAGTTGATATTCTCTATTTTTTTCTTTTTTCCCCCAATACTGACAGATAATGAAAATGTTATTTGAAGGCCGATATGTGATACTGTTAATGGGGCTGTTTTCCATATACACTGGACTGATCTATAATGACTGTTTTTCAAAGTCAATAAATATATTTGGATCTGGATGGAATGTTTCAGCAATGTTTGAGCAGAAGGTTTGGAGGTGAGCAGCATGTTTGCTATGCCATTAAACCAGAGATGTATTTCCTGCAGCAGGAATGTTTTAACTGTCCTGTTCTGGTTTGTCTTTGATGTTTTAGTTTATATTTTCCAGGTATGTGTGTATGTTTATATGAAGAGTTTCAGAGGAATAGAAAACACAGGTCTAGTTGTGGATTTATTTGTCCTAGGTCATGCTTCTGGAATGAATAGCTGAGCAGCATTAGCTTCTACTAAAAGAAATTAACTATTAATTAAGTAAATTAATTACCTGGCAATAATCAGTCTCTGCACAGCTTTTCTTGATAGTAAAAAAAAAATAGTCTGTGTGAATTGTCAAATCTTCTTTTTCTCAGAGTGGGATAACCTCATTAATTTGAGGTGTTATGACCCTTTGGTACACAAATGTTCACATCTTACATCTCACGGTGCCTTACAAAACAGGATGTGGCTTCAAATAGTCAAGACCACTGGTTTTGGTTAAAATTTGAACAGGCTGTGTATGCTGTGATAATAAAAGTATATGAAAATAAAGTAGAAACTTCCCCAAATGTGAAAGGGAAAAAAAGGTATCAGTTTTTCTTTGGGTGTTTGACAGTGAATTTTATGCATAAGCAAACCGTGAACTTTTAAAATGAAACTTTGAGTTCTAGGGGAATGTGGGATAAAATCCATAAACTTTGTTTTGAAAGATCATGAATATGAATTAAGCCCAGTTTGTGAGGTTCTGGGTGGATTTTTTTTTGCTGTTGTTTGTATTAGTCAGGACTTCAGTGCTTAGAAATCATTTCACTCTTTCGAAAAAAAGTGTGACAGAGGGTGAGTTAGGTAAAGGAAAGCAGGAGCAATATCTTGCAGAACTGAAAGTATGTTGCCATTATGTTTAAAGTGTCAAATCTGAGTGTTTTGCTTTCACTCCAGCACTGAGGATGTGAAGTCTAATCGATATTTAGCCCTGGATCCAAACATTTCTGGTGTCTACAATGGAGCTTATCCCTTTGGGATTGATCCGGTTAGTTCCATTCTTTTTAATTATCCACTGGTGATGATTAGTCTTTGTCCATTAGGTTTTAGTATGTGTATAAGTAAGATAAATCTGACAAAGAAAAAGTACATTTCTGTTTGCATTCTTTGTTTAACAAAACCTTTTCTTCTGACAAGTCAAAGACTGAGCTATTTTTACAAAAGTCAAATTTCAGTTGTGACCTCCATTTGAGGTAGAATTCTGGTTCCCAGTAGAAAAAGGTTACTAGTTTATTCCTTCTGTTATGGTGTTCTTCAATACTGGTTTGGTGTTTTCTTCCTCAGATATGGAATTTGGCAAGCAACCGTCTCACTTTCTTAAATTCATTCAAAATGAAAATGTCTGTGATTTTCGGAGTGACTCACATGACATTTGGAGTTGTATTGGGGCTGTTTAACCACTTGTAAGTACAAGAAGTTAAAATAATACCAACATTGTATTTTTTGTCAAGTCTGGCATTACAACAGTTAATCTTGTAAGAGAAACTGGAATTACTTTTTGAGAACAGAATAAGAGTAATTGTGTAAACTGTTCTTAAAAAAAGACAATAATGGAGAGGCCTTCCTTCACATATGTAAGATGATGGTTCAGTATTATACTAAAAAATCCCAAAACAAATTAATACAAAACTTTATTTCACTTGTTGGTAAATAAAGACACGTGCCTCTGACAGTTTTTATTTCCACTGGAATACCTGATAAAATTTCACTGAATAAAAAGAAATCAGCTCTGGATTGTAATCTCAGTCTTGCTGTTTGAAAGTGTTTTGTTTCATTGAAATTATATTTGGGCTGTGTTGCTAAAACTACTTTTATTTTTTCCCCATTTCTACCTTTCAGGCATTTCAAGAAGACCTATAATGTATATTTGGTTTTTATTCCTGAACTTTTATTCATGTTGTGCATATTTGGCTACCTTGTGTTCATGATCTTCTTTAAATGGTTGGCATATTCTGCAGAGGACTCCACTGCTGCCCCCAGTATTCTGATTCAATTTATTAACATGTTCCTGTTTCCTAGTGCTGAAACAAAGAGCTTTTTCAGTGGCCAGGTGAGTAATTCTCTTCCAAGCTTTTGGAAATCCTGTGTTCCCTACGCAGATATACTTGAAAGGAAAAGGGGATGGCTTTTCCTACTTTGGGTTTTGTGATCTAATCTAATTTTCCTCTCCCTCCAACAGATTCCTCTGCAGAAGTTTTTACTTAGTGTTGCTTTGCTTTGTGTTCCTGTAATGCTGCTTGGTAAACCACTTTATTTATATTGGTTGCACAGTGGAGGCCGAGGCATAAGAATGTACAGGGTAAGTACTGAAAGACACTCACACATTTCCTCAGTGTAGGAGAATTCAGCTGCTGTTTCATTGCACAGAGTATGTCCTTACTGGGTATTTCATAGAATGGATTGGGTTGGAAGGGAACTTAAAGCTCATCTCATTCCACCTTCTGCCATGGGCAGGAACACCTCCCACTAGCCCAGGCTGCTCCAAGCCTCTCCAGCCTGGCCTTGGACACTGCAGGGTTGGGGCAGCCACAGGTTCTCTGGGCAACCTGTGCCAGAGCCTCACCACCCTCATAGGAAAGAGTTTATTTTGTATATCTAACCTAAATTTCAGTTTGAACCCATTACTCCTTGTCTTACCAGTTCCTGCTCAATTTGAAAAGTTTTGGACTGAAACACATAAATAGTACTTTGTTCCTCTAAATCTTTTTGCCTTTGCCTGCAACTACTCTAAGTAAATTTAAGAAATGACAGTGGCAGCCTGCTTGAAGAGACAATCCATTCCCATTTTGCAGAGTGGCTACAAGCTCGTCCGAAAGGAAAGTGAGGAAGAGCTTTGTCTCCTGTCGTGTCATGATCTCGAGGAAGGTGTCAATCATTCAGACAGTGGGCACAGAGAGGGAGATGCAGAAGAGGTAATGTTTGTACTTAATCTCTGCTTTGTGTGTTCTTAAAAGCTAATTAGAAGTGGGCAGTCAATAGATAACTTGTACACTGCGTGCTGAGCAGTTTTGAAGAAACTCAGCTGAGCCTTTACAAAGACCTTGGTGCCCAAATGCAGTTTACTTACAGTTATTTGTTGCTATTTTATCATTATTTTTTTTTGTATTTTCAGACTGTTGCAGTAAACCACAACCTATTTGTAGTAGAGAACAGAAAGAGTGTTTTATTTGCAATTAAGACTCTGCATCTAGGAGTACAGGTTTTCTTATATTGAGGAGCGAGATAAAAATCCTAGGTTTTTGTCTGGTTTTATGGATTCTTAAACTTGAGGCAAGGTGGCAATTGCCCAGTTTCCTGTTAATTAATTTTGGCTTTTCATCTGGACAAAAGTCTTTCTGTTTCTCCAAAATACATCTTGTGATGAGGATTATTGCTAATGGGGTTGGGGGACATGGGCAGCGTTCCTAGTCCCCACCCACTGCTGCTGTTTAGTTTGGGCAAAATTTTAAAGGTCTGGGCAGATTCCACTGATTCCATGTGAATTGAAAGACAATTGCTTCAGTTTCCTAATGTGCAGAATATGTACAGTTCTTGTCTCACTGGGGTAGTAGACTCTTGTTTCTTGTGTATAGAAAACGCAGGAATTATTTGCTCAAATAAAATCTATTATACAAAGTAAGTGTTGAAATTTTCAGTAATATCAGTTTTGAAACTGTTAGTAATAAGTATTTATATTTAGAACTTATAATATTAATGTGGCTTTCTATCAGTAGCATTACTGATAATTACCCCTGCTTTTAAAGGTTAAAAAATTGATACTGTAAGCCTAGAACCTCAATAGAATGGGAATTAGAATCATGGCTGGTTATAATACATAAAGTTTTCAAGTATTAGATCATATTCCTTGTGGAAAACATAAATTGCATTTGTTGTTATCTATCAACAAGGTAATACTGGAAAACTGTAGCATCTGATGGTTTTTTTAATGTTATCTCTGTAATAAGCATCTTCTATGTGGCACACTTTTTTTACTTGATATAAAATCAATTTAATACCATTCAATGAAATTCCTCTTCCATGTAGTAAGGATTGGCAGATTAATGTTTTTGTTCTCTATGTTGTTAAAACTGATACAAATGTATTTTTATCTTTTAGTTTAACTTTGCAGATGTTTTTATGAATCAAGCAATTCACACCATTGAATACTGTCTGGGATGCATCTCTAACACAGCTTCATACCTGAGACTCTGGGCATTAAGTCTTGCTCATGCACGTAAGTGGGGGTGGGTTTTTTGATATTTTTGGGGTTTTTTTCCCTGCATTTGTATTTTTAATGCCCTTAGAGGGAGGCTGGCGTATTCAAGTGAAACTGGTATGAAAAACACTTCTTAATTAAAAAAAAAAATAATCCCTATTTCAACTAATCATGATGTATGGAAGCCTCCAAACTAAAACTGTGTCTTTATATAAAATATATGGTTTTGACACTGAGGTGTATCTTTAAACATTTGAAGGGATGGGGGCAGCTCTCTGGGGAGGGGTCCCATGTTCAGCAGGTGCTCTTATATTGGTTAAATGAGAGTGGCTCAGTGGGTGAAAGTACTCAGTACCAACATTAACCACGGTAACTTTTTGGTTTTTATTAGAGTTATCAGAAGTTCTGTGGCAGATGGTGATGAGAGTGGGTCTGCGTGTGGATACGAAGTACGGTGTCTTGCTGCTAATCCCTGTTCTGGCATTCTTTGCTGTGCTGACAGTTTTTATTCTGCTGGTCATGGAGGGGCTTTCTGCTTTCCTCCATGCCATACGACTTCACTGGTATGTTCGTTTTTTTTCTCTATACCACTTCAGCATGCACTGGCTTGTTTAAGAGGATTTTTTTATGGCAAAATTTTAGGTGTCTTATTAAAAAGAGAAAGTGTAAAATTCAACAGCCTCATTGCTACTGAAGTACATTTATTTAGTCATATTAAATAAATGGCTTGTTAGTTGGATTTGATTGTTCCTCTGGAATATTTTCAGTAGATGCAAATACTATATTGGCTTTTGATGCATTCTGACTTCACATTCATAAAATACAGTACGTTTGATTTGTAGTATTGCAGCTTTTTACAATGTGGAATATTAGTAACTTGGATAAGTATTTTTAATTTCAGTCTGGTTACCTCTTTATATGGTTTCAGTCAATTTATTTGGTTCAACAGAACATTTATATTAATGAGTGGGGCTGC
This sequence comes from Acridotheres tristis, assembly GCA_037013685.1. NCBI lineage: Eukaryota > Metazoa > Chordata > Aves > Passeriformes > Sturnidae > Acridotheres > Acridotheres tristis. The sequence goes on from CM072902.1 coordinate 11,609,144, forward strand.
CGACCCTTAAGTATTTTAATCCTTTCTTAGTCTTGCTATCACAAGCTCTGCACTTTGGAGTGGATTCAGAGCATGTTTAGCTTGAAATCCGATGAAATTTACAATTTAAACAAAGGCGTGTAGTGTCCAAAGACAGGAGGTGGAACTACTTACATTACAGATTGTCCTCATGATATTGCATGTCTGCAAAACGATTGACTACAGCTCACTCAGAAACAAATGAGTAAGCCAGAAGTAAGAACTGAGCCATTACAGCCCAGTTTGGTGTGTGTGGGTCTCCTGAGAAAAATAAAGTTAGCCTGGGACTGCGATGGGAGGGTTAAATATCTGCACAGAGCACAAGAGAGGATTGGAGTTGGTTTTATTCAGCTTCTTTGGTTGCACAGTTCTGTCCCTTGACAACTCATTTTGGATTCATGTACAGATTCTGGTTTTTTGTCTTGTTTCAGGGTGGAATTTCAGAACAAATTCTACTCCGGTGGAGGATACAAGTTTACACCTTTCTCTTTTAAGCACATTTCTTTACATTTTAATAAAGATGGTGCATTATAATTCGGCTGCTGTCAGCAGAAATGTTTGGAATTGTCTGCAAATAACTGCATGATTGGATCTTGCCTATGAATGGTTTCTTGTGGAACAAATGAGTTTTCACTGATTGCCTTATAATGCAGCCAAACACTTCTGTAAAACATACCTCCTATAGAAAGACATAGCAGATCTGGAGCATCTTGTAAAATATATAGATAGAAAATGTACATTTTTCTTGATAAACTAATGTTGTAAATTAATTTTATTCTCTAAAAAAAAAAAAAAAGTTGTTACTGTTTGTCCTGAAACCCATAACCCATGTAGGCATTTTTTGGAGTCTCTTTTATTTTCTTGAATGGTTACTTTTAAGTTATATGAAAGACTTTTCATTATATTAAACATTCATTACTAATCACGTGTTAACCCAGCGGCATCCTGTGCACTTTGGGAACCATTCAACAATGCAATAGAAGCAATGTCTGTTTTCAGTCTGTATTCCAGGCTGATTATGAATTTAATAGAAATTTATACACACCAATGCAATGTGCTCTTTTTTGGCCATATTTAAAATTGCACTGGAAATGTTATCTGTTCGTTCTGGGTTACTACTTTAAGCTTTCGGAAACCACACTGATATTTATATTTATATTTAATGTTATGGAATAAGGCAGGATTAAAAGTATTACTCCTCTTTTTTTCCCCTGTAGCGAGGAATAACTTTTGCACATGGAATAAAGAATTTGCCTCGATCCGTTTCTGTTTGGCTGTAAGGACACACAAACAGCCCTTCCTGATGTTGTAGAACCAAATTTATACCGCATAGATGGACGGGGTAGTTTTATATTATTTTTGTATCAGTGTGAAAATGGGGATATTGCCATGATATTTTAACATCTGTGCCATACGAACAGCACAAATTAAATTTTGCACTTCTTTCCTACGACTTCCCAATAAAGCCTCGTTTGCGCTGTGCCGAGCAGGCCCTGTGTTTGTCCGTGCCCTTCTCCCTGGCCAAGGCGGCGCTGAGGGGAACGGGCGGCCGTGAGGGGCGGCCGGTGCCGGGGGGAAGGAGCGGCCGTGAGGGCCGGGAGAACCAGTGCTCGTGAGGGGCGGCGGGCGCTGAGGAGAAAGAGCGGCCGGTGCCGGGGGGAAGGAGCGGCCGTGAGGAGCGGCCGGTGCCAGGGAGCATCAACGCCCGTGAGGGACGGCGGGCGCTGAGGGGAAGGAATGGCCGTGAGGAGCAGCCGGTGCCGAGAGAACCAGTGCTCGTGAGGGGCGGCGGGTGCTGAGGAGAAAGAGCGGCCGTTAGGAGCGGTCGGGTGCCAGGGGCATCGACGCCCGTGAGGGGCGGCGGGTGCCGGGGGAAAGGAGCGGCCGTGACGCGTGGCCGGTGCCGGGGGGACCCGGCGCTCGTGAAGGGCGGCGGGCACTGAGGGGAACGAGCTCCCGTGATAACCGGCCGGTGTTGAGGGGAAGGAGCGCCGGCGGGAGGCGGTAGCGCGGGGCGGGCTCTGCACGGGAACGCGGCCGCTCGAGGCGCCTCCTGAGGCGGGCGCGGAGCCTCCCGAAGCGGGCTGAAGGCGGGCAGCAGCCTTCGCTCCACCCCGCACCGTTGCCGTGGCCACCGGGAGGCGTCGGGCCGGTCGCCGCCATGAGCCTGGACGACGTGCGGGCGCGGTGGCTGTGGGACCGAGCGCTCGCCCTGCTGGGTCTGAGCGAGCCGGCGCCTTTGGAGAAGCTGCTGAGCCGCGGCGAGGATGCGCGGGTCGTGCTGCGCTTCTTCGGCCTTGGCGCCGAGGATGCGAGCGGGGCGGGCACGGCGCTGCTGCTGCTGCGGCCCGAGCGGCCCGGCCCGGCCGGTGAGGAGCGGGCGGGAGAGGATCCCGCTGCCCTAGCCTGCTAAATTCCCTGTTTGCCCCTCCCTCAAACCCCTCTTCGTCCCATCTGCTGAGTCGCTGCCCCGTAACCCTTGTATTCACCCCTTTTCTTGCCTCTCTATCCCTTGGGATGTGTTCTCCCGAACTCTCTATCCCACCCCTTTCTAGAATTTTGTCCCCTCTATTTGTAGGATTTGCATCATCCCTCTGCCGTGTTAAATCATGCTTTCCTCCCATTTTGCATTTGTGCAGATGCAGGTGGCACGAATGTACGTTTCTATGTGGCTTTTAATGAAATTCCCGAAGAGTTTGTGTCAAATTCTACTGTGTATTTTCTGAGAGACGCCAAAGGTATGTGGCCTGAAGAACTGCAGACTGCAGCCTCGGTGTTTTCAGTTTTGCATTAAACAACACTTCCATTGTGAAGATATGATAGAGACTGGGACTCAGGATAGTGCACATCCAACTTATTTAACTGGGTAGGAAAACACTCAGACTAGAGCCAGTGTCAGGGATGCTTTGTCATGTAACAGCATTTCTGTGCAAGATTTCCTCCTCTGTCTATAGAGTAAGAGTTCAAATCAAGCCACTGCTCTTTTGAACAGAAAACTATTTTCTAACTATCAGGCTGGGTTGTAAAGACATAGAACCAGGCGATGATACTGAAGTATTTTCTGCCCTTTCTGGAAAAGCATTTGCACTATTAAAACCAGCACTATTTTTGAACATGCCTTGCACCAAACCTAGTAGTGTTCTATTGAAGTTTTAACTTACTATGAAAATTACTTTATTCTTTCTGTATCAATTAATTAGATTTATACTAATTTTTTGTATACTGTTTAGAAAGAGTTGCTGTACCTAATGACCTAACTGAAGCTAAGGAGATTCTTCCTCAAGTGATAAAGTGTGGTATGCTGACTGATGATAGTCTCTTGATGCTAAAGAATGCCATCTCACAGGTAAATGAGTGACAGCTTTTATACCTTGAGTGTTTCTGGGAGTGATTTGCCTATTTAGTATTATATGGTCTATGCATAAGAAATATTAATATTTAATAAGTGATCTTCATATGCCAAAATTAAATTTTTGTTAATCCTTATTTGTTATTTTGTTTCCCTGTTTTTCCCCTATTTGAGAATCATTTAAGGGTGTGACACCAGACACGTCTATTTCTGTGCTCACAGACTTTCATAAAGGTGTGCTGGACCTATTTCCCTGCACAACTTGAAATTGAAGGAAACACACTTAAATTTTAGAACAATATTTAATGGTTAAGTGAATTGCTAGAGAGCTTTTTTTTTTTCCTATGCATCCTCTAATCTATGGCACCTGTTTCAATCTTAGCAGTTTTTACCAGCTCAGCAGGAGACTGAGGAAACTTCCTTTGATTCAGACATTGAAAACACAGATTCTGAAGAAAGGAATTTACCTGAGACTGAACCTACAAAGTCTGTGGAGGACTCTGATGCTCTAATGGGTGAAACTCAGCTGAGTATACCAGGTGAAGTGAATATTTTACCTCTGCCAGCACTGTGGTGATTAGAGCCCATGGCAGTAGAACGAGGTTCACCTGAGAGTGGCTTTATGTAGAATGACAGATTTTATTCAAGCTGCTCTTTGCTGATACCAGCTGTGCTTTTCTCACCCTGAAGTATAGCAGGCAGCATGGGGAGATGGATGGAATCAGTGCTAAGTCTTTCAAAGAGTTTGGAGGTAGAGTAGGAGAGGGGGAGACATATCCAGTGGTGCCATTTTACCAATGCTGCCAGAACAAGACAATTCATTCTGTGTGCATTTTCTTCTAACAGAGGATCTTAAACTGGAGATGCCATCTGTAAATCTAGATAGAGAAGTGAGTCTTCTTGCCACAGTTCCAGGAGTGGTTCAGTCTCTGAAAAGGTGTGCAATGACCTGGCAGAAATTAATATCCAGAGTTCTGGAGGAACAGCTGAAAAAGGTTCCACAGGTAACTGCCTGTAACACCAAGATGTTTTTATTCCTGGCGACTTTGATTCATTTCCCCACAAGAACTGTGTTATTTTTTAAATTCCTCTTCATGTTTGATTGCTGGAAAACCATTTACTAATTCTTGAAAAGTAGAACAAACAGAACAAACAAACAAAAAGTCTTGAAAAGTAGAACAGAGGAACTGTGGGAAGTAGAATATAAATAAAATATGAAGTAATTCCCTGCAAATCCTACACTAAGGGACTTTTGTTATCTGTTCTCTTCTAAAGAGCCAAGAAATACTAAGAACTGCACTGAGTTTTTTTTTAAAAATAGACAGCTATATATTTTCTTTTTTTTGCAAAAAAGTTATCTTAAACAACAAAAAAAATTCTTATTTTCAAGTTTTGATTCTGCAAGCACATATATAACTAACATCACTAAACATGCTGAGGGATTTTATGTCAATAAAGTTGCCTGTGCAAAAGCCATAAGCTCAGGGATGCACTCCCCATCAGCAGTTCCCTTAGTGTGTGTACAACTCTTTATTTAAGGGATCTTCTGTCTGGCTTTTTGTATGGTTGAATCATATCAAGTTTCTCTCAGCATAAAGTTTATTGAAAAGAAGGAACAAATGTAATCCTGCTTATAAATATGCACTCTTGCATAATAATAATTCACCTTTTTTTATTTGATTGCACATTACTTGTAGGGTAATGGTCCACTTGCAGAGATTTACCTCTGGCGTGAAAAAAATGCTACTTTAAGTGCTCTTACTGCACAGATAGAGCTTCCAGAGGTGCAAAAAGTCTTGGAAATATTACAGAAAGCTGAATCTGTGTTTACTGGAGATTTACAGATAGTCTTAAGTGACCTCAGAAGACATCACATGCAAGCTCAGGATAATGCCAAGTTTCTCTCAACTCTCGAGCGCCATTTGAAGGTACCTGTCCTTGAGAGCTGGTGGAGTTTGAACTGCACTTACCCGAGTTTGGTTTCTCTGTTGATGTAATCACCTCTTGTTTATTTTTTCACATTTTAGCAGCAATAAAGATGTATTCTAGATTAACAAATTGTATTTAATTTTTAAAAAGAGTTGCTTCTTTTGTTTGAGTTTCAGTGGTTCTAATGTTTGAAAGCTCAGTACTTGGTTTGTAGTCCAGCTGTGGGAGTTTTGATGGCATAGCTGGACTGAGGAAAACAAAGATTACTCCTTTTTTTAGGAAGTTTCTACCACAAATTACAGCTGATGTTTCAAAGTTTAAATTGTATTGAAGATCATCCAAAGAACTGAACGAAAATTTGAAATCAGGACCTAAAATAATTTTGAGCAAAAGGTGCAGATTTATACATCTTTAACCACATGTTATTTAGGCACCAGGATGTCTCCTTGTCCAGGTTATTTATTTAAGAATAATACAGGCTTTCATTTCTGAGGCATCTACAGAATAAACATTAATTTACTGAACACGAATTTGTATGTTTTCATGACATCTTACCCACAATATGCATTTCACAGAATTTATCAACTGGCACTGGGGTTGATGTTATCTCGAGTACAATCCCCTCCCTGCTGAATGCCCTGAGGCTGGTGTGGATCATGTCACGACACTACAACAGGGATGAGTGCATGGTGCCCTTCCTGGAACGAATTTCATGGGAGATTTCTGCAAGAGTGCACAGAGTTGTGGATCTGCAAACGCTCTTTAAGTAAGTGCTGGGTTTCTGTTTAATTGGGCTGTATTTATTAAAAGCTTTGTCTTGCATGAAGTGCAGTGGATGATACTTCCATCAAAGAGGTGTCTGCATTTTTCAACCATCTGAAGTTGTATTAGAAGGTCTGTTAAAAGTAAATTCATCAAGTAATTTTCATAAATTACTAAATCAGCCCTGAAGAAATAGGTTCTTGTCCTCTTTTGTATTGAAAGAACATAAACCAATAAGACAAATAGAAAGATAGAGGTAAAAACGTGGCACAAATATAACCAAAATCACTCCTCAAATAATATCTCCATTCCAAATCACATTGAAAATATATTTTAAGTTTTGCCTAGACCTTGTATAGTTAGAAGCTGCTAAACCAGGATATATTATTCCAGTTGAGATAGGATTTTTTTATTTATAGTATTTCTATCTGTAATATCTTAACTGTGTTGATTTGATTAATAGACAAGACATAGCTGCTGCAAAAAAGAAAATAACTGAAGCCCAGAACACTCTTGAACAATGGAAAAAATGTTATTTTACTACTTGTATCCAAGTCGAAGAGTCAGGAAGTAAGCGATACTGGAAATTCGACGTGAAACGTTTATTTGAAAAAACAGATTATATGGTTTCAATCTGTCAAGATCTGTCTGATATTTTTCAGGTAAGAATACAGACAATAAATAAAGAGATTGTCACTGTCTTTTTTCTGTGGAGGAGATTATTTTGTGTTGTAGGTGTAGACTTGTTAACAACTTTTAGTTTTGTGTTTGGGACCTGAGTGGTGCCTTCAATTCCAACAAAACTGAGTTTAATGCTGGGGGTGAAATAACTTTTCTCCAAGTACTGGCTGGGGAAAGGTACCACTGTGTAGATGGTATGAACAAAAGAGACTTGCAGCAACTGTTTCACACATTTGTGATTTTCATGGGTTGCCACCTTAATGATGTAGATAAAATACCATTTAAGTATATTATAAAATTTGGCCATCTGTGAATCTGTGTATTAATTGCAGAATAACATATGAATGGAGAGATGCTGTGTTTAGGTAATTTAAGTCAGGGTAATTAGAAATATGGTCCATCAATAAACTGTGTGTAAAATGGAGTGAAAAGGACTAATAACTGAGTATTACCTGTAATAACAACTGAAGTGCTAGGCCTGTAGATTGTTGCTGTGTTTTTTTCAGTGCCTTGTATTAAAATATTTCAAATTTAAATCATAGCACAAACTGATCATTCTCTGAGTGGTTGATATTTTTAAAAAGAAAAATTTAACAATAACGTGTTCAGTGGCAGAAAAAATATTAAAAAGAAATCTTTATGGTATGTTCTTCTGAATGAATAGATCACTGAAGAACTTCACAATATGTTTATTCCTGAGCTGATAACTGTGTCAGAAAATCCAAAGGGTGTTGGTGAACTACAGAGAGAAGTGAATATAATAATTAGTCCTATGGAAGACCTGACCTTTGACCCTTTTAGCATGGAAAGTGCACGTGACTGGGCATTTGTTATGGAAGAATTTAGAGAAGATGTTACAGTAAGTACCATATACTGTGATTCCCAAAAAATAGTAAAAACAAGCTTGACTGCTATTATTAAAAAGTATTTTCATTTTGCCACCCTTTCTTGGTTTTGCAAGTGAATTTCTAAGTGACAGGGTTTCTCTACTTTCTTCCTTTGTTTAGGATATTGAAGAAAAGATGATAAGATTTATTGATGAATCTTTTATAACTCTTCGATCAGCAGAAGCTGCTTTTGACATGCTGATAAAGTATAAACACATCCAGATTCGTGAAACTATTAATAAGCAGTTCATGAAAAAGTTCAGTGATGTTTTGGAGCAATACTGTAAAGAGGTATTCAGTTTAGAGATTTCTTATCCAGTACCTGAAATTCTTTACCTAATGAAAATCATAAATCTATCTATGTCTAAATATCTGTGTGGTGTCATTTACTATCTAAAAGACTGAAAACTTTTATAAATAAACATGATAATTTCTCTCTTTTTTTGGGACCCAGATGGAGAAATAGTCTGGTTAATTTGCTGAAATGTTGTGCACATCTGTATATGTGAGGAACTGTGGGAACAGGAAGGTGCTCTGAATGCAACAAGGCTTGTGGCTATTCCTGCACCTTATAAACAGCAGCTCAACCTTCCTGAGAAAACTGATTTTTTTAGACCATACAGCTTTCTTGTCATGGCCAAGTCCATGATATGATCAGAAGGTGTCATAGATCAGCTTTGGAAGGCTAGAATGTAGAAGACTGTATGTTGGAAAGCTTTTCATATCAGCTTTATTCTTGATATTTCAAAGAACATTTAACTTAACAATAAAATATGATCTTACAGAAAATGCTGCCATAATGGCAGCTCCACAAGAGAGAGAAAGGAAGACAAAACAAATATTTTTTTCCTGCTGCTGGAATTCGGTTCAGAACTCGTGCTATGTATCAGACAGTGATCATGGGCAAGCAGTGGGAAAATGATTCTTTGCAATATTTTATTCTCTTCTAGGTCGAAATTGTCAAGCAAATCTTTGTTGAGAACCACAAGGATCCACCTCTGTACAAGAACCATCCTCCAGTGGCTGGAGCAATATCCTGGTCCCGCTCCCTTTCCCGCCGGATCACACACACCATTACTCGATTCCAGGAAGAAGAGGAGCTGCTTGCCTCTGAACGTGGAATGGAGGTATGTTGGCTCTTTTGGTACTTGATGAAGGAAGAAACACTTTCTTTACACACTTCTAAAGATGTGAAAGTGCTCTGTTGTGAGGAAAAGCCATGTTAGATGTGAAAACTGGATTGAAACCTTCCCACTGTTTCCCAGGGAGACAATTATGGAACCAATTACAATTGTGATGGACTCAATACAGACATAATACAGTCACCCCAAGACATTAATTCAAGAGCCCAAATTCTCCAGTGTCTGCATTAATTACAGGGTGTTACATGATCTCTTATCTAATAAACAACAGTAACCACGTTGAGAGTCCATATTAGGACAGGTTAGTTGAACATTTCTCATGGTTTTTAAAATGAGCTATACAGAGTTGTCGTTTCTAGGTGAAACAAATGTATCTCCAAGTGGCCAAGAAAATGAAAGAGTATGAAGATGAAAAATACCTTCTGTGGAGAGAGAGGACAGAACACATGCTCCCATTGTTACTGAAAGAGAATCTACTGAATGTTGTCACTGATGAGGCTGCAACAAGTGTTAATCCAGAGACTTCTGAGCAGGTGAAATGTAGGAAGATTGTGTACCAGGCTTCTCTGAGGGAAAAAACTGAAACCTACCCGATGGTCAGCGGGAATTTTCTGAGACTAATGTTTTAAACACAGATTTAGAAAAAGTTCTGAACTGAGAATTGTTTGTGGTCCTTTGTAAGACATAGCTCCTGAATCACCTGGCAAGTGATTGAATGTTGTTTCTCTGTGTGTTCTTCTGTGCTGTAGTTCCTGTTAATTTGTAGATTTTGGTACAACATTTTTGGGACTGAAATTAGGTAGAGGCAGATTTCCAGCACAGATCTTGCAGAATCCTGTTCCTACTAAACTTCGGTGTGATTCTGAATTTCCACTGAGATTTCTGTTGTAACTTGTTCCAGCAGTGTGTAAACAGAGGTGATTTGGTTTGTTTCTTGTAATTGACAACTGAAAAGGTAGTTCTGTGTAATTTCTGAACCAGGAATGCTGAGGCTACTATCAAATTTTAAAGGCATTTCCACAAGCTGTGAATGTCAGTCATTCTGACTTCTACCTTCTGCCTTACAAATATCTCCAAAAGCTCACCTTTACCTTGTAATGCAAGGTGTTTCTCTCCTTTCTGCTGCCCTTTCTTGTGCTGTAGAGCTCTGCAACAGAGGAGCCTGTCACCTCCAGGAAAAGTGTCTGCTTTACTCTGAATTTTTCTCCTGAAATCCAAGAGATTATCATTGAAACAAAGTACATGGAACAACTAGGGCTTCCAGTGCCAGAAATGGCAAGATATGTGGCACTACAGGAAGACAAATACCTTAGGTAAGGCTGTAACAGAATATCTGCTCATATACAGGTTTATGGCTGCATTTCAAGTGATTTCACTCCAAACAGGAAGAGGCCCTGAGTAATTTTGGAAATATGAGAGCCTTTAGTGATTGATTTCTTTTAAGGGTACAGTTTCTAATGGCCATATTGCACTGATAAGTTTTTCTCAGGCACTCTTTGCATCCTTTATGCTGCAGAACTGCTATACAAATTAACAGCTTGTCCAAATCTGAGAGGAAAATAATTTGCAATGAATTGTTACTGCCATTTAGATTTCAGCTCATTTAAACTCATTATTGCATTCTTCCTATACAGTTTTGGAGAAGTCAGTTGTGTCCAAATTATCACAGACATTTAGCACACAGATGTGCCAGTAAGTCCCTAAATGGATTTTAAAGTTCACCTGTTCAGTTCACTAATGTGTTTCTGAGCTGGGGCAGGAGAAGGTTGTTCAACAGCTATTGGAACCATATGAAACTTTTATTTTGTTTTCATTGGGAAATAAATTAAATTTATAATCAATACATATTTTCTGGTTAGATCTGCAAATTTTTATTTATATGGAAGTCTGAATAGAGCAATGGAAGTTCTCTGCTCTTTGGTAGAGTTTGGAGCTGTTTTTCAAGAAAATCATAATTTTTGTGTTTTCTTGTTTTGTGTTTTTTACATTCCTTAGGTACACAAATAAATTGAAAGCTATGCTGGATTGCTATCACAAATTAATGGAGATGATGAATGAAGCAGAAACCAAACTTCTTGATCACTATATCCAAGAACTGTGGAGAATGTTGAAAGCAGGACACAAAAGACTCACGTGGAAGTCTGTAGGTAATGGAGATACTATTTTAAAATTGCCTTAGACATTTATTTTTAGTTAAAAAAATCTCCTCAGTTCTGCAATCTATTTTTTTATAATGGCAGAACATATGATGCATCCTCTTGCCACAGGGGCAGAATAGCAGGTTAGACAAACTGATCCAGGAGATATTTCTTGTGTTTTTATTATAATTAAAACACTGGAGATGGTTAGAAACCTGTAGCTAAAAACTGTAAGGGAGCAAGATGAAGGATTAGCTGAGAAAACATCTAATCTCTGATTTTGCAAATTCTTGGGTCATTCTTAGGGATAAAACACGTCTGATTGTGGCAGTTTTGATGCATTGGTGAAATACTTGTTAAGAGAGAAAAAAACTAAGTAGTTATGATTTATTTCAAGGTATTGGTGAGTTTATTGTCCAATGTACACAAACCATTGGGAAATTAGAGTTACTTGTCCATCAGATTCATCATATTTCTGAAGGCATAAGCAGCAAACTTCAGTCCATAGAATCAACAAATCTCTTCAAGTTTCCATGTTCAAAAAATGGTGACAAACATCCTGGTAAGGCTTTTTATTTTCATTTCCAAGCTCTGTGGTGTTTTATTTTTCTCTATCTGCTACTTTGTGGTTTTAGTTGCTAAGATCAACCCTTCTAATTGTTACCAAAACTAGTAATAGTAATAATTAAAGGTGTAACAGAGGATGGAACTGGTTTCCTCAGATGGAAATGGCAGCGAGCTGGTTGTCTGCCAGATCTCTCTGTCACTTGAGTGAGTGATGGATCAAATTTCTTTCAACACTTCATAGTTGTAAAAAGGTTGCTATTAAATAATTGAATCCAATTAAAATCCGTATTTCAGAGGGCTGAAATCTTAATAAATTAAGCATTAATAAGTGACGATATGTTTTATCATTAGTAAGTGAAGATATGTTTTATCATTATATAAGATCAATTTAATGTTCACAAATTAAACCTAGGTAATTATTTCAGTATATAAAACTTAGATCTTTTACAGTTAATAATGCTATGTTTCATATCTGTTACAGGAGCAAAAGAATTTTTTGACTATGTTAAGTGTGAACAAACAAAAGTTGTGGAACAACTGGTTAGAAAGTATTCTGCAATTCCACAGCTGCTAATAGAAGTGGAAAGACGAGTTGCCAATACAAACAGTGGCAAATCTCCAAAATTAGCTTCCTATTATGCATATTGGGAAAATAGGATTTATCAGGTGTTGACACAGTTAATTGTGAAGTAAGTCAATTGCTTGCTTTAATGGGTTTCCAGTCATCCTGAGGTTCTCCTGGATCTGTTGATGAGTGTGTGTACTGACATTCTGTTTGAACCCCTCAGTGACTTACAGTTTGTGGAAGATTTGTATTTCTACTGATTTTTTTTTTCTGTGAAGAATGGAGAACTGATAACAAGGTACAGAGGAAACCCAAATTCTGAGAAAATGAATATTGGCATGTTGTTGGCAGAAGAGAGAAATAAGACACATTGTCTGCAATGTGCAGACAGTTGCATTTCCCTGGTTTATCTCTAAAATCAAGGTTTTGTTCTCCTAAAGAAAATGATTTTGAGAACCTGGTGTCTGGGTGCCAGGTACCTCCCTGTACTGCATGGGACAGGAGGCCAAGAACTGAGGCCAATGCTGGAGCAAGATATTAGAAGGTTTCTCTTACAGCAAGGTATTATTGCAATACATTTGCTGCAATACAATTAAAGCTTTAATTGTAATATCTAAGTTTCCCGACCATCTCTTCTTCCCATGATCCACGTTCTGTAATCTGATCCATGCTCAGATGACTTTGCCGTGGTTTCTTGTCTGGGCTCTTGCAGTGAAGTTCACCACAGTTTTGGGATCCTTTTGCACCAAAATCTCTCCATTTATTCCTTCCAACTGCTTCTTTTAGCAAGTCAAACTTTTGCATTAAATCAGTTCAGCAGGACAGTTTTTCTCCCTGACACATCAGTGTTTCCAGCTGGAATTTGTGATAAGTCAGGTTACAGATCTAGGCACACACTTGAAAATTGCAGCCTCTCTTGGGCTGACACTGTTTTTTTTTTTTTTTTTTCCTTTCTCAGGAATTTACAGGCTTTTAATGCAACTGTTCTTGCAAATGTGCCACTGTTACAAATAGAAGCTGTTTTATCTGTTCCTGAGATAAGCCTGCAACCTAATGCCAGTGAGATTGAAAAAATGATTGAGCAATGTATCCAAGACTGTGTTGAGGTCACTAAGGTGATTTTTGATAAGGATTTCTTTTTGTTTCCAGAGTTTGATTGTGATTATAACGAGCTAATCTTATTGTATGCTTGGGTAAGCATAAATGTCAAAGGGGAGATTCATATTGCTTTATCTCGAAATCAAAATATCCAGTACATTGTTCTAATTTTACAGACTGATGATCAAGGGAAAAAGAAATCCATACAATTTTTACTCAGGTAAAATTGTTGATTACTTTTTAGCAGTTTTGCCAGGGTAAGGACATGATTTGGTTCTATAAATCAGCACACATTAGAAGGAAGTGCTTTTCAGGTTGCACTGCAGATGTTGCTTTCTTCTGTATGAATAATCTGGTGGAATAAGGAACGTGAGTGGCCTCCTCTACATTACATTACATTAGAAGCAGGAGAAAAAACAGTTCAGAAATGTTGGAGAAAATAATCTAGGACAGCAAATATCTAGATGAGGTATCTAACTTACTGGCAACGATGTAGCAATATTTCCCTGCATAAATAGTTTCACACTGAATGGCTTCCCTGAAAAGAAGCCAAATAATGTGACAGTGTTCCTGCCCTCTGCTGATGGACACGATTCCAAATGTCACCTGAAATGAATAAATTTAAGTGTATTTTTTGTGCTCAGATTTACTGCTGTTCTCCACTGCTGTATTCAGACTGTTTGAGCCAATACTTTTTCATCTCTGTCACGCTATATTGTTGCTCAGCAGAGATTTTAGAAGCCAATTGAATGCATGGAAAAGTTTTGTTAGGATGAAATTAACTCTTCTCAAGTTGATGGGGAAGTATGATCTCTTTTTTGCTGCCAGAAAAACAGCTGATTTGAGAAATCATTTATACCACTTCCTATATTGTGTACTAAATAATGGTGAATTCCTTCACTGAAGGAGAGGAAAGCATTGGAACAGGTGCCCAGGGAAATGGTGGAGTCACCATTCCTGGAGGATGTGTAGATGTGGCACATGGGGACATGTATGATTTAGTGGGTGACTTGACAGTCCTGGACTACTTGGTCTTAATGATCTTAGAGGGCTTTTCAACCTAAATGATTCTATGAATGATTTAACTAGAATGACTCCACAAGGTAACTGTTTCCTGGCCCTGTGTTTAAAACTGCAGCATTTCATACGGTGGATGCACGGTACGTGTATTGAATGCCCTGCTCAGCACGTCAAGGCAGATGAAGTTATCACTTTCAATTTTTACAGTGATGTCTCCCAGAGCCCTCTGATAATTGAACAGGCTGATCTCATCACTCAGAATGTCCACAAACTCCTGGCTTCTCTCAGCAAGTGTTTGAACCAATGGAAGAAGTATGACCTGCTATGGAAATCAGACAAAGGTGCAGTCCTGGACCGTTTAGCTGCAGAAAAGCCTGCCTGTGTTATCTTTGATGAGCACTTGCAGTCCTATATGAAGATAGTTCAGGAAGTGACTCAACAGCCCTTGATTAAAGATGAACAATTTATCAGGCTTCAGCTGGCTCCTTTAGCCTCAGCAGTGCAGGAGAATGCTAAAAGCTGGATGATGTCACTAGGGAAGTTGCTTAATGAGTTAGCAAGAGAGGAGCTGTTCAACCTTCAAGATGAGATTCAGGTAGGTGTTTTCAGCTTGTTTTTTTTTGTTATCTTTATCACATACACTAAAAATGAATCTGGCATGTTATTTGCTTGTGTTTTGTGTTTGACTCATTATTGTAATTCTGACAATTGCTTTGTCAGTGTTGATTCTAGAAACGTTCTTTACTTTTTACAGAGATTATCAGAGAATGTGAATAGACCTCCTGAAACCCTGGATGATCTCAGAGTTGTCCTGAGTGCATTTGGGGTGGTCAGAGGCATTTCCCTTGAGGTGGAACTGAGATACTTGGACATCGGGGAGAGATACAGAACTCTTGCAATGTACAATATTCCAGTAAGTGCTGTATGTCTCATAAACCTTTCAGATCTCAGCTAAGGGCACAAATGACTCACGTGTGAATGAAGAAATGTTTTCCTTTTAAGACATGTTACAGAATTACAGTATTGTTGAGGTTTGAAGGGATGTCTGGAGACTCTGTAGTCCAGACTCCCTTCTCAAATCACTATGTCCACTTTAAAATGGACATATGACACGTGTTTAAATCTAATTAAGGTCTCTTCAGTATTTATAAGTACAAATTTATAAGGTGAGCACTTATTCCTCACTTTCTTGTGAAAGTGTGTGTCTACCTATGTCTTATAAGAGGTGCTACTTGTTTTGTTTTAGGTACCCAAAGAAGAGCAAGAGAAGTCTGACAATCTTAGGGAAGCGTGGGAGACTGTCCTTATGGAAGCAGCAGAAGTCAGTCGTAACCTAGATTGTAAAGGAGGTGTAAAAGAAACATTCACAAAGGTAATATTTGTAATTAGTATTGAAAACAATTGGAAATGGGAACGGTTTAATGAACTATTTAAATGCTGTTCTTTTTAGATGACACAGCAACAAATTGAGGACTACAGCAAAGAGACAGAAGACTTTTTACAGAAACTCTTGACTGAGGGGCCTGGTGTTGTTGGGGATGATCTTGATAAAGGTAAATGGATTAATGTGTGTGAAGTGATGTTTTGAAAATATTAATCTTCAGACAATTCAAAATTTATGTAAAACCAGAAAATTATGCTTTCCTTATTAACATACAAACTCATCAGCCGGGAATGTGAACATTTTTAGTACTGGAACATCTAGAGACTATGTGCAAATTCTGTCATGTTTATTTCCCATGAACCTTATGATGATTTATCTGGAAAAATTCCTCTCCTTTCCCAGGACTAGAACTCATGGCTATGTTTGAGAAAGAATTAGAGAGATTGGAAAAAAGGCAGCGAGAACTGGGCAGTGCTGAGAAACTTTTGGGTTTGCCAGGAACAGCGTACCCGAACTTAATAAAAGCACAGCAAGATGCAAAAGCTCTGAAGCAGATCTATGACATTTATGCACAACAAAAAGTGAGTGTCACACTGAGTCTGCAGGGACACACAGCAAAGGTGGGGACAGAAGAGGCATTGCCCCCTGGTTACTGTCAACTCTGAAGCCTTTGCATTAAACAAGCTCTGCCCTCTGAAATGATTTTAACAATATCAATGCAGCACTATCAGTGTCTCCATGGTGGACCAAACACATCCTCTCATCAGATGGGAACAGACTTCTCCCAGCCTCTACTAATTATTGGATGGCATTTTACTGCACTTGGTTCCTGATCGGTTCAGTGAAAATACTTTTGGATATAGGATGTATACAGGTGACAGTGGGTATATCAGGCTTTAACTATTTTTTAAGAAGTTTTATTTTTCCAAAATTTAAATGCCCTGTAAAGTATGGTCCTGTTCTCCATATTCCTTTTTTACTATTTCTTATACAACTGATTGTGTTTGGCTGTGAATCTGTCTTGGACATGAACTTGGTCTCTCCTACGAACTTGTTTGCTTTACAAATATAAACATTTTATGTTTGTGAAATGTTATTAATGCAATTAGATTTTAGGGGTCAAAACTAAAAGGAATATGATTTTTTTTTCTCCTCTTAATGTCCTTGTTTCCAGGCAGCTAAAGAGGAATGGTCTCGGACACTCTGGATAAACCTCAATGTCAAAGTTCTTCTGGATGGAACCGAAGGGTTTCTGAAAGTCCTTCGGAAGCTGCCCAGACAACTGCGTGGTATGCCAGTAGCTGTCCAACTGGAAAAGAAACTGAAGGCATTTCTAAACTCCATTCCTTTGTTGCTTGATTTGAAAAATGAAGCTTTAAGAGAAAGGTTTGTTTTGATTTATTTATATCACTATATATAAAAGTATTTGATGTGTTTTGTTAGAACTTTCAGTTTCTGTTACTGGGATCATGCCATATCCTGGAGCTTGGAACTTTATTTCTGCCTGATGAACTTGTGTAATAGCATGAAAGGTGCTGCAATGACTGGGATACTTTATGTATTCAAAGCAGGAGTTCTTGTTTAAACAGCAGAATGCTAAACAAGAGTTCATTATTATATGTTAGTTGTTTTTGTTTTTTATTGTATCATGGTGTTCAACTGATGTGTCAATTTAAAACAGGCATTGGGAAGACCTTATGGAGAAAACAGGAACAAGGTTTGAAATGAAAACAGAAACATTCACTTTGGAGAATATGTTTGCCATGGAACTTCACAGACACGCTGATGTTATCAGTGATATAGTTGGAACTGCTGTTAAAGAACTTAGCATTGAGAAGGTAATGTGTTGAATTATAGAATCATAGTAAAACTAAAAAGACAAAGATGACAACAATCAGTTTTATTTAAGATTTTTAAATTGGCATGACTGCAAGTTTGGCTATCTTCAGGCAGCTGCCATGAGCTACACGAGCTAAGATCTGTAGCTCTGTTAATGAGCCCCTGCTGGCACAGGATCCTTGCAGAATTTGGTTTGGCAACAACATACTGGATTTCTATGATTACAGTAAGAAAGTTTGTCCTATGAAAATGGATCTGAAGAAGGATCCATTCTCTTGCTATCGTGCTTTGAAATAGACCCTTCTTTATAAACCAGAGTTAGAAAATCTTTGCAAAAGTTTTGTTGGATTAGCTGTTTCATTTTTTTTTTTGCTAAGATTATAGTTCTTCAGTTTTTGAAGATTGAAATATGCATCTTTTTATGCTCATGTGCAGACAATGAAGGAAATAATAGAAACGTGGGAAAATATGAAATTCCCTGTAGAAGTGTACACCAAAGGCACTGAGACAAGAGGCTATATTCTGGGATCTGTAGAGGAAATTCTGGAGACTCTTGATGACAACAATGTCAATCTTCAGAGTGTTTTGGGCAGTCGATTTGTGGGTCCTTTTCTTCCAGCTGCTCAAAAATGGGAAAAAACTCTGTCATTGATTAGTGAAGTAAGCGAGGTAGGAGGAAAGTGCTGGACTAAATAATTAATGTTTATTATTTATAATCCAAATTTTCCATTATACTTCTGTTTCCTCTAATGGTAACATTTGATTTTTAGATCTGGATATCAGTTCAGAGAAAATGGATGTACCTGGAGAGCATTTTTGTTAGTGCAGATATCAGATCACAGCTTCCAGAGGAAGTCATAATATTTGACCGTGTAGACCAAATGTTTAAACAGGCAAGTAACTGACTTGTCATCAGCATAATTATTTAGTGCATTTTGCTTCCAGTTCCATAGTTACTTACAGTCTTCTGTGACATGTGTAATGCTGAGAATGATGTGTGATAATTCATGGAATATGAGATTGGGGAACCCAGGAATTTTGTGTTTTACTTCACATCTGTCATAACCAGAAGACTTCTCCTGATCTAGCTAAGATGGGCAGAGGTGAGATCCTTGGCTGGCAGCATGAATAGGCAGAATCTCCTTTTCCTGTCATTGTTAACAACTTTTTATTTTTACTTTGATAAGAAACTTAGATATGTTGCTGTTGATTGAGGACCTATGTACATGCTAAAAAGGCTTTCCTGCTTCATGCCACTGTTGCTATACTGAACACATATTCCTGGTGTGAATGTGGCTTACTTTTCTGTTTCCTATGTGCAAAATTGAGAGAGTAATGTGACTTTGAAATATGATGTTTGATCACTCCTAGAAGTACCATTGTGTACAGGATCAAAGTCAGGTATGTGCTTAAGCTGGCCTGACTGGGGGTACAGGCTTGTCTGGCTTACAGTTGTACCTCCACGAACACACTACCTGCACGTTTTCATACAGCACTGCAGCACCACAAAATAATTTCAAAACCATTTAAAAACCTTTCATTTACTTCTATAAGGACCTGTACTGCTTGTGCTGTTCGCATGCTTTGTCATTAATTAAATATATTTTAATATAACTTATTGCTGTTCAACATTTTCTAAACTTCTTTTCTCCCTGTATAGATAATGGAAGAAACTGTAAAAGACCCGATAATAAAAAATTGCTGTGAAGCCCCAAATCGTCTGTCAGACCTCCATCATATAAATGATGTGCTGGAGAAATGCCAGAAAAGCCTGAATGATTATTTGGATTCCAAGAGAAATGCTTTCCCAAGATTTTTCTTTATATCTGATGACGAGTTGCTCAGTATCCTTGGCAGCAGCAGTGCACTCTGTGTCCAGGAACACATGATAAAGGTACAGTGTCTGGCTTTTCACAGTGCCTTGTGCTTTTAGGTGCTTTGAAACCTTTAACAGACTGTACTGTACATGCTTATAAGGATGCATGAATATTTTTTGCACACAAAGAGAATCCTGGCAGCATCTTGAAGAAGCTTCTGAATAACCAGATCAAATCTGATGCACAATCTCTGCTGCCTCTCACTCTGGTTGGTAGCAGTTATGGTAGGGCAACATTCAAGATACACCAGAATGATGTATCATTAAAGAACTTTCCTCACAGATTATAGCTCCTCCTAGCTGTTTCCTAGGGGAAAAAAATCAATGTAATTTGGGCCTGATTATTTGCTTGATACTCTGCAGTTCTGCTGCTGGGCTATATATATCAGTATTTGTATTTGGTTACTTAGGAGTCAGATCCATTTCTCTGGAGGAGAGCCAGGACTGCATACAGTTACATCTTGGAGGCTTTGTTTCTAAAATACCCGTGAATTTCTTTGTTGATGCATTTCAGATGTTTGATAATATAGCCTCACTGAGGTTCCAGGATGGTGACAATGAGGAGAAGATTGCCACAGCCATGATCTCAGCTGAGGGGGAGGTGATGGAGTTCAGACAGAATGTCCCTGCTGTGGGCAGAGTGGAGAACTGGATGACAGTGGTGCTGGAGGAAATGAGGCGGACAAACAGACGCCTCACCAAGGAAGCCATTTTTAGATATTGTGAAGACAGAAGCAGGTGAAACAATCAGTGTCAAGGATAACACAAATAACCTGATATGCTAGTGATATAAAAAAGTTCAGGCATAATTTTACAATTCCTACACAATTTAGCCTGTATTTCTCTATGTGGAGGATATGAATACATTCACATGCACTATTTTAACCAACCGTGAAGAATGCATAATCAATCTCTCATATCTATTTTCCTAAATCTTGAGTTTTATTTATGGTATTATGTGTTTGGTAAGTTTTTCTCACAATGAATACCATTTGGCAATTTTATACCTGGAACAAGCAGCTTTTCTGTCAGAATATTTGCTAAGCTTTTGAAATCCCACACTATACTTTGATAGAATTTTGGAGGTCTCTGGCTTGTGTTGTTGTAGCTGTTGCAGGAACAGGAGGAACTTCTTTTTTGTTGTTGTGTTTTTGTTTTTTTCTTAACATAAACAGTAACTCAGCCTCCCTCACTATATGTGTTTTCCAT
Organism: Acridotheres tristis; assembly: GCA_037013685.1. NCBI lineage: Eukaryota > Metazoa > Chordata > Aves > Passeriformes > Sturnidae > Acridotheres > Acridotheres tristis. Next base: position 11,629,608 of record CM072902.1, read on the forward strand.
AGAGTTGATTGGATGTTGCTCTTCCAAGGCATGATGGTGCTTGCTGCTAATCAAGTGTGGTGGACTTGGGAGGTAGAGGATGTCTTTCGGAAAGTGAAAAAGGGAGAAAAACAGGCCATGAAATTTTATGCTAAAAAAATGCACAAACAAATCGACGACCTGGTTACCCGCATTACAATGCCCTTGAGCAAAAATGACAGGAAAAAATACAACACTGTTCTCATCATCGACGTGCACGCCAGAGACATCATCGATATATTCGTCAGAGACAGGTAAACACCAACTCCTGGGTGAACAGCAAATCTAGAAGCTGTGCTGCCCTCCCTGTGGCTCACGTGAGCTCTGTCGTGCAGCATCCTGCAGGCTCAGGAGTTCGAGTGGGAGAGCCAGCTGCGGTTTTACTGGGAGCGCGAGCCGGACGAGCTGACGGTGCGGCAGTGCACCGGCGCCTTCTCCTACGGCTACGAGTACATGGGGCTCAACGGGCGGCTCGTCATCACCCCGCTCACCGACCGCATCTACCTCACCCTCACACAGGTGCGCCTCCAGGGGCGCTTGGTAACAAGCCCTGGCTGTACTTTGTCACATCCTTGTTTCATTGCCTCTTCCTGCTGTCTCCCAGCGTGAGCGCTAAGGTGTTTGAAATCGTCCTTCTCACCTCATTGCCACAAAGATATTGTCGAAGCTATTCATGGATAAACTTTAAATTTTTTTGTACCCAAGAGTTCATTTGTGGTTTTGTTACCAACCTAACATAAATCTAATCCAAGCTTTGCTTTGCTTTTTGGTTTGTCTTCAAAGGCTCTATCAATGTTTTTGGGAGGAGCACCAGCAGGACCAGCCGGTACAGGGAAGACAGAAACAACCAAGGATCTGGCCAAAGCACTGGGCTTGCTATGCATAGTGACAAATTGTGGAGAAGGCATGGACTTCAAAGTAAGGCTCAAAGATCTGTGTTCTCTGGTAAAATTTCTGCTCTTTATCAGTGCCTAGGGTAAGGACATATTCTGAACTTCTACATAAGTATCTCCCTTAGAGATACCATACTGTTTGATAATTAAATTTAGTAAAAAAATGTCAATTTTGAATAAATTCCTGAAGGAATTTCAGGCCCTTTCAAGCAGGGGAGCAATGACTGTATGGTATATGTTTAAGTTTATGATAGGCAATCTGCACTTGGCAAGTAATTATTGCAAGACCTTATGACTGATAAACATCAAGAGGTTTATCCACCATTGAGAATTCCTAGCATGTTCCAAAGGTTTTTGATGCAGAATGTTTTATATAGTCACCGATGAGAAGATTTTCTTGTTGTTCCTTTTAGGCAATAGGTAAAATTTTCTCAGGCCTCGCCCAGTGTGGTGCATGGGGATGCTTTGATGAATTCAATCGCATCGACGCTTCTGTGCTTTCAGTCATTTCTTCCCAGATTCAGACAATCCGAAACGCTTTAATGAATGGGTGGAAAAGATTTCAGGTAAACGTTAAAAAAGAAGAGGAATTGTGAAGGCTGATCTTGGTTTTCAGGCCAAGATACAGGGTTAGACTTCATCATTAGATCAAAGGGCTGCTGCTTCTTCAATTCATTTGTGCTGAACATTTCAAACTCCTGAGTATGTACTTTTGGTTTGAAAGATGTTAAATCCTTGCTGATTGCCTAATCCTTTGCTAGGTTCTTCCTTTGTGGAGAGAGATAAAAGTGGTCTTAATGGGATAATAACGAGTAAATGGGTAATAGTCTAGTAATAATGAGAGACAGCAGTAATTTAACTTGATGTGGATTGTGAGGCTTAATTTACTGAGGATTTATTTACTGATGCTTATTGGAATTCAAAAGCCTCAGAAAATTTTATACTTGTGAAATATCTTAAAAAAGGTACATTCACCCCACATTTTGTATCAGGATGACTGTCTGAAGCTAAATATTTTAGCACTTTGTCCTAAGTGGATGCCTCAGTATTACTGTTTTTCTCTTTTAGCAAATTTTTTTTTTCAGTTCCTAATTCACATTATTCTAATGTTTTCTTATCCTTTAGTTTGAAGGACAGGAGATTTCCCTCGATAGCCGTATTGGCATTTTTATTACAATGAATCCTGGTTATGCTGGCCGGACTGAGCTCCCTGAGTCTGTGAAAGCTCTGTTCAGGCCTGTGGTTGTTATTGTACCAGATCTTCAGCAGATCTGTGAAATAATGCTGTTTTCTGAAGGGTTCCTTACAGCAAAGGTAAGAACATTCTATTGTTACCCATACCCATGTACCCACCCATGTTTGCATGGCCAGTAGCAGTGTCCACATTTGTGATCATTTAAATTAAATCTCAAACAGGTCCTTGCCAAAAAGATGACAGTGCTGTACAAGCTGGCAAGGGAACAGCTTTCTAAACAACATCACTATGATTTTGGACTGCGAGCCCTTAAGTCAGTGTTGGTAATGGCTGGAGAATTGAAAAGAGGATCAGCAGACCTCAGTGAGGTAGGTTTGCTGCTTAGTTTCCCTGGGCATATCATCTTTTTCATTAGAAAGAGGATCTTTCCCCATCTGATGTAGTTTGTCTGATTTGGAAATAGGAACATTAGTGTTATTTGTCTTATTATTTCACTTTGCTCTCTGAATTGAGTTTCATTGTGCTCTCTGACATTAGAACTCCAGTCAAAATAGGGAAATCTATGGAAAATGAGATTTTTTTCTTAAGTCCAGGATGCAAATAGCCAGATGAATATCTCTGGATGACTAGCAAAAACTGTTTTTTGAACAGTGAGTACTCCAGCTTGGGGAAGCTGTGATGTGGGCCATGCATCCATTTGGCATTTGATTAACATGGTAGAAAAAGGCAGTGTACTATTCTTAGTTATTGATATGCTTAATCCATATAAAATAACCCCTGTTGTTTCCATTAGGAACTGATGACAAAAAACATTCTAAAAGCTGTACTGAAATAATCAAGCTATAGTTTTTAACAATTTAAAGTTTCCAAGTACCTCATTTTAGCTGATTAGTTAACTATTAGGTAAAGCTTTGATTTTGCTATGTTTTGTCTAGGAAGTTGTACTAATGAGAGCTCTGCGAGATATGAATCTTCCTAAATTTGTGTTTGAAGATGTACCTCTCTTCCTTGGCCTAATCTCTGACCTCTTTCCTGGCCTGGATTGCCCTCGAGTCCGCTACCCTGACTTTAATGATGCTGTAGAACAAGTGCTGGAAGAACGAGGTTATGTTGTTCTACCAGTCCAGGTATAAAACATTTGTTGTAAACATGAGGCTGCAGGTGCATTGTTGCACCCTGGAGTGGCTCCAGGAAAACTTAGCTGATATAAACCAGCTGCTAACCTTGTCCAAAGAGTCATGCCAGTAGTCTACTGAATCTGGTTTTATTTTTCAGGTGGATAAAGTAGTTCAGATGTATGAGACAATGTTAACTCGTCACACGACAATGGTGGTTGGACCTACTGGAGGTGGCAAGACAGTTGTTATTAAAACCTTGTGCCAGGCCCAAAACAAGTGAGTGTGGAATATGAACCAGGCTGTAAAATGACACAGTTTGTATTAGTATTAGTGTTAGTATTAGTCAGTCCAGTCATGACAGGATCAACAGAGTATTTGCTTGGATTAACATGAGATGATAGTGTGACATTTTACTATTGATTTTCTTGCTATATATTTAGGTTGGGATTATTGACAAAGCTTTACACACTGAACCCTAAAGCTATGAGTGTGATTGAGCTGTATGGGATCCTTGACCCTGTCACACGAGACTGGACAGATGGAGTCCTGTCAAACATTTTTCGGGATATCAACAGACCCACTGACAAGAAAGAGCGAAGGTAGGCAGCTAGAAATCATTGTGGTGGTTTTGAGATCCTGGGGTTTACATAAATTAAAAAAAAATGATATGGCACTATTTAAAAAAACAAATGCTAAATAAATAGAAAGTTTCTAGGGGTCTTTGTGTCTCCTGTGAGTTTCTAGTCTCAGTGAAACTATGCAATTATAAAAAATGAATGGTAGGCTTCAAAATACCTGGGCTGACAATGACACCATTGATGACACTTCTGAATACAAAAATATATTAGCAAAATCAGAGATCAGTCAGTGCCCCATGGCTCTTGTACACAGGTACATTCTCTTTGATGGAGATGTGGATGCTCTCTGGGTTGAAAACATGAATTCTGTCATGGATGACAACAAGTTATTGACCCTGGCAAACGGGGAGCGGATTAGGCTTCAGGCACACTGTGCTTTGTTGTTTGAGGTAAGAAGTCACTGTACCCTTTAATACACAGGAAGGGTTAGCTACAGATGGGGCTTCAAAGCCTGAAAAACAGTTCCTGTGTATCATTATCTTGTGTGATTATTTTATAGGTTGGGGACTTACAGTATGCATCTCCTGCCACAGTATCCCGCTGTGGAATGGTCTTTGTAGATCCTAAAAATCTGAGATATCAGCCCTACTGGCAGAAGTGGGTCAAAGGAAGAGAAAATGAGGTGGGAATTATTACACTTGTTCTGAGAGTATTTGTATTTAACACTGAACTGTAGACAGTCTTTGGTAGAATTGATTCTTCTAAGAACAATCATATCTGGTCAGCCAGGTATTGACGGGAAGCTCTGCTGTCAAAATTTTTCTTTCCAGCTGAATTATTATCTTTTTTGTGTTCCTTAGAAAGAGAGAGTGGAATTGGATCGTCTCTTTCAAAAGTATGTGCCCTACCTTATTGATATGATTGTGGAGGGAATTGTGGATGGCAAACAGGAACGGAAGCTGAAGACCATTGTTCCTCAAACAGATTTAAATATGGTAAGAAACAGGGAATAAAGATTGAATATGTTTAACTCAAAAGAGAATGGAATGATGGAAAAAGTAAACCCTTCCCAAAGAAAGCACAGGAGGAGAGTCTGTGCTGAAATGTCAAGTTTGCTACTGACGAGGACAAAGAGACATCAAACCAGTCAGCACCTAACAATGCTCTGCTACTGAACTTAATACACACAGCAGTAGATCCACCTGTAAGAACAAGAGACCAGCAATCAGCTGAGAACATGTGAAGTTTTCATGCATCTAAATGGCAATTTTGTTTTGCCATTTTTCAACAGATCGTGCAGTTGACTGTGATGCTGGATGTCCTACTGGTACAGCCTGAAAATGCTGATGTTCTGGAGTGTTTTTTCTTGGAAGCTTTGTATTGTTCCTTAGGTGCTTCTCTTCTTGATGCTGGGAGAATGAAATTTGATGAAAACATTAAACGTATTTCCTGCATGACTATTGTTCAGGGTGAGAACGTCCTGGCTAAGCCAGGGGAGCTGCCAGGTAGGATCTTGTCATAATTTAATCTGAATCCCATTCATTGTAATAGAAAAGTGATAGTTTTCATGAGGAGGGTGCTACAGTAGAGGAATTTTGGTTGATGCCTTAGTGGGTTAAATTACTTGTAAATAGAACAAAGTGTTGCCCAACGTGATCTATAACCTTACCCTTCATTTTCATCTCAATGAGATTGTTTTCTTAGGAAATATTTCAGTGTCCTAAAAAAAATTGCAGTTGCTTAATGGTTTGCAGGTCAGCTGCCAACTTTGTATGACTTCCATTTTGATGCATCTCAAAAAAAGTGGGTACCTTGGATGCAACTTGTTCCTGAATATATTCATGATCCTGAAGTGAAATTTCTTGACATTCTAGGTGAGTATAAAATAAAATACAGTGATAATGTGCTTTTAATTCATAATGTGTCACCACTGAGTGCCTGGCACTTAACATGGGACATCCTTTTTCTGTACTGAAGGTCATCTACTCACGTTCAGTTTCTTGTGATGGCACAAATCAGTTTCTTTAAAGTTGTTTTCATAGTAGTTTAGCAGTCATAAAGTTGACGTTTACAGCATTGTGTAATAAAAAAGTGAAAGGATGAAAGCACATTTCAGTTAATAAGGCTTATTTAGCAGCTAATAATGCCTTTTAAAAGCTGGACTAGCAGAAGATTCACAGTTTGCTCTACCCGAAATTCTAGGAAAACATTAGTTCGTGGTCAGATATTCAGTAGATAAAAATTACATTTTTAGGATTGTTATTTGTTGTTACTTCAAGCATTGCCTAATGGTGCTTTTCATAGTTAAAGACAAATTATACACGCTAATTTACGGTGATACTCCAGCAAGCACAGGTTAACTTCACTGTCACAAGACATAAATTTATGATCTCTGAAGTTGCTCCAAATGCAGGTGATTCACATAAAAAAAAATTCATCTCTGTAGAGTTCTGGGAAAATGCTTATGATCCAAATAAATCCTGATTATATCCTTGAAATAGGGATTAAATGGAGCTTAACCAAACCATGACCTTTCTATATGAAAGATAACTTATTTTTAGTATACATATATAGAAGAAAAGATCCCAATGACAAAGACTGCAAAGAGATGGTTAAGCAATTACAATTTTCTCTCAGCATTGTTAGTGAATTGATAATTCAGATTATGTCTTTGTGCAACTGCATGTTATTACCTTGAGAGTGTGTTCCAGCGCTGCTCTATAAACACAAATCCCCCAGCTGTAGTGCATTTTCACTGAGCCAGTGATTGTGTCCCTGCTCTTTTTCAGTGCCCACAGTGGATACCACACGCACTGCTTGGTTACTGGAGCAGATGGTGAAAGTGAAACGCCCAGTTGTTCTTGTAGGTGAATCGGGTACATCTAAGACAGCAACTACACAGAACTTCCTAAACAACCTGGACAAAGACTATAATGTATGTGCGAGGCATTTTGCCCTGTTTGTAAAGCTGCATTTTCATTCTTTGCCCTTGTGTTAAATTTGCATTGTGAAGCCTCAGTCTGTGGGTTGCAGTATTGACTCGGGTAATGTGACTGCAAACTCCAGACCCAAAGTGTGTGACTGATGTGAAAATCCTTCAAGATCAAAGGTATTTTGTCCTCTTTTACCTTGTACAGACTCAATTATGGGAAGTAAAAATATATTATCAAAGTGCTAAGGATGGGCTTACTTTTCTTTGTCATCTGTAGTTCAAGTGAATAATGGTCCTTAACAGCATTTCCTGTATGTCTGACAGATAATATAAAAAATATTTTTGAATGCTCCAGTAAAGAAAAAAAAACCAAACAACAAAACAGGTTAGAATCCATTCTTATAATCTCCTCCTGTTTACAGCTGGTGCTGGTAATTAACTTCTCTTCTCGTACAACATCCATGGACATTCAGAGAAACCTGGAGACAAATGTAGAAAAACGAACTAAAGACACTTTTGGCCCTCCCATGGGAAAACGTCTCCTTGTGTTCATGGATGATATGAATATGCCAAGGGTAAGCTGTCAATAGTTTTGCAAGGTAGTATGGAAACATTTGGGGTGGCACTGATACGGTCCCTGCCTGCACAAATCCAGTGTGCATTTATCTCAGAGAAGAAGCACTTTTCCCATAGGAGACATTGGGATGAGTGTCCACAATCAGTGCCAGAACTTTACAAAGTGTCCCTTAGACCCTGTAATGTTCTCCTGAGTATGGAACCCAATATTCCCACATTTAAAGCAGTAGTTGGTGAGCTGATGTCCTGTGCTTTGATGTATCCTGATTCTTGTGTGTCCTGCAGGTTGATGAGTATGGCACACAGCAGCCCATTGCCCTGCTGAAGCTGCTGCTAGAGAAAGGTTTCATGTACGATCGTGGTAAAGAGATGAACATTAAATTTCTTCGAGACCTGGGTTTTGTTGCTGCCATGGGCAAAGCTGGAGGAGGTCGGAATGAAGTTGACCCTCGATTCATCTCACTCTTCAGTGTTTTTAACATCCCTTTTCCTTCTGAGCAATCACTGAATTTGATCTACTTCTCCATCCTGAAAGGCCACACTGCGGTAATTTCACTCTTTCTAAAGGATTGCTCAACAGGTGTATTGTTTTTAAACAGATGTAACCTTTCTTTTCCTCTTCTGTATCTCAGTGAGTTTTACATTGTTTAGATAAGTTCTTGTGTAATATGTAAACATTCAAGCCAGCAGATCATTTATAAACCTGGAGCTTTTCGTGGGTTGAAATGTGTGAATGATTTGATTACAGTTCCTTTAAGCAAATACATGAAGATCAGAAAACTCTTTCCTGAATGAGTGTGAAAAATGCAATGGACTGCATTACTGGCAAGGTACCTGCAATATTAGATAAGAAAAGAGTTTAATTTTTCTGCTATAGAAATCTTGTAGGAATTCCAGTCACTGAGTTTGATGTTATCTTGTGCACTCAGAAAGTTCCAGAGTGAAGATGGAATTTGCCCTAAATATTCAACTACAGAATGTTCATACTACAGAGAATTTTTGAACAGGTTTAAAAGCTGGAAAGCAGATTGTGTTTAATAGCACTGAGTTCTGTCTGGGAAGTCTCATGAAAACACCTCTTCTTTCTCATGTTTGCAGACCTTTAATGAGTCCATATCAGCCATCTCTGACAAGATTACTCTGTGTACTTTGGAACTTTATAAAATGATTGTTACTGACCTGCCCCCTACTCCTTCCAAATTCCACTACATTTTTAACCTGCGGGATCTTTCCAGGGTCTATAATGGACTTGTTCTTACAGATTCAGAAAGGTAAGAATAGAAAAATTGCCATTAGTGGTTCTGCACCTATTTTTTTTTTTTTTTTTGTGAATCTGAGTGAAATTGAAGTAATTTGCTACAGGAAATCAGTCACATTTGGTCACTTTTCATTTAACCACAATGAGAAATAGAACATCCTAAATTGTGATCTTACTCTTGATGCCAAACACTGATGCATTGGTCTCTCTTAAATAAGATACTAGAGGTAAAAATGCAATCAAGTTATTTATTATAAAAAAACCCCAAATCACAAAGAGTAAGAAGGTCAGTCCAGAATTTGGTCCTTGTTATTAACCATATGGCCTTAGGAATCATGCCAACTCATTTGGTGCAGTCTGATATTTTGATATTATTTCAGGTTTCACACAGTGACCCAGATGGTGAGAGTTTGGAGAAATGAGTGCCTGAGGGTTTTCCATGACAGGCTGATTAATGAAGCAGACAAAGAATTGGTGAGTAATTTCTTTCAGTTTTTTAGTAGTCACTGACTATTATTATGGCAATTAATTTGCAACAGCAACACTATCTAGTGTTGGACTCAGGTCTTGGTGTCCAACTGCAGATTTGTCTAAGCAATATGTTGCTCATTAATTTTAAACACAGCCCGTGGAAGATTTTTTGCCTAAAACAACGTGATGATGGCAGACTAAGAAAGCAGATCTGCAGAAGGAATGGAAAGTATCACTTGGTTTGCCTGTCCAGGAAAATTGATTGGCAAAAGTACAGGTGACAAAGTGTGAGAGAAGTACAGGAGAAAACTCAGGAAATCACTTCAAGTCAGTCATTTTCCTTCAGGAAGGATTGTACCAGAATGTGACTGTACAATCAAGTAGTAAAAAGGATAAAAGCCAAGTTCTTACACAGTGGATTCAGTTCTGGCTGTTAAGCAAATTGGAAAATGCTTCAAATTATGTCTTAAAACACAGAAAAGAACAATGTCAATTTTAAACCCTGAGATTTAAGAGAGAAATTGAGGTGAAGTCTACTCATCCAGAAGCAACTTGCTTTGCTTTGGAAGTTGGTTAAATGAAAAGAGGTAGGCCAAGAAGGCTTCAGATTTTTCTAGTTAAATCTTTCTTCTCTAACATACAAAGATACATCTCCAGCTCCATTTTCACAATGCAGAATATTAATGCAGACTTTGAAACTTTGTGAGAGATCTTTCTGGTGACACATCTATGAATGCTGAAAAGGGAAGTTTATTAATATACTGTTTACACCAATATATGAGAAGGTGTTTTATTTAACAGGCTTCTCCTTTTTTTTTTGATGTTCTGCAGCCAATTGGTTTGAACCATTCTTGAACTACCAATTAGATAATTTTAGATCATACGTAGAACACAGAAGGGGGCTGTATCTTTTTATCTTCTAGTGACATAAGTGTCAGCTTTAAATAAATCAGTATTTGAGCAAGAATCTGCATTATCACCTTTCTAAGTGTTACTGGATTCACAATCAAATGCTTTGTTGTGTTGCCTGACTCATTTAATATCCTTGAAGGTACAAGGCCATATAAAAACCTTGGTGGAAGAGCATTTCCCAGATGACTTGGAGCATGTCATGAGGGATCCAGTTCTTTTTGGAGATTTCAGAACAGCATTGAATTATGCAGAACCTCGTGTTTATGAAGATATCCAAGACTATGATATAGCAAAAGCTCTCTTTAAGGTAGAGTGCCTCAGCTGGGAACTGTGCCTGAGGAACGGGCAGGAACCTGCCTCAAACTGCAGGAAGTCTGTTCTCTTCTGTGTGCACACAGAACTTTATGTGCTTTGATGCCCATTTGGGGTTTGCAATGATGAAAACTGAGGATCTGCAAGAGAGTCAGCAATGTTTCCAATAGTTCATTTTCCCAGAGGAATGGGAAAGGAATAATGCTGCTGAACGGGCTATTTTTGTAATGTTATTAATGATTTCATTGGTCTCCTAGTAACATTCTGTTCACCTTTCTCTGAAGGAGATTTTGGATGACTACAACGAGTATAACATTAAAATGAATCTGGTTCTTTTTGATGATGCTCTGGAGCATTTAGTCCGTATCCATCGCATCATCCGCATGGACCGCGGGCACGCCCTGCTCATCGGGGTGGGAGGCTCAGGAAAGCAGTCCCTGACAAGACTGGCTGCTTATACAGCTGGATGTGAGGTTAGTGACCCTGTGTCTGGGCTGTGAGAAAAGACAAGCAGAGTAAAACTGTGATTGAGATTAAACTGGGGATGGGGGTGAGTAAGTCCATCAAGGCAGGATGAGACTGGCAGCTCTTCCCCGTGGAGAGAAGCCCAGGGGGAGGTGATTGCCAGGAGGTCCGAGGTGATGACAGTGTGTGATCTGGGCAGGAAGCTGCCAGTACCTGAATCTGGGTTTTGGCAGTGGGGAAGGAAAAGAAGGATGGGTTTGGTGATGGACAGACTAATTGTCCTTAACTACTGCTGTTGATACTTACATGTGTTGCAGCAGCATTGCAGTGGTGCTTGAGGAGCCTTGTTGTGTATTATTTCAGAGAGGAAATGTTCCTCTCAGAGGCACTTTTCTTAAAAAGGCTTGGAAGGAAAGAAAAAAAAGGAGGATGAACACAAAGCAATTCTGAAAATGCAAGCCTGCAGGGTGGTACAAATGCACAATTTTATGGATACTTAAACATTTACTGATGACTGGGGCCAAACCAACCCCCTTGATTCAGTCTAATTGAAATTCAGAGTTACCATCATGTCTTGGATCCATCTGTATCTTCTCAGTGTATATTTTCATCCTTAGGTATTTGAGATCATCCTGAGTCGAGGATACGGAGAAAACAATTTCCGAGATGATTTGAAAAATCTGTACCAGAAGCTGGGTATTGACGACAAGTCAATGGTCTTCTTGTTTACAGATGGCCATGTGGCAGAAGAGAGTTTCCTGGAACTCATCAACAACATGTTGACTTCAGGTGCCACTGGCAGCCTCTCTGCTTGTGACTCACAGTCTCACCTGTACCCTTGATACAGCTATTACTGGTTCACCCTGTGCCCTCTGCTGCTTTAGTTACACTTTTCAGTACTGCCTGAAATGGTATTGGCCTTAATAATGGCTTTGTCGAATCTTCTTACAGTCATTTATATGTCTGGAGAGGTTATAGGGTTCATTCATGCTGGTGATGATGCTGGAAGAGTCTCAGATTTCTTCCAAGACTAAGGGAAACTTCAGCTGCATTTGACCACAAACCCACTTGTCCAATTGGCTTTTGAATAGCATTCACCTGAACTGCAGCAACTGTCCATATGTATATTTATGTATATATATCCTGAAATGTAATTTGGTGTTTTCTAGTGAAGGAAGCAGCTGGAAATGAGCAGCAGCTGGCACTGTGTGACCACGCTCTCTATAGAAGTTCCTACACAGTCTGATATGAGAACAGATGAGTTAATTTTATCCCTTTCCTTATTCTGGTTTTCCATGTCCCTGGTCTGTCATTAGGTTATTTATGCAGTATTTGCCACAAGATTGAGAGAATAAAAATGTGAACTGATGGTTCACAGACACTAATGAAGATTTTCTTTGCAGAGTTCTGTGACATTTTGTGTATGTTGCTGAAGCCCAAACAAAAATGCATTAATTATTCCCTTAAATCTTAAGTATGACCTATTTTCCATGAGGGCTATGGGAAGGAGGAGAAGCATAGAGAGATGAATTGGTTCATTCAGAACTACTCAGAAACATTTTTGCAGAATTAGGTTTAAAATTGGTTTCTCATCTGCCCTATCCTCAGCCATATGGTTTCCTCTTACTGGTTGTTCTCACTAGCATTCTTCTGTCCTTATGTTACAGGAATGGTGCCAGCCCTTTTTGCAGATGATGAAAAAGATGCCATACTAAGTCAGATTGGAGAAGAAGCTGCTAAAGCTGACGTGGGCCCAGCTAAAGAGAGTATCTGGCAGTATTTTGTGAGCAAATGTGCAAGCAACCTTCACATTGTCCTGGGAATGTCCCCAGTTGGGGAGGACCTGAGAACGTGGTGCAGAAATTTCCCAGGTATCAACTGTACAGAGTGCTTGGTCCCTTCCCTGTGAAATACAGATTTACAGGCATGAGAGGAATCTCCAGTGGACACTGAGAGATGTCTGGCAGCTTAAACTAAGTAGAGCAGGTTGCATGATTAAGGATTTGCATTGCATGGTTTTTTTCCAGTTAATTACCATATATCAGTGAACAATATTGATTAGCATTTAGCAGATCAGTTCATTTTCCAGCTGAACAGCTGGAAATCAATTGGTCATCCTCACTTAACTGGAAATACACAGCCTTTTTCTGCAGCCTCTCTTCTGTAGCTGGCAGCAGAAAGTGTGGTGAAAAGTCATTATGAAACTGAGATGGTGGGAAAAAGAAACAGTTTTGTATCCATAGCCAAAAAAAGGGCATGGTTGGAGGAACATCCACAGAGAGAAAAACCACCTGAGCCTGGCAGGTGCTGCAGGTGGCTGAAAGGAGTCCTGGGAACAGAAGAGACTGAAAGATGGGTACAGGTGGGAGTGCTCAACCAGGCCCTAAATTACCTTACTGCAGCTCTTGACTGTGTCCTGTAGAGCCTAGGAATGGTACAGTGGGGTTAGCAGGACACAGGGCAAATTATTTACTGTCAAAATGGAAGTGTGGACTTTGTGGTAAATTCTGTTACTAAGAAGGAGTCAGACTAATTTGCAAATTCTTGATGGAAATAAAGTAAATTAGAGGACTGCCTGTCTGATTAGGGGTTAGTTTTACAAAGGAATTTTTTAGATAACACTCTCCTTTTATTTTAAGGTCTTGTCAACAACACTGGTATTGACTGGTTCTTGCCCTGGCCAGCCCAGGCCTTGTGTGCAGTTGCACAATCCTTTCTGGGTATGTAACATGTCAGAATTTCAACCCATTAACCCATGGCATAGCCTGAGAAATGCATTCTTTGCTTTGCAGATATTGAACATTTCACACTTTCATTTCCCATTGTGCTTGTTACCTTTAGTCTAAATGGGTAATGCAAAAACCCAGTCCAAAATGTCACTGGATAGTAGTTTCTTAATCAAATAGATTTTAAAAATTGCTAAAATTCAAGTTCCTAACTCTGCAGACAATGGGGTTTGTCTACCAGGAGATTCCCTTCTGGCTCTGCCCTAGATTTGCTTTTTGCCCCAGAAAAGAGACTTGTTTTGTGCCTGGCTTAGATATACATGAGAAAGATGGTAATTAGTGTACCCTGAAAAAAGCCACAAATCTTTGAATTTTTTTATTTCTTCTGCCCAATTTTAGGAAAAAACCCACGCATCCCACCAGAGAGCTTCCAGTCAGTGATTGATCACATAGTCATGGTGCATGAATCTGTAGGGAATTTCAGCAAGAAGTTTCTGGAGAAACTGAGACGTATAAATCACGTCACACCAAAGAATTACCTTGATTTTCTCAATACCTATGCAAAATTGCTGGAGGAGAAAAATGAGTTCATTTCAGGTAAGGCTATGTAGATGTTTTCTCCTTTTTAATAAGTGATTTAAATATTTGAAAACCAAACGAAGTTCTGGTGAGAATCCCACATATTACCCAGAATATGAAACATCTGTGTTAGCAGTACTATTTCAAATGCTGTGCTGGCACACAGCTGTGGGGCTGTGTTTTGACATTGACCCAAAATCCTGGCTACATGTGAATATTCAGACTCTGTCAAACAATGGGCTCTCCTCAAATCCTTTTGTGAATGAACATGAGCCAGAATCTCCAAACCAGACACTCCTCTGCTTGGGGAAGAGTTGTGGTGAAATCTAATACCAGCATGGCCTCGCTCAGGCCAAGAATTGCTTCCTCAAGCAGCAATTCTTATTCATACTTCAGTGGCACTGAAATAGATGAAAAGGATAAAACACAAACAGTGTAATATGGCAAATAAGTTGTGGCACAGGGCCACTATGTCAGCTCAAGTGACATTAACATCATTTTAGATGGGAGGCTCAGAAAAGGAAAATCTCTCCGTGCACCTCTAAGGATATTTTCTCTTTGTGAGATTGTCTGTTGCTGTGTGTTTGAACACAATCAATGAATCACTGACATTTCTCCCTTTTTTTTTCTTACCTAGCACAATGTAAACGGCTGGATGGGGGCTTAGTTAAACTGAAAGAAGCTGCTGTACAGCTGGCTGAGCTGAACATAAAACTTGCTGAGCAAAAGATTGTGCTCACAGAAAAAACAGCTGCTTGTGAGGCTTTGTTACGAGACATTAAATTAAACACAGAAATAGGTGGGTAGTTTACAACTACTACAAGCTACTACACATTTGCCTGCCCTTGTCTTCTCTTTGCAAGGTATAGAGCATAATGTGGGAAAGGCAGTGGCAAAAAAGGCAACTTCTGATTCAGAAATTCAGTATTAGAGGGAAGCATGGAGGAAAATAGATTGTGCATACCCTGTATGGAACACTAGCTGTTCCTAACCTGGGGACGTCACTGTAACCAGGGGCAAGCTGGCAACACAAAGTTTCTGACTTGATGGTAATTTCTAATTTTCAGCAAAGAGTTAATCTCCATTAGTGTATTAGTGTATGTTCTGTATACAAACTTGAATGATTCATTTATGGTCCTGCCTTTACAATTACTAGCTGAGGAGAAGAAAAAAATGGGTGAAGAAAAAGCTATAGAGATACAGGAACAGAATAAAGTTATTGCTGTGGAGAAGGCAGAGGCTGAGGCAGCACTGGATCAAATCAAGCCTATGATGGAAGCTGCCAAACGGGAGGTGGAGAAGCTTGACAAGGCTGAAGTTACTGAGCTCAGGTGACTCATTTGTATGTACAGTAGCATAAACCCTTGGAACTACACTGAGAGACCCTTGTTTTCTGGGTCTGAGCCTTAACCTCATTTTTCTCACCTACCTGTGAGGGTCAGGACATGAGTTGTCTGGGTACAGAGGTCACAACAGAATGCCCTGGTTCCTAGCCCACGACTTTGCCTTGAGACAGTTCTTCCAGGCCTTTGTTTGCTGTTTTCCCCATCATTCTCTGGCCTGTGTCTGATGCACCAGAACCTGCTCTGGTTTTTGCCTGAACAATGGCTATCCAAACCTGTTCATTCCTCCTCTTATTTTACTGTGTAAGTAGGAACACATAACAGTTATTTTTCAGGGATACTTTCATAGCAAGAAAGTGTATTTCCCTGCTGAATTTAATCCTTCCTGTGTTCTGATAATACATCTCTTTTTTTGAGGATTGATATAAAGACACATCCAGTCTTTGGCTCTTCCTGAAATAGTTGTCCCCAAAATAGCAATGGCTCTCCCTTCCCTGCCACACTTCTTCAGTTTCCTTTCTCTCACAGATCTCTGGATTTTTTTCCAGCTGCTTCACTGCCCTAGGAAAGAATATCAAGGCTCAGTGTTTCAAGCTTTCCACTGTTGAAATCCTTTAGCATTTCGTGGATCAAATGATCTGAATACAATGATTGGTTCTGAGCTTTTGAGTAGTTAGTAATTTATTGTCTGACTTGGGTTATCTTTTTCACTGATGGCTTGTTTTATGTACAAGCTCCTGTATTGCAATGCCTCTCTTAACAGGAAGTACCCATGTTTAACATCATGTGCTTTGTCTCCTTTTTTCTCTTCCACTGTCTCTCTCACCTGTTTTCCAGATCCTTTGCAACACCCCCAAAGCAGGTGCAGGTTGTTCTGGACTGTATTCTTATAATGAGAGGTTACAAAGAACAAAACTGGAAGAATGCCAAAGCAATGATGGCTGACACAAATTTCCTGCGACTTCTGTTGACGACGGATTTTAGGGAAATTCCATGGAGCCATGTGAAAGCT
Source organism: Acridotheres tristis (assembly GCA_037013685.1). NCBI lineage: Eukaryota > Metazoa > Chordata > Aves > Passeriformes > Sturnidae > Acridotheres > Acridotheres tristis. Next base: position 11,645,996 of record CM072902.1, read on the forward strand.
ATGAGAGGTGAATTCCTGTTCTGGGCACTTGCAGTGAATATAGGATATTGTTAATGGGAACAGCCAACAGAGTCTCTTTAATATTCTGACAAATGTTTCCTATTGTCATGACATTGGCTGATGCTGCTGGTAGGAAAAGCTATTTCTTTGAGGGTTTTTCATAGTTATTCAACTCACTTGCAATATTTTTGTGTTTGCTAATGTAGCTCTCTTAAAGAATCTTAATACTACCTGGGCTGAAATGGAAGTTATAAGCAGAGCAGGACTGGGAATGTTAAAGTTTGCTGAAGCAGTGGTGACCTACTGTGATGTAGTTAAAACAGTCAAGCCAAAGGAAGAAAAGGTAAAATATGTTGGAATCAAATTCAGAGAAGGTGAAAACGTGATCCTGATGGAAAAGATAATACTTGACCATTTCATAGACTGACCACTTTTCCTATTGAAGTGCTTAAAAAGTGGTGTTTAGGAGAGCTATTGCAGTAGCAGTGAGGCAGGTTGTCAGTCATAAATCCCTGTATTTGTTGTGTCAGGATGCTGGACTGTGGGTTGTCATCCATGCCAGTGCTTGAGGGATGAGGGAGGAACATGTTCAGTTGGAATTTTGGATTCTAACATTCTTAGAAAAACACAGTTTAGAGCTGTTTACTAAAAACAAACTTTAAAACCCGTGGCATTTGAACAGAGCAGAGGTCAGTAGTACACTAAATCCATGTTTCTTAAGCACAGACCTTTTGATTAGCTTTTTCTAGGATGACTGGAAATTCAGCTGTATTACCAAAGGAAATCTAATGTCCATTAGATGACACTGGGAAATTTTTGTCAAGAAAAGGTTATTATGCACAACTGACTATAGAGAAAGTATATTCACTAGATGATATATCTGTCTAGTGTTGGAGCCTTAATATTATTGTTATTAAGCAGACAAACCTCCCCTTTTTTCAAGGCATGAGAGCCCTGCTGACCTTCAGTGCTTTAATATTCCTTGTGGGTACAAAACTGGGAGATTTCTCTGCTTTGGAACTGCAGTGTCAGACCATGATGTGTCAGTGTCAGTTATTTTGGCTTACACTGTTTATTACCAGAACACTTTGAAAAATACAATATGACCAAAAGAAATGTGAGAACTTAATACTTCTCTCCAAAATCCTTCCATCCTCTGACACTCTTATGTTTCCTTCAAAATGCACTTTAGGTGGCCAGGCTGGAACGGAACTATGAATTAAGTAAACGGGAACTGGAAAAGATACAGGCAGAGCTGGCTGCCATTCAGGAGGAGCTTCAATCTTTGGGGGAAAAATATGAGCTGGCAATAAAAGAAAACCAAAAGTTACAAGAAGAAGCAGAGATAATGCAGAGAAGATTAGAGGCTGCTGACAAGCTCATTGCTGGCTTGAAATCTGAGAATGAGAGGTAAGTCAAGATTCAAAGAGGATCATTTTTGACATCAGAGGTTCATGTGTCAGGGATAAAATCTATCAGGTGGAGACATTTTTGGAAATATTGCTTTCTATGATATTTATTTCTGAGAAGAGCTATTATTTGTTCTGAGCTAATATCCATTAGCTCTTGGAAAATAATTGAGATTAAATGGAAGAAGGTTCAGATCAACTCAGTGTCTGTGGCCACCATAATGGCAAGAGAAAACTGATTCTGAATTTGAGGGTCCATCTCAATCTGTATCTAAAATAGGAGGAAATTCTGCACATAAACCTCATCTTCCTGGTACAGAATCTCCCATATAATTCTATCAGGTGGACAGAGGAATTCAAGGAATTAGAAATACGAAAGGTGAAGTTGCTTGGAGATTGCCTGCTCGCTGCTGCCTTTCTGTGCTATGTGGGAGCCTTCAGCTGGGAGTTCCGTCATGAAATGCTCTATCAAGTGTGGCAAGAAGATATTTTCTCACGAGAAATTCCTGTCAGCCGTCCATTTAAATTAGAGAGCCTCCTGACCAATGAGGTGGAGGTTAGCAGGTATGTCCAGTCAGGAGACCTGGGGACTACTGAATGTGACATTATAAAGTGGGAGTCTGGAGCTGAGTCTGTAGCACAGAATTGGCATTGTGGGTGGAGGTGCACAGCCGTACCAGAGAGAGAATCTTACTTTCATGTCCTTCTGATTAACAGGGGCCATTTGTTGTCACAAGCTCTTGTACTTTATACACCAGAGACATTCATTGAACTTAGACACATGTAATACCATTTCTAGGAAGTTTTTTAGGAGTTCTCTACAAAATATGTTTCCATAACCCAACAGGTGTCTTTTCATTGACTTCAATGGGTTTGGTATTAAACCTAAGCCCGGGTAGCCCATGCATCACCTACCACAGGATTGCTCACCTAAGGCAACAGTCAGTGCTTTGAGTAGTGCAGTTACAGTGAGTCAGCCTGAGCTGTGACACTGCCCCATAATCACATACACTGTGTGTGTGTGTCCTTGTGTGCTCAGTGAGTTGCACCATTTTGCTGACAAATGAAATGTGCTGCTCTCCCATCGAGTTTTCATCCCAGGCTGATCTTTGTTCCATTCTGTTCCCAGGTGGGTTTCTCAAGGATTGCCCCCAGATGAGCTCTCTATCCAGAATGGCATCCTGACAACGTATTCCAGCCGCTTCCCACTGTGCATTGACCCACAGCAGCAGGCGTTGCACTGGATTAAGAAGAAAGAAGAAAAGAATAATCTGAAGGTAAAGTTGGAAGATTGTTTTACCTCGTTACTGATTGTTTTCAAAGCTGCATAAATATCTGTCACCTTGAATGGGGAATCAGTTATGTATCACAGAATTATTGAATGGTTTGGATTGGCAAAGACCTTCTAGTTCCACCCCTGGCCACGTGCAGGGACCTCGTCTTTGGACACTGCCAGGGATGGGACAGCCACAGCTTCTCTGGGAACCTGTGCCAGGGCCTCAGCACCCTCACAGTGAAGGATTCCTTCCTAATATCTAATTTAACCCTGGCCTCATTCAGTTTGAAGCCATTCCCCCTTGTCCTATTGCTAAATCTGCTTGTCAAAAGTCCCTCTCCAGCTCTCTTGGAGCCCCTTTAGATTTTGTAAGGTGCCATGAAGTCTCCTTGGAACCTTCTCCAGAATGAACAACCCCAGCTCTCTCAGCCTGCCTGCACATGCAGAAAGAGTTTAAAAAAAAAGCTGGTGTAGATTGTGATCTCAGCTCCAGGATGAACCTTCCATGTAGGACAATAAACACACTTAGAGGCACAGCTAAAACTTTAAAAGGGTAATTTCCAAATGGAAATTATTCTCAGCTAATCAGAAAAAAATCACCTTTACTTTTTTGTGCAAGTGCAGTTTGTATCATCTGTGTGAGGAAAGACAAAAAGCAGCAAAGAACAAACTTCTTTAGTGTTGGCAGCTACTGCAAAATAATAATGTTCAGCAATATGAATAATAGTTCTCCTTTCATGTTTTCCCATTCTTTTCTTGCAGATGGCTTCCTTTAATGATCCAGATTTCCTGAAACAACTAGAACAGGCCATAAAGTATGGAACCCCTTTCCTGGTGCACAGTGTTGATGAATACATTGACCCTGTGATAGACAATGTCTTAGAGAAGAATGTCAAAGTTGCACAGGGCCGAGCATTCATTGTCCTGGGGGACAAAGAGGTTGACTATGACAGTAATTTTAAAATGTACCTGAACACCAAATTAGCAAGCCCAAAGTTTTCTCCCTCTGTGTTTGGCAGAGCTATTGTTATCAATTATACAGGTAAGCTCGAGTGTGTACTTAATAACAAAGGAGGGATTATGGTGTTGTACAAATTTAGGGCCTGGGTCATTGTCTGAAACATTGAAGAAACTAAGAAATTCATACTCTCCCTTATACTCAGCATCTTATTTAATAGAAAGTCCTTCTCACTTCTCTCTTCTAATCTGCAACTGAGCTAAAAATCTCTTCCTGTACTGGTCAGGTGAGGATGCTTTGGTAGAATTAAGATACACAGTCATTAACCAGGTCACTCTGTTACATTGCTGTAGTTTTATGAGACATTAAATAAGCTGTATAAAAACTGTCCTGTGCTTACAAAACTCTGCTCTGTCCATGTATTGTACCTGTAGTTACACTCAAGGGCCTCGAGGATCAGCTGCTCAGTGTCATTACGGGTTTTGAAAGGAGGGAATTGGAGGAACAGAGGGAACGTCTCATCCAGGAGACAAGTGAAAACAAAAACCTGCTGAAAAATCTGGAAGACACTCTCCTTCATGGACTGTCAACTTCCACAGGAAACATGTTGGACAATGTGGAATTGGTGCAAACCTTGGAAGAGACAAAATTCAAAGCTACTGAGGTACTAGCTCTGGGCTTTTTGGAAGGGTATCTATGAACAGAATGTAGTCTGTCTTCAGGGGGGTCCTTAACAGGACCAAAGTAATGTTTGTTTACAGTTCTAAAGCAAAAGAATTCATCCTTGGAGTTTTGAGGCCACAGCTGGGCAAAGCCACAGTGGACTTGATCTAGTGGTGGTCATAACCCAGCTTTGGGCAGAAGCTGAACTAATACTATTTCCATTATTTTTTCATAAATTTTTGCCTTTACTTTTGATAAATATACAGATGGGATTAATTTTATCTAACTTTTAATTTTTTACAATTTGTACAACTTCTTTTGAGTTACCTGCCCAGATTCCCTCTACAGTCACACAGAGAGGCAGGCAGTGAGCAGCTCTGATTACTGTGATACAATAGATCCACTCTGGATCAGCACAGTAATTCCAGCTGTATAAAATCCCTGTCTGCCCAGGTGATTGAGAAACTGAAGCTGGCTGAGACGACGGCAGCAGATATCGACCTTCTCCGAGATGGCTACAGACCAGCTGCCAAGAGAGGGGCCATTCTCTTCTCTGTGCTGGCTGAAATGGCATTTGTCAACATCATGTACCAGTTCTCACTGGTCTCCTTCTTAGAGGTTTTTGGGTTCTCTCTTCGGAAATCCATGCCCAGTCCTATTCTTCCTAAGAGGTTAAAAAACATCATGGATACACTGACTTTGAACACCTATAACTATGGCTGCACAGGTTAGTGCTGTTTAACCAGGGGCTGAGACTCTCTTGTACAAATAAAGGTGAAGCCCTGACTTCATTTGGTTCATGTTAAAGAAGTAAGTTACCAAGCAGGGAATTCAGTGATGTTCAGGTCTCAGCACTGATCCTGCTATTTCTGTTAGAAGGAACATTGCACATTACCCATGTAAGTCTTGCAGAAATGTTTTTCTTAACACAGTTACAAATGGTAAAGGCAGTCACAGAGCTCACAGGGGCTGTATTGACTCTTCAAGCCTGATTCAATGCCAGCTTTGGTCCCTCTGATTACAGAATTCATAGCATTGTTCAGGCTGGAGAAGACCTTTAGGAATGTCAGTTCCAGCTATCAACCAAATGATCTTTGTGGGGTGACCAGATCATAGAATCACAGAATGGTTTGGGTTGAAAGAGACCTTAGGAATCATCTGGTTCCAATCCCCTGCCATGGGCAGGGATGCCACTCACTAGGTCAGGTTGCTGAGGGCCCCATCCAAAATGGCCTTGGGCACTTCCAGGGGTGGAGCATCCCATCAACCCCACAACAGATGCAGGATGTGCACTGAAAATTGCTCCAGTTCCACAAGCTTTAGCAGCTGATTTTTGAAAATGTCCTTTTAACATAGGCTTGTTTGAGAAGCACAAGTTACTATTCTCCTTTGATATGACTGTCAAGATAGAACAAGCTGAGGGCCGAGTTCCACAAGAAGAATTTGAGTTCTTTTTGAAAGGTAAAGTGAATATTTATATATAAGTTTGTAGCTCTATGCAGCAATAGCTGAAAGGTCTTTTGAAGATAGATCTTTGACTAGAGATGATTTACTATGATCCAGCACTTCCAGAAGGGGATCTCTGTCACTAAGGAGAGTTGCACTGTGTTGGGTTGCACAGACTGGGGATCCTGATATTTCTATTTCACATTAGCTAATTGTTAGGATGTTACATGAGGAAAATAATCTGTAGTTATTTTCTGACTATGTTACAGTTATTTTCTGACTACGTTGTAGTTATTTTCTGACTGTGTAAACATAATTTTAGAAATGTTTGCAAAGATTAAACTCTGGCTTTTGCAAGCACTTGTGAAATGCCATCTTTCCTTCAGCAGACCAGTCTAATCTTACAGTGCTTCCAGGAACAAATTTCCCCTTGGTTCCTCTGTGCAGAGGGACTGCATGTGTGGTGCTGCATTGGAGGATTTCTGACATGGACACTGACTCTGGTTTCTGGATGTGCCCAGGCAATATTTCCCTGGAGAAGAGTGCCCGAAAGAAACCGTACACTTGGCTTCCAGATCAAGGCTGGGAAGACCTAATTCGCTTGTCTGAACTATTTCCTGAGAAATTTGAATCTCTTCCAGATGATGTGGAAGAAAATCCAGATGTATGGAAAGATGTACGTGCTTTTTTTGCAGTGCTGTTTTCTCTCCTAGCTTTTCATCTGGTATTAAATGTTCAAGTGTGATGCAATGTGTCACAGCACTCCACAGGGGAGATGTCCCTGTGGCCTTCTTCCCTCAAGGCCTTTCTTTGCTTCTTGACCTCAGTTAGTGAGTGACTTATTTGCAGAAGAATTAAGGATTATGTTATTTAAAAAACAAACCAAAATAATTTCCCTGGTATACCGTAGAATTTTTATTTGTCAGTCAAATGCCTTAGAGAAGTTATTTACATTGTTGAAGTCAGTGGAAATTTTCTGTTCATTTTGACAGTCAACATTTCAGTGGTGTTTTTGTGCTGCTAAATTGTGCTTTGATCTTCTTGTGGCAGTGAACTCTATAGGCTATTGACAAAAACCGATTTCCTTTGTTCCTCCTTTAGCTTCATTCCATGTCTTCTTGCTTTGCAAGCAATCTGTTAATACCTTTTTGCTTTTGATGCTATTTTCTATATCTTAAGAGAATTAGTTGACATAAAGTGAAAGTACAAATGTGTTTCTGGACTTCAACAATACATACTGAAAAAAGTTGGATTTTTCACGTCCACCTGAACTTTTAATATTTACTTGCAGCTGATTGACTTTGTTTTTGTTGTGTCTCTTGACCCCTCATTCATCAAATTGATTTTCTCTTTCCTAGTAATTTCCCTGACAGAGCCCCTGGATTCATTTGCATTGTGTGCTGTCTTTTCTTGTCAGTGGTTCGACACAGATGCTCTGGAGCAGATCCCACTGCCCATGCACTACGAGGGCAATGTCACAGCCTTCCAGAAGCTCCTCCTGCTGCGGTGTTTCCGCGTGGACCGGATGTACCGGGCAGTGACCGACTACGTGACAGTGACAATGGGCGAGACGTGAGTCACTGTCCTGTCCCAGACCCCAGCCACAGCACTCACACAGAGCTGGAGCTGCAGTCAGGCCACAGCACTCACACAGAGCTGGAGCTGCAGTCAGGCCACAGCACTCACACAGAGCTGGAGCTGCAGTCAGCTCTGGCAGTGCTGCTGTAATTTGCCTGGAGAGCAGAGCAGGGCTTGTGTCTCAATGATTTCCATGTGCAGCCCGCGGTGAGCTTTGTGTACGAGGCTCTGTTCACACGTGGCTGCTGCTCTGTGCAAATCAGCCAAATTATTGGGTTTGTCCCTGTGCCAGGTATGTGCAACCCCCCGTGATCAGCTTCGATGCCATCCTGCAGCAGAGCACCCCTTTGTCACCTGTGGTTTTTATCCTAAGTCCTGGCTCTGATCCTGTCAGTGACCTCATGAAACTGGCTGAGAGGACAGATTTTAAAGCAGATAGACTCAAATTCCTGGCCATGGGACAAGGCCAAGAAGAGGTAACTTGGATGGGAGGGTGGGAATGTGCTGTGTGCAATGAGTGTGAATTGCAAGCCATGCTCCTAATGCTCTGGGACTGATCAAATTTCCTTTCCATAGGTCTGCTCCATTTTAAATGGAGTTACCTCGTGGTTCTGACATAAATTTGTCGATTTAGGAATAACATTTTACTGAACATGAAAGAGCCCATTTGGCTGACTGGCTGCTGTCCTCGTTTGGGTGAGGGTAGATCCAGAATCAGATTTTCAGCTGTTAAAAAGTAAAGATGAGAAGATGTTGCTATGTATGGACATGAGGTGGTTGGAGGTTAGAGTGTTTGCTACCAGGAAGTTCTCCTGCTGCTTCTACTGCCTTCCCTGTGACTTTCCTTTTTGTTATGGACACTAAGGCAGGATGCCCAGAACTTAACAGCTGATTGAATTTGCCATGATTTCAGTCAGTGGGAGTACTCCTGTCAGACTCATTTAGACCATCCCTTTCCTAGCAGGAAGACCCAGTGCACGAGCCCATCAGAGGCAGTTTGTTCTCAGGGTCAAGGGACAGTTACAGATGGTTCTCCTCCTGTCCTCAGATCGCTTTGCAGATGCTGGAGGAAGCAGAGGTTCATGGACAGTGGCTCATGTTGCAGAACTGTCACCTTTTGGTGAAGTGGCTTGTCCATCTGGAAAAGGCCCTGGAGAAAATTACAGAACCTCACGAGGACTTTCGCCTCTGGCTGACAACTGACCCAACTAAAGGCTTCCCAATTGGGATCCTGCAGAAAGCCTTAAAGGTGGGGAAACCCCAGCCAGGAGGGCATGTCCTGGCACTGGCACTCAGCAGAACAGGCTGGCTCTGGGAGGAACCTGAGCTGAGTGCAGCACACTGGGCCAGGCTTGTGAACTCACTTTTTGTCTTTATTTAAGCCAAATCCTTTTTTCATCATCCTATTTATTTTACTGGCGTGTTTCCTTTGGGTGAAAACTGTTCAGCAGTTATTTCAAAGCAGAGGTTTGTGAGTAAACCTGGAAATGTGACAAATGGTCTTTAGATTTAAATGCTGCCACAAGTGAGGAGTACCTGGAGATAGAAATAGCCCTGTCAGCCCTGATGCTGCAGTGCAGAACCAAGGCCTGTGTCAGACTGGCAGTGCCAGTGGAGCAGATGTTGGAATAGGATAATGGTTTCCAGCTGCTACTTCAGCCTTTATCACTAAAAGCTCAGCTGATTATTTTGAAGGCACAGGCTATGATTCTGCCCTAATGTTCTTTTCTGTGGCTGCTTTACTGCTGTTGTGGTGCCCTGTCCTGTGAACATCATGATTTCGTTTCACAGATTGGAAAGCAGAGGCTCAGTGGCAGTGGCAGCTCTGGGCTGTTCTCCCATTCCTGCTGCAGTGGGAAGGGAGCCAGAGTGGATCTTAAAGGCTGCAGATCTGCACTTTGTGGGTCTTGCCAAGAGCAGTGAGAACTGAAGTTTTAAAGACCTTTGAAAAAGCTGCCAGGAAGCAGCTCTGGCAGTTTGATCAGCATTAAAGCCACATTGTTAAAGCATCTTACTGTGGGGATATAGGGCACATTAAAATGTGTAAAGTACTGGTATTTCAGTAAATTAGATCTTGAGTATGAGAAGTATGAGAAATATTAATGTCTTACCAATAACATGACTAATTCCAAAATAATATCGAGTTCTCTTTGCATAGGTATGTTTATATTGATAAATTTAAAAGGTCTGTTTCATGTCTTTACTTAAGAAAAAATCCATTATTTGATAGGCATTTGGAAAACAACTTAAAATGTCAAGCTTGCATTGTATAGCTTACTTAATGTGATATATTTACAACTTATTTCCCTCAAGTTATCCAGTAATTGATGGCTTCCCTAATTATTTTGTTAGGTTGTTACAGAACCACCTAATGGTCTGAAATTGAATATGAGAGCCACCTACTTCAAAATTCCCCCAGAAGCCTTAGAGCAGTGCCCACATCCTGCCTTTAAATCCTTAGTCTATGTCTTGGCATTTTTCCATGCTGTGGTTCAGGAGAGAAGGAAGTTTGGGAAGGTTGGCTGGAATGTACCATACGATTTTAATGAATCTGATTTCCAGGTAAGAAAACAATTGCAGTGGCTCTTATATTCCTGAGTAGCTCAGACTACTTTTGAAAACACAGAATTTATCTAGCTTTAACCTTTCTCACAATTAGATTTTACTTAATATTTTTTTCTGCTTCTGTGGAGTCGTGTAGACTCCTGATCTTCTATAATGTCAATTTGAGAGGCTAAAAATCAGATTCCTAATCTTTCATGTTTTTATTACCTCTCTCATGGGTTTCTTTTCATAAGAGGATTTATACTTAACTTTTTAATTATTTCAGAAAGAAGTAATTGTTAATTTTCAAACAAGAACTGCATTAAATAAAACCTATGAATATGTATATCTGATTTATGAATCTTAACTCACATGTTCCAACAAATTCATTAGGTGTGCATGGAAATCCTTAACACATACTTGACAAAAGCTTTTGAACAAAATGATGATCAAATCCCTTGGAGCAGTCTCAAGTATCTGATTGGAGAGGTGAGTCATACAATGCCACAACAATTCAGATGAATGAAGTTTCCTTTCTGCATGGGCTGCATCAAGTAAAGCTGGAATATTTCCTGAGCAGGTTTGAAACTCCAGTGTAGCCCTGAGCAAGGGCCTTAATCTCAGTCTCAGGGAATTAGGGCCACTGTGTGCAGCTGCACAACAGGGAGTGATGGTGCTTAATTAATTCTGAGAGGGCCCTTGGGACCCTGTGCTGGAAGAGCACAGTTGGAACCTGGGGCATCACTGGAGCTGTACAAATGTTGTGTTCTCAGAGCTGGTGCAGCTGCCCTGCACTGGCAGCTGCTGCAACATGAAGTCCTGCAGGAAACACTTACTTTGCAGCACTGGATCCCTGCTGAGCACGAGCTGGTACCTCAGGAAGGTACCACTGCACATAAATCATCCTGATGGGTCAATTAGGACCAGCTCTCTCCAGAACAAGACCAAATATTTCCTTCCTGTCCCCCTGAGAGGGGACTGGAGATGTCCTTGGGATCCGTAAGGGAGACAGTGTTACACCACAGCCACTGCAAAAGCAAAGAGCATTTTTGACCTTTCAGTGATTTTTTTAAACTGCATTTTGTGCTCCAAACGCCAGTGCTGTAACATTGATGTCCCTGATTTCCAGGTCATGTATGGTGGGCGTGCAATCGACAGCTTTGACCGGCGCATCCTGACCGTGTACATGGATGAGTACCTTGGGGATTTCCTGTTTGACACATTCCAAGTGTTCCACTTTTACAAAAGTGACACAGTCGATTATAAAATTCCAGAAGGGAAGGGAAAAGATGACTTTGTCGGTAAGAAATGCTTCTCCTGCTACATTTAAAAAAAAAGAGTCTGCTTCCAGTGTACATTGTCTCCATACATTGCTGCTGGGTGTGAACAGAACACCGGGCACTGCTGGTGTATGGATTGCAGGGTTACAATCCTTTGCTTTACAGGAGCAGTCCTTTGGAATATGAGCTTGTCACTGAGCTCCTCGGGTCTTAAACAATAACCAAAAAATAGCCTAAACCACAAAACCTCAGTAAAGCAGCATGGTAATTTTGTTAAATGATATATTTCTGTGGGGGAGTCTCTGTGTGTTTAGAAGCGTTTATTTGATCGGTGCATTGCTCCAACACCAGGTTTAGCATTTGATTTTTTTATTTAAGCAGAGCAACAGCAAAATTGCTGTGATGTTCTGGGTTAGCAGAGTTTCTGTGGTTGTATTCCAGAGGCCATAGAAGCTCTGCCACTTTCCAACACCCCCGAGGTCCTGGGCCTTCATGCCAACGCCGAGATCGGGTATTACATGCACGCAGTGCGGGACATGTGGGGTCACCTGCTCGACCTGCAGCCACAAACGGGTGCGTGCCCTGTCTGAACTGGGTTTGTGAACAGGAAATCTCCAGGGGCGAGTGCTGGGGACAGTGACAGCAGCCCCTGTGCGTGGGGAGTGATCCTGGGGCTCTGTCCCAGCCTTGGGGAGCAGAAGGAGCAAAGCCACTGCAGGGCTCAGCTGGGAGCAGCTCAACACCTGCCCAGAGGCACAGCTGGAGACATGCAGGACTGTGGGCAAATGTCAGAGCAGAACTGGGGGGAGACTGATGCCAGAAGGTGACTCAGCTCTCCAAGCTCTCAACCTTCTCTCAGATTTAGTCTCACTGAAATTTTTTTGTTTCAGGTGAAACTGGTGCAGGAATTAGTAGAGATGAATATATTGCAAATGTTGCCAAGGATATAGAAAACAAATTACCTCAAGTATTCGATCTTGACCACATACGTAAAAGTTATGGAGTAAACATCTCCCCTACGACTGTGGTGCTGTTGCAGGAACTGGAACGTTTTAACAAGCTCATCGTTCGAATGGGAAAGTCGTGTGCTGAGCTACAACGTGTAAGTAAAATCACAGCAGCTCGAAGGGACAGCTGGGCTGTGCCTGCCCTCAGAAACTTTACCGTTGTTGCAGGCCTTGGCTGGGGAAGTTGGAATGAGCAGTGAACTGGATGATGTGGCTCAGGCTCTCTTCAATGGGCAGATTCCTGCGATCTGGCGGCGGCTGGCCCCCGACACCCTCAAAACACTTGGGAATTGGATTATTTTCTTTAGAGCTCGATATGAGCAGTACACCAGCTGGGTAAGCAAGTGCCTCCAGAAAGGCTTTTGTTTTGTTAACCTGCATGATGTGCTGTGCAGGCTGGTGCAGAAGCCAGTGAACACTTCAGGTAAGTTCCTGAACCAGTGCCATCATTGCATAACTGTAGATGCAAGGCAGACTCACCCCAGCTCCTCTCTAAGGGCAGTGTAGGGTGAGAACCAGGTCTGCCCTTCACTGTCTGTGGTTGCAGGTCAGTGAGGGTGAGCCTGAGGTGTTGTGGCTGTCGGGCCTGCACATTCCTGAGTCCTACCTGACTGCTCTTGTTCAAGCTACCTGCAGGAAAAACAGGTGGCCCCTGGATCACTCCACCCTCTACACTGAGGTAACAAAGTACAGGAAAGCAGAAGAGATCACAGAATCCATTCAGGGTAGGTGTTTTCACAATTCTTTGGCAAAAAAGTAGTTAATTGGTGAGAGAAAGAAATTGCTTGGCACACTAAATTACTTTGGTTAAACCTTGGCAGGCATTTGCCCTGGGTTTGCATTTCACAGTCCTCATGATTTCCAGCTAGGAAGTAACTGGGTTCTGGTCCTGCAGAGCTCCTGTGTACATGAAGCTCTTCCCATCCACAGGCAGGGATTTGAACTTACAACTCCCTCTTGCTTGCTCCCTATATATTTATCTGTATATCTATATATAGACATATATCTGTATATATTATGTGTGTATATATATATATATAATATATAAAATGTGTGTATATATGTATATACATATATATGTATGCGTGTGTATATGTATATATATATCTCACACCTATTTATGTGTGTGTGTGTGTATATATATATATATATATATATAAATACACTCTGATTTCTTTATGCTTAGAATGTTACCAATCCCAGCAGGCTTGTAAAGATCTGCTTGCACCACAAATAATATACTAAAATCTACTTAAGCAAAAAATACCTATAAATATATATAATTTATTGTGTAAATATCTCTTTATGAGCTCTCTTATGACTAGCACTGCTCTAATAACTAAATATAAGAAACTGGGTGCAGGGAACAGCTAAGCAAGGCTCTTATTGGGAACAGATGAGGAAAAAAGTATCTTTGGTTTTTGTTTTTTTTTTTGTTCAAGCTAAATGCTGTACTTGGTATTTGTACCAGAACAACTGTCCTGACCCTTCACCTGCTCTCAGTGACCCAGTGATCAGGCCCAGGGGAGTTACAAAGCTCTCTGTGACTTGGGCAATTGGAGGGCAGCAAATCACGTTTATTCCTGCTACTGTTCATCATGTGTAGTGCAACTGAGACAATTTAATTTGATTTCCTAATACAGTGGGATGATAAAAACAAACCCTGTGCAGCTGCAGTTGGAAATGTAGTGTGTTTGTGATGACTGTAGTGCCCAAAACAGGGACTGCAGGAACAGTTACCTTAAAAGATCTCCTAGATCTTTTCCAGGAGCTCAGTTGACCCAAATGTTGCATTTTCTGTCTTTGCAGGCTGCTATGTTTCTGGTCTGTTCCTGGAAGGAGCAGACTGGGATGTAGAGCAGGGCTGCCTTATCCAGAGCAAGCCCCGTGTCCCCGTGGTGGAGCTGCCCATCCTGAGGATCATCCCCATAGAAGCACACAGACTCAGACTCCAGGTACAGCTCCTCAGAAGCTGCATTTTATCATTACCATTTCCATATAAAGCACCTGGTTTAACACTTCTTACACTACCCATCACTACAGTTTTTTTTCTCCTAAGGGGGTTGATGCATTTGTTGCCTCTTTTCCCTTCAGGCACTCTGGGACAGGGATCTTGTGACACTCTCACATTCCCCCCACTCTTCCAATTATTTCCCATCCCCAGTAAATGACATAAAGGACATTTAGATTTTCTGGGTATTGGCTATTTAAGACCTCTAACAAAAGCAGTGAATGTGTGAAGCCAGTCCTGTCTCCTGGAGGCCCTTGCTGTCTGCTCAGTGTCCGTGCTCCTTTCAGAACACGCTCCGGACGCCGGTGTACACAACGTCCATGCGCCGCAACGCCATGGGCTTCGGCCTGGTCTTTGAAGCTGACCTGTACACTACCAAGCACATTTCCCACTGGGTCCTCCAAGGTGTGTGTCTCACCCTGAATGCTGAATGACAGTCAGAAATAGGCACTGTGTTCTTCCCCCACAATGCAACCCTTCAGAGGCGCAGGGAAAAAATCTTCAACCCGGGCAGAGATTTGGCACCGTGGGTGGGGTGGTGTTCACTTAGGCACACTTGACTTTAGTTAGTATTAGTTTGGTTGTATTATACTCCCAATAAACATGTTTGAAGAACAGAGGTTGTGGTAGTTTGAGTTTCCTTTTGGAACAGCTCCAAGCCAGTCTGTGGCTGCAAAGAGAGAGTAAGTTGGTCTCGCACACACAAAGACTAAGCTTTGCCTGGATGGTTGTAAGAAATGTCTTTAATTGCCCAAAGCATCATTTCTGCACTGCCTGGAAGCGGTGCCTCCCACCAGCCTCCAACAAGTGGCAGGGTAGGTCATTCATACAACACATGACCATAAAAATATGGTGCCAACAACCAAAGTAACCAAACCAGCTGCTGGTTAATGCAATACACGTAGAAACAGTAAACCTCAGAGTGCCAACCTTGCTTTAACCAACCCCTTTCTGGCAACACAGCTTTTCCCTATCCCTCCCCACCACTTGTGAAACCAATTCCTACCACAGAGCCAGCAAGGCGCGAGGCTGAGGCGGGTCTGGGGCTCGGGGACAGCGAGTGACAGAGGGTGCAGAGGGCAGGCAGAGGGCAGAGCCTTGCCTGGGATCAGCCCTGCTGGAAGGGTCATGCTGCAGGAATCGAGCGGGACCACAGGCGGGAGAAGAGCTCTGCCAGCCTGCCAGGGCCTCTGCTGGGGACGCTGACAGTGGTCCAAGGCTCCGGAGGGAGACACACACCAACACAGCTGCAGAAAAAGCTTACAAGGGGCAAACTACAGCTGGCGAGGGGAGGGAACAGGGCAGGCAGGGATCCTTCATCAGCTGTCACAGAGAATACACGTTCCAAATTTTTAAAGGCACATCATAAGCTTAGCAGCATTTGGGAGCCAGTGTTTCTTGCTGGTCCTACTCAGAGGCTGCAGACAAGAGTGAAGCAGAGGTGAACTGAATGTAAGAAAAATGGACAAACTCGTACTCCTGTCCCCAAACTACATCCCTCCCAGCTCCCAGTATGCCTTTCTTTCCTAGAAAAAAATAATAAAAAAAAGAATCAAGTAGTCTTAACAGCTGCTGGGTCTACCTGCTACTTGCTAAAAAGGAGTAGGGGAATCTGGTCAAGTGCAAGGCGAGTCCATCCCAATCCACAAGGACAGAAATCAAGGATGCCAGGTTCTCCTGTATGAATCGGTTACATCACTTAAAACTAAATACTCACATTTTAGAGGGGCAGCTCAGGTTTCTAGGCTGGCAGCAGCCAGCACTGTCTGATGATGCCCAGAACAAGACTTAAGATTTTCAGGGAAAAAAAAAAATTTAAAAAAAAAACCTTTACAAAAAAAGTGCAGGTTAGAGCATAAAGAACCATTTCCATATTGGATAGCCAGTTACATTTCCTCCCTGGAAAAGGAGCTCTGAGCCAGTATGGAAGGTGCTACAAGTGCAGTGTACTGACTAGCAGAAAATGTGTCGTGAAGCCATTTGATTAAAAAAAACCCAAAACAATCCCCACAAATAACCCAGTGTTCATACTCTTCCTATGAGGGTCATTAACCCTTTAAATGGTGCTTCCCCCACCCATATTTTACTTAAAGCCACAAACCTAAGTATTTAGGATTAATCAAGTAGTGATTTCTGGGACTCTGGGGACGTCCTTAGGTCTTTAAAGTGAACATACACGTGCCCAACTTTCAGTGCTGCTGTGAGAGCGGCTGTGGCAGAGGTCAGTGCCAGCTCTGGAGTGCTCACACACACTGTGGAGACAAGAGAACCCCTGCCAGGTCAAAAGTTAGCAGCCAACACCTGTGGCTGCAGTGTGAGGGAGGAGTGTTCTCTCTGAGCACTCACTAACGCAGCCCTGTGCCTTTGTCCACATGTGCAGTTACACTAAATGGAGCAGCACTTGGAAGCAAGCGGTCAGGTCCCCCTGATTTGGCCACAGCATGGAGTGGTTATATACCTTGCCATATGAACACAGTCCTAGGAGGTTTCGTTAGAGCAAAATGTATTAATGATGTACCCGGGAGGAGTTTGGCATGCATGGGGCATCAAAAGAAACTTCACCGCAGGTGCTATTTACCCTACAGGCTCACAGTGCATAACCAGCACAGACCAGCGCTTCCGTGGTGTACTCAGACAGTTCTGTCTGTCCCCGAGTGCTTTCTGACCACTTTGCTCCCGTGGACCTGATCCACTGCCAGGCTCTCCACGTCCTGCGGCTGCGCGGGCGCGGCGTGGTGGATGCGATGAGCCACCCCGATGTGCGCCTTGTGCGGCTTCTCGCGGGCGGGGCTGTGCGACTCGCCGGGCGCGCGATCCGAAGGGATGGGCGGAATCACCAACGGCCTCTCCTTGATCAGATGCACCTCGGCCGTTTCCCTGGCCAGCAGAAAGGGCGTGGGATCGGGCATGGCATCCACGGGCTCCCGCAGCACCAGCTTGCGGCTCTCCGACCCTATTCTGTAGGCCTCTTCGAACTCGGGGTTCAGCGGTGTGGACAGGCTCTTCTTCATCCTGCGCCGCGGCGTCTCGGGCAGTTTGTCCTTGGGAGGGGAGGGTTTGTAGCTGGACAGCACGGGGCTGCCGGACGGGGTCCCCTCCGAAGTCCCGCTGGCACTCATCAGCTTCTTCTTGGCCGCATGCAGCTGAGAGGTCAGATAGGCAATCGTGCTCGCTCTCTGCTCCAGTTCACTGGACAACATATTGAGCTTATGGCTTTTCATTTTTAACTCTTCCAAATACTTCTTTTCTCTTTCTTTAATAGTATTTTCCAGCACCATTATCATTGCGTTCTTTTGTTCAAGTTCTTTCAACAATTCACTGTTTTCAGCCTCTTTGATTTTCAGCTGAGCTTCAAGATCCTTGCACTTACTTTTGAGTTCATCACTTCGTGAACTGCCACTGTCTAGAACAACAGAAGAAGCAGAAGTGTTTCAAGTTAACAACAGCCATTATGTAGAAGTGCAATAGGGTTCCCCTGCCATCCCTAAGAGGAATCCAAAAAACTACCTTCAGCTAATCCTCATCCCACACCATCCCTGATCCAGGGGGTTAACTTCAGGGAATTATCTTATTCCTGCTCATAATACATATAAAAGAACTAGGATCTAGTGTATACATACACACACACACACACATATATATTTATAAATAAAAGCTTTGTGGTTAATTACAGCACCAGCTCAGCTAAGTTTTAAAAATAGTCTCACTCTTCTGCCCCTAAAATTTGGGTCCTGTGTTCCCATATAGCAAGCAGGGAACTGTCTAGTGGAGTCAGCAGTTCCAGGTGCTATTCCTGGATCTTTCACAGATTTCCTGTGTGACCTTGGGAAAGAACTTTTGACATTTATTTCATAAATAACTAAGTCTGGAGAGTAGAAAATATAAACATTGAAAAAGATTAGTAAATTGAACATGAACACTAAAAGAAAAATGCCATGTATTCCTTACCTGATGAGTCTGAACTCTTTACAGTCAGCTCATAGGTTAAATCTGGGGAAAAAAAGTTGTTTATTTTTGTTAGAACATCATCATGGAGCCCATATATCACCTAGTGAGCAGATTTACAATGATAGCTTTCAATAAATACAGAATTAACTCCTCCCACTGCCCAAAGCAAGAATAAGAGATTCACTACAAATTACCAAATACGTACAACTGAACTATCAGCTTTTTAAAGAACAAATAAAAAAACCTGGCTTTGATCAACCAGTTTGCCATGAGATACAATCTGAAGACCCTAAATCCACCCTGCTGGTGGGCTTTGGTGCTGAGGTTTCAGTGCTGAGTGGAAGCAGCCACTCCATGACCAGGCACCTGTGCAGCGCTGCTGCAGCCGGCGCAGCTCCGCGTGCAGCCCCTTCAGGGTGTTGGCGTGTTCCCGCTGCAGGAAGAGCAGGTTCTTCTGGGCACTCTGCAGCTGGTACTCCAGGGTGGAGGTGGCCATCCTGACCCTGCCAGGGAACACACATGGAATTGTGATGGTGAGTTACCTTGCACATATAGGGATCCTCCCTGTGCAGCCAGGATCGCCAGGAATGGCTGAATTCTACTGTTAATGCACGACTGATGTGCGATCATCAAATGTCACGAAAGGTTTTTCTGCTTTAGGACTATTTCAATTACAAGTGCTCTAAGTTCACCAAAAGCCTAATTATACTGTAGGCTGGAGCAGGGAACCCATTGTTTGGAGTTAACACATTTAAAGGATTAACTTCAGACAGTCTAAGTCATTAATCTCGTTACAAGTTAAAAGCAGAACTCTGAGGAATGGGCTACTGTGTCCGTCTTGCTGAGGGTTTCCACTTACCCCATGGGACACAGGGATTGGTAAAATCCTTGGCAAGTACAAGGAAGAAAGCACTAAAATGCAGCAGCTCTAAGGAAAAAGGCAGAGCAGGCGTCTGAGCACAGCCAGGCTGGTGGCACTGCCGTGGATGTGGCTGCCATGGGTGCCTGAACTGAGATGTGGCTGCTGGGACCAGCACAAGGAAAGCTCCAGCTGCTCCTGAGTTTCCTCAACACAGGGTCCAAGGACACAGAACAAGACAAGGACGGTGCTTCACTCAAAGAGAAAACAAACAGATTTTTCTTGCTGAGGTTACGAGTACATGGAAAGCTGTTACACCACTGGGTTTCCCCTACAGAACAGCCTTGGCTACAGCAGTGCTCACACCCAAAGACAGACACAGTTAACAGAATGATGCTGACAGACATCCCTGGAGACCCCTGTGCTGCCAGTGTTGTGACTGGTCCTGATAAGGCAACAATGGATACAGTAGGAAAGGCTAAATTCTGTTATATGTGTAGAAACCATTACAGTAATTAGGTTACAAGGATAAGTGAGGAGTCAGAACTCCTGCCGCCTGGACAACCACCTGCAGTGGCATTGCAACCATGCCTGAAATTATGGGACCACACCCAGTGTCCAAGATGGACCTTAATGGGTTTGCCTTGGCATGGCAAGTGCTCTCCATTGGGACTCTTTGCTATGGAGTTCTTATGGCAAGAATTTTTTTCTACCAATTTAAAACTGGTAGAGCATAAGCTCAGAGCAAGTGACACACTTCTGTTATTCCTAAACGTATCACAGCCCTGTGTTTAATTTTATATTTTTATTCCCCAAAAGAACACCAGGCTTGGTACTCCTGCACCTTTAGTGATGCACTAAAGCACCTGGGGATGTGATGTAGAAATCACACACACACAGAGCCCTCCTGATTTCATCAGTGACCTGAACTGACTTTGTCTTCTGTTGATTTATCCCTACAGAAACAAATATTTGATTCTAAAAAAATAAAAGGAAGGTGTGAAAGATGTTAACAAATCCACTTTGTGCAGGAGCCAAACAGCCTGGTTACCCTGTAACAGAGATCAAGGATTAAGTTCAGTGCCCAAGAATGTGGGTAGCAGTGCCAGCTGTGCTTTGTCGAGTGAATGGGTTATTCTACAGTTACCATGATTAGCAAATAAGCAAAAATTATGGACTAAACACATTTTAAGAAGAGATTTCTAGGGTAGTTAAACAAATTTTGCAACACCCCATCACTGCCACAATGGTGGTTCCTCACAGCCACAGTGCTGGAGGGCTGTTGGAAGGGGCACTACACAGTCACAGCAATTACTGTGGGGCACCATTATTTCTGAGGAGTGAGGATATTTAAGCTGTGATACATTTTCAAAGTGACATCCTCTGGCTTGCAAAGCTGACATCAGACAGACAGGAGCTTTACTGAATCATCCCATTTCTCCAGTGTTCATCCTACTCTGATCTACCCAGCATGACAGCAGGATAAAGTCACAGCTGGAGCTCTGACTGTGCAGGACATTGAGGCTCAGAAGGGATTCTTCATCGAGGAATGTATTTTCCAAAAGAAACCCTAAGCTGTGATAGGAGTAGGTGAAAGAACAGCCTCCACACAATAGGCCAGAGCTTCTGTTCTCACAATGGGTATTAATGGTGGCTTTACACCTGTAACTGTAACCTGTACAGGAAAATACTTGCCTGAATAAGAAAATATTTTATCAACAGCAACAGACAGTAAGTGTTCATAGCTCAGTCCTTGCAAATAAACACGTTCATTAAAAACTAGTTTCTAAATGTTAAAAAAAAAACCCCAACAGAACAAGGCTCTCACTATTAATCTCCTCAATTGCTTTTTCACTTTGATCTTCTGCATCTGAAAGATCACACCAGGATTACCTGCTCTGAAGAAAACAAATAAAATCAGAGCCAAGTGAGTGTTATAGGCTTAAGAAGAAAATAAGAACTACCAGCACCAGAGCATCATCTTCCTGCATCAGCACTAAGTTAATCAGTGACATCAATTAAATCAACCCACAATGAGTTTTAGCTGCAGCCCTTCTGCACTAAGCAGCCTTTCTTTGCTTTGCCCCCTCACTGCAGCCTGGCTGGCTGCTGTCCTCTCTCCTTCCCTTCAAAGGAAAGATGAAGCCACAGCCTCCATGGATGTGTGGGCAGCAGATCCAGCTCCAAACCCACTCACCCACCCACTCAGGCCTTTTTACACAGCACAGCCAGCACTGTGAACTCTGCCCCCTGTGCTCTGGGGAACAGTCAAAACCATCTAGTGTCAAACCAGAGAAAGGGAAAGAAAGTGTCCTGCACAGACAGTCACTGTACAGAGACACAGATTTGCTATGTCCCACAGTCCTGGGATTGCACTAAGCTGATTTCATCTCAGGCTCTCTGAAACACGAAGGTCAAAAACCACAAGAGAAACAAATGCAGAAGTCAATGGTGCCCTTTACAGCCCAGAGGGGCAATCGCCACCTACCACCATGGAAGTTGGTGGGACAAGCTCCCAAATCTACCAGGCTCTGGCTGGATGGTGGCAGATAAATGACACCAGGGCTGGGGAGAACGCTGTGACTGCATACACAGCACAGAGTTATGTTACTGTGCTTTTTCCCCCTTCCCCTTTGTCTCCAAACAAAAAAACGTTCACTATGTTCTTACACAGACAGAACTGTGCAATGCAGAGCTTGGCAAAGTCCCCTGGGAACGCACACAGCATTTGGGAAGGATGACAGAACACTAAAGGGACACTGCAGTGTCCAGGGGTGATGGTGAGGTGACACCTCTTTGGCAGCAGGAATGGCCCTAAACACCAAGTGTCCAACCTGTCAGCAAACAAAGGCTTTGAGAAGATTGTGCAATGCATTCCAACCTTCAAATATCCACAATTTCTCAGGACCACCACACCACCAAATATTTCTATATATCACTTGGAGATTGAGCTTCAACTCCTCCAAACAATGGATTCACAATTCCTCTTGAATATAGCCAAGGAGGAACAAATGGAATGAGTCAAACAGAATTCCCTTGGGAACGTTAAGCACAACACTTTAATCATGACTACACCTACCTAAGCCATCATCTGCCAGTAAAGCAGAGAAGGTAACTTCAATTGTCATTGCTGTAAGCTCACCTTAAAAAGGAACTATTCTGTCTCCTTACAAGTACATGTTCTCTTCAAAAGGGAATAGACACACACTAAATCTTATATGGAAAAGGAAAAAATATTAAACAGGAGCTTTCAAAATGCAACTTAATCACATGCTCACCATAAACAGCCACTAACGTTTTAACAGCCACATCTTGCCTTGCAGAGGATGTGCAGGCTCCAGGCCTTTTTGGATCTTAAGCATTTGGAGAGAGTTCAAAATGTTTCAAGGCAACGAGCATCTGGCAGCGTATCAGATGCCTTTGCACAAAATCAGAGCATCTCCATACCCTGCTGCAAGATAGGAGGAGGGAGATGCAAATCTCTGACCTTAGACACAAGTCCAAAGAATGGAACAAAGCCCAAACAACAGTGATTTAACATTTCCATTCCTGTTTGGTATCCACTAAACAGAACACAATAACCTCCTCTGACGTGCATGGGGTGACCATCACCTGAGAAGCTGCTTTAGCTCCCTGCCAACCCATAGCCTTGAAATATGTATGGGCAGACATTTTCTGCTCAACTGCTCGCTGGCCAGTGCTCCATCAAAATGTAACAAATGCTGCCAAATGTCACTTGTTTGCTACACAAAATACAATTTCAAGAACTAAGCAAGGACAAGTGGGTACCTCTTGTAAGAACCTCCAAAGCTTTAGCCCGACCCCATTTTAAAGACTGTCACTGAACAGACCGAACTTATCTAAACACAGCTTTAATGCTGAAATTACTGACAGTCACTTTATTGTTCTTTGCTTAGATCAGCTCTCCATCTCCGAGACATAATGCCATTCCCAAAGTGTTTGCTCAGCTTCCTTCAAAGGACATAACAAAGGAGACCCTGCAGCCTCCACAGCCAACTCAAGGGCTTTGCTCTCTTTCTGCTTGGACATTTGTTTGAAGTCCCCTACAAACCAATTCTATCACACCACTACACCTCTACTAAAGCAGATTCAGCAATAACACAGCTCAGTGACAAAGTGTTCCAGTTTCAGATTTCTGCTCACCCCTCGTTCATCTGTGCATCAGACTAAGCCAGTTCAACTAGTCCAGTGCTGCTGAAATCAAGCTTTTCAGACAATACACTCAGCCTACACATCCACCTCGGGCATCCCCTCCCTTCTGCAGTGCTCCCTTATCAGTGAGTACCTCTTGCAGGAACACCTCCATCCTCAGCCTTCTGCATGACAATGTAACAATGCTTACACACCATTAGGGACCCAGCAACTTGTTCTCTTATTCTTTTCGTTTGTGTGTTTTAAACCAAGCATAATTAGTAGTTCTTTCCCGGAGACAATGGAGGGGAAGAAAGAACTGTGTCACTGTCCTCCCAGAGGAAGGACATGATTTTGCTTTCTCAGCTCCTTTTCCATTTCTAACTGCTTTTGATGCTATTTTACTCAGTGGTTTCTCTGCCTGACTTTCCCATCATTTTCTGATCAGAGGCTGTGTAAACTCTTTGCAGTTAATCTCTCAATGTCCTGCAAGCACACATTTCAGCATTTTAGTAAGATATTTTTTGTTACTCTTACAGCAGCTGGTATGGCAGCAGGAAGAATAACTGAGTGGACACCACCCTGGTAGCAATGATTGAATTCTGGATGCTCCAAAGGAACCAGCTGGTACCTTTGCACAGAACTCGCTGACTGCCTACGTGTCTACCTGGAGACAGGAGCACTGACAGGAATAATTCATATGGTGCTTTCCCTGTCCTTGAGACCACCCAACCCCAGAGCTGTCACAAGGGAAGAGACTAAAAGGAATCAGCTGTTAAAATCACTACTGTGACAGAGTATTAGAGAACCAAACCAAACCAAACGGTCCTGCAGTGGCATTTCATACAGACACACTTACTGTGACCAATACCAGGGTATGCAAAGCTGTGGCTGTACAGCTGTCAGGAACAAATAGCTTACTCTGGCAGGAAGCTTTGAAAATTACCTAATTTGAGCCTAATTCACTTTAGGGAGACAAAGAAGGTATTCTCTAAATGACAGTACTTCAAAAGCACCCCTTTAACAATGATGAAGTGACAATAAAAGCCCTCACAAGCAAGACTACATTGTCACGCAGAAGAACAGGTTTCCTCTCTCCTGCTCTCTAGCACACGCTCCTAAAAAATGGCTCCTCTATTTTATTCACCCCTTCATTCTAAGGAGAAAACAGTTTGTTATTTTAATATAACCTCCAGCAAAGCCACAGAATGCAAACTGCACCCCAATCACAACCAGGCAGCCACAATATTGCAAAGACACGTTAGTCTTTCTAGTAAACCAACTTCTTTTGTCAGAAGAATGACAAGAAAATTAATATTCAATTCTCCCAGACTATCACAGTATCAGTGTTACACATAAACCCGACCCTCATTCTATTTTTTTCCAAAGTCATTATGAAAGTTCTCCAGCTTCAGTTAAAGCTGAATCAGGACTTATGTTAGTAAGGTGGGCTGTGGGTGGTTTTGGTACAAGGATCTGTTATGTAGAACTCAAAATTCATGCTTAGAAATCACATTATACTACAGAATAGTCATGGGATTTTTTACAGATCCCATGCTCATTTATGAACACTGCATGCCCTCTTTTAATGTTGTCCTCTATGATCAAGAATGTATGAACTCCACCAGAAATTGAAGAAAATGTATTTGTGCAATATAAAAATTTGTCCTTTCTGAAGCCTGCTGAAGCACAAGCCAAAAGAATTACTGAGCTGGTCTCACATAACCAACTTGGCTGGGCCTTTTCCTGCTCCCAAACTCACAAAAATCCATCAGCACACAGATATGTGGCTGTTGCACTGCCCAGCCCAGACATGACTTTGTCTCACCCATCCTACTCACATACACTGAGCAGGAATTTAGTGCTGCATTCCTGAAATGCTCCAGAATCACCTTCCTGGTCATTCAGTGAACCAGGCCAGGGAACTGGTGCAGCTGAAAACAAACCTGTTTTCCCACTGGCTGTTTTCAGGTGGTGTGTTCACTGTGCAGCACTGTAGATGCCTGGGGAAGGTGAAAAAAAAAAAAAATAGAATCTGTAAAGCAGGTCAGGAGGGTGGTACAGGCAGAACTGCTTCCTGCAGCAGCACCAGCTCCAGGCACTTGCCTGAGCTTGAACTCCTAGTGCATGAACTGCAGAAACGATGATTTTCAGAGGTTACCAGGAATATGTGTGAAACATGGCAGAAGGCACTGAAACCTTAGAGCAAGCTAAAGAAATCTGTCCTGAGAGATCATTTACAGAGAGCAGCTATTGTAAAGCAAACTCTACAGAACTGCACAACTATTTCCAGGCAAGCGTAACAGGCTGAGATTTTCTCTAATGCATTCTGTGATGTTGTTTCATAAGGCATCGATTTTTATTATTTTAGAACAGCAACTACACAAATCAAGTACACAAAAATTGGTCTCCACTTTGCAAAAGGTTTTGAGAGCTGCTGATGAAGGAAATCTGGTAGTGGTGATGACCCATGTCCAAGTCCTTTCTTAAGCAAGATTTTTTTTGGTTTTAAATAGGATGCCAAGACAAAGGAACCCGAACAGAGGTGCTTTATACCCTCCCTTACATAACCCAGGTATCTCAAACTGAGATAATAAAGCTTAGATCAAGCTTTCCTGAGCTGGAAAGGAAACAAGCAGCCACACTTCTATTACAAAGGGAACCTGCCGGCTCTGACATCATTCCCACGGCTTCTCCTCACAGATGGACTCTTCCCGAGCTCGACACCTCTGCTCCACAGAAATGCGATCTGCTGTGCCTTTTGTGCCCTCCCTCCGGGCACCGACTCGGATTACAGGGAGCTACTGTTCCCTGACATATTTTCAGCCTTTCTGGAGACAGCTACCATTCTGTTCACAGAGATGCCATGACATTTAACAGTTTTCAGTCCAGCACTGTTTTTAAAGAACACTGATTTTAAATCTCGTCTCTCTAAGAGCAGCAAAATATTTTAACATTTTAAATGCAAACCAAAGGTTTCCTTAGAGTAAAATGAGAACAAACATGCTCCCCAATAGCAGGAAAGAAATAGCAATCCAAAGAAAAGACTTTTTTCAATGATTATTTAAAACCACTCAAACGAAGAGCTTGCAGAAGTTCCAGTACACTCTGAAAACATCAGTTTCAGCAATATTTAGTCATGCCTCTAACGTCTAGTAGTAAATAAATTTATTTATTCCTATTTATAGTACCGTAGTCTTTAACATCACCAGGAGAAATTAGCTGGTAGACAATGGCAAAACATTATTAAACAAAATCATTCACTGTTCACATGGAGACAGACTAACAGCCATTATCACACTGCTGCACATCCTGCTTTAGAGGAAGGTATTTTTTACATCACTTGAAAATGAGCACAGAGACGAATCAGGGCCACATTCATTGACGATCCCACGGTCAGACAGGTAAAGGTGATGGAACAGAGGTGAGGGACAGCACGTGGTAACCAGGGGTAACATCAATGAACTACCTGCCATCTTCACGTGCTTTGCTGATGAACATTTGTGAACAAGAAGGGAGTGGAGGGTTTGTCCCGGCAGAGCCCTGCTGATGGGATTTGTGCCTGAACAAAGGGCACCCTCCCACCTCAGCCCCACCCAGGCCGTGGGCACGGGGCCTGGAGCGCTGTGCCCGGGCTGTGCCGACCCTTCAGGCAGTGCCAGACCCTTGAGGAGCGCGGGCTCTGGTTACACAATCGGCTCCTGGCAGCGGCCGGCGGCAGAGCCGTGTGTGCTGTCACAGCCACTCGTGCCCCGTGTGCCGCAGGCAGCCAGAGCTCAGCCCTGGCAGCCACCTCTGTAAATTCTCCTTTTGGTGCTTGCCAAACCAGCAGTAAGAAAAAAAACTATGTCCCACACTCAACTTTTTCCCCTCCTCAACTTATTTGACTGATGAATTTTCAGTAAAGTGCTGCTTAACTAAACCCAGCACTTCTGGTTACTAACAGACACAGATACATAAATATGCACAGAAAGTATCACTTGTCAGCAAAAAAAAATTCTTCACAATTATAAATTTTCAGAAAGATGAAGACGTCTGCTCTCTATAAAACAAACTACACCTTGCTACCCTTTTTAAACTTTACTATGCAAAATGAAGTTACACATGAACTTGAGTAAAATTATTAATAGTAATCTTTTTACCCAATACGAAAACAATCCTTCACAGTTTTTCTACTTTAAACCACTTTTTTTTAAGCCACAGAACAGAAATGAGATGCCTAAAAATTACAACTGTACTCCCTCTATCATGCTATTTATAATGTTGAATAAATATTTTATTTTACTTTACATTAGGATCCACACTCTGCCATAACAGCATTGGGGAGTTTGTGTTCTGCCTCCTGCAGTTAAAGGACTGACTAATGTGGTAGATCTGGATGAACAAATATATTGCCTTTAACACCTACAGCCTCTTGAAGTAGGGCACACTAAGGAACAGTGGGATTTTTGTAGCAAAACACGTTTAAAAAATAATTTAAAAGCCCTGAAAGTATGCAGCTGCATCATGTACAGAAAACAACTGTAAGAAATGACATTATTGCTTTTCTACAGTTTGCAAGAACTACTGGACTGAAAACTACTTAGAGTATCTGGATTGGTCATGAGACCTTTGTCTTTCCAAGGGGATGAGGGAGGAAACTTTACAGATATATTTAAGCAGAAGTACAACAAGAGGATGAAAACAAGTGGTTAGCATCAATTTAGCCAATATTCCTTCTTTCCATTTAAGCAGCTGATACTTTCCTCTACTATGACCTCCCAGTATTTGTTGTTCCACTAAAAATGACTGCTGGAACCCCAGTACAACCAAAAGCTTGAAAAATCAACAATATTACAAGTCAGCCATTATCTGTGTATGAAGCACTTGCTTTAAATTGCCAAACTAAAAAGCAATGTGCAGTTTAAGAGCATAAATGTCAGTCTCCCAGAGGCTCAGTCATAATAACGCACTACAGAATTGCCTTCACTAATGAGCAAATTATATGGGAAAAGGCACTGTATTTACAGTCACATCCATTTGTCTTTTATTTTTTCATTAAGGAGTATAATTGGTATTGCAAAAGCTCAATATAGCTTTTTAAGTGTAAGCATCTTACCACCTAAGCAAAGCCAACAAGTACCCTGGATGCTTCCTATGCACCTGCAATGCAGATCAAAATAGACAATTCCACCCCCAGGGCTGCTTTAGCTTCTGTATTCACATTTACCTTCACTGTCTCAGCTTTTCTCAGTTTAATAAGGTGGGCTCAGGTGCATTCTGCTGCCGTCCAGGGCAGCAGGGCCCCTCCTTCCTCCCGCCTGTCCCACCCCATGTCCTGCGCAGGGAAACTGCGTCTGGAAGCATCTCCATGTCTGAAGACGCCCTGCACTTCTCTGCTGCCACATCCACAGACGACAGGCGTTCTCCTCCAAAGAAAAAATCTCCTCCTCCCAAACGAAGAGTATTCCCTATCCACTCCAAAATATACACAACCCACCCGTCCCGCCCTTTGCAGGCCCTGTGCTGCTCATGAAAACGACACCGTTGTTACTTTGTAAAGTGAAAAGGCGCGATGTCAAAGGCGCCTGCGAAGGATGCGGGAGGATGCGGTGCAAAACCTGCCCCGGTGGGTGCAGGGGGAAGCGATGGGCGGGCGCTCTCCTGCTTTGGGGCACATCCCGAAATACCGACACGTCCGTGTCCCCGCATCGGCACAAACGGAAAGGTACAGAGAGATGCAGGGCAGTCTCTTCAGCCGCTGTGCTCCAGTGACCAGAAAAGGGCCCTGGATGCTCTCAGGAGCGCGCAGGGAGCGCTTTGGTCCAGCGCCAGGCGCACCGGCCCGGAGCCGCCCTGCGCGCACCCGCCGCGCTGCTGCTGCCCCGCAACGGCCCGGGGGGCCCGGCCGGCTCGGGGGGGACTCTGAGGGGGCTCCGACCAGCCCTTGGGGGACTCTGACCGGATATGGGGGGCTCCGACCAGCTCCTGGGGGACTCTGACCGGCTCTCGGGGGGCTCCGGCCGGCCCTGGGGATCTGATGGCGCCCCACCTCCAGGGTATCTCCCTCGGCCGAGGCGCGGCTCCTCCCGCCGCCGCAGGTCCGGGGCCGCGGCCCCGCCGCCGAACGCGCCCCCACAGCCCCGCCCGCCCCTCACGGGAGGGTCCCTCGGCGGGCGCTGGATTCGTGTGAGGCGGAAAAAGGCCTCAGCAGCGATGCCGCCGCCCCGTTCCCCACGCAGCCCCGAGGGTCGCGATGCCGCTGCTGCCGCCCCCTCAGCCGGCCCGGGGCGGAGGGCACAGCGCGCCTCAGCCCCGCGCCTCGACCGCCGCCCCGCCCGGCCGCTCACCTGCTCAGCCCCAGGCGGCTCCGCCGCTCGCCCCGCCCGGAGGGCGCCCCGCGGGGCCGGCACTGAGCGGCGGCACCGGCGGCACCGGCACCGGGGGCGGCGGCGCAGGCGCAGGTGCGGCTGCGGCACCGGGCCCGTCGCTCTGGCAACGCGGGGACAGCGCGGCCGCCCCGGCCCCGCCCGCCACGGGAACGCGCGAGGGGCGGGGCGGGACGCGCGCACGGGAGCGCGCACCTGGGAGAGAAGAGAGAGAAGAGAAGAGAAGAGAAGAGAAGAGAAGAGAAGAGAAGAGAAGAGAAGAGAAGAGAAGAGAAGAGAAGAGAAGAGAAGAGAAGGAGAAGGAGAAGAAGAAGAAGAAAAGGAGAAGAGAAGAATGTACACGCTGTCGTGGTTGAAGCCCAGAAATTAAGCACCATGGAACTCTCCCCTCTCTTCTGCCTCCCCGGTGGAATGGGGAGGAGAATAAAAAGTAAAACTTGTAGGTTGAGGTAAGAACAGGTCAGTAATTGAAAATAAAGTGAAATATATTAATAATGATATATAATAATGATAATAAAAAGGGAAAGGAAAAACACTCCAAACAAATGATGCACAAGGTAATTGCTCATCTCCAGCTGACTGATGTCAGACTATCCCTCCCCAAACCCAGATCAGCCTCCCCTCCAGGTAACTCCAGTTATGCCACTGGGCATTATGTCCTATGCTGTGGAATATCCCTTTGGCCAGCTCAGGTCATATGTGCCTCCCAGTTTCTTTTGCAAACCTCCTCACTGGCAAAGCACTGGCAAAAAAGAAAAAAAGGGTTATTGACTTAGGTTAAACAGAACTTAAAAGCCAAAACAGTGTGTTACCAACACCATTCTCATTCCAAATTCAGAACACAGCTCTGTACCAGCCACTGAGAATACCGAGCTCCCTCCCTCCCGGCTGAAGTGAGGACAGAGGTGCACCAGGTGTGTCCGTGTGTTGGGAGCAGTGTGTGTGCACGTGTGAGCTGCTGTGAAGGATGAGGGGGCTGGAGACACATCTGTGAGCACAAGCTGTGGTGTGTGCTCCAAAGGATCATGGCAACATGTGTGTGGATGTGTGGGGAAAAAGCCTGCCTGGAGTCTGGGGGAGGGTTTGTGCTATTGGCACACGTGTATGAATTTTCTCCAAGCCCAGTGAAACAAGTGCAGCTGCAGCAGAGCTCCAGGAGAGCTGTGGGGTTGCAATTCCTGCAGCCTGCCCTGCACATGCACCTTCACTCTGCACTGCCATTTCTGCATTAATATCTGAATAAATGTGACCTACCACCAGTAGGGCAGGCTCTGGGTGTGCAGCCCTACGTGGTTGGATATTCTCTGCATTTTTTCTACAAATCAATGTTGATGATGACGGCACATGGCAGTTACTGGCCTGGGATTCTGTCTCTGGCAGATGCACACAAGCATTTATGGATGCAGTGTCTTTTCTATGTTTGTAATGGAAATAAAATACTTCATCATAAGGGGCTTCAAAATTAAGAGACAGAAACTTGGCTTTTTGAAGCAACCAATAGAAAAGGCCAATAAAGCTTCTAGAAGTGAGAGATAATTTTCTTAGTCAAAAGATGCACTATACACAGCACAGGGAAGTATTTCATACCTCCACCAAAATCAAATTCAGCATCAGGCTGCAAGCTGCTGGCTCTGCCAACCTTAAGGTGATTCTATTGTGTGTGAGGACACAGAGAATGGATCTTTATGCATTTTACACCTTGCAGCTCCTAAAGCCAGGGAAAAGGAAGCACAACATAGCCTAGAGGGAAATATTAAAAAAAATATAATTACTCCTTAGTCAAAGCTAAAACCAAGGATGACCACTTTTAAATGGGTGTTTAAAAGTGAAAAGCCTGGTACAGGAGGAGATTCAGCTCTGCCAGCAGCAGTGCAGAAAGGCCCTTCCATTTTATCCATCCAGCTTTTTATATAAAATGTGGACTCTAAATTTAGGATCCCGTTAGGTGACAACCTAGCCTGGGAAAATGATTCAGTTAGAACCTGTGCCAAAAGAGAAATGCATCTGCCATCTGCATCATCCTGGCAGGAGAGATAGAAGGATGTTAAATTCAATATGGATCTCTAATAACTGAACACAAATGAAGGAAAACCCCCATCTGTGTTGTTCCAAAGAAGTGCTTTTTATTAACAGGCCTCAAGATGTGACATTTATAGAAATATGTACCTGTACTCCACGTAGGGAAAACCTGTTGGAAAACAAGGGATAAAAATACATTCATTCAGAAATAAAACTGAAATAGTCCCTGAGCATTTTTTCCACGTGCTCCTGGTTTCTCTGAAATTTTCAGTTCTCAGAAGTTTCAGCCTGCAGCTGTCACCCCAATTCTTTGAAAGGCTCTTCTGCCCCTCTCCAGGTCAGCAGCACTGAGCTGCCCCAGTTTCTTCTTGTTCAAGATGGAATGTGAGTATTTTAATTATGTGTCATTAATATCTGCAAAATTCTTTAAGAATCCTGAAGAGGGGAGTGCAATATAATGCAGTTACAGCTCAGTGACTGTAACTGGAGGAAGTTCTGACCCCTATTGCAACCCTGAACTTCGGAGATAGCCAGAAATTCAAATCCCCAATCCATCAAAATGCAAACAGCAGGCTCTCAGATATGAGTATTTTGCAGTAAAATCTCACAGTGTTTGTGGTCCCCCAAAATCAGAGATTACAAAATCTTTGTCATAATCTGCAGTGGTCTGTAAAGCTTCTTGCTGCCTCTCTGATTTCCAGGTGCCTCTCTCCTAATTTTTCTTTTGCTTGCTTTGTTTTTTAAAAAGCAGAGGTTAGAGGGAGAGGGGAGAGCGGCAGAGCTGGAAGAAGGAAGGTTTAATCACCTCTCCTGTGTCCCCGCACACGGATGTTGTTTCTCTTTGCTGTGCATCTCTAACATCAACAAGCACAGCTGGCCTGGTTTTGATTCCAGTAATGCAGATCTAAATCCAGGCACCCTCCACCCTATAAAGCCAAAAGAGTTACTCTTAATTAGATCAGTGTGGCTGAGATGAGAATCCGGGATTAGCTTCCCATTCACCCCGTCGGGAAGGGGAGCAGCACGCTGGAGTGGCTGTCCCTCTGGGAGAGCAGGAGCTCACAGGTTATGGGACAAAGTCCCTGCTCCCTCTATGAGGTTGTGGGATGAGCTCCCTGCTCACGGCAGCAGCAGGTAAGGGAGGGCAAGGGGAAGGGATTGTACAGCCAGGATGAAACTCAACCAAAACATTGAAATCTGGTGGGTGATGTGATCCCTCCTCATTTTGAAGGGGAAGATTTTAAGTGTGTGTGTAGAGAGAGAGACCTCTAAGAGTGAATCTTACTTTGTACCTCTGCTGCCAGACATCCTGCTGGAGGACCATCGGTTAAAATCCTCTCTTGCCTGATCCCGCTCAGTGGCACCATCCAAGGCAGCTTTCCTCCTGCAGGGCTCTTCTTGAGCACTATCTTTGGTCCCTTTGCTGCACTTTACCAACAGCCTCTAAGATAATTAGCAGTCATCAGATGAGAATTAATTTTTAACAAGCTTCTCCCTGCCTGGGAGAGGGAGTGGAAAGCTCAGTGAATGGCAGGAAAAGTCTGTGCAGGGAGTGACGACAGGTCCTTTTATCATCCTCCGAAAAACAGTGACATTACCAAGGATTTATTTCCAGAAGCTGGGAGGAATAAGGGAGATGCTGTCAGCTCCTTAAGGCACAGACTGGTTTTAGTTATTGTTTCTCCTTTGTTTGCACAACGCTTGGGCCGGGGGGCTCCTGGTACCAGAGGAAACCTCCTGCTGCAGAACAAGGAACATCTGATGGCAAGTGCTGAAACTGATGCCCAGACATCTCCTGAGGAGAAGAAAGCAGGTCAGGATGCAGGAGATGCCTAATCCAGCCTGACATTTGGGAGGAGCAGAAGGTGGGAGCTGCTGTGAGCTGCATCTCTGTGCATGGAGGGGGGCACAGCACACAGATCCTTCCTGCGACTCAGCTGCAGCCTCCCTTCCCAAGCAGGGAAAAGGTGCTGAGCAGAGCGTGGCCAGCTGTGCCCCAGCTGTGCCCCACTGGCCCGCATCGCCTGAGGGTCACGACTTTCCAGCCGGCTGCTCAGCAGCACCAGCAGTTGTTTTTAGTAGCAGACAGCATCA
Source organism: Acridotheres tristis (assembly GCA_037013685.1). Lineage (NCBI taxonomy): Eukaryota > Metazoa > Chordata > Aves > Passeriformes > Sturnidae > Acridotheres > Acridotheres tristis. Next base: position 11,679,608 of record CM072902.1, read on the forward strand.
TCTGCAAATAGCTCTGCTCTGGCTCTGCCTTGCTTTGGCTCCCTCAGCAGCAGGCAGCCAGGAGGGTTTTGCATCCCTTGGATCATATATTGCCCAGAAAGCTAATTTAGTGCAAGCTGCCCTTATCTCATCCATTAAATGTGCAAGTGAATTGACCTACTCCCTGATCGTAAAGCATTGCTACAATTGCTGGCTGGGAGAGGGCGTCAGCCCCTTACTCAGCTCCCTTATCTCCACTTTACCAACCAGACTCTTAGTAAATCCATTATTTTTCAGCATTAATTCATGAGATGGCCATTAGCCAGAATTCTGGGACTGTACAAACAAGGGCAAAAGCAGTTTCCACCTTTCAATTATACCATGGGCATTTCCCAGAAACCTGGGGAGTAAAGGTTCTCATTCCAATCAGAAAGGGTGTAATTAAGGTCCAGAACAGCTTTCAAAAAGCTCTTCAACTAGACAGCTAAACTTAGACAATTAGTTCACAAAGGAAAAAGGACGAGTTCCAAACAGCCTAGGAATAAGAGGAGAACATTTTTTTCCTCAGGCAACAGAAAACCTGTGAAATCTACATTTTCAGACTTTCCCAACCCACCCCCCCCCCCAAAATTAAGAAATACAGCCTGCAGTCTGCAAGCAATCACTGACAGGTTTAGATATGTATGCTCAGGCTCTGCCGACTGTATTCTATCAAGGATCATCAGGAAAAAAACCACTGACCTCTGTGTTCAGGGAACAAAACACACATCCCGCCGCTGTGGGTGTTGTCAGCCCCTGGATGTGCTGTAGCCATTACCGTGCATTAGCGCTGTCACACACATTTACACACAAGCCATGATTGCTGCCTTTCAGGTCAGTGATAAAGCTGCTCTGGAGAAGCAGACTCGCAGTGGGAGATGTACCCTTGGGCCAAAGAATCATTAAATTATCAGCATCAAGAGACCTACTGCAATGTGACTTGACAGCTGTACAGTACAGTTGTACAGTACCAGGCTGAGGCTGTTTACTCTGGATTTTTTAAACCTGGCCTACACTGAATTTTCACTCCCCCGAATAATTTCCCATCGTTGCTGAGTCTGATCACCTTGCACAGCCCTGTGCTGTCACAGTCCTCCATCCCCTCCTCATAATAAGCAGTGCCCATGGAAAGAGAGTTTTCAGTCTGGATGGACAAAGAGTGGGAGCAATCATAGAAGTATTAAAGTTGAAAAATACCTAAATATAGGATTCTTTTTTGCGGAGATTCAAGGCATGGAAATATTAAATAAGCTGCCAGAGCACACTGGGAAGCTGAGCTACATTGCCGGAGGGCCTGCCTCACATTTTAAGAGATGATCTCTATGCCTGTGGAACAGAATATGCTCACTGTTAGCTCGGGAAGTACAGATGCCTGTAATCCGTCTTTTAAAAATGGCTTTTAATGACCAGGAAACAGCACAAAGATCTGAGCTTGCTTTATAAACCCAAACCACGTACTGCCTGTAAGCACAACATTCCATCTCCCCACAGCTCCGTGGTCTCTAGGTGAGGAAAAACGAAGGGAGTTTATTTTATCTTCCCTGATGGTGGCTGGTAATGACCTGCGAATTGGTGTCATGTGTGGCTTTTTTTTTTTTTTTCTTTTTTTCAGGCTGTAAAACAATTAGGCCTGGTCCCCAGTTAGAGCTTTGCTCCTTGTGTCTGGGAGGGTTTTTGTGCTTGCTGCCGGGGAGCACTGGGTATCTGGGAGTTGTAAAGATGTCTGTGGTTTTATTGCTAGATTTTTACAAACCTCAGGTTTGTATTTTTATTATGATTGCTGCTGTGAGGACGTTAAAAAAAATATCGTGTTTCTCTTTGAGATTACATTTCACTCTGTTGATCTTTCTCTTGACATTTCAGGGAGTTGGGGGATACTGGCAAAACATGCAGGGTAAGCAAAGGAGATTTCCTTCACCCCAAATCCTACCTTTGCCAAACTGGGGAGGCACAGGATGTTTTTATTCATTAAATTAACATAGATTTGGGCTGGTGAGAAGCAGTGTCTGGAACAGAGCAGGGCTTGCTGTGATGTCAACAGCCCAAGACAGTGCCATTTCCCCCCTCCTGTTAGAGCTGCTGAATCTTTTCCCAGCCTTCTTTTTTGCTCAGCCAAACCTTATCTAAATATTCTGTTCTTGGGGCAACAGACAAATTGCACAGCTGTTTAACTGTCACTGTTTCAGACCTGTTTTCAGACTGCAGGGTTATGTTTCAGATTGATTAGGCAAATGATACACAAAGAGGAAATCTCTCCCATCTCTTAGCTGAGACTAATGGTGAAGTTGAGATGTAGAGATGTGCTGGCATTTGGCTGCTGTAGAGCTGTATCACTTCTCTGTTCTCATAGTCAAGGGAATTCTAAAATCTTTTCATATTGCCTTAAAGATACAGAATTGGTTTCCATCAGCTTGCTGAAAAAAAAACCTAAAAAAGGCACAGAGAAACCTGCAGACTTGAAACCCGTGGTCAGTCTCAGCTCGTATCTTTTTATTATGTTCACTTTCAAAGGACCCCAAAGAACTTGGCAGTTATTAAGGAGGTGGTGATAGAGCTGTAAATTACATGGCAGTACCCTGGAAAGAGCCAGTTTCAGTATTTGGAAAGAAGAAAGCTAAAGTCAATTTACTGTATGAGCTGTTGCAAACACTCAGAATTTCTGATTGATAGGATGAAGATGGGAGCAATTTAGGACAGAACAATTTTTGATGTCAGAGATATCCTGGATTATTTATTATCAGAGATAGTTCATTCCAGGCACTGATAATGACAGTGCTGTAGTCACCAAGTCTCAGCCTTAAATAAACTATTTATGTGTACCATTAAAATGCTGTTGCTTACGTCCTCAACAGATTTGGCTGGGATGGACTCTGAGATAACACTGGATGAGTGGCTGCTTGACAAATTGTCTGGAGCCTCTGCAGGGTTTAGGGTGCTGGTTTTCCTTCTGCTCTGTGACCTTTATCAAGGCAGTTCCCTTCTCTCTGTCCACCTCCTGCCTCAGGCTGTACAAATCTGCAGCGCCTGGAACAGCAGGACAGGGATGTTGGTGGAGGCTTCTTGGCAGCAGAGGGATGCCAGCAGAGATAATCACCAACTGGAGTCATCGGGTTTGCATAAACACAAAGCTGCTCCGTCAGAGACAGTCTGTGCCCTGAACAGACTCTCTGTGAGCCCTTGCTGACAGCAGATCTGTCCCTGGGGCAGGTTCTTCCCTGGGCCTCTGCACAAGCCTGGGGCACGAACAGTGCTGGGCTCCGGGGAATGTTTGTGAATAAAACCAGAGAAGATATAAAGCTTTGTTTTTTGTTTTGTGTTTTTTCCATGCAGGGTATGGTGGTTTGGCATCTGTGAGGCAAACAGATTAAGAACAGATGGGGAAAAATGTGAAACCCTGTTGATCTCTAAGGGATTATTTCAGAAACACGGGGAACAAACGCAGGCTGGATTCTGGCCCCTGCTCTTACGTCCTTTCTGCAGGCACTGCCCCAAACGCGTTTTGTGCTGGTGAACAGTTCTGCCCCTGTGCCTTGGGCACCTCCAGTCTGCCCCTCTCCCGCTGCTGTCCCCTTCCAGCCCCCACCTCAGGCTTTACCTGGGCTGTACCAGGGATCTGCGGTTCCTTCCCCTGCAAAGGGAGGGAGCAGGGCTGCAGCCTGCCCTGGGCCTGCAGGCACAGCGATCGTGACCCCTTTCCTCTGCCCATGCTTCAGGTTCCCAGCTCTGACGGTTGGTTTATTGTCCCTCTTTAAAGCCCGCTCAGGTCACCGACATCCCCGAGCGCGTCCCCGATCCCATCCCCGAGCGCGTCCCCGGGCGCTCCAGCAGGGCGCAGTTCCGCCCGCAGCCAGCAGAGGGCCCCCGCCGCCCGCGCACAGCGCTGGCAGCGGGCAAAGGGGGAACGGGTCGGGAATAATTTGGGAACGGGTCGGGAATAGTTCAGGAATAGCTCCGGATCGGCTGTGCACGGGTACCGGGACAGCGCGGGATGGACCCGGAGGAAGAGTAAAAATTAAACCTCAGGGAAGAGCCGAAGAAGCGTGCAGCAACTTTGGAAAATGCTGCATCCACTGCGTTATGGAAACTCATCCAAGTTACATCTAATCAGTGAGCATTTATCTAAGTCCTCCCTTCTTTAGGGGACCCACACACAGAAAATGGAGTCAGAATAGTTTAAAGCTATGTACAACACGTCTGTGCTCAAGAAATAAATCAGTACCTCAGTTCCTGAATGGTGCTGTTGGAGATACCCATAGTGCCTGGATGAGCCTGGGTTTTGGTAAACTGGCTGCCCCTTCCCTTCTGACTGTCCTCTGTATTGGAGAGAAACATGGATTTTACTCCTGGCCCACAAAGGAAATCTTGGTCTTCAACGAGCCATCGAGCAAAATACCTGGAGCTGGAAAGGGAACACAGAGAATGTGCAGAGAAACATGCCTAAGTCCTGGAGAAAGTACTGCTGCCTTTCACCACAAATGGGCCTCAATAGACTCTCCTGAGGAATACCTGGATAACATGGATCCTTCCAGGCATGGAAGCAGCACTTCATGGGCTGTGTGGTGCTGGAGCCGAGCCTGGACATGGCCTGTGGACTCTGCACCTCACCAGGGGCTCCCATGGCCACCTTGGCTCTTGCCAACATTGCAGGAACAAGCACAGCTGTAAGGCACAGAGCTCCTTCACTGATGCCTGGCTGCCTGTAACTGGGATCAGCTGTAGCAGAGCACCCAGGATGTCCCACTTGGATCAATAATTAAAACTGTCTCCATCCCAGAATCAGCACAAGCCAAATCTCTGTGCAACAACTTCAGGGATGCATTTTCAGGAGTAGAACCAGTGTGTGGTTCAGCTGAAGTGTCTGGCTAACCAGGGGAAAGATGAGGTACAGACAACATCCAGGTAGACTTGGGTCCATAAGAGAGGCCAGACCCCTCACTGGCCATACATGTCCTACATTAGGCTTTAAAGATTTGTTAGCTGTAATTAAGCAGCTTTCTGGTCCCATCAGCTACATGTAACAATCCCTCCTAACCCATTAACAAAAGGAGCTGGCAAGCCTGGATTTGATGACTGACTGAACAATATGAAGAGGTGGTGATTTGCTGGCGATGTGTTAAAACAGGCAACAAATCAGCTGGCAACCTGCACTGGACTGAAACAAAATCAAAGCAAGAGGCAGATGACTTTGAATGGGCTCCAAAGGTCGCAGAGAAACAAGCAAAAACTGATAAAGTTCACAGGAAAACAGAGTGAGCAGAAGGAGCACCGCATCTTCTTGGCACTGGGAGCAGTTGGCATCCAACTTGGAACGAATGTATTTCTGAGTTAAAAAAATACATTTATCTGGAGGGAAGCTGGAGGCATAAAACCCAAAATGAACTGGTGCATGTGAGCTTGTCTGTTCCAGCACAGGGAGAGCGTGCAGGGACTGTGGTGCTGGCAAAGGCAGAGTTGCTGTGGAGCTCCAGTGCCACAGGGATGGTGACACTGGGGACAAAATCCAACTGTGGCTGTCCCCCATGGTGGGTGCAAGGGGTCAGAGCTACAGGACTGTACCTGCACCCCATGAGTGCTTCACACTGTCCCATCAGTCACAGGTCAGGAGAATAACTCAGAAGAATCAGTTCCAGCATTAGAGCTCAGAGTCTGATGGTCCTTACATGAGGCAAGATAGAACCATGAATGAGAAAGAAGCAAAAAAATCCTTTTGCATTGAGGATGCACCAAAAAGTGCACTTTCCCAAAGTGGAAAAAGCACTGCCAGGCCAGTTCAGAACATCCTGGAGGTGGGATGAACATCCCGGAGGTGGGATGCCTAGAGCAGAGGAGGATGAGTGTTAGTTGGTACTTTCCTAATTACAGGATCTGCTTAGCTATTTTAAGCCATGTTCCATGCAATATTGAAACACACAAGTTTTCATCTTTTGGCAGTTTGGTTGGTACAGCATCTAATTATCCCTACAGCTTGGGGATGGTAGAAAATGCTTTTCAGACACCCAACAGAGATAAAATAGGTAGAAAATGTGCAAGCATTCCCTTCTCTCTTGGATTTTGGCAAGGGCAGAATCCAGCTCCCACAATACCTCCTGCACATTTGTCTTAGTATTTGCATTAGGAAGCATCTGTAGGAGGCTTGGAGCAACCAAGCCCAGAGAACTGGGAAACACATAAGGGAATGGTTTATACCAGTTCCTCCTGGTGCTGTGACATGAAGAATTCAACTCAGTGTATGTGTCTCAAACTTCCATTAGTAGCTGAGGGGTTGGAGCTCCTGAGGGCAACCTGGACATCAGAAATACCCCAGTCCACATGCCAAACCAGGAACTTCTGACTGCCCCCAGCTAATGGCACTGGGCTGTTGGGATTCATGGGAGAGACCTTCACGAAGATCCCGACCTGAAGTCTCTTAGAAAGTAATGTTTAGGCTTTGTAATGCAAAAATATCCTATTATCCTGCAGGGTTTTGGATGTCCCTGCCATGGGGTTGTGGGGGGTTCATGGGAGGGAGGGAGGGGTTGTATCAGTGCTGTCTGGTTTGGGTGGAGGAGTGGGTGGTGGATGATGCCATTTCCAATTCCTAGCAGGAATCTGGATGTGTCTATGCTGGGAAATTGCAAAATAGAACATTGTGCTAATTAATGCCAAACAGGAGGGGTTTGAATATACATCATCAGAATAACCTTTAGCAACCACTAGATGCCTTCCATCCATGAGTGTCTCATGAGGAATATTCATATTTATTACGTGGCAATGGAAATTCATCTCGAGAGCGACCTGCCCAGTGCAACCATAATGCCCAGTCAGGACTGAATTGTCCAACGTGCACAGGAATGAAACACCCTCCGTTCATTCATGCTCTGGGAGTGCTGGTTTCACCACTGGCAGCCCACTGCACTAACTAAAATACCTCTGAGCCAGTCCAACAAGTTTTGTTTCTCCATGGTGTAACCACAGATCGTGCTCTATGGAAAGCTTTGAGCCTTGAAAAGTCTAGAGTTACTGTAGGTTGCAGTGGTTGGATTTGATCCTAAAACAATGAAACCAAAAGTGAAAAAGACACAGATGGCTGTCACCTCTGTGCCATTTGGAGTGGGGTTTGGTTTCCAGCCAGGCAGCCCCATGCCACAGTTATGCAAAGAAAGGCAGCAGAGCTGGATGCAGGGGTGCACTCACCTCTGACAGGCTGTGGCATGAGGGATAAAAGAGCAGAGGGATTTCAGAGAGGGGGAAAAAGGTCAGCACACCTGAAGGACAGAGGATTTAGGGACACAGGGTCAACAAATCCTGACTCACTTAAGGAAAAGGAGGCTTTGCTGTGGCTCCTGAGGTACCTGGATATTGTGTGCTCTTGGGCATGGAGAAGCCTGACAGCCCTTCCCTGGAGGAGCTCATTGCCTGTCCTGTGAAACATCAGCTCCTTGGGATGGGCACTCACGTGGAGCTCAGCCCAACAACTAACAACAGAGAGGGAAGAGCCTGATGAAAGGAGGAATGAGAAGAAGCCATGGGAAAATAACTCAAATTGTCTTAACCGAGGGTGCACTGCCAAGGTCTAGACCTTGAATTCAGTGTGGTGTAAGGGGATGTAAACAAAACTGCATCCTCTGACTCCAGGGCTGGATTTAGTCCTGTCATGAATTCCAAGAAGACACAAAGGGGTAAGACTGGGCTTCAGCCTCCCATTAAAACTGCTCTTCTCCAGCAAGACACTAGTAATAGAGCAGATATCTCTGATAATTAAACTACTAATCAACCCCTTTTAAAAACTGCCTGATGGTTCCCATCTCAATCTCCTGTGGGGATGGGGAGGCTTAGAAATTTAATACAATTCTGTGGTTGAGTTAAACATCAGGCAGGTTTCAGACTGTGCTTTACTAGAACCAGATGAATTTCTAAGCTTAAAATCCAGCATACAGAATGCTGATTAAGTTTGATCTGGTGACCATCTGTCCTTGTGTTTGTAGTATGAGTAGCTAAATGAAATTCTGGAAAAAAAAGGGTTATCTTAAATACACACAGGATAAAGCAAATTGAAGAAAGCCCTTTCACTGTTGCTATGTGAATCTTCTCAGCAAGAGGGGAAGATTAGGTTAGTCTCTGAAGTTACATATGCTCAAGTTCACTTTTTTTGGACTCTCAGAAGCTGAGACATCAATCTGTAACTTTTGCATGAATTGCATCTTGTGAATTTTCATTTAACTAAACCCAAGCAGACACTCAGCTGAGTTCTGTAGTGAGAAATGTTTCATGGTCACAGAAAGTCAGCATCTTGGAAGGTGTAAATTGGTGCAGCTCAATGCAATTTCCCTTCCTTTCCAACTTGACTTGGGCCAGTAATCACCCCAAATTGCTCCCCCACTCCTTCATCCTTTAATCTATCTATATCTATTGATTTACCCATCTTTTTACTTAGATAGAGCAAGTGAAGACAAATTATGAGTAATAGCTCAATAACCAACCAAAGTTCAGCTAAGAGCAGAGGTGATGGCTGCCAGATTTTTTTTTTTCCCCAATCATAATGGAAATTTGCTGGAGAAAAGAACAGTATGATGAATGATGTCATAACATAATGCCCTCCTTTGAAGAGAGCCAGCTAAGATGCTGAGCCCAGTTGCAGACTGAATAGGGAAGAAGAGAAAGTATTGGGAAATGCAGAAAAATAGCTCTGTGGGGATCACAAATACCAAAACAGACAGTGCTCGTCAGGCTTTCGAACGGAAATGGTTTCTAACATGCAAAGGCACCAGCTCGGGTCCCCAAGCCCCATCTCAAGCCACTGGCTCCTTCGTGTGAAGCACCACGGGGAGCACAAAGCAAAGACAAATCCAGTCTGTGTCCTTTGCCAGCTTTTCCCCAGCTGCCCAAGGCACTTTGCTCTTTGAAACGGAGGGCATCTGTTCTTTAGGAGGAGTTGTTCACATGTCAGCACGGCAGCCTGTGACCAACAGAGATGCTGAGGATGGCTGCAGGGCTTGGGCTGGGGCACAGGACAGCTCCACAAGAGGAGGCAGCTCAGCAGAAACCACAACAGAGGTTTGGGGAGAGCCTGGGGTGGGGGAAGCTCTCTGCTACTAGGGGAGCTGCCTGTTCCAGGTTTTCCCACTGCTCACCCCCAGCCTGGCTGCTTGATCTCCTGGTAAACGGGAAAAGTCTGCAGCTGGGATGCTTTTCTGAGGAAAGAGAGAGCCACGAGAAATCCCTTGTGGGGGGGGGGCATGAAAGGCGTTTGGCATGCAAAGCCAAGCAGATGCATTTGAAAGTCCTTGGTTATTGTCTGGCCGGCTCTGGTGAGTCCCTGCATCCCCAGGCACACGCTCCTGCCTGGGTTAATATTCCCCTTTGGTGCTCATTCCCAGTGGCTGGGAGGGAGGTCACACACAGTACCTGTGCAAATGCATCTGGCTTTGATAAACCCTGCCATTAGTGTTTAAAGGCTGCAGCTGACACAAGAAAAGCCAAGCATCAGGATCCTTTCTACCTCAGACAACCCTAGGAAAAGAGCACATTGTTTGGAGTCACAGGGCTGCATCTCTGCTTTTTACGTGGCCTTTTTCTTTGTATTTTCGTTTTCTTTGTGAAGTTTAAAGGGACGCTTGTTTTTCTTGCTAATTCTTTCCTCCCGGGTGCTGATAGGGATCTCTGTAACATGAGGCCAGCTGGAAGAAATTCAAACTGCTTTCTAAATGTTGTTATGATAGAGTGTGGGGGACGTGTCTTTGAAGCTGCTGGGCTCAGGAGAAGTTAGGGGCAATTAAACTCTCTTTCTGGAACAAATTTGGAGCCCCTACCTGTGAAAACACGAGCCACTAGCTGGTGTCACCTCATGCCAACCTCTAGGTGAAAGAAAACTGAAGTAGGGGCTACTCAAGTGATGTTTCTGCATCCTGGGAGGATGAGAGCTTTGGGCACAGCCACGTCCTGGTGCAAGGGAGGCTGCATCAGGCTGCTCAAGATAAACAGTCCAGTTTAGGTGGAGCTGTGAAGATGCACTGATTTCTGCTTCACATCTCAAATTAAGCCTTCTTTTAAACCAGGAGAAGGAGTAAGGGGATCCTCTCTCTGCCTCCTTGCTTCAAACAAAGGTAAATATTTTCAAGTCTCTCACTGAAAGCAGAATCTGTTGCTGCCAAACTTGTGAGGCAAGTCAAGGCCTTGCCACTCTCTCCTTCCCAGCCTGGGTTGTGAATGCCCACGGAACAGGGCTCTGTCAGCCCCATGGATACCCTTCCACATGGCACTCATTGCTTATCAGCACCTTGGCAGAGATAAAGGAGGCAGAAAAAGAGAGAAGCCCTCTAGAGAGGAGATATTCAGCCTAATGTTTATATTACTGATTCAGTCCTAGTGCAGGGAAAAAAATAAAAAGGAAATAAAGGCTTTTCTCAGAGCCAGACTTTGAGAAAAGCCCAATGGTTTATGGAGTGCTGGCCCTGTTTGAAAATCTGGCTTCAGTCATGGCTACTGAGCCCTTACAAGTTTTTTCTTCAGAGGAGAAGGGACTTGATGGGACTCTGGCATGGTGGGAGGCTGACAAGCCCTCATGAAAGACATTTGTAATGTGTGGGGCCTTGGAAGCAACATGAAGAGACAGCCAAGAGCCCTGAGGAGCTGGAGAGGAAGAAGCTGCACATGGTCTCTGAGAATCCAGGTCTGCTGGGCTTTGCCTCCCTCCTCTCCTTCCCTTTGTAGCTGTTTCCTGCACAGACAGTTCCTACAGGCATTTCCTGGGAAGGCTGCACAGCCAAAGTTGCATTTAAAAATTTCTTTTTGTTTTTTTTTTCAAACCACACTTTTCAGAGTTAGAGTGTGTGTGTGTGTGTGGAGCACAGAAGTATGAATGCAACTTTATCTGCATGGACAAAACATGAGCAAGTTACAGCCAACTCTAACAGGCTGTACATCAAATCACACAATCTCTCCAAACACACAGTGGCAAAAGCAGCATGCTGCCTGCTTCAGGCAACCCTCTCCAGCTTGCCAGGGCTCTGCTCCATCATTCCCTCCTTTCCCCAGGGTGCAAAGCAAAGCCCACAGCAAAGCAGGTGCCCTCTGGCCACCTCCTGGCCCTGGGTGCTGTGACAGCTCTGCTGTCATCACCCTGTGCTTCTACATCCCTCCTCTCTCCATCCACCTGCTTGCTCTTGCCTTTTCCATGATGCTGGGAGTGTTTTGGAGCAGGAATGGTGTGTTTATGTGATTGTGTAGCAGTTTTTGTCAAGGGGCCCAGTTTCCTGGCTGAGGGCTCTGAGTGCTCCAGTATCCACATCTCACTGGACATTACAATTCCCTGCCTTGGAGGAGAAAGTGTGGGGCCATTTTCCCTCTTCTTTGGCTACAAGGAGGCTTGGCAACAACATCCAGCAGGGATGCATTCACCCTTCTATGCCTGCAGTGCCTGTGGCAAAGCCCTGGGAAGGGCTCCCTTCGTGGAAGGTTTTAGGAAAAACATACACAGATCTGAGGAATGAGAAATCCTTGCTCCTGCCCCAAAGGATGGGGAAGCACTGGAGCACCATCACCAGGGACATCTAATTGCTAAAAAATAATGGCAGCTGCAAATGGAGAAATCAAACAGCTTTGGCTCTGCTGGTTTCTCTTGGCTCCACAGATGAAAAAAACTAGGGTGATATTTGACAATTCTAGTGCCAAGGCAGAGCAGGCAAGTTTGGAAAAGAAAAAGATCCCTCTTGACATCTCCTCTATGCATAGTGCTTTATGAGGGTCAGGCACAGGATCTGAAGTCCATGATGACCCCACACAAGAAATGATGCCAGGTTGGCCCAAAAGATGCAGTTGAGATGTGCCAGCTAATTATTTCATTAGTAATTGTAAATTACTGACTCAGCCAAGGATGAGCACACCCAGCTGTGACACGTGTAATTGAAACGACGCAGAGAACAGGATGAATATCCCCAGATAAAATCCAGGGAAGGCACTCCTGCTGCTCTCCCTGATTGAGCCTCTCAAGACAAGTAAAAACACAGAGCAGCAGCCCAGGTTGAAACTCCCACGAGCAATTAAGCAGAGGGAGCATCCTGGCAAGAGCACTGGCAGGTGAATGTGTCCTAAGAACACCCAGGAACCACTGAGGACAGAATCACCCTGTCCTGAGCTATGCTTCACATCCACCTCCCCTGAAATCACTCTGAGTGGTCCTCAGCCCCATGTGGGCTGTAACCCAACCCTTCATCCCCAACGCCAGAGAGTCCAGTGAATCTCATTCCCCTTAACTCCATCAAAACCCAACATTATGGAGCACCAGGAATATGGAGCAGCTTTCAGAATTGCCACCCTCAAAACCCAAAGTACAGAATGTGTTTCAGAATAAAAGCAGTTTGAGCGGTGTCAGCTCTGCCTGTGTTTGTTTCTATGGAAAATTGTTCCTTTAATGTGAGTCATGGGAGTAATTAAGGGATAAATAGCAGCACTGCAGTTCATCAACACGCTGGTGCCATTGCAAAAGCAAAGGGAAGTGCACACATTCCTACAGAGACACAAATCCAGCCAGGGTGCTGGCAAAATAACTGCTCCCATCTTTTGGGCTTTGGCAGTCTCCTCTGGTCCTGGGCTGGTGTGCATCAGGAATGGCCCCTCTGATGTGATTTACCAGAGAATCTGGGAGGTTGGTTCCATTTAAGTCAGGACACACAAGAAAGGGACCAGTGCAGGAACCTCATAAAATGGGGCAGGCTCAGATGGCTGCTGTTTGTTAAACTTGACAGCAAAAGAAAAACATATTGCACCTTTGCTAATTTTTCTTTCTTTTTTTTCTTCTTTTTCCTTTAGGATATGCTGAACAAAAGGAAGAGCTTGCAGATGTTCCCTGTAAAAGCACTGACTGAATGGCAACTGTGACAGTGCTGTTCCAGCCCTCCCTGTGAGATCACCAGGGCTGCAAATCAGGCCAGCATGGGTGGAATTTGGAGGTGGAAGGGATGTGGGATGGGGTATTGACTCTTGCCAGGTGTAAGAGGGAATCCCCATCCTGGCCATTTGGCTAAACCAGCACCTTTCCAGGCTGGCCCAAAGTTTTTAGCCAAGGAGCTTGTGTGCAGAAAAAACATTTATCAGAACCCCTTGGTGCTTCTGGACACATCTCTAGCACAAAGGAGCTCCACTGGGGCACAGCCATCCAAATGGCTCCAGGCTGGTGGTGCTCAGCAGCCTAGACTGCCCTGTGGGAGATTCCTGCAGCCTCATTCCTTCTGCCCAGCAAAATCCAGCCCCACCAGCCCCTCAGGGCTTCTGGGGGACACTGGCAGCCGCTTTGGAGGGGGATCTGAGGAAAGACTTGAAGAGTGCTGTGCATTTGCACCTGTCCATGTGGAAAGACACTTTCTCAGCTGAAATCCATACTGTGGCCCCTTCCTCTCTATTCGTTTCTCCTTAGTATTTGCAGATGATTTCAAGCAACTCAGTTTTCCATTCTCTAATGAGCAATTTAAATGCTAAAGGGCAGTGCCTCTGTTGAAAGCAACTGAAGCCAAGGGAGCTGTGACAGTTTATGCCAGCTGAAGCTTTGCCTTTAAGTAAATGTTTTAAACTTTCCACTAAGGAGCCTAAAATAAGCCATAGCATGAAACATTAAGAGCAAAGAATGAACTCTGGAGACCAGAGGGATTTGGGAAATGAAACGAGATCCATCTTGCTGGCACATTTTCCCCCCTTGTCTATTTTTGGAATTTAAAAAATTCCCCCAGATTTGTCTTTTACAAACCAGCCTTTTGTTCAGTGAGCAGCACTGAGCAGCGTCCTGATTCACAGAGAGCAGGTGAGCTCTGGCAAGGCAGGATGCAAAACACAGAGCTGGAAATTATTAATATCTTTTACTGCTGGAAGAGCTTGGCACAGGTGCTGCTTGTTTTCTTTAAAGGGGTTTTCAGCTGTGCAATGTGCAAACAAATAGGAGAGGAACAAGATTTCTAGCTGGGGAGCAGAGCAAGTTGTATGAACCCAACTCTTCTCCAGGGCACTGTGATCCCTGCCAGGGTGAGGAGGTTTTCCTGGGGGATTATAGATAGGTTTGAGCATGCAAGGTGTGCTCACACGGCTGAGTGGGAGGCAGCCTGGCTCTGCTCAGCAGACAGGCTCAGGAAACCTGGGCTCTAACTCCTGCCTGTGGGATTAACTTTCGAGGGGACCCCAGGCTGTCACTTAAAATCCAGTTCTACTTCTGGCTTGCAACCACACTTTCCACTGCCTTTAAATGGAGCAGGGGATCTTTGTTGCTTATGAAAACTGAGCTTCCAAACACTTCACTCTCCCTATGTTTAAAACAAGAAGGAGAATATTTTGAGATCAGTGGATAAGAACACCTGGGAGTGCTAATACCTATGTGCCCTGCCAAGATACTGGGAGATTAAGCAAATATTTTGAGGGCTGTAAGATCTTATGAGGCGGGTATGGGGCTGTTTAGTATATCAAGGATATATTTTTCTCCTTCCTTTCATTTTTTTCCACAAATGGAAGAACACAGGCAGAGAGGGGGGCTACTGAGACTCACGGAGGGAGTCTCTAATGAAAACAAAGAGCACATCTAATGGCACCCTAAGACTTGGCCTGAACAGCACCAAAGAAGACATAGCTGAAAATGTAAATAAGTTTTGGGGATGCTGGCTGCACAGGCTGTTATTCCAAACAGGATGTAATGAAGCTGATAAGGGTTTAGAAAAGATTTTCCCTGTAGTGGGAGACTCCATCCCCTCAGTTTGGGGCAGTATACATTCAGGAAGACAATAGACTGGAGTGTGTGCAAAGAGAATAAAATGAATGATAAAGGGGTTTTGAAAACATGACCTGCAAAAAAAGGTGGAAGGAAGGGAATTTGTTTAGTCTAGAAGAGAGAAGAATGAGTGGAACATGATAATGATCTTCCAGTATTTGCAAAAGGGATAGGAACTGTTCTCCAGAACCTTGGGAAGGGCAAGAAGAAATCAGCCTAATTTATTGCCAGGAAGTTTTACACAGTACTGTAGGTAAAGCCAACTAAAGTGAAAGTTTTAGGATGGGCTGCCTAGGGAAAATAGAAATATCCATCATGGGAAGTTTTTAAGAAGAGACTGTAGCAATTCAGATATAAATTCAGGTACTTTACAAAACAAATCAAGGTGTTTGCAGAGACAAGAATACCCCAGCGTGGGCAGACAGTTGCTTACACAAAAGTGTTTTGAAAGTCACCCAGGTGTAACAGCACTGAATAGCAGTTGATTCATTCCAAATTAAGTAAGTATAACTGGTGTGGGAGTAACAAACTGCATTTTTGTTTCCAAAATTGCTTTTAAGACCTCATCTCTAAAGAGTAAGTAGTTTCTTAAAAAGCACTAATGACAAAGGAAATTACAGAGAAAGGTGACTGTGCTCCTGACCTCAACAGCTACAGCACCTGGAGGGCTTTAAAAGCTGGCAGATCACAGTATAAATAATCTAATATAGATTGTGACTCAGGTCACAAGATGCATCTTTAAAGATGCATCTTTATCTCTGTCTATTCTTCCTCTCACCTTCTATGCCTGAAGAGTAAAAATAGCAATTTTATATACAATTTTACACTCCTAATCACTGGCCCAAGTTGCTGCTCTTGCAGCCCTGTCTCCCTGCAGCATGGAAATAAATCCTGCTGCACTGCATGATGGAGAAAGTTCAAGATCCACTCCCCTGCAAGGCACAGGATATGGAAATGCTGGAAGGGCAGGAATGCAGCATGTACAGGGCTCATGGCCACAGGGATGGTGCTGTAGTGGAGGCTACTCACTCACCAGCCCAGGCAGAAACCTGCAGGCATCTCCTGACAAACACCCCAACCCCAACCCCAGCTCTTTTTGCAACACCTCATCTCTAATTAATGGCAAAACATCCTTCCCCAAAAGGCTGAGCCTTGAATATTGTGAGTGCTGCTGGTTATTTGGAAATTAGAAGATTTGCAGAAAGTGCTGTTCTCTGATCCTCTCAAAAGGCAATCTCCAGTCTCCTGATGGGAAGAAGCAGCAGCATATTGGCTGAGAGGAGACCACAGGCTGCTGATAATATTTGGGTGAAAGCCCACACCCAGTTATGTGATACCTCCAAAATCTCCTCCAGGGCTGTTTTTCAAACAGCACCTGGAGAAATTCTGCTAGAGGATGGTAGCACAGGCCAAAGAGTGACTCAAAACCACCTACTCCTTTTAGGATATTAAGTGGTCTGAAAGGATTGGATGCCCCAAAGGTGAGAGCTGGTTGTGTGGCATTGCTGCATAACAAACCTTCCTGAAGCTCTGGATAAGAATAATGAGAATAAATCCTGTCTTATAGACACAGCCTTGCTCTCTTCTGCAAGGGCAAGGCTGTGCACAGGCAGCTTCTTTGTGAGCCCAGATTTCTGCTCTACACCAGTGGGAATTAGGATGTTCCCAGGGTGGGATTCACAGCTGCATGACAGCAACACATCCCTGTGGGGCTGCGGGAATTTGATGCAAGAACTACCCTGCTTAATTCCCTGGAGACTGCCTGGCTGCTCTGATTTGCTTGCCAGAAGGGCTCTTGTGCCTGGGCCTCGCTTCAGGGATGCCCTGTGTTAGTTCCTCTTCTATTTTTCACTTTTTTTTTGCCTAGGAAAGCTCTTGTTAGGCAGGACTGAGTGTCCTTGAAAGCACCAGTTATAACAAACAACCAGGGGCAGATCTCAGGCAAACGCTGCTCGAGTCACAGGTCACAGCTGGAAGTGGTTTTAGGGGAAATTCAAAATTACTGTCAAAAGCAGTTCTCTCTCATTTTAATTGTAATTGGTTAATCTCATTTTATTTGCCTTGTGGCTATGGCTGTGAAGCTCAGGAAACTCTCAGGGCCCCTGCTCTGCTCTCGGTTACCCTGGGAGCAATTCTGAAGACTTCAGCAGAGTTGCTCTGGGTTTATCCCTTGTGCCACCGAGACCAGAGGCCATTGCTCTGAAAAGTCCTTGGCAAAGGGAGGAATGAATGTGGCAGGCGGCTGTTCCTTTGTCAGAAATGAAACCAGACAAGTGGTATTCACTGATTTAACCTTCCATGTGGCCCCTCTGCTGAACTGCCCGTGCAGGGAGTGATGGTTTGTGGAGCTGGAGGAGAGGAGGGAAGGGCAGGGCTAAAGCTGGGAAGGTGTGAATACAAAGCCAGGACAGCATCAGCTGAGAATGTACTCCATGAAACAGAAAGCCAGCAGGAGCATGGAATGCACCATGCACAGGGCCATGGGCAAGCTCTCCACTGAGAGGTTAAACCTCTCCCTGCAGTACACCCAGGGCATTGCAGTCCAGTGGTATCCATCAAACTGCCGAGAAAACAAACCCCTGAGGATGAGCAAGATGCTGCAAACACGGGATGTGTTAACGAGCTGGTGGTGCCTGCTGAGGAGTTTGGCACACACCAAGCAGGGTGCCCAAGGCCTCTGTCTCCCCACCCTCTCCTCAGCACACGTGTGTAGTCCCGTGGAATTTGCTGTTTTGACTTGCAGGCAAGTCAGAAAGCTGTCGAACAGCGATCGCATCTAGCACCACTCATCATCACCATCAATTGTTCTCCAAATGAAACAGGCCACGTCGCCAAGCAAAATGCTTGGGAAGATATTTTTCCACTGGACATGCGTCCAAAATAAATACAGGAAAATCTCCTTCTCCAAGCACTTTTCCTGATTACTTTTCATTTGAATCATTAGTAAACCCGTGATACACACACAATAGCACAAGACTGATGAAAACCCACTTCAACATAGTGCCCCATTTTTTTCCCAGAGATTAATCCTCTTTGTTATTCTCAGTATATGAGAAAAACATTCCTCCAGCCTATCCAAAGCCAAAAAAAGATGTGCACATCTTCACATGTGCATCCCTTGTTACATGGATGCTTTTTGCAGCTGGTCATTTCAGCCCTGAAGAAGGCTCTGGTGGGCTCTTGCCACGGTGTGTGTAAGCCCACATTTACTGTTAAGTCTGTCTGCCCTAACATGCCATGTTGAGATGAAATCCTGTTCTGCAGCTTTGGGATTTTGCTTCAAGGGAACACCAAGGTCCACCTCTGTGACTAAATCCTATCCCAGACAGATTCCAAGTTCACTGCCCTGGTTTGCAATGAACAGCGGCAGGGAAGAAACCCCACATCTCTGTGAGGACTGAGAATAATGATCACCTGCACTGAGATCTGCAACCAGGGCAGAAGCACGAGGAAAGGGGAGCTTGGAACAACAGCCATGACTTTCCCTCACTGCCTGTGTCCAGGAGCTCTTAGCACTCATCCCTTCACTGGAGTGCTCAGTGTCACTTCAGGAAGCAAGACTTGCTCATCAAGGCCGGAGCTTAGCTCTGCCAAGATCTGAATCCAAACCACACAGAGCCTCTTAACTTCAGTGGGTCCCACCCAAATGGCCCAGGTTCACTCAAACCTCAAACCCAGACCTGTCCCAGGCTCAGTGCACAAGACCTTCTCTCTTTTTCTCTTTGTCCAAATCCCTGCCTGCAGCGGATGTCCTGGACAACCTGGCTTGCAGCTGGAGACCATAATGAAACTTATGGAATGTTCACTCAACTCCAGTAACCCAGAGATGGGAAAGGCAAATTACAGGCCTCTAGTCCTTGGCTTTTCTGTGCTGGCATTGCCTTTGGATGTGCTAAACGCTGTGGACAAGAAATGTTCTGGTTTGCAAGAAAGCAGGTTTCCAGCCAACTGTTCTTATTTGGTGGGTTTTCCAATGGATCAGTCCTCATCTCTGCTCTTGTCTCCATTTCAGTGTGACAGGACAGATCACAAGAAATGGATGCACTGAGCTATGGTACAAGCAGGTGGGACTCCAAGGATTTTCCAGGCTCCATGCCACACCTGGCATACCAGACACCAGGCTGGTTATTTACTTCTCTGCAAAGCAGTGGGCAGCCCAGGGCCCTGTCTGAAGGTGACTACATCTAAATGGAAGCCATTCCTTTCAATCTATCCTGACCTCTGAATGCAGTCCTGCCCCACTGCTTTTTGCAGTGAAGGTAGGAGTGTTTAGACATTAAATGTGCCAGAAGCTGAAGCTAGGATTGTACCTCTGCTTATAGAACCAGCATTTCCAGCACCCCTAGTCTTAATTCTTAATCTAATTTACTTTGCCCTGCTTTGGTTGCTTCCTTGGCTTATTTCTAACAAGGCCTCTGCCTGGCTGTGAGAGCAGCCCAGAGCTCCCTCAGCTCACTGCTGTGCTCCTTCCTGGGCTGACTTGGAGCTGGTGGCCTGGCAGGCACATGTGCTGCAGTGTCACAGCCTGGGAGGTACCAAACCAGAGCTCTGTGCCAAGGGGAATGTGCTGTCTGGAATGCTCTGTATGTGCTGGAAGTGCCCAGAGCAAACACAGCTCCATCCCCTGCAAAGGCACAGTCACAATCACTGCCTGAGAAGAGAAGCCTTCTCTCTTGGCCATCTGGATTCCTGTTCTGATGAGCATTGGGATTCCTGGCAGAGCTCTACTTCACACAGCACGGCTGCCTCAGGATGTGCCAAGCCTGTGTCCCTGGTCACCATGGCCAGCACAAGCTTTGGAGATCTCTGCCCTCACTTACTGCTCCTCCTTTTCTGTCCTGTGCTTATATAGCACAAACTCTCCCCTCAGATGAAGGTGTATGATGGCCTCTGAGCCATCCCACACCACTAAGGTGGTGGTGTTCCCCAGGGTTGCTGGTGAGTCCAGGAGACCCTGGCATGTCTGTTTGGCATGGCTCTGCCTGTCCCTCCTGCTCTGCTGCTGCCAGTCCCCAGTGCAAACCAGTGCTCCCAGTCACAGGATGCTGTGGCAGCCCCTTGGCCAGCCCAGCACTGTCTTGGGCGAGCCATTCCTTGTCAGGAGGCCTCAGGATCTGAGGTACAAGATGACGGGACAAAGAACAGATGCTTTAAAAAAAGTTTCCCACCTCAACAGCCCTTAAACCTCCGGGCCCCAAGACTTCTGTGCAAATACCTGACATTTATTAGCATTGCCTGAATTTTGGGTGAGGGTTCCCCCTCTTCCTGCTCCACAGCTCACTGCTGACATTTTAGGAGCAGTGATCCTGATCTCACATGATAAACTAAATCCAAACCTCCTGAGGCTGCAGCCCAGAGAGCAAAGATCTCTTTCTTTCACCACTTGGGAGCTGGGGCTCTGGACACAGCACTCTGTGCTGAACTGTGCAACAGCTCCAGCTCAACCAAGAGCCTTCCCCTAACTCACAGCCCCAGCTGGGCTGCAGGCATTGTTCAGTCTCTCTCAGGCAGAGCTCACAGCAGTGGATTATGTTTCCATAAAAAGCTGAGGGAGGAGGTAGCAACCATGGCAGGGACTGTGGCTGCAGGAACTGGTCATACCTACAGAGCAGGAGATGGAGGGAGGAGAGGGCTGGAGCTGCATTGTGCTGCTTCATCAATGCTGACATCCCCACAAACCAGAGCTTTGGAACAAATCTGACTTTGTGTTTCCTCTTTCTTCCCACCCCCAACCCACGGCATTATTTCTCACAGAACAAAAATCCTGTTTCTTGCCCAGCTCTACCACCAGAGCACTAATCCTTTGGCTGTGGTGTTGGATTAAGTCTTGGACCCTGAGAAAGCACTTCCAAGTCACAGTGAAGGTTTTGTTTGTTGGGATCTAACCCATGTGCAGCTCCCAGCTGCCATGGTTGTAAAATTGTGCCTTTTCTTTTGCTTTTAAGCAGCCCAGATGAAGCAAGGAAAGGAGGGCTGTTCTGAGAGACTATTCCTAATGGTCTGAAAATAAACCCAGTATTTTTCTTGGCTTGTAAAGGAAAATGGTTACCTTGATTGCAACTTGGTTCTAACACACATTTCAGACAGTAATGAAGACTGCAGATATGAGACTTGTACAGGCTCTGTTACACAAACCTTCACAGAGGTTTTTATTTTCCTTTTTCTTTCCATTCTATACCCGAAACTCTGCCTGGTATAGCTAAGGACCTCTAATGGCTTTTTGGGAAAAGGCACTTTATCTCAGGTGCTGAAGTTGGGAGCCACCTTTTATTCTTTGCCATACTGACAAAAGGTTAATGAAACAGAGCTGGCATTTCATCAAGGCCAGCACTGAAAATTAGGGACAGAGCTGCCATTAAAAATAACCAGATGCATGTGCTTCTACCCCTGACACACCGGTCTTGAAATATCTCCCTTTTGGGTTGTACAGCTTCCAAGGAATAGCAGGAAATTACAATTGTTACACTGGCCAGAGAATGGATTTAATTTGTACTGTTTTATCCTCCCTGTTGGAAACTATCCTCTCTTTTCTTCCAGCTAGAAAGAAAAGAAAAAATTCAGCAAACCCAACACATTTCTGTATGAAGCCTTCCATGCAGTTGGATCACAGCCTACCTTGAGGCATGCTTGCTTCCTCTATCAAAGGTATGGATTGTTTCCCTTCTTCAGGGTTTATTGTGACACATCCACATAGGACATTCTACAGACAAATTTATGGTTGTTTCATTAAAAATAGTTTGAAAACCACTGATTGGTGAGTTCAACTGGTACACCAGGCTGATGCTAGGGGTGTAGGTGTCTAGGTGCTACAGAAAAAGCTGTTTCTTGGGGTGATAAAGAGGTGGTTAAAGGGGTTGGGCACATGCCAGGGCAAAGCCTGGTGATAAAAATGTCTGCAAGAAGAAAATTGACTTTTTGGATGCAGAGGAAGAAGGAAGCTGCAGTACAAGTAGCATGTCAAACTGTCCAGGAGTGACTGTCCAAAGAGAGGCTCCAGAGCCTTGGCTGGTTTGGATTAGTTCAGCAAGCATCAGACTCTTCCTAAGGCAACCACATTGTGCAAGCTCAGAGAAGGAGCTGGGCAAGTTATGAGCATGTACACAATGGTGAGGTTGCTTCAGCTGAAGGGTAATTACTTGTTGAGCAATCATAATCCAAATCATTTGATCTCATGTCTGAATGAGAGAGACGTTTGCATTCATCTAAGCCACCTGTTTTCCTTAAGTAGGTACAACTCTGGGCTGCACAGGTGGAAACAGCCCTTGGAAGGACAGGTTGCTGGCCTGGATAGATGACAAAGAGCTGCAGATTTATGAGGGATGAGCGATGATAGACAATTTTTTTTTTAAAGATGAATTTTGTACTCTTGTGACATCACAGTGGGAATATATTTGGCTCTGTTAAGGATGGAGAGATGATTGCAGTGACTGAGTTACAGAGGATTAATGAATTACTGCTCATCAGCTGAGCTGTGGTAACTGCCTGTGCTGTTGGACTCAGTACATTCTGTTATTTCACTGCTGAGTTGAGGCACAGTGAGGCATAATGTGGTTATCCAGAGCAGAAATTGGCCTGAGCCCATAGCCTAAAACCCCTTTGCCTTTTGAAAAGCTTCTAGTCAAGTCAATTGGCTGCAGTGGGATGGCTTTAACAGCTCATGTGGCTCCAGAGCACAGCGATCCCCAAGCTCACAGGAGGACTGAGGGCGGTTCTGAATTCAGGGATGCATGGTCCTGTTGCAGCCAGGCTCTGCATCCCTGCAACAGCACAGCCCCAAGATCTGCCCCAAAAGTGGTTTGTTACTGACTCAGGAGGGAGGAATCATAGCAATGCGGTAACAGCACAAACCTGGGAGGTCTAAAGGAGGTCAGGGAGGAGAAGAGCAGCTCTGCAGCAGGGCCATGGGAAAGCACTGGAGCTGTTGTGCTCCAGTGCTCCAGCCCCGAGGTGATGTGGCTGGAAGCAGATGAAAGGCGGCTGGCGAGGCACAGTGAATCACTCCTGTTGGGAGCCTTCCCCCTTCCAGCAGGGACTGTAGCCAAGAGCTGAAGTGACTCACGATAGCAGCATGGGCAGATGATGAAGCAGAGGATGGCACAACTCTGATCACTGCCTGTCATGGGGCCAGGCTATGTCAGGTCCATCAGCACCCCTGGGGCAGGAGAACTGCAGCAGCATTCTTGGTGGGGCTGCCATTGCCAATGCTGTTACGACTTTCTGGCTATCTTTTCTGCCTCCTAAAGCTTAATTTTCTCTTCCCTAGAGAGGAACAGGAGCTTCCAGAAATCTGCCTCTCTAGCTGCCTTCAGCCCTACCCTGCCAATACAGAGTGTCGAAGGAGGGAGGATGTAGAAGGGAGAGGAAAGCAAGACTGAGAAAGTGAAGGAAAAGAAAGAACAGGACTGACAGGGAGAGCACAGAGCACAGGCTGCTGCACTGGGGTCTGTGGCACTGCCACTCAGCCCTGGAATCAGGTGGTGATGGAGAAAGGAGGGAGAGGAGAGCAGACATCGAGCAGCAGGGACGAGCAGGGACATGGCTGTGGCTACGAGGTGCTGGAGTCTGATCAGGCAATCAAGCCTGGATAAGCTGTGCCCAGAGTTTCCTCCAGGTGCCGTGCACACAGGCTGTGCCTTACAGCTCACAGGGCCACCACGAGGGGATGCAAGCACAGGTGGGGGCTTGGCTGCTGTTTGTGTGATCCCTCCTGGGGGCTCCTGGCTTGACACAGCCTGCAAAAATGCTCAGCAATTCCTTGCACCTTTATAGTGGTCTGGACAAAATTTACAGCAAGAGAAAGAGGCCCAAGAAAAGCTGTTTGCATGGTAGGTCCACACAAAGAACACTTAATCCTGGGCTTTGCTACCTGTCACAGTGCATTACACTCCCCTGCAGCTGACCCCCACCGTGGAGCAGAGCTGCTTCCCCCAGCACAGGGCTGCAGTCACAGATCTGTGTTTGTGCTCAGGAGGGCTCTTTCCAAGGCATCAGACAAATGGGGAGCTCTGGGAGGTGGGGCTGAGAGTAGGCAACTGTCAAACCCTTTTATAGAAGGTCCCACAGGAATTTGTTTTCCTCCTATTTTTAAGTTGAAAAGGATCGAGTTTCACTGCAGGAAATAGTTCTTCTCCTCCTTCCTCCTACACACCTTTAATTTTTTTCTACAGCATGTTGGAAGAGCAGGCTGCTGTCTGCCTCAGGTTTCCAAGAATCAGGCAAACTGGAACCAAAGCACTTGTTATCTGCAGCCAAGGAAGCAAAGGAAGAGAGGCTGGAGAAGAGGTGCTCCTGTCTGCAAATGTTCAGAGCCTTAGGGTGTCTTTATTGGTGAGATACATCCTTCCCTATCCCTTTTAATCAGGTTGAGATTGTAATCAGGGTTTCAGAAGAGGTTTCTGTGAAGTCCTTAGAGAAAAACAATACCCACATTCATTGGAGCTGCCCTGCTTCTTGCCCAGTAGAACAGTGTCCCAGGAAGATCCTGGGGAGGGAGTGCAACAAGGATTCCTCTAGGAATCTCTTCTGCATTGCATCACTCGCAGGGGTGGACATTTGCAAGAGCACTCAAACTCAGACCTAACTCTGCATTCCTGCTAGAAACAAACACATTCAGTCGGTGAAATCACCACATGCCTGGGCTCTGCTAACAGCACAGATCCTGCACATTCATAAACCTGCACCATTTTCAGATGCAAAATGTGCATCCGTGCACTGGGGCTCTGGGCAAGATGCATTTAAGCCACCAGACTGAAACCTACAGCTCAACTCCCAGCCTATCATGGAGAACTGAGAGCAGGGATCTGGCTGATGAACAACAGCCTGATGGACACCTTTTGATGCTCAGCATTCACAGCCCAGTGATTGCTCACCCACTCCTTCCCCATTCTGCTGCTCCTGATCAATTTTGCTCCCCAGGCACACCCACCCTTCCCTCACCTGCTCCAGCTCATTTCTCCTCCTTCCCTTCAGTGACAGCACAGACAATGCCTCCTTTATAGGTGCTTCCACATGCCTGGTGGAAAACCTATGGAGACTAGCACAGTTATATCAATGATCTCCTGTTTATTATTCCTCCTGGCATGGGATTTGCCATTACCTCTCTAGCACAGGCAATGTTTTCCATTCATCTTGTCTCAGCCGGTTGTTTGCAGCAGGGGGCTTCAGAAGAGACAAAGCTACAATTGATGGGAAACATAAGGCCAGGCTGCTGCCAAAAGGGGGTTTCCTCAGGGATATCCATAGCCTTAGAAATAGTTACTACAAGCTATTTCAACAGTAGTTGTGCACACCTGTTAAAAAAGCTTTGCCTTTGGACCTGTCTGATCTTTGTTGGCCACCTGTTACTCAAACCCTTTTCAAGTTCATATCCTTCCAATGCAATCAGTATTGGGTAAATAACTCCTCACTCCACTGAAGCCAGTGACTTACTCTAGAGAGTGCCAGAGGGCTGTCACTGCAGCAGGACAGCCCCTCAAATCTCAGGGCCTGATTAGTGTTTCTGACCTGCACAGTGATGTTAGTGTGGTTTCAAGTAAAGTCTGTCAAAGACTCATCTGCTGACCTGTTCCAGATGTCTGCTCTCCTCACTTCTGTCAGAAAGGCACAGAATAACCAGTTACTTGCATCTCCCAGGTATCACAAAATACGAAAGGGCATTTCAAATCTAAAAATCAAACCAAGTTCTTGGATTGTGCTCTGGTACAGAGATTCAGAAACACCCTCTCTGTTCACGCTAACATTGCTCTGGCAAACACGGCCACTGCCCTGGAGCTGGGTGTGTTCTGTGGACATAAAACTTGAATTGGGCTGAATATTTCAGTTTTCAATAAGTCAAATGTCACAATGAGAGTTGCAGCAGTAAAGTTGCTGATGTAAACAGCCGTCTGCAAAATACTTTGGACTAGAAGATTTCTGCTGTTAGTAGAGCCACAATACTTTCCCTTTTCAGTCACAAAGGGGCAAGCAGGATACTTTGCTCTAAAGTGGATATGGTGGAAACTTGGAGTGGTGAAAACTGAGCAAAACACACAGGACAAACTGAGGAGATGAGATCTGAGTTTGTTAAACAAACCCAGCTGGCAGAGGGAAGATGTGGATTAGAGTAGACAAAGAGTGAGAGTTCAGCTGGGGAACAGACCACAGCTATCCTGGAGGAAGAGAGAACTTTTCCAGCCCTCCCTTCCCAACACTTTCACTGCAAAGCCTCACAGATTTTGACCTAGAACTGCCCTCTTCCACCTCCACTCCTGCATGGAATGGCTGTCTGGAACATTATCTCAGCACTGCTCAGATCCCACTGGGTTCTCTCTGCCTGCACCTCCCAGGCTCTGGTAACAGATACCTCTGAGTCAGAAGATGAAACCACCACGTTGTGATTATTTCAGTTCCTTCCCTTTTGTTCACCTTTAGGAGCCAGTAGTGGCTCCCGGAAACAAATCACCCAGCCTGGGTGGAGCCCTCAGCAGGGAAAGACCAAGGTCGTTGCTGTTCTGACACTCCAAGTCCTGGACTATCATTAGTAGACCGATATTGCTGCCTCAGTCACTCTGGTAAACCCACACACAGTCAAGAGCTGCTTGGCAAGATTCACATTCCACAAACACAGGGTGAGTCCCTGCACCCTCCAAAAAAGCTGGAAGGCTGCTACAGGCAAGCCCTTCATATTTCACATGGACCTTCCACAGAAATGTGGACAAAGCCAGGTACAGCCCAGCAGCCAGGGGCTACCCCCACTTCAGTGGGCCAGGAAAACCATGCACATACAGAAAGAGGCCCTGGGAAGAAGGTGAAGAATTTAGCAAATTAGAGAACAGAAACAACAGGAAACCCTGCTGCTGGCTGAGCATCTTCATTCAGAACTTATTTGTAAATACAGGGCTGTGGTTTTGCCCCTTGGCATTACAGAGGAGCTATAAATACAGGTACTGATTATGCCAAAGTCTGGGGAAGGTGTTGCAGCCTGACTTAAAATGTGGGCTGGCACCCTTGCTGTGCAGAACAGGAATGTGCTGTTTCTCCACACAGGGCTTAACATTTCAAGCCAGCCAGAGGGAACAAATGCCCACAGACCTTTTTATTGTCAGGAGAGACTGGCAGGGCCTCATTGACATGCCTTCAGCCCCAGAATGTCTTTCCATGAGCACTTCCAGTATGCAAGCCACAAAAGAACATTTTCATCCTTGGAACACCTCTGTGGCAGGAGATTGTCCCAAGGAGGGACGCCCAGGCTTGGTTCACAGCACTGTCCTACCCTGAGCACAGTTTTCTTTTTCTTGCAGGAGAAGGTAGGCAGTGAGGGGCTAGATCCTCTCTCCAGTTCAACCTTCAGAGCATCCACACAGTTCAGTGTTGCTTGAACCAAATGCCCTCCTTGCAGGAGGACTGGGATCTCTATGGGATTTGTCCAGGCACTTTGGAGCAATTCAGAAGGTTGCCATGAGCAAGAACATACCTGTAAAAGCCAAGGGCAGAAAAATGGGCTTTTGTGTGTCTGTGTGCATGCAGTTGGTTCACACTGATAATGCTGTCTGGATTTGCAACTGTCTAGACAATGGGAAAATTAGCATCATGAAACTGGATAGTTTTGTGAAATGCCCAGCCAAATATCTGGGAAATATTTTTGTAATGGTTCTCCTCAGAGGGAGATATGAGCCTGTCCATTAGAGATGCAGCTCTTTTGTCTTGCATTCTGGTGAGGGGTGGAGGGGTTTTACTGAGCCCACTGAGCCTCATCTGCCATGGTTTCCAGCCAGACACCGGTGCTACCGTGGAGGAAAATAAGCCCACAGCACAACCATGGCAAATGAGCTTTCTGTAGGCTGGAGCTGCTGCTTTTCTGGCTTGGAAAGGGAATTTCATCCTAAGAGCTAGAGGCTAGGACTGTATGAACAGTGGTTTACCTCTGGAGACAAACAACTAGAAGCCAGTGTGTCCCCAGCCCGTTTTACAGCCTGCACTTAAGTCCAAAGGGTTTCTAGGCTGCAGGATAAGAGCTCACAGAGAGCAAACAAAATGCATTCTGAGCCTCTTGCCTGAAGCCCCAGGAGCACAGGGCTTAGAAATGCTCAGGGATTGCTCCTCCTCTCACCGTGGACAAGATGCAGCAGCCAGAACTGTGCTCACAGCTGAGCTGGGAAGTGCTTTGTCTCCATGGCCACTTTTCCACAGAGCTGTAGGACCCAATACAGTCAGACACCTGGTACAGAGCAGCACCATAAGAAACAACCTGGATGCAGAAGCTAGGCCAGAAGCAAAACAGGTGAATACAATCTAGTCCCCAGCTAGTTTGCAATATTTGGGGTGAGCTCAGTGGTCCCTAAGTGTTATACTTTGATTAGCCCTATATGCTCAGGATTTTAAAGAGGAAGGCAGATTTGCTCTTGAGACAGTGCGGAAGCAGTTCAGAGAAATAAAAGCCTCTGTTCCCCTGTTTTATGTCAGAGGAAGATACTAATTATTACCCTTCATATCCTATTGAAAGAATTTCCTACCTATGACAAAATAACACCACCATAAAGTTAACATTTTTGTGCTGCAGATTCTGTTGTTTGACTTTCCTGAGCTATTTCCTTGCCCCCATTCATCACAATCCTGACTGGATAATTCCACCCCCCCTCCAGTTTTTGTAGAAGTAATCTTTAGAGTTTTGTGAAGTTGATCTTGGCTCATGGCACACATCCCACATCTGTTTTCCTAGGCCTTACTGTTTGACTCAGAATGATTGCATTTTAACTTCATCCCCCCACTGCTACCGTCAAGTGTAAAACCCAAACTGAGCACTCCCACCACCCCCAGGGCATACCTGATGTCTGGGGAGGCACATGTCCCCTCACCTCCTGGTACTGAACAGTGAGAGGTTACTCTAAGAATGCTGACTGCTTATTTATTATCCTTGAAGATGATACGGTGTGAACTGACAGCATAGGTTAAATACAATTATTCTGTATGAGTGAGTTTTCAAAGCTCTCCTTTTGGGTCTTATCCAAGATCCTTAAAAGCACATCATTAAGGATAAGCATGCACACAGAGCAGTGGGATGT
Source organism: Acridotheres tristis (assembly GCA_037013685.1). NCBI lineage: Eukaryota > Metazoa > Chordata > Aves > Passeriformes > Sturnidae > Acridotheres > Acridotheres tristis. The sequence continues at coordinate 11,708,387 of CM072902.1, forward strand.
GACGTATTCTTTAACTTGTCATGTTGGTTTTGCTGCCTTTTGAAATCAAAAGAGAGAGAAACTGCCCATCCCTGTTCTTGGGCAAACTGCCACACACTTCCAGGAGACTTTGGAGCAAAGACCTCACTGCTGCATGTCCAAGGTGACTTGGCAGAACCATCCCCAGCTACTGCAAGACACAAACTTTCAGGTGGAAAATACTTGCTGAAAAAGCTTGGTCTCTCAAGATGCAGAGACTTTCCCAAGCTGAAACTTTTCAAACTCCTCATTCTTTTTGAAACCATAAGCTCTTGGCTTCTTAGCCCCTTGCTGAATTTCAACAGGGGTGATTGGAAGAGAAAAATGCTGAGTTCAGTAAGGCAACATGTACATTTGAGACAGGACACGGTCAGACAAGAGCACATCTGTTGGGCACGTAGTCAGAAAATCTCTGCTGGACCTCTGCTGATTCATGACCTTCAGGTCAATTTTGTTAGATGTGTCTGGGCTGGAAATGCTACCATTCTGCAGCTGGTAATGGAGTTAATAAATACTTCTTTCAGCATCATCTTTCCTGTGGTATTTTGCTCAGTCCAATTCTGCTACTAGGCAGAACTCAGAAATGCAGGAATCTGCCAGTTAGAGGGGAGGGGTTTATCCCAAGTGCAAAACAGTAAATCCATCAGGAAACATGAAGGCCGTGGGTTAACAGCAACTCCATCCAGAATACCCCCCTTTCCCAACTCTGGGCACTGCAGAGCTCTGACCATCTCTGCTTGGTTAATCCAAGAGCAGGATGGCTACAGAGCTGAAATGGTGACATATATTAAAAAAATGGAACTGAGGAGATATTTTCAATGCTGCTAGTTGGTAATTATTCTGAAGAATAAATAATAAGGGAAATACCTTTCATAGGGGCACATCACTATGATTTGGAAAAAAGGTAAAGTTTACAAACTCCTGCACAGCCCTCTGGTTGCAATTAGGAAATGTTAACTCAGTCAGGCATGGAATGCTTCCTTGCCAGTGTCTGAGTCTTGTTTTGTCTCTGATAACTCCATGTTCTGCTTTTAAGAGACAGCTCATGTTTGATCTTACTGTGTCAATATATGAGGCTAAATTCTCTCCTGCCATATTCTGACCTTTGGGGAATAAAAGAAAAAAAGAGGAGTGCAATTTTTTTTTGCTGGTGGACTTACATTACTTACTGGTGGACTTCACTGGTGATAATTCTTGGGACACCGGGTCCTTGTGTCCCTTGGAGTCAGGAGAGCTCCAAGTGACACTGCTGCTGTTACAGACTCTTCTGCTCCATCTTACTCATTCCCTCAAATTTCTTATAGTCCCTCCTTTTCCCCACACACAAAATAAAAATCCTAGAGAATGTAGGCACATATTGGAACAACTAGAAGAATCTAAAACTTCGTAAAAAACAGTTCCAAAGTGAGAGCAACACATTTACAATGATCACCTGAGCAGAACACTACTAAAAATACCAAAAGCAAGAGGGTTGAACATGACTTTTTTTAAACTACAGACAGGCTGCATTAACCACAAAGGAAACCCAAGGAGAGCTTGTGTCTGGAAACAATAACCATTTGCACAACATGCACTGTGCATTCAGTTCTAGCAGGAGGTGCTTGGGACCTCCTTGGTCAATGGGAGTACAAACCCAGAAGTTCTGTCCCTAGAGAGGCTTGGAAGCACTTCCTCAGGTCAGTGTCCCACCACAGGTACCATTCCACCTTTCACACAGTCAACCCAATTTCCAGGTGACCCCTGCAATACATGACAACCATTTTTGAATTCCAGAAGGAGATAGACAGAAGAAATTAATATGTTCCAAACAACTACAGAAAAGGTTTAACCTCCCAACCCTGCACTGGAATTAGGGCACACAAGTGCCCTAAGTGGTGGTACAACCACTGAGCACAGAGCACCATCATAGGCTGAAAGCTGCAGTGATAAAAATGTGCTGGTGTAGCAAACCCAGTCCTGCTCTCTGCACTAGCCCAGAGGTTGCCAGCACAGATTTTCTCCACCACTGTACAGTGTATCCCTGCCACATGCTGAGGTTGCAATAAATCCCAACTATTCTCCACTGCATCACTCAAGTGCTGATGGCTAGACCAAGAGAACTTAAAGCCACCCCACAAACCATACTCATTCAAACACTGTCTCACCCTTTTTTTTTTGCTTCAGAGGAGGACATGACTAAGAATGGATACATCAGTGCAGTGACAGCATCATCCAAAACCACGTCCTCACACGCTGTTGCCACGTGTCACATCAGGGCACAAACCTTCCCCTTTCACATAAGTAATCAGGGCCTGTGTGTTTTGGAGCAAGGGGAATGTGGCTGAAATTCTTCCTTTGCTGACACACCACAGTGCTAAGCTGCTGTGGCAGGCACCAGAAGGAAGAAATGTAAAGTCAAAGGCATTATAATCTAAGGAAGGGCTGGAGAAACCCAAACTGAGATGTCATAAAAAACATAAGCCAGAACTCATTATCCTTGTAACCAAAAAGAAACTATTGATATGCCAGTTTCCACCATAAATAGCTATAGTTGCAGGTCTGAGTTTATAAAACATTGAATGACTTACCATATGTTGTACTGGATGATTTTGGTCGGAAGTCCACTAAAGATCTGTTAGACAGCAATTTCTCCTGTTGAGACAAAAACTCAGAGGTAAAAACTGCCTTGCCAAGCCCCAAAGATAAGCACAAAGACACATTGTTTTAAATCACAGGAGAGCAGAGTGTGCTGGAACAAAGCAAATACAGACTCTTGGGGTGTTTAGACTACAGCCTGTCTGCCTTTTTCCAAGTTGGGTTGAATGAAAAATCAATTTACAGTGAGTTCAGGATTACTGCAGCCATGCCAGAGTCCCAGCTGCACAGTGCATTGTTTAATCTGGGACAGCAGCTCATTTACAGGTAAAGCTTCCAGGTGTTTACGAGGCAGTGTGGTAGGGAGGAGCTGGCTCACCACGACTGGCCCTGATCCTGTTTCCCCCATCTCCTCTGTGGATGCCCAAGCCCCTTGCAAATGGGCCCCACTGCATTTCTTTTATCCAGTATAGCTTTATCCCTGAAGATGTGGTGGGGATGGGCATGGTCAGCAGGAGATATCCCAGGTTTTCCTTTCCCTGCCAGGGATTTGCTTAGTTCCCGTGCCCTGAGCACCTTATTCACCACAGAAGTAGGTCTAATATCCAGATTTTAAACTTGTAACTCCCTGGACTAGTATTGATTGGTGGAGGCATGTAAGAAGTATGGAAAAACAGTCCAGACACTACAGATTCTCCATGCTGATTGCCAAACAGATTAACCCTGTTGACCTCCGTGGGATTGCCTTTGTCACAGAGTACTCCAAAGCAGGTCCAGTTTGAAGAAGGGGAGATCCAAGGTTGGCCATGAAGCTGGGAAGATGGATTATGGCACAAACCTTTTCACTGTGCACAGTGATGGAGGTGAAGAGAGACTCTCAGGAATTAGGCTAAATTCTCCTTTCCCAAGGATTTGGATCATACCCTCAGGATACTTGCCAAGCTTATTAAAACAAACATGGGGAAGCTCCTTGAGGAAGGACCCACAACTTCCCAGCTCCTGAAGGTCTCAACCCAGCAGTTAAAATGCAGGAGGGGAGCAAACAGCAGTGGCTTTGTGTGACATGGAGGGCTGAGGAAATTTGAAAGACAAATTATTCAAAATAAAAAGCAGTGCAAAAACAGATTAGGAAACTACTGTGCCATGACTATTAATGAAGCGATAGAAAATATCAATCACTCCCTGACCTCTGAAGCTTGCTGTGAGAGAAGAATTAGGAGATTTTATGTTCCAAGTACCAGGAAACCACAGGGCCCTGGTGCCTAGTTTTCAAAAGAACACTGAATCACAGGGAGGAAAGCAGAGTGCTGCAAAGAGCCAAGGGCAGGGTTTAAAAATAGCAGCTTTCAGTTTTGCTGCTTTTTTCTTCTTCTTAAGTGCCTGGATATAGGATCATGTCAGAGGGTGGATAAAGAGAGCAGACCAGCCCCTGTGGAGAGAGAAGTGTTCCTGAATGAAGTACTGCCAGTCGGGGGCTGTGGGCTGCTCATTTTGCACTCCAAAGGAACCAGTCTCTCCTGATCCTTCTGTCTGCCCAGCACAAGAGAAGGGCACTGGGGGAGTGGGGACTGGGGAGCTTTTCAAGCCCATCAGTGTGTGCAGAAGCCAGTGCAAATGAGCAAAGCCAAGGGCTGAGTGTGTGATCCAGCCAGAATCTTCCCATTCTGGGCACATGCAGGGCCAATTTCCCATGGCATTAAGGGCACTTTTGAAATGCTGTGCAAGGAATGGGATTTACTGAGATGTTTGTGCTGATGCTGTGGGTGTGTGGGAGCAGAAACCATGCCTGGCTGCTGTACACTGGAAAATGTGCTAAACCAAGAGAAAGGATATCTGACTTCTGATACTGCTCCAATTTCTCCAGCCCTCAGACTCTGTCCTGTGCACCTCTCGAAAGACCAGCAGGCCAAAGTCACAGCACCTACCAAAGCAACCACGTGGAGAAGTTGAGTGTTGGTACTTTAGAAAGGCAAAGGAGACAGATAAGTATCTCCTGAAATGGACAGTAAAGTTTTAAGCCATGCAGTGGGGTAACAGTGATGGTTTTAAGGCAGAAATGGGCAGGGACTGCAGAAAGAAATGAAATCTCATCCAAATAGACTGAAAAACAGATGTCTTTAGGTAGCTGATCTCAGAAGACAAAGCTCTGTGCTTGCAGAGAGGCAGGATGCCCCCATAGGCCTTTGCTTTGTCTGTGAAAAGAGAAGAAAGGCACAGCTGATGCTCTGGATAAGGCTGTCTGCATCTGCCTCTCCAGGGAAGTCTGCTGTGTCTTATGACTCACTGCTCAGAGGATGCTCTCAAATCTATAGAGGAATCATTCCTGTAATAAGGGCAGCAAGTGCAGGGAGCCACATAAAATCCCTTTTCCCAATTAAGCAAGCAGAAACACAAACCCTTGTCCCCAGCCTTCTCAGGGACAAAACAAGTTTTTCACTGCAATAAGCTATGACTGAAATGGAAGTGGGGGAAGAGAAATACTGGCTCTGTCACTTGGTTAATAGGAGAACACAAATCACTTAAACTGCTACTGGTCCAATTGTGAGATTGAATCATTGCAAGTTCAGTTTCTCCTGCCACTAGCAAGGACTTCCAGGCTCTAGGGTGGACAGCAACCAACATACACAAAAAAATGAGTATAGTTAAAAAGCAAAAACCTTGTATGGATAATTATGGCGACTGAGTCCTAAAGAAACATTTTAACTTTACAAATATGTAGAAAAATCGCAAACATCTGGAATCCCAAGTATTTCCTTGTAAAGGAGTTTCCACTGGAATGTTCTTGCTGTTATTTGAGATAGGTTGCTGACACAACCAACTGGACTCCAGTGACCTGCATGGCACAGAGCTCTTCATTCCTGTGGCCCACAGAAGAACCCAGTAGTGCCAAGGCCAGTGTAATTGCCATGTCACATGCACAGATTATTAAGCAGAAAACCTCCTGCTTTCGTGGAGATAAGGAGCCCCACGTGTCCTAGAGATGCTCCAAGAGACACCCAAAGTTACTTGCTCATGCTGTTCTTCAAAAGAACCAAGCCAGGATGTATTGGGAGTAAATCCAGGGGTGCAGTGTCCTGCCCTCTGAGCAGACCTGAATACTTTCATTATGTGGGAAAATCTTTAAAGCACAAAGTCAGATCCAGTTCACCCACTGCTTGCCTCAGCCTTGCAGGTACAAAAAGCCTGGGATTTTCCCGTGCTCAGCTTTCAGTGGAGATCAGTGTGACTGCTGACAAAAGCAGTGTAGAAATGCTCTGTAATGCAGCCCTAATGGTAGAAGAGCTCTCACCAAATTGCCACTCCAGGGACTTTCTTGCAGTTTCTGCACCTAGAAAAGACTGACTGGGACGTGGCAAAACTGTCATCCCAATACAGGGAGGCAATTCAGAACAGAAGCAGGACTCCATACAATATTCCCCTCTTTTAAATGTAGATATTGCAGCAGATTGTAAAAACAGGTGGCTTTTCCTCTGAGAATACATAACAGGGAGCATTCTAAGAAGCAGGGCCAAGCTCAGTTAACCTGATCAACTACAGTAAACTTACTGTAAAGTGTAGGAAACACAAAGCAGTGCATTTTCTCATTTGTGGCTTGGAAGACAAATTTGCCATTGAGCTTCTTTTGGAGGGCTCAAAGCAACACACTGCTGCATCTTCATCTACCATTGCACCCTACCAGCACAGATCCCTGGACTTCCTCGTACTTTTTAGCCCTCAGCAGTTGTGAAGTACCAACAAATACACATACTCAAGCCTGGGGAGTTTTCTGTTTTTCATCTGGAAAATTTCAAAAGGTTTCACAAGGGCCAAAATGAAAAGGCATTTGGATGATTCCTAGACAAAACCTTTCATTCTGCAGGAAGAGCTGACACTTTAAAAGACAACCAACCAACCACAGACATTGAGAAATGGTGCAAGACGTCTTCGAGTTTGTCTTTGCCAATGCTTTGACCTCTCCACAGCGACCAGACAGAGCTTGCTGAAAAGTTCTCAATACTTGGAAAAATAGTGGCACCACTCTACCATCTCTCATCCAAAGCAATGCATGAACACATTGTACTTCTGGAACAATTCTGGCCCTTTGGCTGCGTTTTGGGGCTATAAAAACAGAAAGCAGAGGAGGGGGCACAGGAGAAGAGTAGAGGAAAGCTGATGGTGATGGATAGTATTTTTTAACAGAGTTCAGTGTGGCTGTACAAGAAACAAGCCTGGCACAGGGAACACTGCACCATGCTTGTGTATCCCAGGTACGCCCTGGACTGAAATCCTGATGGATTTTTGTACCCCTTAGTGCTGGCTGCAGAGTAGGGTTTCCTTGGGGTTTTAGAGACCAGCAATATAAAGCTATTTCTGAGAGAGTGACACTGTTAAGATACATGGTGATACAGCAGCAAATCCCAGAGTCTCTGGCACAACTAGAAATGTAAGAGTTTTCCAAGTGTTATGTCCCTTTATGGAGAGGATGTGGCTGTGAACATGCACTTTGTTATCATAACAAAAAAAAGCCATCAGCATCTCCTGACACCTCCAGTGCAAGCATTTGTGGTAACCCAGTAATTTGTAAGCAATTAGGGCACAGTGTTGTATGTTTAGAAATTCTTAAGCAGAAAGGAAAAAGGTCTTCCAAGGAAGTGGCACTTACACCTTCCTTGCAACTTCTCTGTGTATTTTGCATTACAACCAAGGGCTAATCTGAAGTAGCCTGAGTGTTCTAATCAGGGATCCTCCATAAAAAATCCTCCCGAAGTTACAGATTTTTCTAGGAGTTCAGGTTGGAGCAGACTCCTGGTACCAAACTGCCAGCTCTCTGTCACCTTCTGTGACAAATACAAGGAAATACGAACGAAAGAAAAATCTCAAATTTCCTTTCTCTGCATAGAGAGCCTTACCTAAGGCATTTAAAATACCTTTATCAAAGAACAAAGCTCCAGTGGAACCTTGTTAAGAATAAATTTACAGTGAGAGCAAAGACATGGATGTCCAGCAGTGAAAGTCAGTTCAGGCACGTTTTAACACAAAGTCTCACATCACAGCCTGGTCTCAGAATAACCAGCAGCAAAATCATTTTTGTAATAGGCCCAGTGGTTTGGATCATATTAATGCCAGGAGACACTTGACCTGGCTGTCCTGCCAGCTCCCAGGTTCATGCTTTCCTCCTTTGTTCATCAGATATTTGAAGCAATAATATCTAATTCCTCACCCGTTTTCAAGGAAAAAAAAAATTAATTCCCTTGAGAATCTTTCTCTGTTCTCTTCTCGGTTACACTTCCAGCTGTTTTTTGCCTTTGCATTGCTAGTTCTGTGCAAATCCAGGTCAACTCTGAAAATAAACTCCTGGCATTTAAAAAACCCTCCACTCCGATTTTAGATGGAATTTTGAACCTTTCCAAAGAAATTCTTGTGATTTGCCACGGAGATCCTACAAATCATCCTGTTCCTAGCACTGGATTGGATGAGAAGCTGAACCATGAATTTGCCAGGTGATATAAACTATGTTTTCCACATATTCATGCATTCAGATTAGTTCTCTGCTAACAACAACTCAGCAGCAGTAAAACTGGCTATAAAACTCCATCATCAGGTATTCTGGAAGCCAAATCTCTGAGGTCTTAAAATGAATGCCTATTGCCCAGACCTACAGAGCAAGACCAAATTCCTGCAAGGAGCTCACTTCATTATCCCTGCACTGGATGAGCTGGACTAGCATTAAGGCCCCAGTGTCAAGCATTGCAAGGCAGCCTCAGCCCTTGGGAGTTTGAGATCTAAACCAGACAAAGCAGAGAATAGTCCCGAATTGCCTTTTCCTAGGCTGGAATATTTCAGATGAATAAAGCTGCAGGTTTTGGCAGGCAGCATCCAGCTCCAAACAATTTGCTTTGTATCCAGACTGCTTAAAAGATACCAGGGTGAATTCTTCCCATTGATTTTATTTTGGGAAGAGTCCCAGGTCTTTGATTTAACTTTGATTGCACATTATAACTCTGCCAAACAAATATCCATCCAAAGGAACAGCACTACCTCTAGCAGATCCTTTGGGACTTACACTAATGTCAGTGGGGCTCAGGCACCTTTTGTTCTTGTTTCTCCTCCAGAACCACGTGGCCACCACGATCCAAAAGGGAAACAACACTTTCTGTGCACTCAGGAGCAAGGCTGGGGTGCCACAGTTTTGACATGACATCAACACAGCCCACGCCTGTGCTCCTGACAGGGCTGGAGCCCCAGGAGCCTCCCCCAGGAACACAAAACAGTTTCTCATGTCTCATTTCTGCCTCAGTTTTACTGAGGAATTTTCCTGCTGCACTTCAGCTGGAACAATATTTTAAGCAAATAGTGATGACTGGAGAGGCAAGTTAAGGGAAGGCATCTAGTAGCTGGAAATCAGATCCATTACACTGTATTAAATATTAAGCTCAGTGTTGTAAGCCAGACAATTGCATACTGAATTAATAATGTTATTTATTCCATTTAGTGGATTATGGAAGACACTTAATCATTGTGGCATTTTAAATCAGAACTGGCATCAACAGCTCAGCTCTAAGAGTATTATATGGAGACACAGAGATGGATTGAATAGCTGGAGGTGAAGAGAGTGCAAATGTGTGAAATACAGCATGTTTGGTAATAATAAAATTATATGGCCTGATTGTTCATTTGGGTACTAATGCTCCAGCAACATCTAAGAAAGCATAAGCAAGTCATCAAAGATAAGCTGGAGCTTCCATAATATCTGAAGGAACTTATTTTCTTCTTGTAAAAGAGCTACAAATTTTCAAGCAAAACCCAAAACTATCTGCTCAGTCAAAACATGAAAATGTCATGAGAAATTCTGAAGCTTTTTTTCTGGCAAAGTGTAGATAAAATAATGAAAATATCTGAAGATGAAAAAAAATATTGATACAGCTGTCCGAAAGGAGTTTTTTCTTTTTTTTTTTAAATCCAGAGTGGTCAATTACTTTTCCAGACTTCCACACTGAAAATCAAAAAAAATTTTGCAGGAAGTTTCAGCAGTAGGAATCCTACCTTTTGAAATACAGGGATTAAAATATTTAAAAGGTCCAAGTTATCTTCCTTCTCCTTATTCTTTCACTTTTTACTTCCTAATTTTGGGCTCTCTGATTGCCATCTTTTTTAGCCATATGAAGGAATGGCTCCCCAGGCATCGTGCAGGAATCCTCATTTTTTTTCCCAGTCACTCAGCAGGAGCACCCTATCACTCCTTAGGCACATTTCTCAACCTTAATCACCTCCAATTGCTATGGGTTCTAAAATTCAGCGTACTGGAGACAGAAATAACTGCTCTGCCATTTCCTGCAGCTCTGATTTTCGCGCCTTTCATGGAACAATTTCATTGACTTCACAGGAGCCTATCTGGATTTACACCTGTGCAAAAACGAGGCAAGAAAACCTGACCCTCGGTGTGGAATATCAGGTTCATAAATGCGTTCTGTATCTCCAAGAATCTCCCCATTTACAAAGGTGAACAGCTGTTGCTATAAATCAGACAGTCTGAACCAGCCATTAGAACTTCATCCAGATGATCCGTTTAAAATATACAAAGGCAACGTTTTGGAAATAAAAATCTACCCTCAGGTCCTCAGGGACACCTTCTGTTCGAGAAAAATCTCATAATTCAAGGCTCAAATTAGTTCACTTTAATGCTGCTTCAGGAGAGCCATGATACTCAAGAGTAACATTGCCTTGCAAAGGCCTGTTAGATGACTTGAGGGATTCCAAACATCTGGTAATTTGGTAAATACTGCATTGGAGACATCTAACATCTTTTTCAACTTCTCCATGGGTGTAACTCTCTGCTGTTAGCTGGAATGGCTGTATCTGGTAGGAAACACTTGCTAAAGTGTGGAAACAGCTGGCAGAGTTGGCTGTGTATGAACAAAACACGCTCTTGTTTCTGACCACAGACTGGCCTTTAAGTTCCAGCTGTGATTGCCAAGGGCTCTTCTTGGCTTTTTGGATGAGACCAGGTCACCCAAGATGTACAAGCTGGCCGTGTTAAGGGTTAGTTCTTAGAGCAGAACGCTCACTGTCAGCAGGGATAAAGCTTTGTGTGAGTAGAGGGGAGAAGAATGAGCAGTCTCATTTTCTTAGCTGGGGAACTGAAGCACAGGAAGATTAAATTATTGGCCTCTGGACATTTACAGTGAGAGAAAGAGACTCGTGTATCTTTTACTGATGGAAATACTGACATACAAGTGTTTTCTACACAGGACAGGCTGCTGGACTGAGCCTCCTGCTGCTGGGGACAGTGTTCATACAGGTACCTGTGCTCCAGGGTCCTTTTGGCACCCAGCTTCCCTGGGACACCAGGAATCCACCTCATCTCCTGCTCATTAGTGTCTCCCTGATTACACAGCACACATCTTCTGCTCTTGGTGTGTATGAGCATGAAATATACCTAAAGGGCAAGATGGTCCCTGCACTGACCACTGAGTGATTACCTCTTCCCAAAGCAGCAGTTTCCCCTTCCTAGTCCTGAATGGAAAGGCTAAATCATGTATCACTGCTCTGATGGGCTTTGTCATTTGTCTTTCTCAGGGTTCTAGAGAGTTAGGCACAACAAGAACACGAGGAAACCAATGAAACACAGACAGAGCTCTATCCTGAACCCCCAGACAGTCACACAGAGTAACAAGCTCAGCTCCTTTCACTCAATTCCTTATGCCCTTCTGAGACCATGAAAAGGAACTTTATGATATGCTGGAAGGGATGAAGTATTAACTATCAAAAACGAGACTGAAGTAACTGAGAGCCTGCATTATTTTCTCTTTGATGTATATTTATGTAAATTCAAATAAATATGCTTAAATGTAACCTGTCTTCAATTCTAGCAGAGCTTATTAAATCTATTTATGCGAGACAAGCTAGGCTCCATGGAATGCCAGGAACTCCCCTGACATTTGCCTTCCTACTTAATGTGATATTCTATGATTACACATACCAGAGCCTTTCATTCAGGCATTTTAATTTACAAATACTTTTTACATTTCTTAACACCCCTGTGGACAGGCATTAAGAGTCCACTTTATTCAGGAGCAATCAATCGAAGTGCAGCAGGGCAGCTCGTTTTGCTCCAGATCACGCACTGAAATACTAGCAGAGTTTGGAAAACTCCTTCCATGTCACTCAGAAACATAATTTCTATTAAGAGCAGACATGGTCTCTTAATGCTGGGCCAAACACTCCGAGCAGAGATGCAGAGGGAAGGCTTAGTAGCAGGCAGGCCATAGGAAGGAGATCAAAACTGATGTCCCCAAAGCAGCCACAGTGAGGACAGTGACCACCCCTCCTTTGCCAAGGTCACTCACCAAGCAAGTGCTGCTCTCCATGGTGTAAATCTGTCAGACATTGCCTCCATTTCTCTGCCCAGAGCCAAGTTACCTGCTAAAGGAGAAGAAGGTATTATTAAATGGCATGATCCCAGTCTTCCTACAGCAACCTGCACATTTTAGTGCAATCCTGACTCTTCAGAGGACTGGCAACTCATTGCTCAAGCTCATCTTCTCTTGTTGGCTCTATTACTTTTAATGTCCTTTAATAATGAACTGCTTCTCTCACAGTCCCTGAGATGAGGTCTGGATAAGTCCAGTCTTCAGGGCTGGCAGAGCTGAGAGAAGCCTGCCCAGCCTGGTAAGTACCAAGGAGCACAGGTTCCAGTGGGACTCCTACCACAGCCCATAGAACACCAACTCCTCTTCTACTGGGCCTCCAGATAGCCTCCATCACCCCCTAAACACCCAGCAACACTTCAGCTATTACTTACAGTCCTTAAAACCAATACCTAAGAAGAGACTCCCCTTCAAAGCCATTTTCAAACACACAGCCAAATACCTTCCACACAGGAGCTCAGCTCCAAAGACACTTTTGCCTCACACCTCTAGGACACCAGCCCTTGGTAAAGCACAGCTGCCTCTGGCAGGCAGGTGATACTTTCTCTGTCAGACTTCAAGTGAAGTGCAAAAACTCCCCATGGCAGAAACTAGAGACATACTGCACATCCAAACCAATGTGTCTGTATTTCTTCGTGTTCTCTTTGTAAGTGGAGTGTAATTATGCATACAAGGAAACCCCTGCCCTACCTGGGTTAGGAGAGCACCTCCAGCTTTGCACCAGAATTACCCAGGAGAGGTGAATCAAGAGGCCCCTCTTGAGAGGTCAAATTCAGGTAAATGAACCCCATCTGTGCTGTTTTGGGGCAACAGAGCACCAACAGCCTCCAGGGGTTAGAAACAAACCACCTACTTGGTCTTTTTTTTTATAGTGAGAGGGTGACCTGGCTGCAGAAAGAAGATAAAACCCAAGGTGCAATTTGCATCTGTAGGAAGAGATCTGGGCTGCAGCAGGGAGAGCTGGGAGATAAACAGCCCTGGGGATAGCTCGGAATGAATCCTGCACCAACATTTTTGTTTGCAGGCCTGTTCCTTGCGATGTTTTAGAAGGATAAACTCAAAACTGCCATCCCTCCATGTAAATAAAGGGATTTGTCATAAAGCTAACAGATCCTGCTCTGAAGTAGTTCCCCAGAATATGAAGTGACAATGAGGTGCCTAAGAAAATAACTTTCCCAGTGCTTGGGAAAAGCCTTTCCTAGGATGGGAACTTTCCAGCTGTGATCAATATGGGCTTCTAGAGAAAACAGAGGGCTGAAAGACTCTGTGTATGGTCGGCACAGGGAGAACAAAGGCAACAAATAAAACCGAGGTATTTGTAAAAGGTCTGTGTCTTACCCCCAATTATCAGCTTAAAGGTAAGTTCTTGGAATGGTTACAGCCAGCCAGTTGCTCTGTGGAAATCTCACACACATCTGGCAGACAAGGAGCTGTAAACTGGTGCTTGTAGCCTTTGCCCACCCAGGAGATCATGCTCAGAGGTCAGCTCCATTGTGCACCCCCACAAACTCTTCAATTGTATTTGTGCTATTCTCTGGCTGCCCCATTGCTGCAAAAGGTGACTGAGATCTTTTGTTCCAATGCTTTTACAGTTATATTGTGCCCAAAAGGTTGAAGCAGAGAAACATGAGCCTGTGGCCTCCAAAACCCTGGGGCTCCACCAGAGTTTTGCAGTTCATTTACACTGAGTCAGGATTTGCTGCCAGGTTTGAACCCCCACTGCCTCCCTCTGCTACCCTTCTGGACACACAGATTTCTCCTACAATTTCCCCCATCCTTTCCCGTGGGCTTGTGAGAACAAAGAAGCTCATGTTTGACAATTACTCCATGCAGAATCATTAGGTGTGATCACAGAGTCCAGTGATGGAAACCAGTTACCTCATGGGTCAGTCCCACTTTCCTGGCCCAGCCTGCCACCTCCCTCTCTTGCTGACTGTGGCAAGTTGGGCAGAAAGTGATTGACGGTTTTTAAGAGCTGTATCCTCACAAAACCGAAGTTATGATGGACAGAGAGCTAGAATGCTCATTTCATGAAAAAATACACTGACAGCTCTTCCCTCTTGTGTCACTTCACGGACTCCAGGGCAATTGCAACAGCACTGAACATGGACTCATCCATCCAGGGGAAAACAAGGCTTCCTTCAAACTCTCTTTTATTTACTCCAGTCAGCTGTGCTGAGTGTATCGATTCAATCAGCTATTTCCTTAACCATAAAACCAGATGTGCGCCGTCACGGCCCATCTACGGGGACTGAATCCATGCCATTTAGAAATGCAGAATAAAAATAAAAAAATCCCAAGAAAGCTGAGATATGCTGATGTTTGAGACTCTCAGTTTCCTAGGTAAATTGCTTTCTTTTGAGTCACATTTATTTTTGTTACCTCCAAAGAAATGCTGTTTTAGCCGCATTTCTTGGAAACAGTGTTGAGATCTAATGGGTTGTTACTGATGTGAATTCTCAGGGTGGAGAACAGAGGGAATGTAGTATTATCTTTGCTTCTGGGCATCAGCAACTTCTGCAAGCAATGGGGTGCAGGGCATGCCATTCCTTGATAGGGCAATTAATTACCTTGGTCCCTAATGAGAAGAGCTGTTCAGCTTAAATAAAACAACACTGGAGCCCTCTGGACTTAGTTTAGCTCGGACATCTGGGCAGATGTGTGAATTAGGGAAGCCACATTGCTCAGGTTTCCTCTCTTTCTTCTCCTTCCATGTTCTGTTGTTTTCCTCTACTTCTTATGGACACTATAGCTGAGGCAGGTCACTGCAGCAGTTCATCCTTGCAAAGAGGCACCAAGGAAATGTGGTTTGGCTTCGTTCTGCTTTGTGTACTGGGTACAAGACCTCCAGGTCTATTTCCAGGTCAACTATTTCCTAAGTGAGTCTAAGGAGTAGAGGAAAGGATCCCCATGGAGTGTGTGAGGAGTTATCCATCTGCTGAGTCTTTCCTTCACCCCAAAGGATGCTGCAGGTGATGCAGGTGGGGTGCACACAGCCACAGTCCCACGGCCTGCAGACCCTGCCCTTGCTGGGATGGAGACACAGGGTGAGCAAACATCTGCACACGGGAGGCCATGCCCAGCTGAGCCTGCAGCTACAGAGAGGAGCCTTTGTGCAGGAGCAGGCTGGGATTTTCTGGCTGGAGGGTTCTTTCAGCAATGCAGCTGTAATATGCTACGTGCCAGATCGTAGACATTCCTGGGGCAGCTTTCCAGAACGTGAATAAACTCAGGATATATGAATAAACCCAGCACACAGTGTGGGCTCTGCGAGGCCTGGAGGTAGCATGGCATTGCCTTTGCACATGTACAGCCTGACAGGATTTTGTCAAGCCCAGATGTCCCCTTCCATTCCAGGATCCACATGTGCTGATCAATTCTTGCTCTGTACTGGAGAAATGATCTCAGAATGTCATACCTCCCCAATGCACAAAGACTCATTCTGATTGCACTGTCCCTTGGCTGCCCATGCAACATAACATAGCTCTGAAATACCAGAAATATGAGCAGGGGGGAAAGGGAACATGAGCCAGGGCTGTGCTGCTCAGGGAGGCCTGTGTAGGATGCAGAGTGTATGAGCTGGTCCATCCTGGGGTGCCAGTCACAAGGGTAAGAGTCACAAGTGATTCACTGCATAGGGAAGTGTTACTTTAGAAAAGGATTCAAATTCAGGAATTACCAAATAGCATTCAGGCAAACCATATCTTAATGCTTACCTAAACAGCATCTGTCCTGTGACATTTAGCATTGCCTGGAAAACAAAAACAGAGGGGAGATATGGCAGCAGAGACAACAAACACTTAAGAAAGACAAAGTGTAAATGCATCTCCAACAGCTGAGTACTCTCAGTCTTGAGGGAAATGTGCCTGCCCTGTAGATGTGGTTTCCTCTGGTGCAAGACCCTTCAAAAGAGTCAGTGGGATCTTTCTGTTCATACAATCATAATGCCCCTGTGTAATTGAGCACCACTAATTAAAACCAAAAGGAAGGGAGTATTTTGCAAAAACGTCTTGCTATTTTTCCTCCCCTTAAGAGAGTTTTCTGACATCTGAAGAGTGGAGCTCTGTGTGGGCATGGGCACACACATAAATGAATCTGGAGATGGCTTGTGCCCCTGTCATAACTGCCACAAATGCAGAGAGAAGTAAGTCAAGAGGAACAACAAACTCTGGAAAATCATACAGCCAAATGTTGTGTTTGAAAACAGGGAAATGTCCATGTACTGGTCTGCTCCTGACCTGTACCTTACACTGTACTATTTTGTGTGTTGTTCTTTCTCTCCCCCCAGAGAAGACAGAAACCAGACCTTAAAACATGCACAATAAATTTTCAAATCAATAACATGTGAGAGTTTGTCTAAAAGGTAAAGTTGTTGTAAAAATCAATGTCAGAGAGAGTGCTTTGCCAATTCAATTATACTTGTTCCTCTCAAACTGACACCAAAAAGAAAAAAAAAAAAAGTGAGCGAGAAAAAGATGTGGGCTTATTTCAAGCCCAATAAATGTTCCTTGGACTAACATCCCAATTTTGTAAATATTCTCAGGGCTTCTTATGCCAGCTCCCCTCAAGGGGTCATAATTAACTCTAAATAGGGTTACCTTGTTTCAGAATCAGTCTAATGTCAAGCAGTGTTTCTGCTTGTGTCCACAATTTTAAAATAATGTTGTATCCATTAAATAGCATGAAAGCTTCCCAGAAATGGGAACCATACGTCAAAATTTAACACAAATAAGTGTGATTAGACATGGCAGCTGTCTAGAAAATATTCAGCTATTTCACTGAGTTTTGGGCAAAACGTGAATGATTGTACCTATTCCAGTAAGTGCAGAACCAGAAAGGCTCCCACATTACCCTCTGCTTCTCAAGGCAAATTTCATTTTAAGATTGACCCCAAAACAAAAGAAAACAGCAAGATAAAAGCATAAACAGTTGTGCCTTCTGCTGGCTTAGCTGGAGACTTCAAGGAGTTTGTGATTTGCTCTCTCAAAGACGTGTAGAACACAGCACCCAGCCAAACTGAATCCAGGCCACCGTGGGAATGGCTGAACTGAACAGCAAAATCCCGAGGCACAGAATGTCCTGGTATCCAGGTAAAATGTTTGTCCAGTCCTTGCCAAGCCTATCAGTAATATTCCCACAGCTGAAAGAAAATGACTGGGAAGTAAATGCCAACACCAGTAATTCAGGTGCAAAATCAAACTCTGAATCACCCTCTCTTCTCTCATATGAGAGAAATATCCTATAAATATACACCAAATACAAAATCAGTTACAGAAACCCCCTGGAAATCTGTACTTGGTTATCTGGAAACTAAAACACGCCAGGAATTTGGGTAAGTTTTTGCTTACAGACTATCATTATTGGCACTTGATCAGATGCAGATAAGTTAGGTTTCCAGCTTGGGAAGAGAATAATGCAAAAGGAATTGGAATAGATTAATTTCAGATGTTCCATTTCAGGACAGGTAGGGGCTTTTGAAGCACTGAAGAAACATTTAAGCATTAATATAAATCTGTGTTATAGCAGCACTGTAATTTATAAGAAAATTCTAAAGCTTCCAGTCTGTGAGTTTTTGCAATAATTAGAAATTTGAGGTTTATTCAATTAAGTATCAAGTGAATAAGAAGCTGTTGAGCATTTTTTTTTTATTACTGTTTCTACAAATACTTGATTACATGCCTTGTTTGTCCTTCAACAAGCGAAGAATGGATTTCAGTTTCCAGAGGAGAGTATGAACAGCACAGGAGCATGTTTTGAAAGGATGTGGCTATCTGGAGTAATGTGAGAGATTCTGAAGGAAAAACAGCTTTGCTTTTTGGAACAGATGTCAGAACCCACTGCAGGCCATAACAATTGCTACTGGCACAGCTAATCACACACCACTGTGAATTTCTTCTCCAGATCTTCAGCTCAGCTTAGCACAGGAAGAGCATCAGGGCAAATGGAGAATGAAGCATCCTGCAAGGAATGGTCAGATATGCAAAGTGAGGGGCTTGCCAAGATAACAGACCAGGGAAGAGGGTGTGTTCCAGCAGGTGATGGTTCATAGAGGTGCATGCCAAGTCTCCTAACTCACAGGTATCTCATATAGAAGTTTGGGACCACCACTGCAAGCCTACTGCCTGGGGAAAAAAGGTGGGAGATCCTGGAAAACAGACTATTGCAAAAGAAAACAACCCAGACTCTAAGAACCAACCCATTTGTGATTGCTTCTCCCTGGAGGAATCACTTCAGGGAAATCCATATTAATTACTGATGCCCTACAGGCTCTGTAACAGAGCCTCCCTCCAGCACCTTGTTTTCCCATGCTGAAACTACCATGTCAATACCCTTCTCACTGGGATACTGCACACAACTGATGTTGGTGAAAAAATTTGGAATCTGCAAAAAGAGCATTTCTAGGAAATGGAATTATACTGCCAGGATTTATGATGAAAACCTCAGCAGAGAACACGGCAGGACATAACCCTCAAAACATTCCCACCAAGCCTTCTTTTCTCCACAGATCTCTGCTTATGCTGTAGAAACAGTAAAATACTTTAAAAATATTGCATGGTCAATAAATAAAGCAATTGTTGAAGTACAGATCAATAGATCAGCTGGAAACACTAAAAAGAAATAAAAATGTTTTTAAGGTATTGTCTCTTCTGTTGAAAAGGTTCCATATCTGGTTCTTTACTTAAAATGTTGCTAGACAAGAGGGAAGAGATATTAAAACTCTTCCAGACATTAAAGTATGAGAACACACTTTAGTTTTGTTAGAGAAGAAATGCACAATAGGAAGAGAATATCCTTGCAGTATCTTCTCACAAATTAACTGGCAGCACTAAAAGCAGTTGCCTTCCAAAAGCCTGGACTGATGTTACATCTGATCTCATGAAAATAGCCATAAAGTCTGACTTACCAAGATGACTCTGCTGGCTTTAAGCCTCAATGAATAACATAACCCTAAAAATAGAGTTTGAGTCTGTAAAAATCAAAACAAAGTTTGATGTAGAGACAGTTTTGCAAGCAAAAATGAAAATATTGAATTCTCCATTAGGAAAACACATATAATAGACCAGCTTGGGAAAATCTGTTTGAACACCATGAACTTTGTGGATATCAGTATGAAAGGCAAAGCTTTTTGAAGAATAGATTCTCATTTTTATTGATTGTCAGAAAAGGGAAATGTTCCTTCCACAAGGTGATGAAAAAAATCCTGTTGGGACCTGTCTGTGGATACTGGGATTCATGGGCTCCTGGGACTTGTTTTAACTGAGCTGCTCCTGCATGGTGCTGATATTTCTGCCCTCAGATATCCCTGTGGGCCAGACTATGTTGCCATTTCTATTTACAGATGAGGAATAAAGACAGACAAGAGTCAAGGGCCAGATTTCCAACTGCACTTGTTTATGGAAATCAAAGGATTTCTTGAAACACAGCTCAAACATGCCTAGACAGGGCTTGATTTCCTTCCAGGCCACTCCAGTGGGAGGCTCCAAAACAGCATAAAATACCACACCTGAACATTA
This sequence comes from Acridotheres tristis, assembly GCA_037013685.1. NCBI lineage: Eukaryota > Metazoa > Chordata > Aves > Passeriformes > Sturnidae > Acridotheres > Acridotheres tristis. The sequence continues at coordinate 11,727,900 of CM072902.1, forward strand.
TGATGAAAGGTTAGAACCATCTGTTGCAGAACCTGCTGGCTACTGTGATCCCAATGGCTTTCCTGTGCTCATCCTCACTATGACAGCCTGGAATCCATGCTGGCCTTGAGACTGTGAGTGGTGCAGCTTCTAAAAGGCAGCAGTGAGGATGCCATCAACATCTGCTCCAGTCTGTTCAGGTGTCAACAACCACACCACATGGGAAGGTGTCTTGAACACTTAACAAAAGGTTTCCATGAAGTTTTGGGGAGGAATCTAGCTTTTCATGTGAATGCTGAGGAGGACTTAATAGATCAGGGAGTTTCTGCCTCTACTCTTTATGAAGCTTGATGAAACTTTTAGACATTCTCTTTATGGCTTCTGAACTTCTTTAAAACCAGGACAAACCCAGTGTCCCCCTCCGGGCAGTAAAAATGCTCAGAGCCCTTAAAAGAGATTGCCCAGAGGTGCAATTACTTAGGGCTAATCTGAACTGTTCTTTAGCAGTACATTTCTCTCTTAGCTTATGTTAGAATAGGCTTGGGATAAATCCAAGGGCTCCTTCAGTTATCCCATGGTGGTGTCTTAGATATAAACTGAGGAGGTGCAGAGCATCCACACTGGTTGTGTTCCTGCACAGCAGATCCCTGAGTGAGGCTGCAAGCTCCCAGCAGATGGGGGTGGAAAATTTGGGTGTAAATTCTGCCAACAAAGTGAGCAGCCTTTAAACATACAAAGTTTCAAATGTGATTAAAAGTCCAGGTAGCCTCTAAGCCAGAAGAGAATAATCTCTGTGTCTCTGTGAAGTCCCTTCCTTTCCAGAGGCTGTACTGGCTGTTGAGGCCCAGCCAGAATGAGAGATGCTTTGCATGGCTTTCAGTGTTTACTCTCACAGGAAGCACAGTATCCTGTCTGCCTCTTGGTATGCTCACCACCTGACTCCGGCATGCTCCAGACAGCGAAGCCTTTTTACCCAGCTGGAATGTGCTGCAGTTCAAATGTCGGGAATAAAATAAGCAAGAAGGGCTGCTCTGCTAACTGGGAGGTCAGGGCACGATTTGCTGAAGGGTTAGCATTGAACTGGGCTCTTTCTGTGAGGGGCACAGCACCGTGTGGCTGCATCTGTTGTGACTCACACTGGGGGCTTCTAGGGAGCTGTGATCCTCCACACTGCAGCCTTTGGCCATCTGGGAGGGTGAAGAACGAGGCCAGGTCCAGATTGTCAGAGGGAGTTAATATCTGCCTCACTCTGTAAGGCAAGGGATGGTGAGCAGCTCCCCAAAAATGACCTGCAAGGGTTGGTGAGCAGCTCTCCAAAAATGGTCCTTCCAAGAGACATTTCTGTGACTCGGTGTTGTAACATCATCAGTGACAAAGAGCAATTCCCCCAGCCTTGCACTTGGTACTGATGCCTTTGGCAGCACACAGTGCTTGGGTTCACCATTCACACGACATGGATAGACTGGAAAAGCTCCAGGTAAGAGCCATGAATTGAATTAAAAGGTCACAAAATAAGTTTCAAGCAGAAGCATCCAGTACTGCAGTTTTTTCTTCTTGTTACAGTGATCTTATATTCTGTTGAAGCAGAAATATGAGGAGCAAAACTGACCAAAGACTTTTCATTCTGGCAGACAAAATATAGATTTGGTGGCTGGAGGTTGAAGTTAGAATTTAAAGTAGCAATAAAGTGAACATTTCTAATAAATGGAACAATTTACAAAGGTAGCAATCAGCTCTTCACTACTGGCAACCTCTGACGCAGACTGGACTCTTCTCAAACACATATTCAATTCAAAAGACATTAATTTCAATTTGATTTTGATTACTACAGCCTGTATTATATGGAGGATCAGAACTGATGCACTCATGCACTCCTGCTGTATGTTCCTAGAATACTACAAATCACCCTAGAAGTGTGGGAAACCTCTGATTCCCCTTTGTACAGATATTAACCTTGAGATATTATACTTGTTCTGCCCAACTCTCCCAAAATTTACTGCCTGATCATGAGTAGTGCCTCCCAAGGAGATGGTTCATTGCTGAAGCCATGCAATTTTTCCTCCTTAACTCAATTTGCATTTTTTGAATTGTATAAACTTAAGGAAAGTTCATAAGAACATGTGATCTGTAATTTCATACAATAACTAGCTGTAAACTCTCTGTCTGTGTTGATTCAGAAACCAAGAAACCCCCAAGATACATTTCTTAAAAACCAATTAAATACTCCTCTGAACAGCACACAAATGTAGAATCTCAGGTTGCACATAACACAAAACCAGCCCAGCATTTTCTTCCTAATAAGCATAGCAATGTAAACACAACTACAGACATTGTTTTCTAATTAGAAGAATGTACCATGAGATGTTTACAGACCCCTATGGAAATGTACAGACATTTGGTTGCCTAGCAAATGAAGGAAATGGAAAAGTCTCTCAGCTGGGACACTCATAATTAGGTTGACAAAGGGAAAAATAAAAGGTTTAGAAGCAAAGAGAGGCAATAGTCCCACAATGACCCAGGAAAGGCTAAGACAGTGCCAAGGAGAGGTACATAAAGGTGAATTTTCCAATGTTTTTATCTGAATATTAGCTTACCATAACTCTGTGTGTGTGAGCAGCAGAATTTGGGCTGCCTGTTGGAAGGACTCAGTGGGAATGCTGACACATGGAAGCTGCTGTGTGGCCTTGTCTCTGTGGGACATGTTCTTGATGTTGATACTTGGCAGGGTCAGGGAACTTCTCTCCCCCAGGGCAGGATGTTGCTGGGCAGACACTGCATTTATGGGAGACAAGTCCAGTGCGCTCCAGTGAGAGGCAGCAGCTCCTGTTTGTGCAAAAAATCAGCAAGAGAGGCCCATTTGACATGTAAGACCAAAGAGGTGTGCCACAGAACCTACAAAATGGGTTTCCTGATGGCTGAGTAGCAAAATGCCTTGGCCAGCTGGATTTCCAAGGCTGCACCACTCGTGACTGTGGCCTGGGTCTCCAAAAGCAGAATCCCCTGGAGTCTCAGCACAGCTGGGTCTGAGAATTGGTCTACAACAATCCTGCAACCCTGCCTTTGCTGTGAGCCATGGAAAGCAAGTTCCTACACTGCTGGCTTTTGTGCTTCAATAAATAAAAGACTTGAAAAAGACAATTTTTACTGCCATCAGGGCTGGCTCCAAAATAGAAACTTTGCAGTTTCAATTCTGTTGGTGTCACAAGGAAATTGTCCCCTTATGCACACAACAAGCAGCTCTGCTTCCAAATTCTCACCCCTTCATTCTGATGCTGGCTGCATCCTCTGGGAAAGTGAAAATAACAAAGCCTGGTGCAAAGGAACAATATGTTTTCCTTGGGGTTCAATGGTCAAATAAATGTGGGAAAAGGTATCACGCACTTGCTTGTGAAAGAAACGAGTTTCTCAGGCATCCTCCCCATTGTGGTATTGGTTACCACAGAACAAACTTTTTCCATCCCCACTCCTACCCGTGGTTACATCAGACAAAGCTATCGCCAGACTCTGCTTTCTTCACACAACGTTCCTGCTCCCTGGGAAAGCAGGAGGAAACCTGTCTGTGCAGCAAGACTCCATCACACAGCACCACTGCAAGCATTTCCTGGCCTGCTCATTTCTCCTTCCATGCTGCTACAGCTCAAGGGTTTTACCTCATAGTGTCAGGGTTTTGTTAGGAGAGGGGAGTGTAAAGTTGCTTTGATATAAAGATTGCTCTAATTTACAGGAGCTCTTAGTACCATGTTACACAGCTTAACCACATACATGAATCCTGGATATAACTTGAAGAGAATTTGGTTTGAATCTGAACCCTTGAATTTTACGTATGGGAAAAAGCCAATTAATTTCAGATTGTTTATTTATGATGGGTGGTGGGAAGGTAGGTGAAATTCACTCCATAATAATCAGCCAGCTCTGCTTTTGGCCGAACAACTCCCACACCTAGAAAATTGTGTTTGCAGCATTGTTAATCCCTTTTAATCCTACTTTTATCCCATAGACACTTCAGATCAGCAGTTTCCAACCCTCATGAAGTTTATTTTCCAGTGCAAACAAGATGCTTTAAAATGTGAATTTTAACTTGCAAATAATATCTTTCTTATCCCTTTGGACTCTCAGCAATAGCACATCACTCTCTATGGTTCTGCAGAGCACAGGGATACAGCCACTGCCCAGAAAAACAGCTGTATTTGTGTCACTCAGCCCAGGATTTCTGCACAACTAGAAATTTTGCCTGGCTTTAACACACAGGAATACAAGGTGTGGTGGAGCAAGGAGAAGGGATGTTTGCAATGGCTCGAATCTACAAAGATGGTTTCCAGCTGCATTTCACATATGATTTGGGGTTTGGATGAAGTTTTAACAGAATTTCTCCATGAATTATGCAAGAGGCTGCTGGAACGCTGCAAGTACACAGAGGCACAAAGAGACTTGTTGAAGCAGCCCTCAGACAACCCACTGCCATCTGACACACGAACCAAAAAGCCCACTCCAGAAGGCAGAGGGTCTTAGGCTGGGGAGGGAAAGAGAGGAGAGGACCCCAGTGCTGAGGGTGCCGAGGTGGGGACACAGGGTGGGTGACCTGCTGCAGTACAGCACTAGATGGTGCTGTATTTTAGAAATAACTCTGCCTCGTGGGTCCCTTTCCGTTGGATGCAGGCTCAAAGATGTGGCAAACACACACAGGCTCCTTTTGAGAAACGCTGCTGCTCTTTTCAAGGAAAGTATGGATTTTCCTTTCTGTCTGTTTATAGCACAGGAGTTAATACAGACTATGAATTTGTAGCTGGGGAGTTGCCAGTTAAACTCTCCAAGTGCTGCTGTTTCATTTGGGTGTGTGATGGGAACTTCAGAGCGCTGTAAAAGTGTCAGGAACAACATTGTGTCCATGTTTACCTTTCCCCGACTTAGCCTCTTGCTCCTGATTTAGGCTGGTGGCAGTCTCCAAAAACCCAGCAGCAGAACTGCACTCCCACAACAGAAGCTCAGAGCATTCAATTCTGCCAGCAAAGCTCTGGCCTGCACAGGAACACTGTCACCCTGGGAGAGTGGGTGGCACTGAGCATGTGGCTGGTGCCAGGAAAGTCTTCAGTGGTGTTTTTAGAGAAGCATCCATCCTTGGGTTGTCACACTGCCACAGGCTGTACAACATGAAGAGCTGGGACCCTGTGCCTCCCCACTGGTATCCCTTACTGCAGTAGGGCTGCTCAGAGGGGACAGGGAGGAAGCCATGGGCACCCAGGTGAAGTGCAGGAAAACAACTTGTAAATTAGTGGCCTAAAGAGTTACCTGTGGAAGGAGATGGGTGGCCTCCAGGGTTTACTCCTCCTGCTGTTTCTCACTGCAGTTGTGCTGATGTGTGGTGCATTTCTGAAGATGCTGGGCACGCATCCAGAGCTGGCCCAATATCCTCACTCCCAGAGACTCCAGCAGGCAGAGCAGGTGCTCAGCAGTTGGCTGGATCCAGCCTGGGCTGCAATGGGCAAATCCTTCTATCAGCTCCCCCTGGGGCAGGAAGGGCTCAGAGACACCTGCTTATTCCAGTTGGCCATCCAAGGAAGCAGACACTCTCTCTTCCCTCCTGCTTTGCTTCCAGGCGCAAGTGAGTTTGGTTTCCTGGCCACAAACAGGGCACTCTGAGCCAGGAAAGGGTAATTAATGTCAGAAAAGATCAGGGACGCAGCACAGCACAGCTCACTTGGCAGCAGCACAAAGCAGGGGGGGAGAGATGTCTTTTAGAGAGTCTGCAAGAGGCCAAACCAGCCAAATGAGCTCTGCAGTGGCTGGCCCAGGTTGTTCACATGGCAGTCAGTCCCTTCAAGGGGTCATTTAACTTCCTCTCTGGGGCATCAGCAGTCCAGACACAGCTTTTTGGTAGGGAAGGATGTGGCAAAGATGGGTTTGCCTCTCCTCATAAGGTGTGGATGAAAGGACAAGGCAGCTTCAAAAGAAATACGAGCCTGTATGGAAGTCTGCAGGATGGAGGTTGGCACAACCAGCGTGTCTGCAGGGATGCTCAATAGCTGAGTGAGAACAGGCCCATTCCTGGCTGGGTGCCCAGCAGCCTGTCCCATCACACAGCATGGCAAGGTTTAGCTTGGCAGCAGAGGTGGGGTCTGGCTGCCAGAGCCTTGGAGGGAAGTCAGGAGCCAAGGAAGCACCGTTCCAATGGGCTAATGAACTCATGCTCAGGAGTTCTGGCTTTGCTAAGAGTCAGCAGTTAAACAGAGGAGGAAGATTTGTGAACACTACTCCATAGTCTGAACAAACCCAACATTTTCAGGGGGCCTAAAAGGATGGGGTCTCCCACTTCAGGTAAAACCCAGGTGTTGTAGGATGTGCTGTGCTTCAATGCCAAAGCAAGTGTGGTAGCTAAATTCAGACAGTCCAGGATATGCCAAAATGCATCCTAGTGCTGTGGGAATTAGCACTCTACAGCACACTCCAGTGCTCTCAGCAGGAGTTGCCTCCTCTTATCCCCAGGTCCCTGTGGCATCTGTAATATGACAAAGGATGCCAATCCCAAGGACTATGCATAGACTGAAGCAGGGATAACCAGAAAGAAAGAGGACACTGTCTGCAGCAGACAGCAGGGCAATAGAGTGTGTCATGTCATACCTGAGGATGCTATTTTGAGAGCTCCAGACAGGATGAAGGAAGTAGAGTTACTGAACTCGCTGGGAAAAGGCATTGGAAGTAGTTGGCACCTGTCCCAGACTGGAGAGAGAGGGGCTCTGCAGACAGCCCAGGAAAACCAAAACATGCCTTCCCTTTCATAAGGAAGAGCAGCCAAACTGGGACTCAGCCTTGGCTCAGAGTCCACCTGCAAATTGTCTGCCATAGTCTGCTCTCACCCCGAGGGTCACATGGGCAGGAGGAGCTGTTGGTCAGAACTATGGCCAAATTCTTAAACCAAATTCTTAAACCTCTCCCTATCCTGCTGTCAGCTAATTCTGACAGGGAATAGGAATCAGAGCCCTAAGCTCTCCAATCTTTCCTCTTCCTCATCTGTCAAGCAGGCAAACTGAGGCACACTGTGCCACTGCCTGGCTCTCTCTCATCCCAGGCTCTGCCTACTTCACCCAGCTCTCAGAATTTTGCTCACTCAAGTTATTTCTCTTTAGAGTTTACCTGTATCAAACATTATATTTTCACGTGGAATTTATTGCATTTCAGCACATTCTCTCTAGAAAAGGCATGAATGTTTTCTATCTCTAGGTGTGATTCATTCTGTGGCAAGGGGAGCAGATTCATAGAAATTCTCTAAAAAAAATCCATCATGGGGAGGCACTGGAGGCTTCTCCCACTGCAGATTATTATGGGGAAAAAAGTTTAAGTTTGCTACTGCAAGCTTCAATGCTGGAAGAAACTACTCCTGATGCTGAACTGCAATAGTCCACAACTGTGAGAGAGGCTGATTACGGCAGGGACTGCCACACAGGAGGACCTGATGTCTTCCTGGATTATCCCCTTAGAAATCCAGGCTCATACTGGATGTGGCTGCCAGCACAGTGACTCTTAGCTCTCTTAGCAGCAGAGCCTGATGGCCAGAGGATACTTTTAAGCAGAACAGAGATGTAAAAGTCCTGCTTTCAATTAATTGCATCACCAGGGAACTGGAGGGCAATTTGGATTAAACTATTGAGGCTCTTTCAATCACTTCCCAGGGGAAGATCCAGCAGGAGTGAAGGATTCAGCCAGAAATGACAAATAGGGAAGTGAGTGAAATGTGGGGAGAGTTATACTCCTGCCCTTCATAAAATTCTGCTTTCATACTGATCTGCCAGCAGTGGGGAGGTGTGGGGAGTGTGAGGCAGCTGACATGAACCCTGTCATGCACAGATGAGGGAGGCAGTGCAGAGTGATCTGTGACTGCCTGGGATGGAGGCTGTATGGCCCAGGCTGACCTGCCTGGGGATCCCTCAGCAAAAACAGAGCAGTACCCTGCTACCCTCACATACCCACTTTGTGTGTGGCCCAGTTTCTGACTCCTCATAAAGTAGCCTCTGTTCTAGAGGATCCAACTTCTCACTCTCTCCATGGGCAAAGCCAGGATTTTTTTGGGTTCATGCCTGATGCTGTCTATGGGATCTGCCTTGCTGCTCCTTCTTGAATTAGAAAGTATGCACTACTGGCAGCAAGAAGCACAGTCTCCTCTCCCCACATAAAGCCAAAGACTCATTTATTCTCTTCAAGTTCAAATAAAGCTCTACTGTTTTGTAGTGTCAGAACGGGCTGGTCTTTGTTTTACAGCTACTGATGAGATGGGATTGCTTCAGCTGCCTCACAGCTCCAGGCTGGCAGGGCACCACTCAGCTCCTCTGGCCAGCTCTGGGAAGCATCTCCCACTCCCACCTGTATGCCCAGTGAATCAAACCAAGGGATTCTCTGGCCCCTCTGTTGTAAATCAGCCTAGAAATTGGAAGTGAGGCTGGAGTGTCCCCAGCTCAAGTTTCCCCAGGCACAGCATAGGTGCCTGGCTCTGGATATAATACAAAAGCTTTTTCTGGCTGAAAGGTGGAGTTTGATGACTCAGGGGATGGCTCTAGAAATATCTTCAGGCCTTAAAGAAGCCATACTGTGCAGATGAACAGAGACCAAAAAAAAAAAAAAAAAAAAAAGAAAAAACACTTTATGAAGCAAAACTAGCTTTTTAGTGGTGTATAATTATAAGTGGTTCAGTCCAGACTATACTCAGAGCAACAGCTAGGAGCAAATAGAACAAATCTATCTGAGTCCAATTTACTAAAACAACATCCCCCTCATAGTAGCTGGAAATCCTCTGTATCTGCATTTTGCTTGTGTCATTTCTTTGCTTTTAAACATCAATGGATGCCAGATGTCCCTGATTTTGGTTTCCAGCAAACAGGTATCTTGCCCAAACCATCCCTTTTAAATTAAGCAGAATTTGCTGCTAAGTTGGTTTTGTAAAAGCGAGAAGGGGCAGGGGGGAAGTGACATGAAAAAACCAAGAACTGCCAGCATTATCATGTGCAAAATGAGTCTGAAGGAAATTGGGGACATGCAGCTGTCAAGGCAAACAGCAACAGATTGAGGCCATGGCATGAAGCAGCATGGAGCTCTAATGAGCAGGAAGAGCAAAGCCAGAGCCACAATTTTATCCTGTGTTGATATTCTACAAGAAAAATGATCACAGAGAACATTTATTGCCCCCCTAACAAGATCAAGCTTAATAACAAAGCTACACATGTTATTTACTACAATGTTTGCCTATTGCATAAGCAGCAGTGCCTGTTGCCTGGATCCTTGCTGCCTGCTGAGGTCTTTTCTCTCAGGCTGGCTGCTTCCCAGAGAGGTGGGTCTGGAAAACCCTGGATGAGTGTGTGAGAAAGAATCAGATGCTGGGGGATGGTGCTCTTACATGGATTGCACTGGGCACAGCTTATCCAACAGACAGACATGTTAAACGAAGCCTAGTCCATTGTGCTGCTCCTTCCCTTTGCCCATAGCTCTCATTCCCTGTGAGACACAGGTCTATAAATGGCACAAAGAGCTTATCCCAAAGTCAGTTTCAAACTGCAGTGACCATCTAGTATGTCCTCTTGAGGTTCCCAAAGGATTAATGTCCACAGGGCCTTCTGCATAGAAACCAAACCCCATCCACATCAATAGCAAGGCTGGATAGAATAAGTGCTTATAATGCAGATAAATTGAGGATATACTGGGAAGGATGGCAGAGATGAGAGCATAGCAAGATTCCAGAACTGCAGGGGAGCAGCACTGTGAACTCTTCAGCTCAGACAGAAGAGACACACGAATGAGCAGCACTGCTCCTGTACTTAGAGGCTTCCTGCCTCCAGCACTTGAAGCAGCAGCATGTGCTCATTATGTGAATTTCCCAGAGTGCTCCCCCCTGGCACAAGGACATTCAGGGAAAGCAGGACCTATTTAGCAGAGTAACCACCTAAATGGTCCAGCAGTTCTTGCTCTGGAGAGCACTCTCAGATGGGCTGGTTCTTACCTGCTGGCTCACACCATCTGTAACACTTCAGCTTAGGCCCTGCTAGAACAAGTGTGCTGTGAGCCATTTCTCTCCCACTCTTCTTTCATGGCCATGAGTTTCTTCTGATTTTGGCTACTTCTCCATTCCAAAAAAACAAAAACAAAAACAAGAACAGAAGGGAAAAAACAAATGTATGCCCTAATATGTAATTTTAATAAGACATAGAGGATCTGCTTTTATCACATCAACTAGAGTATGCCTAGGGGTCCAGATGGGGTAACTGGCCCTGACACAGCAAAAGCAGAGGTTCCAAAAAATCCCCCAAACACAGCACAATAGGGAAGGAAGATACATCTTTATCTGTCATGCACTGCTTTACAGTTACACCCTGTGGGTGCACAAGATTAATTGTCTGGGTATGTTTGCCACATGTGAAAGCATCCCAGGAGCAGTCAAACAGGAATGTGAAACTATTGTATTTTTATACTTATATAATTTCTTCCCTTTCCTTTTTACCTCTGAAAGACATGAAAAACCTGCATGGAAATAAGCTGGAGGATACAAGGACTAATGGATGGAGGACACAAAAGGGCCAACTAACAGAAGAGGCCTTAGAAAACTGAAAAGAGTTCCAGTAGGTAGTGACAAATAAAAAGGGATTTCTTCAGCTCGGTAAAGGAGTGTCTAGGTAATTTCATTGTGTTGTTTCAGGTCATGCTGCTGCCATGAGGTATCAGGCAACATGACTTCCAATACTGCTGATGCAATGCAGAAGGAAGCAGGAGGAAATGAATTTCTAATATGCCATTTACCCACAAAAGTCTTGGAGCATCAAACAGGCTGTCAGCAGCCATTTCAAAGGGAGAAGTGGCCTTTGTGATGGTTGAGCTCCTGAGCCTCTACTGAAGCACGCTGTTATTGTGTTTCCAGCGTTGGAGCTGCCAGGAAAAGGTGGATGGGTAATGCCACACAGACCCAGCTGGTGCTTGCTGCCCTTGTTATCAGCTGGCTCAGGTTTCAGTGTTCACTCTGTGCCTGAAAAAGCCAGATGCAATACAGCAGGGCTAACATCTGGCTGGGAGGTCTTTGAAACAAATGGACTCATCTCATCCTTCAATATCCCTGTTATACCAGCAGGTCTAGCTGCTGTGGAGTCCAACAAGATAAATTCCCAGACCTGTTAGAGCCCTGAATTCAGTTGCTTTAATTCCAGGGTTCAAGCATGACTCTGGGATTCTCAGCCTAAGGCAATGTAATCCCCACCCAAAATACTCCCCAGTATTTCAAGGTACACCTGCTGCTATGCAGCCACAGGTAGTGCTGACTTACAGATAACTGTTCTTATAGTGATAAAATCTGTAAAACTCATTGTACAGCAGAGATCTACCATGTCTCTTCTCCCAAACAGTGGCTGGCAGAAATGCTGCTGCTCTCACCTGCAACAGAGTTCATCAACTCACAGTGCACCTGAAATTCCACTGAAATATATATTGACACACACACGTGTGTGTGTATATATGTATTTCCACAGAAAGACAGACACATCAGAACATTTACCCACATCATCCCTGCCCAGGCAGAAGATCTGCAGGAAAAATATTGACAACACGTGTTGCTGCTTGGCAGAAATGAGGTAAAACCGCCCCCATTTTCAGGCTCTAAATGCAAAATCTCCCCATTTGCAGAGACTAAATAGGCACAATTGATCTTTCATGCAGGAGTCCTCCCCATCAACTTTCTCCCAGGTCACCACCACAAGTCAAGAATAAATGAGACATACTGTTTTTCTCCACAATTAGTCGAAAAACAGGGAACAGGCATGACAGAAAGACTACTTTAAAGAGCCTGTTCTACTCCTCACTGACCCATGTGTAACTCTCTTACAGCCAGTTGGGACACATGCAAGAAAATGAGGAAAGAATTTGGCATGTGGACTTTGAAAAAAACATCTGAGAAAGCTCCAGCCTACTAGCACTACTTTTTTTTTAATCCATCGTGTTTTCTCTGGGGCAGTAAATTACATTATCTTAATTTAACAGATAAAGGGATGGAAGCACTCGGACTTCCCAAGGTAACCTCCCTTTCAGGGGTGGAGCTGGGAAAAGTCCTACATCCCCCACCGTTCAGAAAAGTTTTCATTACCAAACTCTTTTGCTTCACCCCAAGCCTGTCTTGGACACTTTCTCTCTACTGTTCCTTAGCTATTTTTACTTCTTTTTATTTCTCCAGCAAGCAGAACTGCGAGTGTACCAGCCACAGCATCTCCATTTCAAATGGTTTGGCTCTCCTAGCCACAACATTATTTCCTGACTCTTTTTCCAGCCTGCAGCTTGCTGAGCAGAGGATTAGGATAAACTGAATCAGGCAGAAAAGGTTTTTTTCCCGGATGGCCTGCAAATTCTACCTTTTCTCTCTGAGCTCAGGTACCCAGCAGCTCCCTGTTCCTGCCTTGCACTGGATACACAGAAACCTCCCTAAATTATGTGCATGTGCTCAAAGGGATTGTTTTGAAATCAAACCTTCTGAAGTGTGTCTTGAGCCCAGCTCAACTTTGGACACACTGCTGAAATTTGGATTTAATTAATTCCACTTGAGTTTTGAAATGGCGCGATACATTTTTCAGAGGTTTTTTTTTTTCCCCCCCATTTCCTGGATCAGAGCCTCAACCACATTCATGGAAACACTGAAGGGAAAAAAAAAAATCCCTAGCAATAATTCACCAAGTGGGAACTGAAAACATTTGCTGAAGAAGAAGGAACCTCTTGGTCTTTGGATGCTGGGAATAATTCAGTCTCTCCTCCCAATTCCCTAAGGCTCAAATGGCCCTTTTTCCGGCAGAGCTGCGGTTATTTGAGCAAGTTGCCCTGGGGACAAGTGCATGTTACTTGTAGGATTTGGGCTGGAAAGATCAAGCACATGGATTTGTAGGCAAGAAGGGCTTTGTGTTTTAATAACTGCCAACAGCCCCACAGAAGAGACCAAGCTTGCAGGATGAAAAGTCCTCCTTGGCAGAATTTAACTCAAAGCACGCAGGGAACAAGAGACATCTCTGCCAGCATCGTCTCTTTCAACACTGCATCATCTTGCATGCAACAAATGTACCAATCCTGGCTCCAAATAACCTCCACTTTGTGTTTCTCTTCTACACTGCTGGTTTTTTGAGATGTTTCATGGTGTACCAAGTGCCCAACGAACAGAATTCCACCTGCATCACAGAGGCCTGGAAGGAGGATTAACAGGAGATCTCAACAGGGAAATTGTACAAAATCTCTCTCATTCTGCATTTCTCTGCAACTCAGTCAGCTGAATCCTCTCAAAATGCCCTTCTAATGCCCTCTGGCCATGGTGGATGGAGAGGACTCCCTCTTCACTCAGCCCCATCTCTCTTGGGGCAAGGGAGGTTCTCCTCATTCCCAGATAGAGGCCAGCACATCCTCGAGGGCTGCAAGGGTGGTTCCATTTCCTGACATTCAGCTATGCCACTAGCAACCATTGCCAAATTTCTTCCTGATGAACAATGGACACAATCAGGACCTGAACTTCCTAGACCCGGCTCACGTTTTCCAAAAACCAAACCCCAATTCTATTTACAAACAGAGAAGGAGATCTAATATGCACAAATCCATCAGAAATTAGGTCTTGATTAGCAATGAGCATCTTTGCAAGTGGTCTGCCAGGTAAAAATGGGTAACTGAAACTAATCTGAAAAAGGAGTTAAATTCTGAATACTGGCCTGACTACAAGGAGAGCAGATTTTGAAGTAATTGCTCCCTTCTTGAAAAGCACTCAGAGCAGCAGAAAGTGTTAATGTGTGGTCATCACCCAGCTTCCATTATTTAAGCTGCTAGCAGGTAAAATGAACTGCCAACCTGCATGGAAAAAAACATCCATCTATTTCCCATCTGTCATATTTTCTCAAATCCATTCCACATAAATCTGAATACACACGAGACAAAGTACATACCATTGGCCTCAATTCCACTTCAAAAATATACAGCACGACCAAAGACAAACCACAATCCCACAACTAAGCACACATTTCAGGACACATGCACTATACAGCCATACTTTCCTTTACTTCTACAAAGAAATAATTTCACCAGTTTTGTACACCTGTGTTTAGTGATTGCTAACAGGGTCTCACTCCAAGATTCTCGTCACCTTTAATGACTCTGACCCCTAAGAAAACCAGCAAAACCCAGACTGGATTTGATCCAAATTTCCAGGACTGCAGACCAATAGTGTCCAGTCTATATGCAATGGTGTCTGTAGATTTTAGCCCTCTGAGTGACACTTGGTGATGCAGACAGGAGACAGCAGTGGAGTCTGGCACCTCTCTTGAATGGCCACTGTCTCCCTCCAGTCCCTGCTAACCCAGGCACTGGGTAGAGAAGGAGGGAGTTTCTTCTTACGCAATGGAAACCAAGAGTTTAAGGTGAAGAGTGCCAGCTTAATCTTCTGTGAATTACCAGGGATGGGTAGAAACTAAAAAAACATTACTCCATCAGTAAAATGATTGTCCACTGACAGATAAAATATTTAGGTGAAAATCAGCACCTCAAAATGTAAGTGGAAGACAGGTTACCTCATTTTGATCAATTGGAAGTAGAAACGATGCATTTTGGTTTGAAGTAACTAACTCAACAGTTAAACAAAGAGAAAAAAAAATTTAAATGGAAATGAGTTGAGGCTTTTGCTTGAACCAAGATGCCTCTTGAATGTCTTGGCATGAACAGTGACTTTCCCAAATCTCTTGACACTGTTTATTTCTAAATACCGGATGTCTGGTTTGCTGGGAGCGTGTGTGTGTGTGTGTGAAGTATTTGCCTGACTTCTCTGCCCCAATGTCACAATCACAGCGCAGACTTCAAGAACTCCTGGCACAGGGAGAAAACACAGAAAGCAGACAAAGGGTAGAAGAGAGCATCTATGACATTTGGAACTGTTTTTCCAGTAATATGCACTAGAGTCTCCTCCGTAGCAATCTGGGGAGTCCAAGTCTTGCTGTGGTGGTGTCACCTGGCACAGAGGGGCAGAAGGGAACCAGCACAGAGCATACAAGTGAAAACTCTGGCACCCCAGAGAAGCCTGTGGTTTTGCATACACCCAGTTGGGTTTCTTCAGAAACCGTTCCTGCATTTCTGGGGAGAGGCTTTGCAATACGGAATAAAAGCTTTTCTGCCCTGTGGGACAAGACACTGGCTCCTCACAAAGGGTTTTCCCAGGACAGTCCCCAGCGCTGCAGAACCATGTGACATCACAAGGCTTGTTATTCCACCCTGCTCCTTCCAGTACACTGACAGAAGGAGCTCTGCTAATTACTGGTAATCAATTGCAGGCTTTGTTTACAAGGATCTAATCTTCAGCTTCATAGCAAAACCAGTGCACACCTAAGCTCAGCTAAAGATGCTGGTCATCTGCCATCAACAAGGCAAGAGCTGGCTGGGTAGGAACACCGAGCCTCTGTCTCTTTCCACATTTAAGAGAAAAGCAGTGTTCCTGCTGTTGGGCTGTTGCCAGAGCTATTTCCATCAAGTGAACCTACCGTGGACAGCAGACCTGTGCAGTCAAGAATTTAACAAGCCAGAATGTCTCCCATGATATTTGGGCTACTAAAGACGGCCAGCTCAGCCCAGCAGGTTTCCTCCAGCAGCTTGCTAAGCTGTCAGCCACGGATGCCCCTTGCTGTCTCCACACACAGGCTGGCAGCACAAAGGGCCAGGCACGCTCCTGGACTTAACAAACCACAGAAAGCCCAAACCAGCATGACAGCAGACACAAACAAGAATGCAATTAGTGCTGGATTATAAATCTCTGGCTAGGTACCTGGAAACACTTGCATTGTGAGAGAAAGCAACAGCCTTGCTTATGGCATTTGGGCTTAATTTAGGTCACGATTACAGACAGGGTGCTCGGAGCTGGCAGGGGTCAGATGGCAAATCAAAAACAGGCTCGTATTTGTCTTGCCTCCTGCTGCTAGCCTCACCTTTCCAGCCCCACAGCCCAGACACAGGCAAGCACTGTTCTCCCCTGGCCAGCTGGTGAGCAGCAAGTGTGGTGCAATTCACGTGTACTCTGCTTGCACTGTGTCTGTCCATGCAACAGGAGAATAGACAACATAGTTGAGTTTTTTGCTCGGAAGAGCATTTTTAAATCAAGAAAGCAGAGATGTCCAAAGCCAGCAAGGGGAATGTGCAGGTCAGCTTCTGTGTGGGGAATCTGAGTTGAAGACAGGCCCTGCACAGCCTTGTGATCAGAGTACCCAGACTTTTGAAAAGATCTCAGGGCAGCCGTGCAGCTCCAGCTCACAGCCATTCTGTTTCTTGACAGACAGGGAGACAACCCAGAGCATGGCAGACCCAAGACCTTTGCTGGCTCTCAGGCACATGCCAGTGAGTAGGATCAAGCAGTGAATTTAGAAACTCCCTGGCACCCCCAGAACCACAGTGCAGGCACGTCTGTCTGAGCAGCCTCCCAGCCTTGACAGAGAGGAAGGAGCCGTGACTCACCCAGAACTGGAGGGGAGGTGCGAGACTCCAGACCTCAGCATCCCACCACTGGATCCTGCCATCCCTCCTGAAGCATTTCAGGGCTGGTTTTCATCCTTGCTTGAGTGGGATCGAGAAGCCAGGAGGCAATCATGTGAACAGAGTGTGGAAGGGACTTTAACAGGAACATTAATAAATGAACTGCCTCTTCAAAGGGCCAGACGGTGTTTGAAGTGTTAATGGTTGAAGGCTACTGTATGATTTAAAAGCTTGCTGGTGTGGACACTGGCTGGCTTTGTTTGAGGTCGTTTGCATTTCAGGCCCACCAGCTCTCATTCATCTCCAGAGAGGCAAATTTAGCTGTCACTTGAACTGAACCCTGACTGACACTTCATGCTGATTTTCTCAGGAGTTTGGTGGCTGGACAGTCAGTCCTGGCAGGAAAGCAATACAAAACTAACTGCAAAGGTTTGGATCTGATCTAAAATCCCTCTGAGTCCCTGCAAAACATTCCTCTGATATCAGTAGGTTTTGGATGAGGGCCATCACAAACAAGACACGTGCTAAAGTACATCACAGTTATTTCTATACAGGAGAGCAAAACAGGTTTCTGAGGGAAAAGTAGCAGCTGGAGAGGGAAGTGGGAGTCTGGTCCCCCAGCAATAGCCTGTGCCTCAATGAGTGCCATGTTAGCCAAGGAAGAACAATGGTCCCAGCTTTCCTATCCTGGCCTCTTGGGCACATTTGGGCTTCTGCCAATATGCCTGGAGAGTCTTAAATGCACAGAGCAATCAGGCTCCAGTTTCTCCTACCAGTTTGCAGATATCCTACCACCTGTAGCATTTTACTCTTTAACCCCACGCTATTGTGAATAGGGCTGTGAAGTACAACAAGCAGCACATCAGAAATCAGGCAGCCCAGATTTTCCTCTGGCAGAGCAAGGCAAAGAAAAGTTATTGAACTCAGCTCTTTGAAGCTCGAGATAACTTTCAAAATAATAGGCAGCTCAAAATAAAAACCTTCCACTTAAGAGACAGAAGACTCTACTACAACTAAAGCTGTCTTGAAGCAGAGTGGGTCAAGCACAGCCACCTCAGAGCTCTTCCCCTGCCAGAGTGCAGTGTCAGATGCTTAAGGAAGGCCT
Source organism: Acridotheres tristis (assembly GCA_037013685.1). Classification (NCBI taxonomy): domain Eukaryota; kingdom Metazoa; phylum Chordata; class Aves; order Passeriformes; family Sturnidae; genus Acridotheres; species Acridotheres tristis. Next base: position 11,745,472 of record CM072902.1, read on the forward strand.
TGCCAGAGGAATCTGTGCATCCTTTCAGCAATTAACAATTGGGCATCAAAGCTTTTTGTGCACACAGCCTGTAGGACAGGATTTGTTCCTTAGTGCTGTTCTCTATGGCTCCATTCCCCATGGCTCTGTACTCAGCCAGCATGAAAAAGATGCTTCCTAGACCTGATTACATCAGCAATCATGTGCCACAGTCAATTATTTCTCCATCAAATGGTTCCTAATTATGGGCAGTCACTTACTTAGTGCTTAAGCTTGGCAAGGTAGGAGGCCCACGTTGTTTCAGTGCTCTCAGAGCAATGTGGGAGACACACATGGGAGATTAGAAGGGGAAAGCACAAATTGCAAGGCAGAAGCCAAGCACACAAGCACAGAATCGACCAAACTGGTGAGACCACAGCATGTGGGAGCACATCTTTCAGGGTACCCTGGCTTTCAAAGAAACAGAGTTCAATCTGGATGGGTCCATGACAATGCTGAGGCTGCAATCCAGCGTGCCACAAAGGATTACAAATATCCCTCTTTTCTCCCAAAAGATGGAGCAGAACAACTCCACAGGCAGTTCATTGGGACAGCTATTTTACACCTGCAGTCACTTTCCCCCCTGGATCACTTTGGGTTGGGGAGTGACCATATGGGTGACACTGCTCAGGCCAGCCAGGTGGGAGGTTGCTGGGAGTCTCCTCATTTCATTTAGCACAGATGATGACAACCTTACTACAGCCTTGGATCTTCTTATAGAGAGAACTCTAGGCAGCTTGTGAAAAATAGACTCATGACATTAAATACCAGATGGCTTTTGGAAAGATGACACAGTTGGGAGAACAGCCCACTGATTAGTTTTGAGCAGCATAAGACCATACACTCTTCCTGTCTGCAGCCACTCAGACCCTGTGGCAAATGCAGCTTAAAGTATCATTTTTTAGCTATTAAAAATCTGACAAGCCTCAGTTTTTATCTGCCAGCAAATTTTCAGTAACAAATTCAGGATAATCATAAATTTTATTCACCCAATAATTATCAGCGTGCAGATCAATTACTGGGTATTTAAAACCCAGGTGCTTTGCTGTGGGCATATAAAGGACATTACTCAGGTTTCTGAGAGAATCTTTGTGCTTTGATGACTTGCAAACCCCCTCTAAAATATACAGAAAAGGTACTATTTTAGCCAATCTAGAAATGCACTAAAAGTACACAAGTAATCCAGTTACAGGAAGGAACAGGGCAGATGCCAAGCCTGTCGGGGAACAGGAGGAAAGCAGAGATAAATGTAACTTATGTGCTTTAAAAATAAATCAATACAGACAATCCTTGTTTTACTGTTTTTCCCCCAACCTGCTAAAATATGCAATTAGCTCATTTACAGATCAAGAATTGATGGTTTATGGGCAAATTTCTTCTTGTTTGCTTCTCTTCACTCCTAAAGGTTGAAGTTAATGGAAAAGTTACTAAGAAGTTTCTAGTTTGGTGTACCTTCTAAAGTTACATGAATTTCAGTAAAATGAAAATGTTTTCTGAGAAGTTTTCAATCCCCTCCAGCCCCTGTCAGCTCCCCACACCTCCCAAACAAATCTGTGAAAAATGATATTCGTGGTAAAATTTCCATTTGGATAAAGAACATTTCATTAAGGAACAGAATGAGACACTGAATACAAAGTTCAGACCAATTTTAGTCGAAACATTGGCTACATATGCTTCCTCAAATTGCTTTTCTTCATCTGATTTCTTATTATTTTTCTGCATTTTATTTTCAATAGAAAAAGATATTCTGATAAAACAAGACTTGGAGGTTCTCAGGTTGAACCATATAGAGGTTTTGTATCTCCTGGGTGCTTCACAGACCAGGATTTTGTTTGTTTAAAATAGGCACTACATTTATTCCAAATAAACTCCATAAATCAATCTGTGTAATAGAAACCAGAAAAGTTTATGCAAAACAAATACAGAAAGTCATAAATACTGCATTTAAGATGTCATTTTTGTGGCTGGTATGTTTCTAGGGTATGTTTTTACTGTTCGTGGGATAAGTTTTTCAGAAACATTAAAATCTTTCCTCCCTTCCATTCTCTATAGGTTTATCCCAAAGAAATAATGAGCCGAACTCTATAAACCAGCATTTATTAAATCCAAATGGGCACTTCATCTTACAGTAGCTTTCAATATAATCTATTTGATCTTTCAAAGTAGTTGGAAAATTATTTCAAGGGGAACTTTCACAGAACAAATTAACTTGAAAGAAGAGAACATTTTTATACCCCAAAGAGGGAGGAAAGCAATTTCCTCAGTTTTCCCCTTTCTGGATTCCCCTCAGCCCAAATGCAGATGCACGGATTTGGAGAGACAATCTGGGGCTGCTGTTGCCTGATCTTGGCAGGGAATGCCAGAAGCTCACAGAAAGCAGAGCCACAGACTCGTGGGGCCATGAGGCTACAACCGTGACAAGCTCTTCTTTGGGGAAGCTCCAGATTGCAGAGGAGACGAGAAGGAGCAGACTCATGGAAACTAAAAATGGTTTGCTCAAGCTGCAATTAAAAATCCACCTCTTAAAAGTTACCCTCTGTATTTTTAGAGGGACTTTTATTTCCTGCCTGCTACAGCTCTTCAAACTGCTTGTTAAGTCAGTAGATAAAAATAGCACTGGGGCCATAACCTGCTCAGCAGATCCAGACACCTGCCAGTTTTAAGAATCCAAACATTAAGGCAGTAAAGGGACACTGAGAGGGTGGAGCCCCACATAGATGGGTGTTGGGGTGTTCCACCAAGAGCTAAATCCATCCCTTGGCAAACATGATGTCCCTGTTCTCTCTCCAACAGCCCACTGTTTCTCTTTGGATTCATTCAACTCCTCCAAGCATTAAAAAGTCTTTCTGAACAAGTTTCTTAAATTAACAGCAGGACACTAGGAATCTTCGTTCAGTCCAAAAACCCTGTATGAATTTTCGTCATCAGACCAAAGTAAAAAGGCCAATTTTCTCTGTCTCCATGCAGGTGGAGGCTGCAGGAACCAAACAGAGAATGCAGCTGAGAAGGACTAGGCATTTAGGGTCACGAGGGTGAGACAGCCAAAGGAAAAAAAAAGGCAAGTTTTCTGTTTGAATGTCAGAGGATTTGGAAGTAGCCTGCCTGCAGCATTTCATCCAAGGCCTGGATCACACCATTCCCTACAGCACACACTGCTGAAGGCTTCTGTCTCCTCAGTCTGCTGCTCTACATTCCCTTAATGGCTGGCAAGGTTACCTGAGGAGTGCTAGCTTCACCATCCTAAGCTGTAGAGAAACATACTAAGATTTTGAAAGGCTTTAGAAAAAGAGGATTCCCTTAGTGTGCTCTTTCAGAGATCAGATATTTGTTTCATCCTTTTGGTGAGGTTACAAACTGTAAATTCTTCAAGCTTTTCTGTAAGTTAATTTCTTCTTTTGGGCTGAATTACTGTTAAAGTCACACAGTACTGGGAGCTATAACACAAGAACTACACCAGTAGCCACCAGGTTTTCTTCCACAGTTGCACAGTGAGGTAGGGAAGGGCTGAGGAATACTTTGTCCTTATTTTAGGGGTGAGGAACCTGAGGCATGATGTGAGGACAAATATGTGATTTGGCCAACATCAGGAAACAGCCAATGGCAGATCCTGAAAGCCTCATTTTGGTACCCAAGCAATAAATTCCTCTCCTGCTTTAGTAATGATAGGGGTGTCTTTTTGATTTCTACCCTTCAGTTTGGATTGCAGACAAGCCTTTCTCAGATGTCCATGAAAACTTTAAATCCCACTGAGCAAAACAGAAACCCTGCTGGTAGATGTACACAGTGAAGAAATTTCCAGCACTCTGGGCACAATGTAGGATCTGCCAAGAGCACAAACTTTATCACCTCTCACTGGACACCTACTTCCTCCAGCACCCAAAAGCCTACACAGAGCCAACAACAACCAAGTTCCAGACAGGAGCTACCCACTGGCTCAGGACTCTGAGAAACCTCAGCTCACCTTTAACCACCTTGCTCAGCACAAACAATCTTTGTCTGAGCTAAGAGCCACAGCCTGGCACCTCTCTGGGCCAGCTACAAAGCTTCCCTGTATTCCACATAACCTTCCAAGAGAGACAAAATCATCTGCTGCTCCATGGTTAACCCAGGCAGGTGGTTTTACCACAGGCTGCTCAGTGGATGCTGTGTTCCACCCCAGAGGGGGATGGATTTCATTTATTTAAAATGGGAGTGGAGGAACAGACAAGGGAACGAAGCAATGCTTTTATGATGTGTTTCCTGAAGGAATGTTGGGAAGTCCAATTCACATTAGAGAGTCTCTTACTCTCCTGTCATAATTAAGAAATAGTCCCCCTCTGCTTATCTGTAGATCTCTGACTGGTTTTTCCTAGGAGAATCAGAAGGAGGTTGCAAAACTGACAAAAATGTGACAAGAAGGGATCCACCAAAGAGTTGCAGGCCATGTTGATAAGTTATAGAACTAGATAGCTGGAGCAGGCAAAGCTCTTCAGAAGAGCAGACATCCCTGCCCATCAGGGAGCTGCAGTCATGCTAGATAAGGGCATTTCAAAGGGGGCTGTGCAGTCACAGCCTCCAAAACTTCTGCTTCAGCCAAGTTTGAGGAAGGCTGTTGACAAGGAAGGGAACTGTAATAAATGGGTAACTCCTGTGATAAGGCACAAAACTATTTATAGCAACCTTGAACTCCACTGCTGGTTAAATCTACATGATGAAGAGACACCAAACAAGACATCTCTCCTCTTCAGGCAGCTGGATTAATCCAGCAGAGCAGGAAGTATCCACAGGGAGCCTGATACTCCTGTATGTTGATCCAGGAAAGGGGCAGCACGGCACGAAGCTCAGCAGAGTCTGGAAAAAGTCTCTCCTAAGAGCATCTCTAGACATTTGCCCTTTTCCATTCCAGTGAGGAAAATCAAGTGAAAGAAATTTGGAGAGCCTTAGATGGATAAGACTCACCCAGAATGTCTGTATGCAGGCCAAGGTTTTGCAGAAGAGGCTGATGATGTTTTGGGATGGGAATGCAGAGAGGTAGTGGGGTGTGTAACACTGGAGGCACGGGGCTGCTGAGTGGCCAGCAGGCTGGGTGTAGATGGGATCAGCGAGGTGCCAGGGGAGCAGCATTGCCACGTTACAAAGCATGGGTGGGATGTGCAGGAGCAGGGGATGGATGTGCAGGAGCAGGGGATGTGCAGGAGCAGGGGATGGATGTGCAGGAGCAGGGGATGGATGTGCAGGAGCAGGGGATGGATGTGCAGGAGCAGAGGATGTGCAGGAGCAGGGGATGGATGTGCAGGAGCAGGGGATGTGCAGGAGCAGGGGATGGATGTGCAGGAGCAGGGGATGTGCAGGAGCAGGGGATGGATGTGCAGGAGCAGGGTCTCTCTCGTGCAGCCCTTGGCAAGCTGCTGCAGGGAGGAATTCTGCTCCTGCAGACGCAGAGGAGCTGTCAGGGGACAGAACACTCCTCCCAGCTCTGGCAGAGACTGTGCAGATGCTCTGGCCAAGTCACGTTTTAACAGCCCCATGCCTCAGTTTCCCCAGCTGTAAACTATTACAGGGATGTTTTGTGGCTGAATGCAGCCCATACTGACAAAGCAGGCAGAGCCCTTTGGACGGATGATCCCAAGGAATAGAAAGCATTTACTTGAGATTTTTTTCCTGTGCTTCTCTCTGATCTTTGATGCTGACACCTAAATAATTTACAACGTGAAGAAGGAAGGAAAAGACCAGAAGCAATCACACCAAAGCATGCAGCCTCCTCCAGGCATGGCCCAGGAGTTTTGGGGAAGGAAGGAATGTGCTCCCACCCCACCCCTTCATCAGCCCTTCTGCATGATGACATGCAAGTGCTTGTTGATCAGTTTATGGATCTGGGGACTGACAGACTTTGAAGTCAGAGCTTGGCATCCCCAGTTATATGCTAGGACTTGAAACGATCAAAGCTACCAGCATTTTTGAGGCCTCATGAACGAGCTGCACTGGTAATGGAAGCTCAGAATTCAGGATTGGCTCCTAATCTCCCCAAGAGCGTCACAAGCATGAGCACACATTCTGTGGGCAATTTGGTGGCCTTTCAGTGTCTGCATTCCATGCTGAGAGCTGCAGAAGGAGGGCACACTACAGCTGCACACATTGCACTACTCATTGCTGTTTCCTAGTGTGAAGGATGTATTCTGCAAGCAATTCTAGGCAGGATTTCCTCCAAAGAGGCACTAATGACAACAAAAACCTTAGCTCAGCTTTTAGATTCCAGCTGGAGTTTGCAGATGTGGTAGACAGGGATAAATATCCTCGTTTTTTTCACAGGAGCGACTCTTCTAGGTGGAGGGACTGCAGTGTCTTTGTCACAGGGTCAGATCCCGGACAAGGGCTGTTTGGTGTTCCAGCCCTTTTAAAGTGAACATATCTGAGCTGGAGAAGAAAGAAAAAGAAGATACAGAAGAGCTCTGAGGGCACAGCTGTCAGAGAGTGACCCTCTTTCATGAGGCATCTGGGACACAGATATGAGCTGCTTCCAGTCTGATGTGGCTGGAAGGGGCAGAGGGCAGAATCCATGTGAGAAGTTTTACAACCTGCAGCCTGAGTGTCAATCTAGCAGCCTAGATGATCTGTGTGTAGTGCACAGGTATAAATCAAACTCCTGAATATGACTTTTCTTTGATTAACATGTCCAACAACTTCCTTGCAATGCTCTTTGAAATTTGAACAAGCAAAGCTCTGTCCCAGCAGCCCCATTAAATTGCCTGGTGGAGAGAGGAGCAGCAGGAATGCAGGCTGGTCAAACAGCCTTTTGATAGACCAGACTTGCTCAGCTCAGAAATGCTGTCTGAGTGCAAGCTCCAGCTACGTGCCCAGACTGCTCTGGCCTGCTCTCACACTCGGGTCCTCCACACACTGCCAGGGACTGCAGACCAGACCCTGATCCTTCACTGAGTGGCTGCCCTTCAATTCCAGTCTTGCAGGAGCCCCCAAAACCACACCATCATCCACCTCCAGGAAGACACTTGGCATGCCAAGAGTCTAATTCTGTGTTGTGACATTCTGTGTTACCCTTGTGATCAAAACTCTCCTGTGGTTTTTCTGGATTAATACATATTAACCAAGAGCTGTGAATTCCCAGATTCCCCAAGCACTAATTCAGCCTGTAAATTGAGCCAGGCAAGGGATCACTGAGACATTACCACAAACAGCCTTGGAGTTCTTGCACACCTCATGAGTACAGCTTATCAGTGTCTGTCTTAACTAGGAAGCAGTTATAGGCTGTAAAATTCACATCACATATCCTGTTTCTGAGAAACTGTTCTTGGCCCAGAAGTTAGTTCAAAGGCACTCAAGTCTCATGCTTGAAATTCAAGACCACCTCTCTGATTTCCCTCCACCACATGGTGAGAGGATCAAATTCACCCTTTGCTGGGACTTAATATTTTTTTTACTGAAAAACCATTAAAGACTGACATGCTGTTCACAGAGATGTCACAGCTCTGGACTCACTCTTGGCTTGTTGCAAAGAGGCCTAAAGCTTCACAATGCCCAACACCAGTGCAAAGTCATCTGCTTGAGAGAACTGATTATAAGAAGTCAGACTCTACTAAAACCAGGAAACACTGTATTTGTCTACATAAAAAGGTCTTCTGAGAGCACTCAAAGATCACAGTTACTATGAAAATACAGCACATATCTGAATTGGCTGGGTCAGTTATAAGTGGAGCTCAGTGCTGTTGTTTCTTGGTGCCTCAAACCCACAGAAACTGCAAGAAATCCCCACGGGTCCCAGTGTGTGCTCAGACCCACACCCACCCCAGCTCTCAGCCAGCAATTCTGCTGGTGTTTGGAATGGCAGCAGCTCCCACATTTTTGCACTGCAGGCCTTCAGTTCAACACCTCGAGTGCCAATGGAGACACAGGTGCACACACATCTCCACAGTTCACTATTCATGGACCTCTTGTGTTCCTGAATGAGGTACTGAGTGATAATTTTACACCTTCTAAGAATTCAACAAGGCATTAATAATCTAAGAGTCACAATTGGCACTCAGAGTTGGGCAAGATAAGAATTTACAGTGATGGGCACCATCACTCCCTTTCCCTTCCTCTGAAAGCTTCAAATACACATTTTGGCTGGAAAACCTTGAAGAATCCCAGATTTTTTGATTCAGAACTGAAATCAGAACTGCTTTCATTAGGCAGCATCAAACTAAAAAGGTTATTCAGAAGTCTTGTGTGATTTAATAAATGTATATAATTTGACTGCCTGGGTTTCTTATTAGTGAAGTTAATTGCTGTATTTTAGTTTTCTTGCCATTTCTTAACTAAAAGCATTCTTGTTCTTTATGAGTCAGTCAGCAGGTGTACACATAACTTTATGTCAACATCTGATTACTACTTATTGCTCATTTAACTCAGCAAAATATAAAAATTGGACCATGTCTCTAGGAAAATAAATAAAAGGAGAATGTTGTGGAGTTAGAGCAGAGAAGTTTTTTTTTTTTTTTTTAAATCAAAACAGGAGAGGTTTTCTTGAATATTTTTTCCAAGCACTGTTGTTATAGGTGTTTCCTGAGGAAGTGACGGACTTCCCCCCATTCCATGACTTGCACCCTCTAGTTTGTATTTTTTTTTTTCTTTAAGCACAGAGTCCAAGAGGTACGAGCAGGCCAGCACAGTGGACATTTATTTCACTTTGCTGCTAGAATGAACTGATAGCAAGAGAACCAGACTTCTTTGTACTCCAGTAAAGCAAAGCAGGGCATAGAGGTAGTAGTGTGCTTAATTTTAGGCAGGTGTCTTGCTAAGCTGTGGTCACTACAAGCCACACAAACCCATCAGTGAAATTAAACATAATTTAGTTATTTTTATGACCGTGCTTCAGTGCAGGGATCCTGCAATTGGAAGCCACCTGGCTGGGGATGGGTTTATGTTCTGCATTTCCAGGGCTCCCCAGAATGGTCAGGGCATGAGAGGGCTCCTGGCACCTCAGCTCCTTCTCCACAGGAGCTGCTCCAGCACCATGATCTTACAAAGGTCCCTTGAGGGCCTGTTCCAGTCCTTCATTGCCACCAACAGCCAGCACACCAGTCCTGTGGTGGGCAACCCTCTGCATGCGAGGTGGAATGTGGAAAGGCAACTCTAAATTGGCCAGTGATGGACTCAATTCTTCTTTCCTCCATCCCAAACTGGTGATCCTGACAACTCCACCTTTCACAGGAGAAGGTGACAGATTCTGCACCCTCACCCCCAAACCTCCCCAGTTCAGGGTGGAAGGAACTGGATTTCTGCAGTTTAGCTCTTTTACAGAGAGGAGCAGCTCATAAAGACAGAGCTTCAGGCACGTTGAAAGCTTTAGAGAAAGGCAGGTTCACATCAGCACTGAGCTCTAACCCACATGTGCAGATATGTAGATTATCCTCTAAAATTAACACCTAGGATGGTGCTGGTAGATTTGCTACAAAAAAAAAAAAAAAAGGAGAGAAGCCTTAGGTAGCTGTGCTGATGCAGCTATTGTGATTTAGTTGCTAAAAAAATATTCTCTGACTTCTCCTTGTGTACATGGATTTAACTCCAGAGTATCACACCTCAGTGGAACACGTCAGCTCAGAGGTTTCACTGCATCTCATGTTCAGCCAGTGACAGCTTCAGTAGGAGCACAGGCTGATCCAGGGCACAGGCAAAATGTTCCTGTCACTGTAAATCTGCTGTTACTTTTCCTCCTCTCATCTTCCTCCTCTTCAAAAACCAGCATGGCTCATTTCCCCTGGCTTTGCAAACACCTCTCCCAGACATTTACAGTGCAATATTTAGCAATGGGAAGTTGCTTCTTTGGAAAGTTTCCAAGCTGCTAAATGAGAAGTGCTGCAGGAAGGCGATGCTTTCTCCCACTGGGTTAACACCCTTCCCCTCAACTGTGCACAGGGGGGCTTGAAGCCAAGTCTTTTTTTTGATACTCTGAGTAACTAGAGCTCATAGAAAAGCTATTGCAAGGCATAAACATTGGTTTTCATGCATAGAAGATTCCACTTAGGCCCAAAGCAGAGTATGTCCAGGCAGAACACAGGCCCTGGTGCCAGCTTTATGCATCCTTAGCTAAGAGCTGTCCATGGAACTGACCAAAGGAAAGTGTCCACAGTACACAGAAGCACTAAGCTGTGATCAGGGTGGAAAGCAAAACTGATCTTAACTTTCTGTGCAGACACAAGTGGGTAGCAAAGCTGGTTTGACAGACACACCTGCTGTTAGTTCAGTATAGTGACTCCAAATTGGCACCAGCATTCCTGAACAGAACAATCAAGCCAGCAACCTCTACCTCAGCTGAGACTGCTAGTTAATCAGAACAGGGGCAGCACATTTTGGGCAACAGACTTCCATGGGCTTTTACCATTGTTCCTTAGCCAGCATTGATCAGAGAACTAAAAAAGGTTGCCAAGTCCTCAAAAGATTTTAGTGTGAGAGATGCAGACCACATGTGCTGGATGGTAAACAGCTCTTGAGGATCAGAATAAAAAGGTCTTTATAGTCCAAGCAAACAAAAGTAAATGCCAGAATCTAAATGAAACAGAACTTTCCAAAAGCCTGAGGGTACCAAGATTTCAGAGCTGAAAGTGTAGCGTTGTTTGTTTCTTAGAAAGACCTAAAGCACACCACATTATCAGGAGAGGTGACCCTATGCTGCTCCCAGCAGGGCAGCATTGTCTTTTGATTCTCATCTCATTTCCAAGCACCCACCTGAGCAAAGTCAGTCCATGATACGGCTTGAGCCTTCTATTAAAGCTACATGTAGTTTGTTACTTTATAAGGGGGTAGGCAGCAGAGAGGAATATTGTCAATGAGGCAAATACCATTTATACCATTTACTGAATACAGCAATCCAGCCTAAGCCACACCACAAGAAACAGTCCTAACACAGAAAAAGCTTTGAAATACTTTGCTTTTCTGTTTTAAAAACGCATATGCTAAAACAGAGCTGAAAGAAGAAAAGTTTACTTTTAGGGACCAAAAATCTGAGGACCAAGTAAAAGCACACAGACTGGAAAGGACTGCAATTTAGCCATCATAGACTGGTGCTGCTGGGTATGTAGAATTGTTCCACAAAGATCCTTGGCCCTTTTTCAAGCATCCTCAGAAGCAGATCAGTGAAGCTTTGTGCAGAAAACTGCCTCGAATTTTAACCCAGTTGGGAGCTAAGGGCTCCTGCAGGATAAATCCCCAGGCAAACGTCCCACTTGGCCCTGGGACACACTGCCTCTGTGAAGGCTGATGAATGCCTGCAGCTTTGAGGTTATACAGATTTGGTTTATTTAAACTAAAGTTTTGGCTGCTGCAGCATAAACCTACTACTGCTCATGCAGTGCTCGGGCTGTGCAGGGCTGCTTCCCCCACTTGAGCACAACTGGTGTCACGGCTGCCAGCAGCTGCTGCTCCCCTTCCTCCGAGTGTTCTGCTCTCTGCAGACGGCTCTGCAGCACCACTGCCATGGAGCAGGATGAAATGCAGCCTGGCATTCTCCTCCCAGCCCAATCTCCTCCTTCCCTGGCCCACTGCTGTCGGTCTCTCCCCGTGTATAAACCAGCCCCGCCTCGCTGGTTTCAGTGACGCTGCTCTGTTTATCCCAGGATGAACACACACATCCAATCTGCTCAGAAAGTCTCAACAGCCCTGGCAAAGCAGGCCTCCATCTGGAGTGTCCATCTTTGCTGCCTCCAGCTCTGGAGAAGAAGTGGCAACAAACTTGGGCAAAGAAGAGCCAAAAAACATATGAATATCACCCCTTCTAGCTACCACACGGGTCAGCAGCCAACATGTATGACCTGAATCACTGGCTTCTGTTTTTTTGGGTCATTCAGGAAAATTGCTGGGGTTTATATATCCAGTCTCTACCAGGGAACTTAGTTTATGTGGGCAGAGTCAGCCCAAATCAGGACAAGGCACAGGACACGGGAAAATGCAATGTCAGTAGAGAGGCTGGAAAAGATGTTTTGAGATAAGAGATGCTTTGAACTTGAAGCTCATCCCACCTCACACAATCTGCACTGGTGCCATGCAGAGAATACAGGGAGAAGGCAATGTCCCTCTCCCTCTCCAAATCCTTAACAAATACACAAACCAACGATGAGAGAACCCACAAATTTGAAAAGCTTGTAAAGCAGCACCAACACTTTCGTTCTTTTATGGCCCTATGGGTAAACAGAAGAAGCATGGTTCACCTTGAGCCTCTGTTATTCCCTTTAAGAAATTCTTTCCAGTGCTGTTTTACAGGTTTGCATAGCCTTGCAATGAACAGACACCCCACAGCAAACCAGGCATTTAAAAAATACACTAAGCTACCATGAAGTAAATTACTGACTTAACAGCCAGGCACCTACAGGTATAATTGGGTTTCATTTGAAGAACAAATTAAAGCAATGTGCATATTAGCTGCGAGTCTGCAAGGGGGCAGAAAAAGACACTCTGGAAACTTTCCAAAGTGCACAAGATGAAAGAAGCTCTGCCAAAACAGCTCCCAGGAGACAGCAGTCACACCAAGAAGGACCAGTCTCCAGGGAGAGCCAGACCCACTCCCAGGTACAGCTGCATGCAGGCTCCCATCAGAGGGACAAGGGAAGGCTGCATTTGAACTGTAAACTCCAAAGCAGAGGAAGGTTTGGGTCAACAAGAACATTGATAGGGACAGAAAAGACCAAGGCAGGGTCAAAAGAACAATTAGATATTGAAATTATTGAGTCATATTGCTTTTGTCCTTCATGCCCTTTTCCTAAAGCCCAGGGCAGCCATACAGATTTCCCTCTCCCAGTATCAAATCTAGCATGTCAGTGTATTTTAGGGCTTTACTAGTACCTATAACTTCTGTTAAATCTCAGTTCCAAAGGCTTAAGTGGGAAAAACATAACCCCAAAGCACTCACCAAAAGTTTCTTACAATGAAGTATTGCACCACAGTGACAGCATGTCTCAGGCCACAGTTTTCTGAGATACAAAACTGTTGCTTCTGCAGGAATATTTAACTAGATCCAGAATCTCCCCAGGATGTCTCCTCAGAGGGACAGGACTTGTTTCCTTACTAGCTTAGCCTCCTCTACCCACACCTCTTCTGCTTGCCATCTTTTTACTGCTGCTAAAGAGGAGAGCAAAGGATGAAAACAATCAACCAGCTGAAAGGGAAAATAAGTAACAGCCACGGAGGGCTTCAAAGTTAAGCACGGAAGTAATTAGTGGAACAGCTGAAAGAGGAAGGCATTAAGAAAAGGCAAAATGGTAAGAGTCAGATGAAAGTAGGGAGAGATAATGAAGAGATTATTAGCAGCTTTAAGGCTGGTCTTGGATGTTTTCCTCCAGTTATTTTTTTCCACCCTGTCCCCGAAGGAGTGCCTTTCCTTCAAACCACTTGAATTTCTGAACCCTGTACTGTGCCCTGTCCACAGTCAGGGTCCAGATCTCACTGCTGCGTTCCCTCTTCTGACCCTGAAGGCCACTGGAAGTCTCAGCACTCGCCTTCCCCAGACAAAGCACCTGGATTTCAGCTGTGCAACCCAGCCTGAGTGAGGCAGGGAGCATTCAGTCAACAGCACTGCTCACAGTCCTGCCCTGAGCCAAAGGACTCAGGTGACTGTGCTGAAGAAGGGCACAGTCAGACCTTTGGAGCAGGGGAACAACTTGACATGAAATCCTGCTGGAGCTCTGCAGAGGGAGGCTTGGTTGGTGTCAGTTCAGAACATGAGACTGTAATAATATTTGCCCTCGGTTCAACTTCATATACTACGTACAAAAGCCTCTGTTTGAATAAAGGAATGGCCAGGGAAACATGAACCACGAAGAGCCAAGAAACTCAAAGCAAAGTCCCAATTCTTTTTGTCTGGAAATCTAACTGTTTTGGAAAGAAACAAAAACACAACTGAAGGTAGACAAGGAAAGCTCAAAACACATTTCTTGCTGAATTTGCTCAGTTTTCCTTGATGATATTTAAGAAGGAGAGAGCAAGCGCATGTGTGTTCCACAGAAAGGGTTCAAAAATATGTCTTTTTTTTCTTCATTCAGGGAACCAGTCTGGCTGTCAGAGCAGCCTTGGTCTCCTGGATAAATAAAATCCTAGTGTTTTTTCATAGCCTGCAGGGTGGGAAGTAAAAAAGCAGCAGTCAGGCAATCTAGACCTCACCCTGCCCCAATTTTGACCTAGGACAAACCACTTGCTCACACGGCTAAGGAACAGTCATGAGGGGACATGTGCCACTGCTTTTGCAACCATCTAAACCACAATGCCTTCACCATCTCCCTGACCCACCTTTGCACGTTTTGAGGGATGCTGTGCAGCACATTGAATGCCAGGGCCTTTAATGGAACTGGATCCTGGCACTCCAGAATAAAAAAATATGAGCTGATTGGCAAGAGAAGAGTAAACCTGGTCCAAAGCCAGAGGGATGTCAGGATACAGTAAAGTGTTTCTCCATCCCTCACCTTGACCACGTTGATTTAGCACAGCATTCAGATGGCTGCTTTGTCATTGATAAAACAGACTAGTCCACTGAGAGATGTTTGAGTCTGTACATACCATTAAATATTTTGGTTTGGTCATATGAATGCTAGTTACCAAAGCTTTCTGGGCAACAAAGACCAGTACAGCAGTGCTGAAGCACCAATATTTAGGATTTTCCAGTTGACTGTGTTTTTCCAAATATGTTTGAGAAGGTCCAGGCAGGCTTACCTGCCCCAGACACTGCCTCTTTCTCCTTGAGGTGTATTTACCCAGATGGCAGGTGTTTTATATTTCAGAAAACATTCAAGTAGGAAAACATTTGTACAGGCAGGTTCACCTCAGAGGACTTATTTTCTTTCTCCGTTTTTTGTGGGAATAAAGAGCCTTGCAGCAGACCCCGGAGCCAACCCTGTGTGCACGTGAGGCCACGCAGAGCCAAGGCACGGGTGGGGGACATCTGTGCTGCCAGCTCCAGGGAGGCAGCGTGCTGGGGCAGTTGGCACTGCTGGGCTGAGGCAGGAGGGTGACATTATGGATGTCTAACAATCCAGATGTGACTTAGGTATGCACACAAGAAGCAGCTCCATGCAGCTGTAGCTGCATGTATGATTTAATGTTATTTATTTTTTTAATGCTAAAGGAAAGGTCCTCAGCCTTCTGGCCACTGGATGGGCTGCAGAGGGCAGGTAACATGAGTCAGCTGCAGCAGCCTAATGAACTCAGTAATGTGTCACCAGCCCATGAAGCATCAGCTCTGCCAGACTTCTCCAGACACCTGCTGCTCCCCACAGATAAAGGGAAGAAAGAGCCAGTCTTGAAACAAGCACAGCCTGAAGCAGATGTAGCCAGGAAAGCCTGAGAGTGCTGTGACCCGAAAGGCTACAATTATTCACAACAGTTCCTTTGCTAACTGGGCATCTTCTGCATGAGGGTTTGTCAGGGAGCATCAAAAGCATGCTGGTCCTTTCAGGAGAGGGAGCCAAACACCAAGCAGAGTAGCAAGGCCAGCAGTGCCAGGCCTGTGCCAAGCAGCCCCAGCATACCTGAGAGGAGAGAGCAGAGCAGTGGAGGTGGCAGCCAATTTCAGCTGGGAATTGAGGGCAGGGTCAGACACAGTCCAGTCATCACCAAGCAGGTTCAAGGAACATCCAAGGTCAAGACAGGAACAGTCAAGGATTCAGGGACCATATCAACAAAGTCCATGAGCAGATATCCCTACAGCACAGCTCGGAGAGAGAGGAGAACCTCAGGTCTGAGCTGAACTGGATTTAGGGATCCACCCCTTAGACAGTGTGGGTGGAGACCCCAAGACCCCAGATGAGGCTCCTCAGGGCCATTAGGGACCAGTGATGCCCTCAGGGCAAATGACCACCTCAGGTGTGGCTGATCAGCAGCAGAAGAAGGAAAACACACAAAGACATTTCAGTTCTTGTCATGGCAGTATGTGCTCTAAGCAATTGAAGGGGGGGTTTCTTTATGTAAGAATGTATGAAAAAGATTTTCTTATGTGAAGGATTGTTTTCTTATATTAATTAATCCTGCTCTCTGCCAAAGTCTGCTGCAAAAGAGCAGGATGTCCTCTGGAAAAATGAAGCACAGAGAGGATCCCATGACCCAGCTTGTCCAGCCACCTGAGGGATCCCAGCCTAGTGCTCTGCTACATCATGCTGCCTTTAATTTTATTTACACATTGCTCCCTGTTCTTATAAGTCAAGATGTAGAATCTAAAATTGTCTCCCATGTTTGCAGAAGTTTGGAAACTGGCAGCAAGCCCTATCACTGCAGCCCATGTCTAAAGAGCCAACTCATTTGTCTTGAGAGTAGCTTATTTCTTTTGATCTCCAGAACTATTCACAGTTCAGTCACTTTCCAGAGATGACTTGTTGCAGTTTGCTTTGGTTTGAACCAGGCTTTGAAACTAGTGACCAGAATGCACAACACTTCTGCACAAGATCTTGAGGAAACAGCAGGGTAATTTATGAGACAAACTACTAGTCTTCAAAGGATAACATCTTTGCAGCACAAGTCCCTTTTCTTCAAAGGAAAAAATGCATTTTGCCTTGTGAACTTGCGTTTTTATAGATACACATATTACAAACATTTATTTTACACCCACCATGTGGCATGATGTGTGTGTGTAGAAAGGTCAAATGGAAGCAACTGCCCTGGGAGTGTTGGAAGAGATGTCTGAAGGTGGCTGCTCCCAAGCCCTGAGCAGTTTAAAGCAGGATTGTGACGTGCCCTGTGGAAGCAGCCAGCAAGGAAAGGCTGGCCTCTAACTGGGCAGGGCTGGAGCAGGAGCAGACAGCACACCAGCATCTGACCCAGGAATGGAACCTGTGGGAATGATCTGGCAGCAAGGAGTCTGCAGAGGAAACAAGCTCAGGCAGATAATTAGAAAGACATGAATGGCCTGGAATGGCCTGGATGTCCATGGTAATGATCCCAGCCCCATCCTTCTCTCCACACGTTCCTTGGAACAACTCCATCAATGGGATCCTAAGGAAAGCTGCATCTTTACACAAAGTGCCTTCTTCTGTGTGCTAGGACAATGCAAATGGATCACAGCTCTTGCTGGAATTAATCCTAAAGTGGGAACTCAGCCATTCTGGAGCACAGATGGGGTCAGGTCAGGTTTTTCCCTACAAACAGGAGAAGCCATGTGGTTTTCGTATAATTTGGAACGTTTTCTTACAGAATGAAGATTGATTAGATGCCTGGAGTTCCCCAGAAACAATGTTGATAGTGTTAGCAGCCTGCACACCACAAGAACCCATTCATAAAAAAAAAAAATCCTCATTTTTAAATTTATTTATTTTTAAACTTTATGTTCTTGGAAAAAGAAGCTTATTGAGTAACTATCAGAGTTCCTCTTTCATCACCTTGTCATAAATCCCACAGGCTCTGAATTCCTTTAACAATCTCTCAGTTAAATTGTGACCTGCCTATTCTAATAAATAAACCTTTTTTTTCCTCCCCCCCAAAAAGCTAGAAACATCCAAGGAGTTTTTCCCCCTTGCCCTGAGTTCTACTAATTGAGACATCAAAGCAGATGGAAAATCAAGGTTGTGCCTGTACAGTCCCTGGGCATTAACCTTTCTCTTTAGACCATTTTCAAACAGGGTAATTAAGTTTTGAAGTTTCAGCCATACATTCTTCTATCACTATTTATGTGCAGCATGGAACAGCTGCTGCCTTTCACCCTGAGGTGGCTGTTCCCTGAGGGCAGGTGAAGTGTTCCTAGGTGTATTTTGTGCAAACTGACATCCCATCCCAACCCAGTTCCAAACTCATGGTGCCACTACAAGATGTGGAAGCTTTTTCATCATCTTCACAAACACTGACAGGTAAATTTGATACTGACAGGTAAATCTGATACTGCAAACTGTCAAGGTTGGAGATGATATTGCTGTAAAAGGTAAATTAAAGAAAAAAAAACTACCTAAAGTTCATATGAGAGTGCACTTAAAAAAGATCCCTGGCCAGATAGGAAGCAGTGTCACCTTAACTCCATTGGACTGGGGCTTTGCTTCCTTATGAAGCCCTGCAGATAATTTAAACATTTCAAAGAAACACAGGAACATCTGCATGAGGGCTGTTCTGTGCTCTGCATTTGCCCCATCCTGAACTAAATCAGAAAGTTCTGCTATGGAGCAATGTCTAATTCACACTGTGCCCCATGGATGTAAACATTTCACTGACATCCTGAGAAAAGATAATGCCAGGCCTCCCAAGGGCCCCCAAGGATCTGCAGCATTTTTGTAGCTGGTTGGGCACGGTAACATATGTGTACCCATGTTATATGGAGCAAACAGGATGCATAAATGAGTGTTGCCCTCGGGCAAGAACAAATCAGGTGGTGTTTGTTTTCTCCCTAATTTGCTGGCATCGCTGTTCTGCTGGTGAGCAACCCCAGCAAAGCCCCCTGGCACATTTTCACTCATGTTTAGTTCAGGCCTCTGAACACTGAAAATTCAGGAAGAGAGATTGAAATGGGACCAGGCTTCAATGAAAAGCTGGCCCCTAACACACAAACACACACACATTTAAGTGCTCTGTGCAGTGAACACATGATTGTGCTTAGGACAATATGCTGCTCCCAAAGAGGGTTTGCTGGTTTCCTTGTAGAGGGGGCAGTGGCAAAATGCCAGCGACAGACATGGCTCATAAGCTCCATTTCTCCACAGTTTCTGCCTCTCCCTGTCAGACAGGACAGTCCCATTAAACCAGATACAAAATACAGCTTTAGAATAATTGAATGTAATGTGTCCCTGGGTGTCCCAGAGGACCTGGATTGAACACTGTGGATTCAGAAAATTTCAATGGTACAGGACAGAAATATGCCTCTTCCCCTCTTGAGGTACTGAATTACTTCACATCTTTGGGCAATGCAGAGTGGAGGTGTGACAAGCTGCCAGTCCAAAATGTGTCCCTGATGTCCCTCAGCAGGGTAATTCCCAGTAAGCCACAGGACATCTAAGCACATCCTGATTCAGCCAAACATTTTTGGTGTGTTCTTCAGTGACAAGGAACCAGTGTGTGATGCTCCCTGCAATGTGTGACCACACGAGCATCTGAAACCTGGCTCCTGCTTTCAGAAGCAGCCTGTTTGATCAGTGGATGATTAGAAGTGACCCCCATTTCTGGCAGGAGTCCCTCAAAAACACACTCTGTCAGGACCCCAGTTCTTCACTGCCCCACATGCTGCTCACATTCAACTTCCAGTGACACCCACTACTGCTGAGATCCAGTAAATTTTGCTGGGTATCCAAGTCCTGGAGAAAGAGCCTGGCCATCATACTCAGCTTGGGAGGCACAGATGAACACTAGAGCTTCTCTCCAAAGCTTCCTGGCAGGCTCTGACTTGGAGGAGACAGAGGGAAAGAAGAAATTTGAAAACACCCTTTCCCCTTTCAGAGCAGGGAGCTGGAAATCAGTCTTGCCTGCCAGCTCTTGCGGTGGAGTTGCCAGGCAGTAGTACTGCTCTGCAGGCCAGGATCAACAAACTCCACATTTGTATTCTCACCAGGGCCAGCATTATTACTGCACAACTTAACACCCTTAAACAGGGACTGCTGCAGCTGAGAGAGATGTCTTGGGAATCAGGAGAATCACAGCAACCAGTTATGAAGGACCCACAGAAACGAGTGGTGGCTATAAACCTCATGGACAGGGCAAACTCCTTCCTGTTGTGGAGAGAAAACAAAGTATCTGATACCCAGACGGACAGAAAAATACATATAGGAAGGAAATAGACCCACTAATTGAAGATGGAGCCCTTTGGATGGACTTTCTGGTGGCTTGACCACAGCCACCAACATTGCTCCAGCAGGATGCTGTGACTAGCACTGTGGGAATTAGGACTGACATCCACCACAGTTTGTAGGCACAAACAAGCCCACTGCCACCTGACTAAGGGCCTCTAACTTTCTCCATCTCTCTCCCTCATGTGGCCACTTATACAACCTCAGCAAGTGACCAGTTGCTTGTGTTCAGCCAAGGGTTCAGCAGCCAGCAAGCAGTACTAGACACAAGGAAACACTAGTGCCAGTAGAAATAAAATTGAGATGCTGGAAACACTTTGCTTTTTCCACACACAGATCTGACTCAGGTCATTGTAGAGAGCTGGAGTGAACTCCAGGTGAAAGGGTTTAGACATGGTAATTACAGCATGAGATTCCCTGTCAGAATTTCAGAGCAATCCCTTCATGGTGCTCAGCGATGGTGAATGGAAGGATTCATTGGAAACAAGAGTTTTCTTCTCACCCTGTGAGAAGATTCCTGTGACCGTCTCAGATCATGGACAGGAGATAAACAAGGAAAAGTGTAAATTCTGTGCTTTGACCAGTTTTTCTTCCCTTCTGGCACAGCCCCTTTTACTGGCCCCCAAAACTATTGCTGCAGAAAAACTGAATCAGGGAGGGTCCTCTTCATTTCCGAGGACTGAGGGTGACAATCTTACATATTCCAGGAGCTATTACTGCTGAAAAGCTTCTTGAAGAGAAAACCAGATGGTCCCTTGAGACAACACCTTCCATCTCAGCCTTCCAGGGTTGATGCTTCACAGGAAAATTCTTCATCAAGACGTCTTAACATTGAGCTTGTGGAACACCATCTTCTCTCTTTTTATTTCAAAAGATTCTCTGGCCAGAGAGGAGACCAAATCACCTCATCACCTCTCTGACATGCTCATACCAATGTACCATCATGGTGACTGAAAAGCTGTGGATGGCTCCAAATCAGGATTTATTTTTAGGTTTCCAGACTGTGCATGCTCTTGCCAAAAGAGCCTGGTCCAAAGTTTATTCAAGTCCACGATAAAAATGTCTAATGGCGTGAATGACCTTTGGATCAGCTCCAAACACTGTGCACTGATATTAGCACTGGGGCTGGCTGGGGATTCCCTTTGGGAAGGCTGCCCAGTAAAGAGGCAGTTTTCACAAAACTGAAATTTTCAGGGAGAAAAACATCCTGATTTTGAACCTTGTCGCCTTTCACAATAGAGAAATAAAAATACCCCCCCTTTTTTTTTTTTTCAATTAAGAAAAGTCAGAAAGAAATATTTTCTTTGGGGCAGTTGGAACAAAATCAGAAAATATGTTTTGGTTTGAATGTGTTCAATAAACCATTAAAACCTCATTTTCCTATAAGTACACAGTCTCACTGGGCTGTGGTTTAGATGTCTCATCTTTCCTGCAGGCTGCTTCCTCGAGGACTCCATCTGCCATGGTGCAGAGACTCTTAAGGTCTGTGAGACATGACAGTAGCTACACATTGTTCCCTGAAAAATACAGGTATTAAGTTACTGCATGAGAGCTGCTGGAAGGAAATACAATTCAAGGCTGATGTTCAGCGTTAAGTGGAGTTAAAGCAAAGCTTTTAGGGTTAATTGAACAAACTCAAGTGAAACACATCAATTTGGAGCATACCAGAACTTTTGAACAAAAAATGTCGGAGCAAAACTTATTTCTCTCTGCAAAGCAAGAGGTTTGAAATTTTATTCCATGAAAAATTTGGCAACATTGGTGTTTCTTTACAGCCAGAGAGAAAAACAAAGGTTTCAGGATAGCAAACCTCCCTTTCACTGCACTGCTGTTATTAAGAAAGCGAGAAAGGTGAGGAAGGAAGGGAGATGTGAGAAGCTTACTGCTCTGTAGCTGGAAAGTCCTGCAGGAATGAGCACCAAACAGCCATTCTCTCTCTGCAACTGTATGCCTTCGTATTTCCAGGATCCGTTCACAGGAAGATATGCAATGCATCAGGGAGGAGAGATTAAAGAATCCCCAGCTGATGAGAGAGAGTTCTGAGTAACCATTTCCCTGGATGCCTCAGCTCACCATGGCAAGAACGGATCTCTAGGGCTTTGTCAGTTCTCTCAGATCTAATTTCACCTTCACTGCATCATTGTCTTCCCTGGAGTTTTCATGGTTCAAATAAGAGAGGCCAGAATTCATTCCTGTCTCACTTGCCACTCAGCTGACAGGTGGTGTGAAAGTGAAGTGGCATGTGGAGCAAGCACAGGGAAAATCACCTTTTGATCTCACTGAAGGTGGTCCTCAAACCAGGCCATGCTTGAGAGAACTGGCAGGGAAAATAAGGAGAGGCTGGGCTGCAGCTGTCTGTTTTGGGGCAGTCTCCAGTTCAGAAGAATATCTGCCTTTCTCTCACTGCCAATTTTAAAGCTTTTATAAATACCACACCTAAATAAAATGGAATAAAATAAATGATCCTCTTCAAGCACCCCACACCCTTTAATCACTCACCCTAAGAACATCCAAAGGCTGCAGGGATGCACGAGGGCAGGAATTATTGTTAAAAATAACCAGTCTAGGAAGGAAAGCAATTTATGCTGGTTCTGGGGCAAGGATGAGGTTCCACCTCCTTCTGAGAATCAAGTGAACAATGTCAAGCCAGAGCCTGCTGTGCAGTCATCAGTGATTTCCACAGCAGAGCTCACAACCTGCAGCAGGACACACAGACTCAGGACACGGGGTGAGGGAGCAGCCAGCCCGTTCCCTGCCACTTGTCCAGTGACAATATTTCAAAAGCATCCCATCTCATCCTTCCTGGTAAGCCTGTCCCTTGATGTGCACGGTTTTGTTTAGCCACGAAGCACAAAACTTAATTTTCTCATTATTTAGCAAGATGCCTTTGTCCTGTGAATGCTTCTGGGCTCAGCACAGATTTAGAGCTATTCCCTGGGGTTTTATGCTCACAGACAGACATTTGCCAATTCCCAACAGGTCCAGATATTTAGCCACCTTTTCTAAACAAGGTTCTTGACCAGAGATGAGAAGCAAGAGAGACATGCAGCACTAATTAGGTCTGAACCAAGTGTAGTTCAAAACACAGCTCTTAGAGAAGATAATGCCACTCACCTTTGAACTGGACCATGCAACCTATAAATATTAGGTCTGGAATACACACTACAGTGTGGTATTTATAGTGCCTTTTTACTATTGCTATTATTATTGTTATTATTTTCCTTTTTACCTGGGGACTGAATGTTTGGGGACTGTGGCAGGAGAGGTCTGTACATCTGGAAAGCGTCAGATTTAACGCCCGAAGTCATCAGCCCAGGTCAGCTAAAAGTACATGTTTGCTTCCAGCAGCAGCTGTGCAAACTCCTGTTGCCTTGGTTGTGCAGGGCTTATGTAAAGATTCCTCAAAGACAGTGCCCTCTTTGTGAGCCCATAGCTCTGCTGATCCCTGGCAATTCCAACCCCAGTTTCAAAAAGGAACGGGCCTAAAACGGCACTCTCACCGCAAACAGATGTATTTCAGCCTCTGTCTAAGGCAGCATTCATTTCATCATGAAAAGGAAAACACCATAATTTAGGGTCACACGTCTCCTGCCTGTCAGTCAGGCACTGCCAGCTATTTTTACAGCATCCCAGGGTGTTGTGGCAGTCTAGAGAACAAGTGACACACCTTTCCAAGGGCAGTTCAGAACGATACCGTTCAGTGAGAAACTCTGAGCTCCAAGCTTTGGGTTTGTCCCTGATTTTTTTTTTCCCCTTGAACAGGCTTGAAATAAAATCTCTCTGTATTGCACATTTTTTCTATTGCACATTGATTTTCTTTGCTTCCCATTGCTTCATGGACTGGCCCTGCACACTGCAAAATCCACAGTGCAGGTTCAACATTAGAACTTTTTCCATGGGGCTGTGGCATGTGGGTGGAGCAGATGTACCATGAGAACAAACTCTCTCACACCAGTGGCCAATTGCTGAACAAAACTACACCTACTGTAAGAGAAGCCAAATTTCACTCATTGACTTCAGAAGCTGTCAGTTGCTTCTGTATTACACTGAGATTGAAACTAGCCACTTTTTTAACCTAATAAACAAAACTATAATTAAAAACAATCCAGTAAAACTACCAGGAATCTGAAAGACACACAACATAAAGAAAACAGTTCCAAGCATCCCTGCCTTGTAGCCAAATATTATATCTGCAATGCAAACAGAACACCTCCATATTTACAGTTTGGTGGGAGTTTTGATCAGCTTTGGGGTTCAGACCACTCCTAATTAAAGTCACCAAAAGTCTTTTCATTGACTGTAATGAGCTCTGAGACAAGACTGGGACATACAACATTCTATCAAGAATTCAAAGTGGGGAAAAAACCCAACTCTGGTAAAACTCCTACATCGGTATTTTGAAAGTTGAATGTCTGAAGGGACTATACTGCTCTGGCTGTGTAGTTTCAGCCTCCATGGATAAAAAGCCCAGCTGAGCCCCTCCTGACAGTGCCAGAGTTCCTCACGTGGAAAAGTCCGCTGGCAGATTTCATTACAATAACTGTGTAACAGTTAATAGTACACTGCGGAGAAAGTGGGCAAGAAAACACAAGGGAGCAAAATCCAGATGATCAATCATCCTTTTCCCTGACACTGTCTTTATGTGGGTTGTTTTCACCAGGAATATACATCTTGTAATTGCCCAGATTCCTTGTTTTTTCAACATCATTTTTATGGCAAATGCCATTAGTTTCTGTACTGTGGTGATTTAAAGCTGAAAACATACTGTGACCTGAATCAAAAGACAGATTAACTTATCTGCTTTAACAAGGAGTTGCTTGAAGTCTTATAGGAAACACTGTATGAACTTACATTTCATAAGGCCAGTAATAGCTTTTCCTGTTACTTTTCTATGAGAGAAATACAAAAGGAAATGGGAGCTGGGTGCATAATGGGAATGGGGTTGCAGAGCTTTAAGTCTGCAGGTCATCAATTCAAGGCAATTTAGCTGATGACTCCAGTGGTCTCAGCCCAGCTGTCAGGGGACAGGTGACTACACTTGGCCATCCACCAGTGCTGAAACCTTGATGGCAATTCAGTGAATGGAGAGCTTTGACTGCCCAGCCTGCCCAAGCCTGAATCCCGTGCTGGGGGTTTGGCTCAGCCCCATGTGTTGAGCAGCTGGATACAGCAGGGGCAGACACCGACGAGAGGTACCCAGGTCAGTCCCTCTGAGCACCACACAGAGGTCAGGCTCTCTCTGCCTCTGATCAGGAAATCAGAAAAGGCTGAGAGGATTCCCAGTGATACAGACTCACCCCTAGACAGCCCCAGAGGAGTGTTCTGTGTGAGTGATCTACTAAGAGCCTGCTGATGAGGATAAACAAATAGGAGACTTTTCAGCAAATCACCTCCAACAATGAATTTACTGAGTTATAGTATCTATGGACTGAGATCCTTCAGGAAGGCTCCATTCTCAGCTCCCACTCTTTCACCAGGAGAGATGCTCAGGTTGGTTTTCAGTGGGGTATTAGTTTAGACATAGGAACCAAAGACTTTTAACTTGAAAAGTTAGGACAGTGAGTTCTGACTTTTTTTCCCACATTTGTGGACTCTCAGCAGTGAAACAGCTCCTCTGCAGTGAATTTAAGCTGACTAGAATTGCTTTTCTTGGTTTTCTTCCACAAGTGACAGGTTGACAGCTACTGCTCTTGGAAGAAGACGGCCTTCCAATCCTCAGGTCACCATATGGTGCCAAATAATTTCTTTCATGTCATACCTGATTTAGAGCAGGAGGAAATAGTGCTAAGAGACCATCTCCCCCATTGTCCATCACGTGTCACTGCGTCATGCCATTTTCAACATGCCCCATCCCAACAGGCAATTTGAGAGCTGTTGTTGTCCTTCCAAGCTTTATAAATGTGCTAAATGGGGTGGATAGTTGGAGAAGAAATGTGCCGTTGACTGTTAGACATTACAGGAGGGAATAATGTGTCATAAATCAAAGAGACACAACACTATCACAACAGGCTAGCCAAGAATACTGTAAGAGTTCTTATAATGACACCTATTTGTAAAGTCAAGAATTTCATCTCTAGGCTGTTCACCGAGGCTTTACATCTCTGCTCTGGTCCTGTGTCTTAAATGATCGCTTACAAGAAAAATCTGGGGAAAAAAAAGTGTTTTATTTTCTTGGAGTGAGTTATCCTCAGTTATCCGTGCTTTTTCCACTTAAAAAAAAAATCCAGAAAACTTTAAGCTATAAAATACTTGCTTTTTCAAAGAGTTTTAATTCTTCGGAGTACCTTTTGGTGTGTTCTTCTTCTTTAACCATGCTTAGAACAGAAGCATCCTCCCCACTGTGATATTTTTCTTGCTTGTCACAAGAGCAAGCAGGCTAGAAAAGCAGAAGCAGGAAGCACAGTGTATGTCTAAAAATCAGGGAGAGTAAACAAACCAGCAGAGAGCCACCTCACTGCCATTTTACATGGAAGACTATCTGAAGGAAGCACAGTAGATGCACAAAGATTGTATTCCTTCACTTGGTGTTTCCTCCCCTGCTCCCCTTGCATCTTCTTCAGGCTCTCACTGCTGGTCAACATCCACAGCAGGGAAGGCAAGAACTACACAGTCTCCCTCCTTTCTTCCTAGCACATCACTTGGTCCAAATGAACAGGGCAAGACAAGACTCCATTTGGATCAGAAAGAAATCACCTGCCCTCCAGGTGGGGTGTTAATCCAGCCCTGCATCCCCTTTTTGGCAACAGACTTCAATATACCCTCACAGCTTTAAACACCATGAGGCACAAGTACAGTTAATCTCCAACACTTTACTTGCACCACAAAACAAGGCACCAATCTTAGTCCCATTCTGCAGTTGGACCCAGAGGCTTGGTGGACTTGAGCCAAGAGGGGTCTGGAACCTCTTGCCACTACCTCCCAAACAGGCAGCCCACTTGGCCTCTGCTAGCACTGAGCAAAGCCTTAGCCCTTCATTTTTGATACCTTATTCCAATCCTGCTGCTGTCCCTCCACACCCCAGTCTGGTGTGAGAACAGGCCCGTTGGGGCTGCACAGCATTCCCTGCAAGTGGGCAGAAGGGCCATGTAAAAATCAAATCCACATGACTGTAGTTACAGGCAACCAAAGAGAGGGTTGCTCTTCCAAGAAAAACTTTTCCATGTAAAAGAATTCTTAATCTCCCCTTTGACTGTCATTGTTGAAATGATGGCTTCACAGGCTTGAAATTTAAGACCCTATCGGCGTCTTTTCTGTTTGCTGTGATTTATGAATGGTTTCGCTGTTGATTATCCTCCAAGATTACAGCACAGCAGCCCTGACAGACAAGCAGAGGAAATTTCACAGGATAACAGGCAGCTCCTTCTGCAGGGCAGTAAGGCAGGGAGGTGTGTTTTGATTCAGGTATGTAACAATATCAGTGAATTCTGACTGGACACACAGGCAATTGAATACTCATCATGTGGCACCCTACTCAAAGGCAAGCAGGGTCAGCAGAAGTCTTGATAATTTTTTTGTGCTCCAGAGCCTTTGCTCATTCTGTAATACAGTGTTCAGTTGGGGTTTTTTGTCTGGATTGTGGCACAAATCTACACACTGCAGTCAAATATGAAAAGGTAACATTCTCATACAACCCTGTGCATGTTCTTCAAAGATCATCCTTCTTTCCTGCAGTCACAAAGTCTACTGCCTTGTCTGGGAGATGGACCGTCTTTGTTCAAGTCCAGGCTATTCAAAGGAAATTTGCTTCCTTTGATTTATTGCCAAGAACAGGCACTCCTGACCCCAGAAAAGGAGGGTTTTGTGCTTTTCATTCCCATTTCCTGCCAGACAGCTTGTTCCAAGTCACTGCTAGGAGGGCTGCTTGTCTGGTGAGGGTAGCAGGGCCAGAGCAGGTGCAGCCATCACTTGAGGGGGCTGTGGCCTTCACTGGAGCAGACAGCCAGGACTGGGGAATCAAGGTTGAAAAAATTTCTGATGTAGGGGCTGCCTAAAAATAAACGAGTAGACCCATCAGGAGGTGATTTTATCTCTTGATAAATAGCCTCTGCTTTTCAGGCGAAAAGGTTCTTTTGATTTGAACTCTGCCACACTGCAAAATTAATCATTATTGGCATGTGGTTTCCAGGTCCAGCACTATGGATGTGCTTCATGCTCTTTGTATCACATCTGGACCTGTGCAGCCAGCAGTGCTTTGACACCCTCGTGCTTTGAATCATTTTGGGCTGAGGTGAACAACTTGCAGTGTGCCAGGCAAGGGTGGTCTGGTCTGACCTACCTGAGTCCTGCTCTGTGGTCATATTCCCCTTCAGTGATGCTGCTGTTTTGGTGCCTTTCAACACTAATGTCAGGAGCCCATGGGAGAGAGGGAAATCTGCACTTCTTTGGAGGGAACCAGAGAGCACAGTTACATCCATTCTTACTGGGACTATAGTTACACTGTGGGTGTTCTCAAGGCTCGGGCTCCACACTGAACCAGAATGGACATTCCTAGCATTCTTCCCGTTTTGCCACCCAGCCTGCTTCAGAAAAAGTCCTGATGTAGGTGTTTGTATCCTGTCTCTTTCTTCCCTCACTGTATTTGTCTTTCAAGCCTGGCAGCAGTGGAAGGAAACTTAGCACGTGATGCTGACTCTCTGCCATGTCTGTGGGACGGCAGATTCCCAAAGTATTCAAATCTAGCTAAGAAATTAGCTAGGAAAACAGAAGGCAGAGGACTCATAAAAGCATGGAGAGGCTTGAATCCCAGTGGATTTGAGGAAGGATACCAGCTTTTATCCAGAAGCAGGGCTGCTCACATCAGGGCTGTCTGGGTTCCCGCCCCCACTGTCCACACAGTCCCTCTCCTATGACCTCCCACCTGTTTCAGGACTGGGCCTGGGATTTTGTATTTTATAACAAATAGACCAATGAAAAAGAAATTTGCAGAAGACCTGAGAAATGTGTGCTTCTAAAACCCCTCTAATTGTTGTTGTCAGGATTGCACCACTGCCTGAGAGTAAATCTTAACAGATACAGTCCTACTGGAATATTCCATAGTTTTCTGCTACTTGACTCTCTACTCCTTATTTACAGTTGTTTTACACTCAAATCCACAGCTAGGCAGGGTTTTTCCTTGGGAGATAGTGCTGGTGGTGGAGGCCACTTTCCCCCAGGCTGTGCCTTCACACTGCTGCCCTTGTACCACTGTGCTTGCACCTGTTTGTCTCCACTCAGCTGCTTCAGCAAACTCCCCTCCAGACTTTTCCTTCCTCCTTGTCCCACCATACACACAAGGGCCCAGTTTCCCTTTTCCCAAGCCAAGACACAGGAATGTACCAGTCCCTAGTGATTCCTTCCAGCAAATTAAGAAATGCTGAACTAAGGAGGGTTTCAGTAAAAGCAACATGGCCTCAGCTGAAAAATCTGTTGTTTTTCTCCTTTTCTCCTTCGATAGGGCACTGTGCAATGTTTAAATCCTGCTTCACCAGGCCTAATTCTACCACACCATATATACACCTGAGTGTGCACATTGAATCCTTCATTCAGTTTCCGTTCACTTTCCGTTCAGTTTCCATTCAGTTTCCATTCAGTTTTACTGGCCAAAAGGAAGATACTGTGACTCCGGGAGGACTCTGACCAAAGTCTGAGTCATTTTCGTCACAACCATCAGGACAGGAACATTTCTTACCACCTGCCTGCCCTGTGCTTTATACAAGAGAGCTCCAACTTGGGTAAGCAATCCACTACTAACTTTAAACAGATTACTAATCATAACCATAACAACAATAATACCAACACAGCACACACTGGCGTTGCAGAACAACAACAACCACAATAACAATATCAACATTAGGTGTGTGAACACATGCCCTGCAGAACCAGCAGCAGTTTTGTCACTCATAAGTGAAGTCATCATTCCTACCTGTGCTGGGGGATGCTCAGCAGTGCTTTGTGTCTTCAGCTGTTTGGAGCTCAGCAACATCTAAACCATAACAACAACTTCTGAGCTGAACACATGTTGTACTGAAATCTACCTTTAGAAATATACAATATTTAGGTCTGGGAAAGATCGAATTGCAGTTTTCTCAAAACAAGAAACAGAAAACCAGTCCCCCCTCAACTGCTCCCCAGGCTAAAACAGGGCTTTCTAGGACGAAAGGACAGTGCACTCACCCCTGCCCAGTGTCTCTTTGTCACGCTCCTTTTTTCTCCGAGGAGGAAAGCAGCTCTGAAGACACTTCTTCCCCTTGCACACATGGTCTTGAGCCAGTTCAGGAGAGGGGCAGGGGAACTGGGCTGCAGGGGAACTGCTGGGCTGAATGCCTGACTTCACAGTGTTAACTGGCCAGAGAATCCTATTATGTGATAGGTAGCAAGCCAGGGACTAATTTATGGAAATTTTGACCTTCAGTCCCCTTTGACATTTTCAGATCAGCCGTAGCCTGTATGAGACATGACAGCCCTTACAGTAAGGGGCTCTAAATCAGCCTGTGCAGCTGCTGGAGCCGACGAGTGGGTCAGAGGTAAGAATTCACTGAGGTTTGTGTGTGGGCTGCTCGGTGCCTGTTTGACATTTACAAATCAGTGACATTCCTCTGTACAGCTCAGTGCATACAAATTGCTTCAGTCACTCTGAGGAGGGCCCCTCATTGGATTTGGGCATCCTTAGCCTTTCCTTTTGACTTGAGCAAAAACACATCTAAACAAATCCAGCTTTACCACCCTAGAGTGGGATCTGCTCCCTCAGGAGGGTGCAGTGGGGGCACTTTTAAGTTCAACCCAACTTCCAAGGACTTTGCACCATCTTTGCGGTTTGGATGTGAAGTTTTTTATCCCTAGATACAGTATTAGACCCTCATATTTTCACTCGTTGCCACAACAAGCATTGTGTTTGTCCACTTTGCAGCACAGACACAGTATCATTCCACTGGGTGCTGGGCCAATAACTCAGACCAAGTGAAGGCCAGTTGGATTTCAACAGCTTCCCATGGAAACCTATTCGCCATGAATAAAGCTCCACTGAGCTGAGCCATATGAGTGGGCTTGCCCCAGATTTCTCACAGTCTAGACTCTTTTTAGAGAGAAAACATGATGAGAAAAACACAACCAGGGCTGTGGACAAGGTAACATTAGCCTCAACCGGTTATTGTGCAACAAATGACCATATTGGCTTCAGCCAGCCTGACCTGTTTAACCACTGCTGCTTCTATGAACCTTGAGGGTTGATATGGACTCTCGATTCCCCTCCGTGCTGCTCCTCCTGGCTAGAGGCTGTGCTGCCATTTGGGATGCCCTTCCATGGTGTTTATGGTGGTCTTGACCACACAATGGCTGGGATAGGAAGGTCGACCACAGGTCCTGTTTGTGGACCAGAAGCTGTGGAGCCAAAGAAAGAGGCGTGAGAGAGCAGGAGGGGTGAGGGCTGCCGTGAGGGGTTTGTGTACCTTGGTAGCCAAGACTGCCATGGCGACCTGTGGCCTTGGTGAAGCTGCCCTTTGCCACCTTAAAGCGAAGAGGGACGATGGTTCTCGAGAGGAAAGTCTCTTCCCTCATGCCCACAAGCCACGACACTGAAGGGAAAGGCTGCTTTAGGGGTGTAGGGGTGAAAGAAGGATGATGAAAATCAGAACTGATAAAAATGAGAGGGAAATCAGCTCTGAGTGCTGGAAAACTTGGGACAGCAGTGAGGGAATGAGCTGAGGGAAGCTGTGCCCCTGTGATGCCGTGCTGTATATGGCGAAGCCCCTTTCCCAGCCTTGGAGCGTGCAGAGATCAAAGAGGGACAAAAATCCGAACGGAGGGGAAAAAGGAACGTAACTGAGGGAAAACTCGGAGAGCGGTGAGGGGATGAGCAGAGGGCAGGCACAGCCCACGGGGAGGTGTGTGGGGACTCCCCTGTGCCGCCGGCCGTGCGCGGGGGCTGCCCCGTCCCCTCAGGAGGGAGAGGGCGGGCGGGCGGGCGGCGCCGGCCGCGCTCCGCGCCTGGGAATCGCCCGAGAACGCGCGGCCGGGACAGAGCTGGGGGGCCGGGGGAAGGGGAGGGCGCTCCCCGGCTCCCTCCCACCCTCTCCGGATAAATGAGCGGCCGGGAGGCGGCGGGCGGCGCAGGCTGTGGACGAGCGCGGCGCATCCCTGTCCCGTCCCCATCCGCGCCCAGCGCTCCCTGCCGGCGGGGCCGCCCCGGGCGCTGCCCGCGTCCTCGGCCGCGTCCCCGCGGGGCTGGGCGCGGGGGAGATCGGGCTTCGCTTCCCTCCTCCGGGAACGCCTGAGGGCGGGGGCGGCCGGACGGGCAGGGCCAGGGCCGGTGGAGGGGAGGCGGCCGGGACACCCCGGTCTGGCTGATGCTGGCGCTGCCCCGCGCAGCACCGCGCTCCGGCAGGCTGGTAGCGGCGGTCGGGACTCAGGAGGGGCCCCCCGGGCTCCCTTCCCCTGGGCTCCCTTCCCCTTCCCTCCCTCCGCGGCGGGCGGCGCTGGAGGATTTTCTCCCTCCGCGGCCCCCTCGCTGTCCCCCAGACATGGTAGGTCACCTCCAGCTGCAAGGGATGGACGAGAGCCTGAAGGAGAAGAGCCGGGAAGGCTTGCTGGACAGTCCGGACTCGGGGCTGCCCCCCAGCCCCAGCCCCCCCTTCTACTCCCTGTCGCCCGGTGAGAGCCGAGCAGGGGGCAGCGGCGGTGCGGACCCCCCGGCCCCGGGCCACCGGCGAGAGGCCAAGGACGGCAAAGTGGTAAGAGCCAAAGCCGGGCACCGGGCTCTGTCCCCTCCGGCCCCACGGGGAAGGCTGGCCGAGCCCCGGAGCGGGGGGCAGGCAGGAGGGCGCCTGTGACCACTCATTGCCTGGGCACCCCTGGGCTGAGTTCCCCTCGCCGGCCGAGGGCACTGCGGGCTGCAGTCCGGTGTTGGCAGCGCCGCTGCTGTGCCAGGCAGGGCTTGGCTCAGCGCCGGGCAGGGTTTTTTGGATGCACTCACAGAGTGTTGGCAGTTTGGCTGGGTGAACTCTAATAACGGTGTGGGAGTGAAATCCCAGTCTGAACCAAGCTCCCCTGCCCACCTTAGGAACAGAAAAGTGTAATTGTTTCTCAGTGACAGTGCTCTGCCTGGTAGGTACAGGTTGGAGCTGCATCCATCCGGAGCGAGGCAGGGGCGTCGGGCTCCCAGCCGTCATTACACCCTGGCATCCGCATCTGGGTTGTGAGCAGCGTGGAGCCACGTTTGCTGGAGCCCTGGCTGAAAGAAAGACAAAAGTGCCCTTTAGCTGGGGCAGGGTAGGGATGTGTGGCCGGGGAGTTGCTGCGGGACAGGGTCTGGCAAGGGCTGTGTGCTGCTGCCCTTTGCTGGAGCCGGGCTTTCTGGCATGAGCCTGTGTGAAAGGTTTGTCCGCTGGCGGTGGTTTGTAAACCCAGACAGCTGGCAGAGCACTGCAGGTCTCGCTCAGCCTGATGCACTGCCAGTGAAGCGGTTGAATGTGGAGTAGGATTTGGGTAGATTTATGATGGCTATTATTTTGCTTTATTTGTTTATTTCTATCCCTGAGCTATAAAACTCGTTTTTAAAACACAGCGTTCAGACCATAAGCAATGGTGGTGGAGCTTTTAAAAGGATGATGAAAGTCCTTCCCCAGGGCTCTTTAAAATTTTTTTTTAAACATGTATAAAAGATGTTTGTAGGTGTATTCAACGCGGTTAATTGGCTTCTATATGGAATGAAAACTGCAGCACAAATCTGTCCATGAGAAAAAATTATCTACCTATGGTTTAGTGACAATTCAAAGACTTCTTTCCCATAGAGACATTTTGCAATGACTCCTCACACCCTCATGCACTTTCTCAAGTTTTAAGGCCTTTTGAGCATATTACTGAAAACAGCCTTTTACTCCTGAACATGCCAAAACCTTCCCCATGAACAATGACTCCTCACAGTGGAGAGGGTGTGAGGTGTTATTGTGAAAGTCAAATCTCAAACCTGCTCACGCCGCAGTTCCTAATATGGAGCCTCACCTGCAGATGCCTGGGCGTGTGTGCCATCTCGATGGGAGTGTTTATGTACAAAGTTACCCACACACCTCTGATTTGGCAGGATCAGGCTGTTGCTATGTGTCTGTAAAATAAAATGAGGGAGGAAGGTGAGTGAAGGCTGCTTGGACCAAAAAACGGCAGGGAGGGAGGTGTCAGCAAAACTCTGTAATGGGGATATGACAGTCTCCATTCCAGTCCTCTAACAGTTGGCTACCACACCATCCAAGAAAGTCCTTAGATATTGAAGAAGAAAGAACATGAGAAAATTTATTTCAGTTCATGGGCTGCTAGGATTTAGAGTTTTAGTTCTTGACTCCTACAGGGAAAAAAGTGATTCCTGTGATCTGTATAAGGTAAAATTAAGTTTTTCAATTGTTTTGATTATTAATGAACATTTTAAGCACTTCAGGGAAGCTCACACTATAGTTGTTTCTAAATTTTGTATCACGTTGCAAGGATAAGCCTGGGCTCCTGCTTAGAGTATGGGTTCCATACATGGAGAATGTATGGAATTCCCTGCTCTTAGCAGGTACAGAAGGTTGCAGGGATCCAAATGCTGAAACCAGTTGGACTGTATTATTTAGAGTGGTGCTGGGCTCTGCTCTTCAACTGTTTGGTTCACTGTAAAATAATGAAGTTAATAGGAATTTTCACTCTAGTTGACTACAGAGAGTTTCACTTCCTCTCATTTCCACTGTGCAAATACTGTACTTGCAGCTGATATTAAAGCAGGAAAAATATGAAGAGCATTGCTTGCTTCATACTTCCAAATTGCAGTGTCTAATTAGCTTTAATTTTGCCGTTTTACAAGGGCTTGCAGATCTATGAGCAGTTATGCAACCCATGAATGTGCTTCTGTTTAAGTCTATTCCTCTGCTGTTCATCAGAGCGTGCAGAATTGGCAAATCAATAATTGCAGCTATTTGCACACCAAGAAATGCTGCTTTTAATTGCCTG
The DNA here is from genome assembly GCA_037013685.1 of Acridotheres tristis. Taxonomy (NCBI): domain Eukaryota; kingdom Metazoa; phylum Chordata; class Aves; order Passeriformes; family Sturnidae; genus Acridotheres; species Acridotheres tristis. The sequence continues at coordinate 11,780,145 of CM072902.1, forward strand.
TTATATTAGTGTTTGTTTTGCTTTATAAACGTGACAGAGCCAAGAACACAACCTCCACTCTTTGTGTTGGAATTCTATAAAACCATATTTAAGCTCAGTCACCAACAGCCAAGGTTCTAGTACGTACAGTTACAATAAATTGCTGTCAGGTGAAGGAAACAACATTCCAGATCTGAGCGAAGTATTTTGTACTATTCTTTGCTGCAGAACTATCAAGCCACCAGTCTGAACCCAGTTGCATTCTTCTGCAGTCAGCTATTTTGCTCCAACTTCACAAATATGTTACAAAATTTTTCTGCTTTAGGACAGCCCTTCTCATGCAGACTGAAAGGAGATTGCATGCCCTTATCGAAGACTTTCTTGTGTGTAAAATCTGTGCTCTGTCCGCTCTGTGTTATTAACTGTGACTCTGAAAAAGTAAACTCTCTGCTCTTTAATAAGCACAACTTTGTTTCAAAGACAATGCACCATTTATTCACATTTAACCAGCCAATTTGGGAGCAGCTTTGGGATCCAAGAAAATATGAAAGGCAATTTAGGGCCAGAGTCATAAATACCACAAGTTCAACACCATTTAGGGACTTTTTTTTTTTCATTTTACTTGTAGTGCAGGATAAATTGGCTTTTATTTCTTCAAATAAAGTCCATGTAGGGAATTTGTCAAGTATTTTGTGCTTAAGTGCAAATATCCTAAGGAAAATAGAAGGTGACTTTTACCTAGTTCTGCCTTTTAAATCTGAAACATTATTAAATTGATTCTTATGACTCTGGTTACTGAATTCTCTAGACTGTGTCTGTAAAGCTGGGTCAAAAGGAACAGAAGTACAACAAAATAAATCCCTAATAATATGCACAAAGAAGCAGTTGCTGAAAGTGTGGGGAATGAAATGACATCAAAGTTTTCCCTGTTGTTCTTGCCCTGGGATACAGATTTAGGCTAGAAGAACTGCTTTTGGACTGTGCTGAAATAAGTGCTTTGCATTCATCACACAACTCCTAATGGATATCAGGGGACATGAAGCTCACAGTCATCTGCAGAACTATCCATCGTGCCTTCTTGAAGCAGCAGATTTTATGTTCTTTCCCAACAGTACACGGAGCTTCTGCCACTGCAGTGATTTCCTGTTACTTTGTAAAACTTAAGTATCTGTGCACACAACCTACTTCACTGAGCACTGACTTCTGTATCCCATCTGTAGGGATGTGGGGAATTTCTACTTACATTCAGCAGCAAGAATGACTCAGATTCACTCTTGGGGGTGGTGGGAGGAGATTCCAGCTTCATCTCAAGTATGGAGAAGGAGACCTTCCCCCTTGGTGACAACAGTGGGATCCCAACAATGTGGTCCAAGTCAGTATTTGTGCCAACCCTGTTGGATTAATGGCTCATATTAAAAATAAACAAAAAACACGGAACATCTCTTCCTGACATGCAGCATTTTGAAGACCCCTTGGGTCACAGAGCCAGCATCTCGTTGTGCACTGAAAGTGCTTCAGGAATGGGGCAGTGTCTTGTGGGGACTGGGTGGGGAACATGGCCAGCAAAGGTTTTCCCTATGTAATTTCCATACCTGCCAACACCTACACTGAAAGCACACGTGAGAGGGAGGCCCAGCACCCCGACCTGAGCCAGCTTGCACACAGGGCAGGGGATGTGACTCCCAGGGCCATGTGGGTCCCAGCAGCTCTGGGGAAGCCCCAGGCTGGTGTGGGCAGCAAGGCACCCATCTGGCACCACAGAAGGGTTTGTCTTGGGGCTCCTGGGCAGCCTGGCCTCCTGACCCACTTCTGAGCCACTCCCACGGGGCTGGATCCTGCAGGAATTCCCCCAGCTTCAGTTCCCTGCCTGTGTCCTCTCCAGGTAAAGGCTTATCTCACCTGGCTGCTCCCTGTCCCTCATCCAGTTCTGGATATGTACCCACTCCTCTTCCTCCTTGGTGAAGGACAGGGAATGGCTCTGGCCCTCACTTGATCTGCCTCACCTGATCTGACAGGTGTCCCTTCTGGGCAGATCAGGGAAACAACCATCAGGATCTCTTCATCTGCTCTGAAAAGTGTGGCTCTGATGAAAGACATTGAGGGTGATATCTTCTAGCTGTTGAATTTCCATTGTGTCCCTAGGTAACCCTGTGGATAATAAGCAAAGCAGCACACATTTCCCACTTGAAATAAAAGATAAGCAGGAAGGATGTAATTCTTTGAAATAATAAAGCCCTGCTTTCTACCTGAGGTTTGCATTTGCTGTTATCACCTCCCAATATAATCTCATCCGGCTCTGGTATAAATTACTCGTAATGTGCAATACGTGCAGATATTGGGAAAATAAATGGTCTGTTAAACAAATATTGCTTATCTTCTAGAGCGGAGAATGTAGATGTGTGTCAAATAACTCAGCCAGATCTTTCATTATAGCTGTAAATAACAGCTGAGTAAAGTGACATTTTCATGGACCTGACATGTTACCATAGTGGGAAAATGTGGTGAGAGATTTGCTTATGCCCTAGCTAAGTTAGGAGCTGGGAATTTGGGAAGCTGTATCCTGTTTGTAGCCCTGACACTTGGAAAGCTGTTTCCCCTTACAGTCCCTAGAGATATAATGCCACATCTTAGTGACTTCCATGTAACGACCATAGCGAAAGGGGTCGGTCAGTTCTGGTTCTTTGTGCTCTCTGGGGGAAGGTTTTGGAGGTTTATTTATTTCAAGTCACGTTAATTTCCTTTCCTTTTTCTTGCTTTGCTGCCTGGAATTTGGCAGCTAAAGAACAGTCAATGCTGTTGTTGAACTGTAGATTGAATTCCGTTCAGCAACCAATTTTATCTGTGTTTATCTATCTGCTACTTGCAAAAAGCAGAGTTTAGCTGCCCAGGCCGTTACATGCCTGAAAGGCATCAGAGTTAAGGCAGAGGGAAAAATGCAGCCAAACAAGAAAGCTCTTCAACTTTTTAATAATACTGTAACTCTTTGCTGGTTGACACAAATTATGTACTGGAAAGGAAATAAAAATAATAGCTCATTTACTGCCTAATATTCACCTTGGATCAAGTTGTAAACATGGGAGTCACTTTTTTGATGTCTCCAGTATCTTTCATTTTGTCTCCTCAACCTTCCTTGCCTACCAGGCTCCTTCTGTCCTTAAAGATGACAGGGTTGTGGTGTCTTTTGTGAAGCTGCATCTGGTAAGTACCAGCACAGCTCCAGGTACTGGGGACAGAAGAATCAAGTCACCACTGCAGCGTTCCAGCACAGCAACCCTTGGACAGACAGACCTCGACTATGGATCACTTGTGGACAGCCTGGTCTAGAGTGATGTGGGCTTCTCCTCTTCACCATCAGTGACCTCCAGGAGTGTGCAGCAAGCTCTGCTCCCTGCCAGTCTATCCACAGTGCAGGATAATACAGAAACCTACCTTATTTCTGGAGTGTCTGGAGATCACCAAGTGATTCCTGGAAACGAGCCAGGGATCCTGATTTTCTCAAGGGACCTCAGCAGTCCAGTGCTCCTCTTCTTTCAGCCATTCCTGTGCAGAAGGAAAAAGAACTGAGTCGGTATTTTTTTGACAGGCAAAACATTTTTGTTTTTTTTCCTTAAAGCAGATTGGAAGGAGTCGGTGTCAAACTCTTGCCAAAAAGCCAGCTTTTGACATGTGCCAAGCATATAACATTTCAGCCCCAAAGACAAATCTTTTGGAAAGCTCATATCCCCTGTTCCTTGCTTCCCAACTCCAGGTGACTTGCAGGAGCCGACATTTCAGAACATCACTGGAGGGAAAACAAAATGTCACCTGAAGTGCCTTTCAGTGGCTGCTGTGTAAAACCTTTGGTTGCTGTTTAGTGACCCCTTCACGCTCTGCAAGCAAATCAGTTGCTGTTTGGTGAGCAGCCTGCAGGGTCTTAGAGATTTCTATTTTTAGGCCATGCTTTGTAAGTTATTTACATCTTCCATGTGCAGACTTTCAGGTTACTTCGAGGTTTTTGACCTGCAGCAGCTCACAGAAGAGAGGTCTGAGTCTGTAATGGTCTCGACAGGCAGTAGAAATCCTGGCTTTGCCCTGCCAATGTTCACAGTTGTTCCAGCTTTCTAAACTAAGCCAAGCCTGCAGTTCTGAAGTTGCTGCTCATCCACAGCATGTGAAATGTCTTTTGCCACCCTTCCCTGCCCAGAGCAAGGTTAACTGTGACCCCCAGTGGAAACAGTCTCATCACCGCCCCATCCAGAACTAACCTGGAGAACACTTAATCCTGCTCTCACCAAGTTCAGCGGCAGATTTTGGGCTCTGATTGATGTCAGTCATGCCTGCCAGCTCCTCCGTTCCTCTGTGCACACTGGTGGTGTTTCTGCAGCGTGTTCTTGTTTCCTGTTCCCTGCTGTGGGACTTGTGCCGTGCTCTGACCGAGCAGCACCCCCGGCGCTCAGCGGGCTGGGAAGGCTTTTCCCGTGCACACACCGGGGGCCAGATGCCCCAGCAATGCTCCTGCTAAGCCACAGGAAAGACTTGGTAACTTCTCCCGCATCCTGGGGATGTTGGGAGCACACTTAGTGTCAGCATTTGTTAGCAAGAAGTGTGAAGGCTTGTTTGCCTGGAAGCACTTCTTTGAAACTGCTTCTATAAACAGGGACACGTATCCCCAGCCTTGTTTCCTTCACCAGTTCAAGCAATCTGCATCCCTCTGCAGGTGAACCCCCAAAGGGCAGCCTGCCTGCTGTTCACAAAGCTCATGAGCATGTGCAAATGGTGTTTGACTCCTGCACCCAAATCGACCTCTTCTTATGTACAAAATGTCTTTAGAAAGAGATCTGGCCATGTGCAGACTGTTACAAGCTGGACATCTGCATCCTTGTGAACTGAGGCTTGTCTGATGTAAACAATTCACATTTCAGAAGCAAAGAGCTTTATTTACAACCAGAAAAGCTGCTCTTGCTCTCCCCTGTCAAGAGTGTTGAAAGCAATTCAGGAATGAACTTTGCCTTTTGGCCAGTGTCTGCTAGGGAGGGCGAACATATATATATTTTTTCTTTTTTCCCCCCTCATAACTATGCAGATACTGTTCTGTTTGGACAGTGGAACAGAAATATTCAATCAAGAAAAGGGGCTGGCCATTTTACTTTATAGTACAACTTTACACAGTTGTAAAGTTCAGGGATATTTCGTTATGAAAAGAAGAAACAGCTCTGTGGCTTTGGGACACAGAATTGAAGAGCTTGGCGAATTCAGATGGAGAAGTGACATTTTTTGCCTTAGCCTGAGGAGAAAGCCCAAACCAGTAGAGGAAAGCAGACCTCAGCTAGCCATCTACAGACCCTGCACAGAGGCTGCCAGCTATCTCCTTTATAAAAAGATCCTGCATCCCTGTGTGTCATAAATATCTGCTGACAGAAAAGTAGTGGCAGAGACTGAAACCTGCAGTGACATTTTTCCAGGAGGGCAGGATTAGGCTGAATTAGCTGCTGGGTTTGGTCCAGGCACCAGACACAGGATCCCTATATGTGGGAACTGGTGTTTAGGAGCACTCCAGTATAGAGAAGTGGGATTAGTTGTTTCTGTGGTGGGCAGAGGAGCCTAGGCTGGTCCGTGACAATTTGTCAGAGTAAGTAAGTTCATGGTGAAGTGAGTCTTAAAAATCCAGTTTTTGGTGTCATGAATTGGAGCCACTCCATTCATTATAAAGTCCTGGCTTGCAACTGGCTTCCTGCACTGCAGAGGCCACAAGGTGCCCCAGTGTCTCACCCCACCCTCAGTTTTATGGTTAACAAGAATGTCCTTTGGAGCTCAAGAGCCATTTTTGGCACAGAGACTTTGGGAACAGCAAGTCTGTCACTTCCTCTGCTGGATTGTTGCACGGGATACATGATTTTATGTACATATTTGTATTTATATCTCTAAAAATACATGTCTCACTTCAGTAGACCTACATCCTTCAGGTCAGCAGCCTTAGGCACTATTGCTGTGTTAGGTCAGACATGGAGCACTTCTCCATGCTGACACATTTTGGGTGTTTCTAAGACTTGTTAGTTCCTAGCAGTAAAGGCAATATCAGGGCTAAAGAAAACTCAAAAACAATTGCAATTCCTAGGAGAAACAAGATAAGAAGAAGGAAAGGCAAGGTTACATTTCAACAAACAGGTACTGCAGCATGAAGTGACAGAGATGTGGGCACAGTCACGTACCTGGGAGGTGTGCTGGGGCAGAGGGAGGTGTTGGTAGGTGAGGACGGTCCAGGTGTTGTGTTAGGCTGCTCAGCTGCCAGCCACAGCACGTTATGAACTGTGCCAGCCCCATCTCTTGTGTCTCAACACTTGCTGTGCTCTCCTTCTCTTGCAGATGCCTTATCTGCTCCTGAACCCGTCCATGCCAGAGATAAGGCCTCGAATGTACCCGGTGTTTTTTGGAGAAAGCATTGAGGTCAACCCTGAGCCCGTGCAGGAAATCAGGTACAGATGGGATTGGGTGGGTAGATGGGGATTTCTGTCTTTTTTTTCTGGTGCTTCTACCAAAAATTAAAATGTGTTTACAAATATGAGTCATGGTTATTTTGATGGAGAAGGAAGGACAGGTGGGAGGGTAATTCCTGAATTAAAGCCACTGACAGCAGCACAGGCAGAGGCAAGGAGGTTTTAACAGAAGGCAGCTTTCCTTCCAAGGCCAGCTAAAATCCAAGGCTGTGAGAGAAAACCATTACCTTCTGTGAGCTTGATGGCCTCCACTAAGTAATCTGATGGTCTTCATACTGTGCCCAGATGACTTGGATCTTCAGAAGAAGCAATACCCTTCTAATTGGCACCTGTTTTTGTTCATTCCTGCCACAGAGAAACCAACGTTAGACAGCCCACAGAGACTGAATGAGCTCCTCTGTGTGAGGAGATGTTCTGCTCTCCTGTGGGGCTGGTGCTGTGGCTGATGGATAAATGTTGGTCTTTGCTCTTCTTTTGCTGATGTGGAATGTACCCTGCAAACAGCACGGAGCACTTAGACACAGCTTGGGGCAGGGGCAGTGGGAGGACTGTAAACCCCCTCAACCTATGCAAAAGTCTCTCTGGAAATGTACCCCAGTAAATGTCTGCTGGCTGAGGAACTGCCAGCGGGCATGTTTTTATGGTGATTACATGGGAGTCTTGTTTTATGTGTGCTGAATGACTTGCTTACACCCTAGCTGTGCAAAATACATTACAGCAGCTCAGATTACACATGGTGCACAATCAGTCAGCCCCCCTCTGGGTGGAGGTAATGACAAGCACACACCCAGCTTTTAATCTTTTTTACGTGGAGCTGCACATTCCTTGGCTGCTGATTGCTGGAGGAGCGTTTGAGGAGCAGGGAAAACCACTGGAAGTCCTGCACTTCCCTATAGCTAGGGATTCCAGAAAAAGCCCTTTTCCTGGCCCAGTGTCTGCACATCCTTTCTGGATGACTGCAGAAAAAAGGCAGGGCCGTGACATCCTACCTTTTGTGGTTCTTCATCTCCTGCCAGTTCAGATGGCCAATTCCTTTGAGACCAGTGGTTTGGGTGTTGGGCAGCCATAGCCCACAACATCCCTTTGCTTTACCTGCTCTTTCACCATTGCTTGGATTTTTTTGTAGGCTCCAACAAGCAATCTCACCCCTCATCTCCCAACACTCAGATTTTAGCTGGTTTTGGGCATTTTTGTGCAATAATGGCAAGGTGGTATAAGGAAAAAAGACAAATAGTCTTGTCAGCTCGACAGGTCCATTACAGGGTGTTTGTCTGCCTCCAGTGTAGCTCTCAGGGCTGAGGTGAGGCCCCACTGGCACCATGGAGGAAACCAGAGGAAGAAGAGCATTGCTTGAAGCCCATGCAACGAGGTATTTTCTGCCCTGGTATGACCACAGCAGAAATGCTGAGATGGATTCACAGCAAGGTGGGGTTCCAACAAGATTCCCCAGCAGGACAGAGTCCTCTTGGCTTTGGGTTGTAGAGCTGGCACATGCTCCAGAGTCTGTGCAGTAAGAGGTGGTAAATGCTGCCAGCTTCGAAGGGCTGGAGAAGAGTCCTGCCTGTCTCGCCTCCTTTGCTGCCTGGGCCGTGCTCCTGATACCTTGCTGTCCCCCGCAGGTGCAATTCCGAGGTGAAGTACGACTCGGAGAAGCACTATCGGGATGACATCTTCTACGGCCCCATCCCCACCGTCACCACCTACAGCGAGACCATCATCGCCGCTCCCAACTGCACCTGGCGGAACTACAAGTCCCAGCTGATCTTCGAGCCCCGCCAGAAGCCGGTGAGGTTTCAGAGCACGACCATCATTTTCCCCAAGCGTGCCAAGAACATTTACCGGACCACCCTCAACTACAGCTTGGGTTGTGCCAAGCGCTGGTTTGCTTCCAGCGTGCAGCTGGAACTCTGCGAGGAAACCAACCCGTGCGTCATGTACAGCGAGACCCTCTGATCCGCCCTGGGAGGCCCCGGGGCTTGCTCGGTGGCCACTGAATATTCATGGCTGGAGAACAGCTCTCGGGCGAGGCTGAACTGGCTGGGAGGAGGCTGGCAGGGCACAGGATGGTTTTGATCAGTGAGAGGCTGCCTTGTATTTTGCGACGTTCCTGACATTCGTGATTTGGATTTTATTTTTGGGGGTTTCTTTTTGTTTTTTTGGTTTTTTTTTTACCCTGGCATATCTATTTTTGGCTTGTGTTTAGATGAAATCAAGATGACAAAGGACCCTGTTACCCATAGCAGAATGATGCCTTATGAGCTCTGTAGGTCTCGTCTAGCACATAGGTGAGAGTCACTGTAAGCTTCAGAGCTATTTTGGTCTCTGCAAAGGGAAGACCAACTGCAGAGTCAGCGTCTGGTCAGCCCAGCACACACCAGGCCGGATCTCTTTCAGAGCTGACATGCAGAGGAGGAGGTTATTTGTACCAGTACATCACAGCTTGCTCCAACAGCTCATCTAAGTGAGAGCTGTCCTAGTACAGTCACCCCACTTCCTGCGAGGAGTGGAGACTGTCACAAGAAAAAGAGGATTTAAACAGGTCCCCCAGCTCTTGCTAGCAGCTGGATGGTTTTTACCATAGCAAGGCACAGCACAAGCAGGAGATGGGAGAAAGGCCTGCTCTGATGCACAGACACATCTGTGAGCCCAGGAGTAAGCAGGGAGACTGAAGAAAATGAACAGCTGAAGGGATAGTTTCTAAAAGTGACTGAGAGATTTAGGTGACCTTTTATCAAAAGTATTGTCAGACCAAATGTGCCATGCTGCTCACTGCCTCTAACACCTAATTTAAGGGATCTGTATGCACTTGCAGCCCTTCTGAGTTTCAGGGTGTGGCTGTGTTGCAGAGAGGAGTGTAGAGCAGGAAGATACTTCCTGGCTCCTTTGAAGCCAGGACAGGGTTAACTCACCCTCTCAATAGTTTCCATATTTGTGGCACGGGCAGCTTTTCTGCCTGCAGAGGAGCAGCCAAACTTTCTCAGTGTAGAGCTTGAAGGAATTAAGAGCCCAAATCCATCCAGGTTTTCCTCAATCAGCCAGGCTGTAGCACCAAAAACCAGGTACTTTGCAAACAGCTGAACTGTCTCTGCAGAAGGACCAAGAAACAGAGAGCAGGAGTCAGTGCAGCCATCCTAAGGTAAAACATTCCCCACTCATGGATCCCATCTCCTGGTATATCTTCACTCTGGTCTCTTGCTGAAAATCTGCAAGAGCCTGGATTCCCACAAACATATAACTTTTGAAAATAGCACGGAATTGTCTCCAAAAATCTTACCAAGAATTTTTGCATGCTGCTCAGACTTAGAAATAACCACACAGCTCCGGAAATTAATTTCCAGCTTTCTCTCTTCTAAACTTTCCATTTTGTTCTGACTTGCTGTGAGTCTCATGGAGTTATTTCAGAGCACAGCTGAGCAGCCAAGTCAGAAAGCCTATTAACAATGTCAACAAGACGTAGCTGATTGCCCAGAACAGTTGACGCACAAACCCACTGAGATTTAAAAAAAAAAAGTCTGAAAAACTTGAAAAAACAATAAAATTAGTGGCATATAAAGATACTTTTTCCATCAGTTTCAAAAAGCAGTTGGTAAATGTGACCAGAACTATGACCTTTATGAAACAGAGTTCTCTTGTTTAAAATGTGGCACAGTTTTTCCACCAGAGGTAAATATAAAGTCTTTAAATACAAACTTCAGTCCTGACAGCTGAAGCATCATTAGTGCTGAAAGATGTGTGTTATGGCAGTGCTGAACTCTGCCTCTCTACTGGGAGTTAGGACTTGGTAGGAAGAAACCTCTCAAAGGATTTCCAAGGCTTCCACCTACTGTTGAATTCTTTACAGCAACATAAACAAGGATTATAATTGTTTTTGGTCAGATTCTGCTGTCACTGTCTGTCAGCATCAAAGCCTGGAAAAGCAGCATCTGCCTCCAAAGGGATTATTATGCCTGAAGCAACCCTTCTCCCCAGGGCTCCAGCAAACAGGAGAGCTGGCTTAGGCAGCAGGGAGTTGGTGCTTGGATGAATGTGGCCCCAGTGCAGTGAGGTTGTGATGCACTTACCTCCTGGTTCATCTTGAGGTCTGCCCTGTTGAGCGAGCCTTGGGAGCAGGGGAAAGACCCCTGTGCCTTCCTGGGGACACGTGGAGGCTCTGGAGGGCTCAGTGCCTGCATCCCTGAGAGTCTGTGCCAAGGGGCAGGTTTCCAGGCTGACAGCAGTGTAATCCAGGTCCAAAAGCAAGGCCAGTACTCACACCCAGGAGATCCCTGCATGATGACAGACAGAGTGGGCTGATGGAGACAGGCTGACCTCAGCACTGAGACTCTCCCTATTCTGACCACACACACACCAGGCTTTGCTCCTTTTAACAGCTGGATTATTCCCCTGCTTCGAGAACAAAGCTGCTGTTCTTGATCATGCTGGTCTTTGAGTGGGACAGGTTTTGCCCAGAAAAATCCCTTTAATCATGACTGGCTGCAGGTTTCTGCCCACTGTGTCCACTGTTAGTTCTGTTTCCTAAATATCAGCTGCAACAGTAAAAGAGAACCCAAGGCAAGCAAAAAACCCTAATGTGCAAATACAAATCCAGCAGAGAGACTGAACCTCAACCTGGACTTTCACCACACAGGGAGAGGGGCTGCTGAGGCAAAGTCTCACAGGTGGATGTGACCCCTGGGAGGGTGCAGTGGAGGGCTGCATCCTTGGCACTGGAGGGTCCCACACGCCCAGCCCAGGCCTCTTTGAAGCTTCATGCTTTGTTTTCTCTGCAAATACACTAGAAGTGACCTAACATGCTCCTGCTCCTTTGAGTTTAAGCAGCTTTTCTGGTCTTGCCATTTTAGGGAAAGAAAAGAAGATAGAAAGCAGCTTGGGTTTCTAGGCTGCTGCACATTTTGAGCTGTGTAGCCACAGTGGCTATGGTGGGACTATCACCCTGGACCACATCCAAACAGACATTGCCAAGTGCCTGAGATATGGAGAAATTTTTGAAAAATCCCTTCTTATATGGTATCTCCCATGAGTCCATTACAAGCTGCTTTTCTTCTGAGCAAAAGCTGCTGTTGGAAAGGGACTTTGTTTTTCCTGGGCTCAAGGAAGCCACAGAGGGTCAAATCTTCACCCCTGCCTGGGCACACATCCCAACCTGCCTGCCCACTCCCTGTCCCTGCTGCTCCCATCCCTGTGTCTGGGTTAGGCAGTGGTAGAAAAGCCAAAGTTCATCTTACTCATGACTGGGAAAAGTGATGACTTTGTTTTGTTTTGCTTAAACACCAGAGACTGAATTGTGTTTTTGTGTTGCCAGTGAAGAATCGCTCTGGGCAGCCAAGAAGTGCCTTGTGCCATACCTGTGGTGTGTTTGTACATCTGAAAGGAACAATTAGTCCCACTAGGGAGGTATTTTTCTTTTAAATGGAGTATTGTTAATCTCAGCCAACAGATTTTTGTTCCTGTATGTTTTCTCAAAGATACAAATGGTAAATTTAGACCGTGGAAAGGTGAATTTCCTTGGACAGCTGGGACTGTGGCTACACTATTTCTCCCCAGGATCCTGATGTGCATGTTGCCCACAGCTCTGCAAGCCTGATGGGTAAAGTCAGACACTGCCTTTATCTTTTTGACAGAGGGAATATTGGTTTTTTTCAATATGGGAAGTCCCTATCTCAAAGGTGAGGGGTCTCTCTCCCCTTCATCTCTATGATTCCTTTGCCCTGGAATGCAACAGAGCATGCTCATGTCTGGCCTGCCTCCATTGCTGTCATTGCATTTGGGGCCAAAACCATGAAACCCTAACCAAATATTGAACTTTCAGAAGCTGTGGAATATGTTGCACAAACCATAGAGAACAACTTTGACCAAAAGTTTACTGCTTATCTATTTTTTGCCTTTTTTTCCCCCCTTCCTAAGCCCAGTCTACTTTCCTCAATGTGAAATACAGACAGATTTGCACCCTGGGTGCACATTTTCTGAGACTGATGAAATGGTGTTTGGGTGTTGATAGCAGTGTTTGAGTGAGCTGCTGGTCAGAGAAGTGAATGCTATTTACTATTTATGTTGAGTGTGTCTTTAAAAAAATGGGAAAGGTCACCAGAAGGCTAATAAGCAAAAAAGACTTTGTAGAGCAAACTGAAGACTAAAGGCTGTGTGAGTCTGATGTAGAGGTGAATGGTTCTGTGTGTGAACACTGTGAGCTAGGATATTTAGCCATTGTGGTTTTAACCTGCCTCTTTTCCCATAGGAAAAGGCATCTTTGCCTTTTTTTAGAGCTGAAACAAAATCAGATCCATCCTCTGTCACAGTCACTCAGTCCTGCTGAAGTCTGTGAGCATCAGCATTCCCCAGGCTCACGAGGAACTCTGTGTGTATCAATCAAACATGCACAGAGCTGTGCCTCTGGGGAGATGGGGGAATGCTTTAGAGGGGATGATGGATCTTCTTGTGGGATATTCAGATTTTTATTGCCAGATAAATTCTGCTCCCTGAGGATCACCTGATCTCTCACAAATTGATCTGTACTGAACATCTCCCCTAAAGCTCTATAACCATTGGATTTTATAAGTCTTGGGAGGTACTGATTCTTTTTCAGATACTGTAATGGCCATCAAAATGAGCAAAGTATCCTATCACAAATCGTGACCTGAGGATGGGGTTGAAAGGTGTCTGAAGGTTGGAGAAGGAAGAAGAGAACTTATAAAGTGGTGGAAATGCATAAGGATGTGTCATATTTTTATTTTTGTAAGTCTGATTCTCTAAGTGCTTGTAAAGTACTTTACTGTTGTATATGTGGTGATGCATTAGCTCACAATATCCTTTTATTTTTGTATATTCCTTCCTCCACCATAATCCCTTTCTGTTCAACTCATAGAGAGTAATTTAAGAAGACAAAATTTATATATCATAATAAAATGCTCAAACCCTTGTGCTGTTGTATGCAGTTTCCTTCCTCTTCCATATCCCTTTGCTTGGTGCCTAATGCCCTTTTTCCATCCAGAGGGAACATCTCTGGTGTGTCCATGTCTTTCTGTGGATTTCAGCCCAGCTCCCATGGATGGGTGGCTGTGGCACAGTCAGTCAGTTCTGTGATGTGCAAACCCTGCTCTGTGTGCCCAGGGAAAGCTGAAAAGCTGAGGAGGAGCTCTCAGAGGCAGTTTTACCTTTCAGGATTCCCCAGGTTGTCAGTTTGACCATTTCTTCACTCTACATTTCCCTCTTGAGCTTCGTCTTGTTCTACCCAGCTATGAAGCCTTGGTGTTGGATCTAGACAATTCCTCTCCCAGCTTTTCCATGGCCTTCAAGGGCAGGAAGAACCTACACAATGCTTATTTCATATCCAGGTATCCACTTTCTAGTGCACTGTTGGGATCCCTCCTATGTCCTGGCTTCCCAAATCACGGTGGTGGATGAGCACTGGGGCTAGAACCCTGCCTGGCCATGAAATGCATTTTAAAGCCATTACTGTAAATGCCTCAAGCTCACCAGCCAACCATTAGTAGAGCACTCCTTTGTCTTCCAAGACCCAAGATGTCTGCAGGGAGAATCTGACACTAATCCTTATGGAAAAATCATTGGATTTATAGGGATGAAGTCAATAGGCTTGGATGAAAACGGCTGTAAAACTAAGGAATGGAAAGGAGAAGCAAAGCCATGTTATGCAAGAAGCTTGCTTCAGCTGCAGGGTAAGTGCCCGTGTCCTCATCCCAAGCTTTTTCACACAAATCATGGCTGAACTGCTCCTGGGATGAAGGATGGGTGACAAGCTCATGGCTAAGAACCTGAGGAAACACAACAATGTGGAGAAGGCCGGGGTTGTGCAGGCTGGGTGAGTTCATTGGCTGACACCCAAATGCCAGATGAAGGACATGTGCATCCACTCCTGCTATTTAAATAAAACCATGAAATGTGAATGCTGTCCAGTGAAGATTCCTGAGGTGGCAGCTAAATCCTCAGCAGCAAAAGCAGTATTAGATGCAGGATATGTGTTTCGGCAAGTGTGCTCAGATGAGCTAACCCCTAAGCTAGTGGCTTTTACTGTGCTAGTTGGATGTTGTAAATTTAAGCAGATGATGCTTGGTATTAGTTTTGCTCCTGGGATATTTCAGAGAGTAATTGCATATATCTCTGAGGGATTACAAGGTGCTGAAGTTATAATGGATGGACTTTGAATTTAAACTACATGCCTTTAGGAACAGAAGGAAAGGTTTAGGCTGGTTTTACAGACAGCAAGAATGCTGAATATAAAATGCCAAAAGCCTCACCTAAAAGAATTTGCTGATTATGGGCAGCTACAAATTAAATAACAATAAAACTCCACATGGCTGGGGTCCCTATTCCACTCAACAAAGCAGAGCTGTAAGGAAACAATAGATGCCTTCAACAAACTTCATTCCACAGCTATTTACAGTTAACAAACAATGGAAAGATTTCCCAGAGAAAGAGCCTTACCTGATCCTGGAGCAGTAAAAACATCCCCCAGCTGCCAAACCATCAGTTCAAATCCCATGTGCAAGACCTTGGGTCTTTCCATCAGCAGATGGCAATGTCACAGTCTGGACCTGCAAAAGTGTCTTTGGAAGTTCTGGGCAATGCCAAGCAGCTGGAGGTTATATCGTCCTCAAAAATGTCAGGAATCTCTTGCAATGCAAAGGAATCACCAGAAGCATGCCTGGAGTGATGCCACCTACAGGAACTGTCTCCTCTACCCAGGACTGAACTGTCACTTAATCCACCTCTGTGGGGAGACTGGAATGGGAGCCTGTCACAGCAGATCCATCTCTGTCCCCTGAGCTGACCCTGTGGCTTCACAACTATCTCCCCCAGAAACCATCCCAGGATGACTGAATCCACCTGGGATGCTTTAGATGCAGCTCTGCAACCTCCTCGTGCCCTGTGTCTCAGGGGGCACCTTGGCTTCAGCAGCTGAGGCCCCAGGGTGGCTGCATGGGGCCTCTGGATGCCTGGCATGGTGGCAGGATGGTGACTGCCAAGGCTGGCACTCAGCAGTGTCTGCCCAGCCATGGGATGTGGATCCAGTGCTGGTTTCCATCCCATTGCTTGCAGGAGCAATTCCCACCGCAGATACAGCCCCTGCCAATACTCACAGCCTGGCAGGAATGTGGCTTGGCCACCACATTGCCCATCCCCAGCTCTGTTTCTAAATCCCCTGGTCTGGTGACACTGGAGAGGAGCAAGGACCTGCCCCAGGGCCGTGCATCTCCTGCCAAAGCACTGAGTCTCCTTCTCCTGGCAACAAGCCCAGCAGGGAAATTAATGCAGGAATGTCTTGTTCTCAAGTAGGATAAAGGGTCCTGGAATTGCTTTTTTGGGGTGTAAGGAGGGAGTTTTATGAGCTCTGTTTTCTGCTTCTAATAATGATACTGGATCTAAACAGTTCCATGCCTTGGAGTCCACGACAGATGGGGAGTTCACATCTACGAGGATGAAAATGCTCATCCTGCCAAGCCTTTGATTCTCATCGTATCCTTCCTACCCTACAAACAGGCGGACAGCACATTTCTAGCATAAAAATATCCTCCTCTCCAGCTAACCACCTCCAGATTCCCTTCCTGAGCCTGTTCTGAGCCTGGTGATTAGACATTTCTATATACATAAACATTCAGATCATCTCCCCAAGGTTCTTCCTGTCTCACAAGCAAATCCTGAGACCAGCAGCTATTTGCAGCTCCTTGAAATACAAATGGGCTCTTTCCAAGTTGACTGCTGTGGTTGGGGCTCTCCATGCACCCTCCCATCACTGGACACTGAAATTCCCATCACCTCCTTCTCTGGAGACCAAAGTGCTCCAAACACCCTGTGTGTGGCTGCTGCTGATGGTGCCAAGGGACTGTGTACACTGGGCTGGGATGCAGCATGAGAGTACCTGGGCACAGGCACACTTGCAGAGGGAGGTTCCAAAACCACTCCAAAACCCACACAAAGCAGTGGAGGAACGAACAACAGACACACATGCGTGTGCAAACTGCTTTCCCTTTGATGGAGGATTGGAGAAACATTACCTTCCCCTGGGGCTTTGCAGAGAAATAACCTGATTATTCATGGACCAGCCAGAATCATCAATCCCTCATTTATCATTTTCAACATAAATAATAAGGGCAAGAGAGGAACATACCAGCAATGAACTGGTTATAGATGTAGTGTTGAAATCTTCCCATATCCTTTAAATACGCCCCACTTACTGATAACAAACAGGGATCCAGCTGACTCCTCGCCTGGTTCCTGAGAGTTGGATTACAAAGGACACAAGCCAACACTCAGCTCTATGCGAGTGAAAGTCCATTTGGTGCTTGCGTGGGCGGCCAGCTAGGAAATGGCAGCAAATTTAAAAAAAAACCCCACATTTGTCTTGCTGACAAATGCCTCCAGGAAATAAAAGCCTTTGTATTCTTCTTTGACCTCTTCCACTCACAGATGGGTTTTGCTGGGCTTCCGACAGCGATTTTTTTTAGCGCCTGCACTTCCAGGATATTCATTTTATCTGCTGATGAGCAGGGCTGGGAGAGGCCATGATGCACATCATATTCTGAGCCTGTTGTGGCTAAATAGGACGGCCTTGGAGGGGCAGAGCTGGGGGTTTGACTTCAAGTGCAGCTGCTAATGAGGCATTTTGGGATGACAATGACTCTTGGAGCATCCTTGGCTGGTTGAGCACCAGCTTTACCCCGAGATACACATTGACCCAGAGGAGAGAGCACCCAGAGCCACGCAGCTCCCTCAGTATCTGGGAGAGGAGTTGAGCATCCTTCCAGCTCTAGTCTGAGCCTGTTTTCCAAGGGGACTGAAGGAGGAGTGGAGCAGGGGATGGGGGAGCAGCTCTGCCCTGAACTCTGCAGACGGGGCCCTTACGAGTCCCCCGGGACTTGTTCTGGCAGTGCCAGCCCCACGTGTGAGCCCGGCCATGGCTGAGGCTCCCTGGTAATGAGCCACGTGTTCCAAAGGCCTCCAGGCTTGGCAGGGGCCAGCAGGGACCCTCTGGAGCCCAGCTCAGCACTTTCAGGGAAGGTTTCCTTTGCCCTCCCCCTGCCACTCACTTCACTCCTCCAAGGGTCTCTCCTCTATGTGCACGCTGAAAAGAGTGGGGAGGGAAATCACAGTGTTTAAACACTGCCTAATGGTGAAAAATAACATCTGGAGAACAGCCTTGTCCTTCAGAGAGAGTCCTCCACCTCCACACCTCCCAGCAGGGAACAGATCCAGAAGGAACCCATCAGCTCAGCACTGGGATCAACTCTCCCTGTGGGTGCCACTGGCTTGGGGACAGCAGCCACTGACCAGGGGACAGGAGGTCCCCAAGAGCCCAGGAGAAGTGGGTGGCTGGCTAAGCCACACTCACTGCTGGAAGATTTTAGAGAGTAAGGGAAAGGATCAGCAAGGGGTGACTCCTTGCCCATGGCTGTGCCTTCCATGCTGGTCTATCTCCCCCATTCCCCCAGGAAACAGGAGAAACCTGCTCCATTCGAGCCTGTTTCCACAGAGGTTCTTCCAGCCAACATTAACACACTCTGCTTTACTTCCCAGCATGGCCCAGGGCAGAAAGCAACATCTGAACCTAATAAAAAGGCTGCCCTCCCCCTCAAAGAGACCCAAGAGCAACCTCTGCTATTCGGATTCCAACCTCTGCTATTTGGTTTCTCCTTCACCAGTGGATGGAGGAGGCAGCTCCAGCTCAGGGGTTCTGGCTGGCCTGAAGGGAAGCAGGATGTTCTGGCAGCCCATGGAGACTGGTAGCTTAAAAACGAGTCCAATGGGGTTGAGTTAGATGGGTTTCAGTGCTAAGGAGCCAGTTGTGACGTCTCACTGGGGTATAGAGCTGGGGTTTAAAGATCTGTTCTTCCCTCGAACAGAATGGTGCTCTTTTTCAGTTCCAAAAACATAAAAGCTGGAGATGGCTCTAAGCCAAGGCCCAGGATTAACATCCCCATGGGGGAAAGCTCTGCTTTGGTCCAACTGGAATGCAGATCCAGAGCTGGCACCCATCTTCAGGCACACACCAACCAGGTTCCTTGTGTCTGACCTCTGGCAGCTGCTTTGCTTTCTGGAAAGGGCTCAGGACGAAACAGCAGCAGAAAATACTCCTGGGTCTTGGGCAGAGCTGGATCAGGATTTCACAGCTGAAGTCTGGACTTTTGCAAACAAATACCTGAGTCAGTGGAGTCCAAAGCTCTTCAGAATCCCTGTCTCACTGATTTGGGGCCCTTCAGGCTGCACCTGCTGACAGCTGTGCAGAGCACTTTGATGAACATGTTCAATTAGGATGGAGTGTCTTTGACAGCAACCTCCTGGATGGTGCTGCAGGGTTATTTGCTCTTCATGAAACCTTCCCTTCCTCCTGTGCCATTAGAGGCAGGAGAGGAACCCCCAGAAGCTCCTGGTGCTGCCCCTCTCTCATGGGCACGTTTTTCACAAATATTGACCTGCAGCCTTATGGAACAACAGCCTGTAGGTGAGAACCTCCCCAGGGCTCCTGCTGGCTCCATAAATTTCCTCAGCATCTGCTCAGGAGCACTGGGACAGCCATGGCAATTAATAATGACTAATCTAGATGCACCAATGTGGCCAGCATCTCCTCTGCCCTGACTTACCTCAGCAAATACTGCAACAGTTTTCTCCAAGCTGAACATGCATTTAGTCATCAAAGAGATTGCAAATGACTAATAAATATGAAAAGAAGTTGGGGAGCAGCAAAAATTTCTGGACCAAGATCAGTCTTTACTGACAACTGCTGCTTTTCCTAAGCAAAAGTACCCTGCAGAGTTTAAAACAGCATCTGACTTCAAAGCAGACAGCTCCAGATGGAGCTTACCACCCCTGCAACACCCTGTGCTCCGTCAGGTTCTGTGCATTTACAGAGGGACAGTGGGATTATTTCCAAAGGAAGGAAACTTCGGCCTCTTCCAACCCAGGGGCTCGGAGCGATGTGTGACCGATGCACTCCCCGCGATGCCGGCGGTGAAACTGATCTCTGGGCTGGCCTCCCGAGCACCACGGGCAGCCCCTTCTGCCTGCTCTCCTTTTACAAGAGCCAACGAGAGGAAAGCCTCACCTGTCAGCTGTGTCTGCAGCTGAGATGAATGTGGTCCCTCCTCGGCGGGATCCAATCACCCTCCGGTACAGGAAAGCAGGATACAGAAAGGGCTGTGTTTGCAGCACAAGGATTTCACCTTTCAACTCTGTTTCGGCAGATTTCCAGTTCAGGACACGCAGGCAGATGCTGTGAATTTCACAGGGGTGGCTTTGTCACCCTGGTGCCACCAGGGAAGGGACCTGCAGCCCGACAGGGTCTGGCAATGTCCCATGTGCTGGTGGCTGCCCAGGCTTCACCTCCCCCAGACCCCCCTGCATCCTTGTTTGAGGATTTCTCCACAGCTGGAGAGCTGTGCATCCACGGATTTAATTTCAGGAGTATTTCTGCAAAGCTGGCTGCTTGGTTTGTTGGTTGGTTTGTGCTGCTGGCCCCCAGCCCCTCTGAGCACTTGCCCTTCAGTAACACCAACACCGATCTCAGATCACTCCAGATACAACTGCTCCAACCTCCTGTCCACGGCCAGTGATTTATTACCACTGCCTGGAGTCTGACAAATACTTTTTGGTAATTGCAGGAGGCCAAAAAATGAGAGGATAAATAAACCTGACAATTAATTCAGCTGTTACTCACACATGCACGTAGTGACACTCATTCCCAATTCTCCCCAGATGGCACAGAAGCCAGGCACAGCTCAGCCAGCCTGGACACCTCTGCCTCTGGCCAACACCCTTCAGGGTCCCAGTGCTGATAAGAGCCAGGCATCCCACCAAAAGCTGCTCTATTTTCCTTCCAAGTTACAGCCTACCCCGTCTCATCTCCTGCCAAGATCAGCTCTTTAGCCCTCTGCATCATTATCACAGAGCATATATAATTTGATGGCAAATCACAAGAACTGATGAATGGCTATTTGGATTGCAATTGTCAGGAGAGTATAAAATGCTTCCTGCTTTACAGAGCCCAGGAACAGCTTCTGGCCACAGGCTCAGCTGGGGAGCCCCTGCCCTGCTGGGACCAGTGTGTGAGGGCTGTGGGCCACCATGGTGGGAGGACACAGGGCTGGGTGCTGCCAGCACAGAGGTGTGCTATACTGATGTGATTTGTACCCTTTAAAAAAAAAAATCTTGTCCTGCTCATTGCTGGGTACTCCAGCTGCATCCCACTCCCTTTATTGCCTGCAGGGCACCTTCAGCCTTGGTATTGTACTGGTGCCCAATGCAGTGTCCTGGGGTGCACAACAAGGAGAGCCTCCACCTCATGCCCTTTTCTCCCTGGCCTAGCTAAAAAAAAAAAAAAAAAAAAATAATTAAAAAATAATCTTAATTCTTTCCGAAAGAAAAAAAATTCTCAGTCCTGACTAAACACTGATTTGTCACCAGAAGGCCACAATGCTCCTGTACCTTCTCAGTCTGTCCAAGGCAAAGGTATCAGGTATCTTTGATCTTCCCCCTTCCCCTCAAAAACTCCTGTCTGCCACTTAAAAGACAAGTGTGGATTGCTGACATTTTTTTATTGCTGGTTTTCAAAGCCTTCTGCTTTTGTCCCATTTCATTTTCACCTCTTTATGTAAGAGCTTTGCAAGTAGACCTAAAGTTTTCCATCATTAAATTCTAAGTGGTGGCCTTGAATTTAGAGTGTTCCCACCTTCTGCTTCTTCAGCATCAGTGTGAATTATTGACCAGCGACACGGCTGTCAGCATTTAAACCCTGATGTGAGAGGCTGAACAGCCCAGCTCCTGTTTGTACTGATTATTAACTTACTCTAATTGCCTTCAGAGTGGCAAAAGCCTTTCCGTGAAGATTTTTCAACAAAATCACTGCTCTCAAGAGCTCTTTAGGGTGGTTTTAAGAGCCAGCAGTATCTGCCTGGTGCATTGGCATGGCAGCTGGTTCTGGAGGAGGCAGATTTGGTCAGTGTGGGTACATACGTGGAGAGATTTCAGAGGCTGTCTCAGCAATCCAGATGATCCAAGGTGAGTCTCAGCAGCACAGAGAAAAAAACCCTTTGGATATCCTTTGGGCAGACAAACCAGTCGGGCAGTGCTGGCAGAAGGCAGGGATGCACCCCAGCTGAAATGCTCCTTGCTGTGCTCAGGAAAACATCATTTGGGTAAAATCCATTTCTGAGCACCAGGAAAGAGAGCAGAAGGCCCTCAAACCACCTAACAGCCATTCCATGGACTAAACTCCATACAGGAGTCCATCAATTAACCCTCATGCACAACCATCCCACCTCACACACCCTCCAGCCGTGGGAAATGCTCCCCAGCCTATGGCATCACTGTGGGAGGGGGACCTGGGCACTCCCAGCTGAAGTCAATCACCCCTCATGGGTCAGCTGTTGGAGGTAAAGCAATTTAGACCCACAAATAGATCCCAGGGCTTCTTAATTTTCATGTCTTAATTAGGTAATCGCTCATTAGCCTCCCCCGAAATTTCCTACAGCCCTAGGTGAATGAAGCACAGGTCTAGGGGTGCTCCCTGTGCCCTCACAGATGGAAAATCACCTGCTGCCACCACCCCTGGGTCCCCTCAGCCCACTCTACCTCGGACACCCCATCAGTGCCAGCACAGGGGTCCCTTAACCCCCCAGCCCCTTGCCTGCCCCGTGAGCAGCTCATCCTGCCCAGGCTCACACACACCCCCACTGCAGGAGCCGCTTTCTGCTGCCAAATAAGTTTTGGGTTGGGTTGGTTTGTTTGCTTTTTTATTATTGAACCAGCACGGCAGTGGTCGCCCTGCTCACTGGTGGGCACGCTGAGCACAGTAACAGTGAACAAAGGCGGCACCTTCAGCAGAACCCCCTCCCTCTGGAGCAAGCCGTGGAATTATTTACACCTGGTGCTCTCTGCACAGCCCCTGCTGTCGTACAAGTCCCTCCACAGCAGCTGTGCACAGGCTGGGTACACACACAGAAATCTCCCCCTCCCAACACAGTTCAAGACACAAATTGTCCAGTGATTCGTTTGCATTTGTACAAGTTACAGAATCGGTAAATGTTAAGTTTGAACTCGGGGTTTGGAATAGTTTCATGTTTCTCCTGGATTGCTCAACTGCAGCTGACAGCACGAGGAGGTGCTGTCAGACCCTGCTGGGAGATTTCGGAGAGAACAAAGGCCAGAGGAGGAAACACCCCAACCTACAGGAGAGCAGCTCCTCCCTTCCCAAAACCAGGCTCCCCTGGGTCCACATCTGAGCAGGTAGAGCAGGGCCATCCCTCTGCAGCCTCCCAGGTCCAAGGGGGATCCCCACCAAGCCACAGACTGCCAGCTCGTTGATTTGACACTAATTAATTAACCCACAGCAGGAGGATCCTCTGCTCCTGCACCAGAGCAAGGGGGCTCAGAGCTCCCCAGTGGGAGCTGCTGCTGCTCTGGTGCTCTCTTCAGAGTCCCTCCATCCCTGTCCCTGCTGCTGCGAGCCACAGGCAGCTCCAGGAAGGGCTGGGTGGGGATGGTGTCTGTGGGGACACCCAGCAGTGGAGACACAGCAAGACAGGGAGTGCCAAAACCAAGCAGTGCTGTGGCCAAGCGTGGGGCTGAGCTCTCAACAAGGATCCCACTGGAGCAAAACCCACCTGTGCTGGCCTTACCTGGTCTCCTGCATCCCTGGGCTGCTCCCCCAGCCTAGGGCAGGTGGGATGGGGATACCTGCCACTCCCTGCTCCTGCAGAAAGTTGGGAACATCAGCAGTGTTGTCATGTTCCCCCATTTAGGAACGATGCCAAAGGACCCCACTGAGCAGGGGCTGAGGCTGCTGGAGCCCTGCAGCATCTCGGTGTCACCATTGTCACCCCAGCACCTTCACATCCTCCCGGCCCACAGCACTGTCCCCTCCTGCACACACTGCCCTGCCCGGCAGCTGCTGGGGAACATCTGCCCAACCATCAGCACTGAGCCACAAACCCCACAAGGGCTGAAACAACCTCAGCAGTACCTTACAACTCTTCTGCCACGCTCATGGCACAGTCTCGGGTGTTGCTGTGCTTTGGGCTCCTGGCCAGCCCCAGCCCCTCACCTCGCACACGTGGAGAACAGAGAAGTGAGAGGAGGACAAACGCGGCTCCAGGGTTGGCACTGAAGGCTGGGACAGGCTCTTCTCTCTCCATCCCACGGCTCTGGGTGCTGCCCACGCTGCTGGTGAGCGCTGCCTGTGGCTAACAGAGCGCCACCCAACCCTGCCCAGCCGGGATGGAGACAAAGCAGCTCTGCAGCTCCTGGCTGGAGCCTGTGTCCCTTCCTGATGTCCCCACACCCAGCTGCAGGGCTGGCACGGGGTGCCCACGAGGTGAGAGACCCGAGTGCCACCCCAGTACCTGATCCCTGGTGTGCTGCACAGCCCCCAAGGCAGCAGCTCCAGGGCCCTTCTGGCCCCTCTGGCCACGGCTCAGCCCTGCCTGGGTCACTGGCAGGGTCCCTGGTGGTCCCTGGTGCCACTCTGCCAGCTCTGCAGCCACTGTCCAGCAGCAGCCAGCGCCTTCCTGGACATCTGGAGACACCAAGCAGCACACAGTATTGCTACTGTGCCAAGTGGGAACTTTATTCTTTGTTGTGGTTGGGGTTTTTTCTGCTATTTTTTTTCCGAATCAGCTAAGGAGGCGGCTTTGAAGATGGGTCAGATTTGGATAATTCTTTTTTTTCCCAGCAGAATCTGCAACATTTTAATAGCGTTTTGCCCAGACATCAGCTCTGTGAGTTTGTACAGCTCAGAGCCACGGAGACACCAGCAGCAATAACCTGGGAACGCAAAGACTTTCCACATCGCTTGTGCATTGTCTCGGATTTTTTTCTTTAAAAAAAAAAAAAAAAAAAAGAACACAACAGAAAAGAGACAAACATTGATGAACATTTAAAAACCTGTACATTGTAAAAAAACAAAACAAACCCAACAGAAAAAAAAAAACAAACAAAACCAAACCCCAAACAAACAACAAACACCATCATTCTCTTGCTTTGAAATCAGAATCAACCTGGGAACGTTGCAGGGGGAAAAGAAAGATCCATGGGGAAGGTGACGGCGCCTGAGCCCGCGGGGCTGCCGGAGGCTGCGGGGCTGGGCCGGGCTGGGGCTCCTCTAGCGTATAGAATGCAAAGCATTTAATACATTTTATTTTTTTTCTTTTTTTTTTGCCATTCGTTTTTCCCCCCAGAGCGAGAAAGCAGAAGTGAATGAAAAAAAGTCTAATATTTTTGTTCTTTAACCATGTAACTGCAGATATGAGCCAACATCATGGAATGAAAAAAATAATGTAAAGTTGAGCATTCGTGTGTATCACAAAAATACAATAAAAACTTTTTTTTAACTTTTTTTAACTTTTTTTTTTTTTTTTAAAGTTTCCTGTGAACTCCCTGCCACGCTGGCCTCCTGCCCACTCTGCCCCTGCCCTGGCCAGCTCGGAGGGCTCTGGAGAATCAACGTCTACAACCAGCAAAGGTGTGTGTAACGGGGGGCCCTGCAACCATGGCAAGATTTTTGTTTGGTTTTTTTTTTTTAAACTAAGTACATACATTCTCCTGACTCCCAGATAACTTGGATGGATCATTGTTACCTTTTTTTTTTTTTTTTAAACCCTTCCATACAATGGACAAATGCATCAAAGCCTGCATGTAAGAACAGAACCTCTTTTACAGCATGTAATACTGTGTTTTGTTTAAGTCCTTCCTTGCGTAAAATATTGACATAATTCACTGAAGGTATCAAAAATATACCCTGTAGACCAATACAATTTACAATTGCCTTTTCTCACCATTCAGAAAACAATGCACTTAAAGCAACCGAGCCCCTCGGTGGGCAGTGCGAGCCAGCCCGGGGACGTCCCTGCCCGCTCCGAGTGACCCGGCATCGCTTCCATCGAAGGGACCAGGATTATTTTGTGGTTTTTTTTTTTTTTTTTAAGAAACAGCTCTTCACTCCCTCCCTTGCCCGCTCCTCCCAGCCACGTTCGAAGCGTGTCGTCGCGGGGCTGATACATCTTGTGACACGGGAATTCCGGGCACGCAGCCCTTGGATCAGCCAGGGAACCGACCTGGGGCGTTCTGTCCCGTTTTTCACTTCTCAACCGTTTTTTTGTGGTTTGCTTTTTTTTTTTTCTCCTTTAAATCTTTTCTTTAACCCGCTCAAGGTTTTGCAATTCTGAGGCACATCCCCATGGCCGGGTCCGGGGGAAGCATCCCACGGCCCGCTGCCAACTCCGCAGGAACATCCCGCAGCGCCTCGCTCCGTGCCCTGGGACAGACACACGGCCCCGGGACGGACACACGGCCCCGGGACGGACACACGGCCCCGGGACGGACACACTGCCGCTCACGGTCCCTCTCCAGCGCGGGGGTCACCGCCCAGCACGGCTGCCAAGATCGAAGATGGGTTCCTTGGGTTTTGTCTCGTTAAGGCTTTTTTTTTTTTTTCTATATCAGACCGAAGAAGATGCAGAAATTTCCAGATGTTGAGAAAGAAAAAAAAAAAAATAACCCAAACAAAATTAAAAAAAAAAAAAAAAAAAAAAAAGAAAAACAAAACCATCATCCCCACCAAATTGGCTGGTTGGGAAGGAAGGGGGGAAAAAAAATAAGGAAAAGGGAGAAACGAAATAGCTCTGCTCCTGCATCTTCGCTCGTGAGAGCCGGCGGGGCCGGGGTGGCGGGCACTCGCCCCGGGTGTCCCGCTCGCCCCCCGTGCCCCGGGTTTGGTCGCCGTCTCCCTGCCCCTGGCTCCTCTCATTCACTGTCCGAAAGGGTTTCGTACTGGGAGCAGAGCAGGGGCTTGGGCTCCTCGTCCCAGGCGTGGTGCTGGCTGCCGGGCGTGCCCTGCGGCAGAGGGGCGCTGGGCGCTGCCGCCACCACCCCGCTGGGGAGCCGCATGGTCAGCGGGTTGTAGGGGAACGGCGTCGAACCTGCGAGGGACGAGCAGAGGAGAGTCAGCACCGGGGGTGGCTCTGCCCCTGTCCTCCCGTCCCCTTGTCTCCCGGTTCTCTTGTCCCCGTCCCCTTGTTCCCTCTGTCCTCTTGCTCCCGGTCCTCTTGTCCCCTTGTCCCCCTGTTCCCTGTCTCCTTGTCCCCCCTTGTTCCCCCGTCCTCCTGTCCCCTCTTGTCCCCCGCCCTCCTGTCCTCCTCTCCCCTTGTCCCCCTGTTCCCTGTCTCCTTGTCCCCCCTGTCCCCCTTGTCCTCCTGTCCCTCTGCCCTCCTGTCCCTTTGTTCCCCCAGCCCCCTTGTCTCCCTATCCCCCTGTCCTCCTGTCCCCTTGTCCCCCTGTCCCCCTACCTGCGGATGACGGCCTGTCCTCCCAGACGCGGTTGGTGAGGGGGGTCCTGCGGTTGCAGTCGCCCTCCGAGTGCACCGAGGACACCGAGGGTGGCCGCTCGCCCGAGGACAGACCCGGCGCCGGGGACTTGGCCTTGCGGCTGTTGGGTCTGGCAGCGATCTTTGGCTTCCCCCCTCCTGCTGCAAAGAGAGGCACCCGCTCGTCACCCGGCTCCTTGTGACAGGATTAGGGGCTTGGGGAGGGGGGTGAGGGTTCCCAGCGCTTCCCTTTTAGGAGCTTTGCAAAAATGGCTCGTGGCAGGAGAAAAGCTCACCCCGGCAGCGCGGCGGGGATGGCGATGGGGCAGGGGGACACAGCGGCTGCAGGAGGGTTCTGTCCTTCCTGGGCTGCTCCACTTTGTGGGTTGGTGCCACCAATTGTCCCCTGTAGGGACCTGGGGCAGGGCAGGCCATGTGGCTTTGGCTGTTTCCCTGCAGGATCTGCTCCTGAGCCGGCAGGAATGGAGCTCCGTGTGCCGCCCCACATGCACAGGCAGTGACCCCCCAGGAGCCCTGAGCACACTCCCCATCCTCATGGTCTACATGGCCAGGATGGTCTTTTCATCCCTCCTTACAGCACAGTCCCTGGGGATGGATGTTTATCCAGTTTTTCAAAGGTTTGAAGCCAGAAGGGCCTCTGTGGGGCAGGTGAGCCCAGGTAAACCACGGGGAGCTCCCCAAGAGGGGGTGGGGATGGATGGGCTCTGCATCCCACCCTGCCTGCCCAGCAGCAGGCAGCCTCCACCAGGCATGGGGAGGCACGGCTGGAAGAAGCTGCTGGTTTCATGCAGGAGCCAGAAACGCTTTTCTGCAAAAAGCTTTAGAGTGCCTGGTGTTAGCTGACCCAGAGAGGTGTGAGCTGACCTGGAGGAAGGTGCACCCAGGATGTACTCCTGAGCCAGGGGCTCTGTGCCTGCATTCCCGAGGGTGATCCCTGGCAGTGCTGCCATGCTCTGTGCAGGGCACTTGCATGAGGCACTCTGCCCTTGGGTGTGGGGGACAAATGCCTCCCTCACCCATCCCTGGTCTGCACCTCCCTCCCTTTTCTTAACTGGGGATTTGTGCAACCACCCTCTCATCTCTGCTCAAGTCTCCCCAAAGCTGAGCAGACCCTGTCATGGGGCTCTGCAAGCCCCACCAGGGCCCATGGAGCAGCTGACTCCAACCTCTCCTCTCTTATCATCCCCCAGGCATCACTTTTAGCTCCCTTTCCATCTCCCTCTTGCTCCAGCTGCTCCCAGATCCCATCCCAGGTTGAATTCTGCCCTGACACCCCCAGAGACTGAAGTGGGGAGGGAAATGCCACTCTGCCCTGTGTCCTCCACACCAGCCCTGCTCAGCACCTTCTTCTATTTTGGCAGCAGTGATCCCCCTGGGGGTTTATAGACAGTTGGGGCTGGCTATTTAAGTTTATGCTTTGATTTTTTGGGTGGGGGGATTTTCCACCCCCATAAACTTCTCTATTGTGTAAAAAAAAAATATAGGAAAAGGAGATATTAAAAACCAACAAATAGGGAAAGGAGCAAGTCAGTGGTTTAGAGAAAGCAACAGCACCTTTGGAGACTATTAAATTAACATCAAACAGGATTAATCAGCAGATCCACAAAGCTCAAAGCTGGGGGAAGGGAGGGGAGAAAGAAAAACCAAAATGAACAAAAACGGGGAGGGGAGGAATAAATCCCCCTGTAAATGGGAAGATCAAAAGGCTGAGAATTAATAACACAGAGAGAGTGAAGGTGGAGAGGGCTGCAGACCTGGCAAGGAGCGCACGTCCTCGTTTCGTCCATCAGCAGGAGTTATGGGCATAGCAGCGGGCAGGCTTGCACTGGCATTCAGAGAGTTAAAAGCATTGGCACTGAGAGGTGAGCGCTCTTCCCACTGCTCGTCATATTTACCCATTAGGGCTTTCCTAATTATTGCCTCCAACCCCATGTTGGTACTGGAATTCTCTTGGACCGACTGGCTCCTACAACTGATTAGCCCTGGGAGATACGGGAGAGGGAGGAGAGAGGGGACGGGAGATGGGGGGGAGCCAAATGAGAAGAAAGATGGGGGGGACGGGGAAAGGGGGAGAAAGGAGACAAGGGAGAAGGGAAGAAACAAACAGTCAGCACATTCTCGCAAAGCAACAAACTTTGTCATCTTGTTCTTTAAAGCACTGCGATGCACCCGTCCTCCTCCTCCTCCTCCCGCTCCATCCCGCCCCGGGGCTCGGCCGTGGGATGGATGGGACTCACTCTGGGATCTGGGGTTTGGGAAGGTTCCCCGGGGGCTGGGGACAAGGTTTTGTCACTGAGCCCCAGGGAGCATCTCCAAGGAGCAGGGGCTGTGCTGCCAACCCAGCCAGGCTCGGCATGGGGGCAGGAGGAATTTGCATGTGGGGTCCATATGCACACACAGCAAAGGTCAGTGTGCCAGGGATTGGGGAGGCTGGAGAGGTCTCCCATAAAGGAAGTCAGGGAAGGAAGAAGGAGTACCCCACAAAAACACTTGATGAGAAAGATGTGCCTGGATTTGGCCCTGGGGTGACAGGATGCAGGCAGCCCCCGGAGCTACACGGGGAGAGGGGAGCGTCCTGCTGTCCCTCCTCGTCCTGCCGTCCCTCCTCGTGCTCTCTGCAAGCCCCCTGCCCACTGCCCCTGCCCCCCTTTCTCCCCAGGCCGGGTTCCCACGGGGCCCAGGGCCCCCCGGGCTGCGGGACAGGATGCAGAGGCGAAGTGTCCGCGTGGATGTGAGTCTCAAGCCATGCAGTTATGGAGCAGCACCGCACAGGGACCAGAGGCTCAGCCACGCCACCCTCATTCCCGGGGTGGCAGTTACAGGGAACAAGCAAAGGGCAAAATATAGACACAAAACTGCCAGGCCCCCCAGCTGACCCCATCCTGGAGTGTTCCTCCTGGGATCCCTGCCCCTCTGCTGGGAAAGGGACAGAGCCCAGGTTCCCGTAAACCTGGTGTGAACATTTGTCTTGCTGTAAAAACAAGCAGGGTCTTTGCTGATCCCTTCTAGCCAAAGGTGACCCTCAAATCTTGTCTGCCAGGGTCCCTCAGGTGCTACCCTAGCAGCTGATGCCAGCTCACTTCTTCTCCCAAACTCATTTCCACTGGCAAGCAGCTCTATACCATTGGCCCTCCCACGGCACCAAACCCCTGCCCACAGCACCTCCTGCCCTTGGCTGTGGGAGACCTGCTCTTCTCCTACTTAAAACTAACAACCTGAAGGTATTTCTGCTGTAGGAGAGCATTAATCCTTAATCAATTAAGTAGCAATTAGTATCCCTCAGTGGGGATTCACTCCATTGGTGAGCCCACCCAATGTCACAGCTTCCCACTGTCACTGCCCCTTGGGCTGGTGCTGGGCCTGAGCATTCCTCCAACTCCCAGCAAACACCTCCTCCTGCCCCAGCACCCCTCATCTCCCTTTTGGTCCTCAACATGGCCACTTTGCCCAGCATAGGGTGCTGCTATTGCCCCAGTTTGCTTTTGCAACTGGTTCCTGCATCCTGCCCAGCCCACGGTGACAGGGACCCCACTGCCCACCCTCACATTCCCCTTTGCCACTGCCCTGCCACCCACCACAGACCACAAGGTCCCACCAAGGGCAGGGTGCTCTCTCCAGGTGTGAGGTCCACCTTGCTAAGATGGTTTAACCCTCTGATGGCATCACATGGCCAACCCTTGCTTGACCTTTAACCTCTCCTCAACTCTGCCAGGTTTTCCAAATAATTACACCGCCCTTTCTCCAACCCAATAGCAGGGAGTTGTGGTGTGTCCCGAGGCTTCTGCCTCCCAGCAACTGTTACTCTTGGTCTTAAGGGAAAACAGAAGGAAGGAGATGCTTAAATCTACTGAGCCTCCTGCTCTCCATAGCTGTAAGCCCTGTGGGAAATGAGGTACAGGTTTGTGGGGAGTTACCTGCTCCGGTAATCGCTGGCATGTTGAAAATCTCTGTCCCAGGCTGCCCCACATCTGGAGAAAAACAAAGAAGCTCTTCAGTACAGGCAGCAGCACATGCAGGTTAGTGGCCATGGCAGCCATGACAAGACTCCCACCTCTCTGTCACAGCACTCTTGACAGCAGCCCAGCTCCCCCAGACACAGGAGTGGGACTGTGGGTGCTTGCTTCAACTCCCAGTGCCTTTGGGAGATCCACAGTGAGCACCTTCACCAGGTGGGAAAGGGCAAAAAAGAAGAGCCCTGAAAGCCAGGGCAATGTCTGTGTGCCCAGTGCTGGCCTCCCTCCCTTCCTCCCTCCTGCCCTTGGGATTACAAGCTCCATGCAGCCAAACCCTCTCTCCTGCCTATGTGATTTTCAAAGGCTCAATGCCCCCTATGCATGGAGCAGGTCTGGGCAGTGGAGAGGGCAAGGAGGAGGAGAAGAAATGTTAAATCAATATTTTCCCTCTTAGCTGAGCTGTTTGACTTGGATATTGCTTTTCTTAGAATAACAGAAATTCTCATCAAATAAGAGGCGTATCCAATTTCTACATATTTTTTCTTGATAAGGGAAAGTGTGGAAGGTCAGGGGGTTCAGCCACATGTCCCCAAAGGGGCATAACAATACTGTTGGCTCATGGTAACATCATCCAGGAGACGAGACAGCTCGGTCCCTCTTATCCGATGCAGCTGTTGTAAGATGGATTCAAATTGAATTAGTATTGACTGTATAATGCTGGGCTAAATTAAATTATGATCCTATCTACTCTATTAGCAGTTAATGAATGAATGGGCTGAATTTCTAATCTGAGCCAGCCTGGTTAGTTTGACAGAGCTGCACCAATATTGATGTAGGGCTTAAAGTAAGGTTGGGGGGAGATGCATCTCAAGGAGGAAGGATTCAGCTTGGCTGGCCAGTCATTAAAATATCAATTGCTCTTAAGTGTCCTCCATGCTCAGCTCATTATTTCCTTCCTACAGAGGTTATCTGGTTTGGGTGGGATTGACAGCCTCAGAGCACAGAGACCTGGCTGGGAAGTCTCCCACTGCCTCCCCAGATACACAGTCAATACACAGTCAATGCTGGCACCAGCACACAGCACTCTAGGAAACACTTGGACCTTGTACTTCATGGAATCACAGAATATTCTGAGTTGGAAGGGACTCTCAAAAACCACTGAGTCTGTCTACAGTGCAGACAGGGTTATCTGGGAGCTCCCAGCCCTTTAACACAGCAGCATCCATTCCCAAATCTCTGCTTCATGTGTCCTCGAGGTTTTTCCTCCCCTGGTGCCCTGCATTTGCCTCCCCACAGGTTCTTACTGTACTCCGTCTCGTTTTTGTTGGTCGTGCTGAGCTTCTTGATGATCTCCTGCTTCTTGGACTTCACCATGGCAGAGTTGCTTTCTGTCAGCTTGCTGAAGAAAGCTGGACGTTGAGTGTTGTTTCCTGGGGACTTGGACCCCATCCTGCAGAGCAAAACGCCACTGGAAACCTCTGCAGCATCCACTGCATGAAATCCTACCTAAAGAGCCTCTCCCCTCAGTGCAACTGCTGACAATCATCAGGCTGGCAGCTCCTGGGATCCTCAGCACCTCCAACCTCTCTCCCCATGCCAATGATAAATGTACTCTGTGGTATTGAACAGCCGTGACAAATACATCCCCCTGGGACGGGACACAGCTTTGGGCAGCAAGGAAAGCGGCCCAGCCCAGGCCATGTGTGGGGACATCCCCATCCCCAGCAGCCCCCCCGGCCGTACCTCTGGTCCATGGGCTCTCCCTCTCGGAACAGGACGGGGTACGGGGCGCTCTTGGCGTGCTCTGCTTCTCCCACGCCGTCTGGTGGAGACACGGGCTCGATACAGCTGTCCGGGCCCCCCGCCGCCGCCTTGCCCTGCTCCGGGGACCTGGGCAGCAAGGGGACATGCCATCGGTTCACTGTGACAGCCCCCGTCCCTGGGCTTGGGAGGGGGAGGAGGATTCCTGCTGCTTTTCAGCGTGGGTTGGGCAGAGAGAGCTGGGCTGAGCCAGGGGCAGCTGGGCCACCCCAAACACAGCAGCCCAGGTGTCCCTGCTGGTGGCAGGGACACACGGATCCCTGTGGAGGGCTGCGACATCAACCTTTGGGAGACGCTCTCTGTATTTGTGAACACAGCAGAGGCAGAACCTGCCTCCTCCCGTCCTCCTGTGTCAGGGCCACACAGGAGCTGGGTGGCTGCAGGAGGGGGCTGGAGCTGGGGCAGCTCGGAGAGGATCACTGCTGGCCCCTGATGCCTGCCCGTGGCCAGAGCCTGGGACACAGCCAGGCTTGAGTCTGCGAGGAATTCCTCACAGAGTTCTGGGAATTCACGTCGTTGTTCTTTCTGTGGTTTCTCTTTTTTTCCCATTTTTTTTCATCACTGGGTGGTCAGAGCTGGGCTCTTTTCCTTCATGTCATAAAGCCAACTCTAGGACCAGGCAGAGCTGGGAAGAACAATCCCATTTACTAACAAGGCACCACTCGTTCCTGGATACATCTGAGTGGGTGTTTGGGTGGGAAGACACACACATTTTTTAATCCCATACAACAGCAATCAGGCCTGCCTTGTAGCAGGAAGGGAATTTGAAAGCCACTTTAAAACAAATACAGGTGGTGCCTGAAATGAACAATTGCAGTTGTCAGGGCACCTGTGTCTAATAAACTTCTGATTCACTGTGAAAGAGGAAGATAAAACTAATTTTGAACCAATGGAAAACGTGTTGCTTCAGGTTTTTTGGAATCATGTGTGGTCAGGGACCGAGAACAGTGACAGGACAAGAGGCAACAGGCACAAACGAAACACATGAAATTCCATCCCAACACCAAGAAAAGCCTTTCTTCCTGTAGGAGTGCTGAAATGCTGGGAACAGGTTGGCCAGGGAGATGCTGTCTCCAACAGTGGAGATACTCTGAACCCAACCAGCCACAACCCAGGAAAACCTGCTCAAGAGGTTGGATGATCTCAAGAGATCCCTTCCTACCTAAACGATCCTGTGACACCAGCCAGATTGGGAAGGGAATTATGCATGGTAGGGATAGAAAACACCTCTAGGACAACAGGGATGGCAGGAGGCACCACCCCAGGGCAAAGATGCCCAGATGAGACAGGAGTTAAGCTGTGTAAGCAGCAAATCCTGCCAGCACCAAGCCTGGCAGAGCAATGCCAAACCCCAAACTGCCCCGTGCAACCCCTCCCCGCGGCGCCAGCCAGCCAAGGGCACCCAAGTCTCCGTCTGAGCTCAGACTGGCACCAGCCCACCTGTGCCAGCCCGGGGCTCACCTTTTACCCCCCTCGTTGTGCGGGGAGATGCGTGAGGCTGCCGTGTGCTCCTGCTGCTGCAGGAAGGCCTCGCTGGGCGTGCGGCGCAGGTCCAGCACCGGGCACGCCGCCCCGGGGAACGAGTACACCGGGGCCTGGATGTGCGAGTTGAGCTGCTGCGGGTGATGGCGCGTGTAGTCCTGCGTGATGACCTCCTGCACAAAGAAACCACAGCCAGGAATGGAGCTGGTTTTGATTTTCGCCTCGCTGGGTCCAACTAAGAGGGTTGAGCAGGAGGGAGATGGGTTGATTTGTCCCTGCAGATGGAAATTCTGCCTCTCGGGGACATAAATATCTGGGCTGAACACTCGTGATGGCCCCTGCTCTCCAGCCCCCAACTCAAGGAGTTGAGGTCTCCAGCATCACTCCCAGCCCATCCCCACCAGACATGTTTCACTGAGCTCCTCCCTCCGCCCTGGAGCCCCGGCAGGAAGGTGATGGAGGTGAACGAGGTGAGTTAGTTACACTGATGTGCTGGGCCAGCGTGACCACGCGCTGGTTCATGCCCTTGATGCTCTGGCTGGACTGCAGGGGCTGGCACTGGGGGCCGTCGGGCTGCCGCAGGTGCTGCAGGTGGGCGGCTTCGGGAGCCGAGGCCTTCAGCGAGCCTGGGGGGCACCAAGAACAGAGCAGGAATGAGGTGACAGCTGTGTCCCCTTCTTCAAATGCCATCCCAGCACTGGAGCACAGCCAGCCTGGGCTCTCCCGTGCCAGCCCCTGCTCTCACCTTGCTGCTTCTGCCTCAGGTCGTGCTCCCCATGGCCCTTCTCTGTGTCCTGCAGCAGCTTGGCCCCTTTCTCATGGGACAGGCTGGGCGAGCTCACAGGACTCACAGCTTCCATCCGCTCAGGGCTGTAGCCTCCATGAAAGCCTGAGGAAATGGGAGGGAGTTAAAACCAGGAGCTCACTTAGCTTTTCCCTAGCACTGCTGCACCATTCCTTTTGGGTAGAGTCATGTGCTCAGAAAAGTGGGGGGAAAAAAGAGATGAGGGAAGACCTGGCAGGTCACACTGCAGGGCCACCTCTGATGTCCAGCTGTGGTGATGGCTGCTGTGAAGAGGTGATGTCTCATTCCTGCAGAACTGGACGCTCAGCAGCTCTCGGTGACAGTATAAGATCCAGGGACCAAATCCAACCTCTGCACGTTCACAATTTGTTCCCCCATTTTCTCCACCCACTGAAATCCCCACTATACCTGGAGAGACTGTGGAGGTGGCTGCACAAGAGGTCTCCAAGTGCATTACAAAGCACAGCCCCAAGCCCAGCATGGCCGGGACCAGGGACTTGAAAACTGGATGTGAGACCCTGGAGACCTCAGATGCCACTCCAGAGACAGTGGACTCACAAAGCACAGCAGCAAAATTTGACCATTCTCTGTTTTTTAACACCTTGCACAGAAGCATTTACGCTGGAAGGACCTCTAAGCTCATTGAGTTAACCACGAACCTACCACTGAAAAGTTCAAATCCACACAAGCCTCTGCACAGACTGAAAGTGCATCAAAGCAGGTAGAGCTGCAATGAGGGACAACAATCACCTTTCAGAATATAGGGGAAACAGAGGCATGGATGGGTTATATTTCTGCAGAGGACAGGCAGAGGATGGAGGGGCCCTGGAGGAGGCAAATGCTGTCTCTCTCCAGCCAAGCACATTTGGCAACACAACTTCTGCCTCCACAGACCTTTACCCTCCTAACACTCTACTCCTAGAGACTGCCCTCAGCAGGCAAATGTGGCAGGGGACCCACACCACTGCTGGAGGGTTCCTCCCTGTACCTGAAGTACAGAGATGGGGATGGGGATGCAGCATCCCCCACTACCCCATGCACACCAGCATTGAAGGGACCACACTTTATCATTCACACAAGTTGAAGTATCCTGCTCTGGAAAGGTCCCTAACCAAGAGCTAGGTCCTGAGGAACAGCACCTTCTTTCTGTAAGCTCTGTGGCCATAGCAGAGCTGCCCCTCTCCACAGCACAACATTCAGCTGGATGAAGTACAGGGTGGCAAGGAAAAAGGTGGGGAAAGCTCAGCCAGAGAGTGCACCATGGCCAGAGGCACATCCATGGTCCTAGAACATGCTGCTAGAAAGTGGCAGGACCAGACATGACTGGGGGTGGGATGGCATGTAGCTCTTCTCCCCAGCCATGCTGCTGTATCCTCTCCATCCTTGGCTTATGGGAAGGGGAGGGGACAGAGACTCCCAGTACTGATGGCCAAGGCAGCTGCTGCAACTTGAAGATGGGGTCCCAGCAAATCCCCACGGGCTGCTTGTTGCTTCTGAAGGTTGTTGCCAACAAGAATGACCCAGACCTTGAAACTCATCCCCTTCCCTGCACTTTCTACTGGAATAACTAATCCCAGCGCTTTAGTGTCTTACACAAGATTCCTCTGAGGTGGTTCTTGTGGTCTGCTCTGGAAACAGCTGCTGAGCACGGCTGGGCTGAGTGACCCCAGGACAGCCACGGTGCCCACCCTGGGCAGCATCTAGCACCAGGACCCTGAGTGAGGTCACAGAGAGACCCCATCCAAGACCCACAAAGCCCTCAGAGACCCTGCAGCTCATGAGCAGGGAGGTGCTTGTCTGATGGCCAGCAGCCTTGTCACGCTCACAACCCCAGTTTTCTCCTCTGCTCGTTTGATTTATTACCCACAACTGTTCCTTACAGACTGCTTGGGAATTTCTAAGGATGGGGAAATCAAAATTAGCAAATGGCTATTGTCTGTAAAAAGCAATACCAGGAACTGGACAACATTTGCAAAACAGGACTTGGTAACTGGAAAAACTAAAAGAGGGTGGGAGAATGGAAGATCCCTAAAACACGCAAAAATAAAAACGTCCAGAATAACACAACGGCCAGGAAGCAGAGGAACAAGCACACTTGGGCAGCTGATGCAGCCAATATCCAAAATGTGCAACTAAAAATAAGAAATCATGAAATAAAATGGGTGCCAGGCCACAGCTCTCTCACCTCTGCCCTCCAATTTCTGACCATCACTAGTGGAGCTGTTACTCAGTGAGCCTCTTTCTTGCTGCCCCTTATCACAAGACATTTGCTGCATGATAATCACATCTATGAAGTTGGCTGCTGTCGTGGTGGTCTTACCGAGTGCTCGCAGCTCCTGCTCCTGCATGGCAAAGCGTTTACTTTGACTCTTTTCTCTACTGTGCTGCTCGGAGCCCGAGGCTGCGTGCTGCTGGTCCAGAGGGTGGTGGTGCTGCTGGCTTTTCCCCTGCCCTCTGCCATAGTGATGAGAGGAACCGGAGGAGGCGGGCAAAGGTCTCGACTCCATGGCTTTGATGGGCGAAGGCGACTGCTCCAGGTTGGCCCCGCTGGGCAGCTTTGAGGTGTAGACGTTGTTGTCAGTCTGGGCTCGTTCTGTCTTGGCTTCCCGTGCCCTGGAGGCCTCTTTCTGCAGGATGGGGTCCAGAGGGGCTGCGTAGCCATCGGCAGCGCTGAGGGAGGAGCGCAGGGTGGAGGCTGAGGGGAAGGCGGCAGAGCGGATCGGCGACGTGGTGGTGGTGGAGGAAGATCTGGAAGGAAAAGGAAGACAAGGCCAAGGTGAGAGAAGGGCATGGAGAAAGGGAATGCTGTTACCAGAGCCTCAGTGTTCAGCCTTGCCCAGTCCAGGCCTCCTGAGTGTATCTTTGGGTTATGCAGGGCCAGTGAGGAGGGCTTGGATGGAGCCTCCACCACAGCAACTGGCCACAGGTTATCGGGCCTGAATGCATTGACTGCAGAACATAAAACCCATGGACAGGTCCCAGAGACCTTGATAGCTCCACCACCAGGCAATCTTCAGCAAGAGGAGCAATACCTCCATCTGGGAACAGACACACGCCTATTTTTTCTCCTGGCAGCAGGAAAAGCCAGCAGGAAAAGCAAAAGAATTGTGCCACCAAAATGTGCCTCTCCCCGTCACAACCACCCTGAAAGCCCCACTCCTGCCCCCACTGAGACTGAAGGAAAAACAACTCTCACTCCTTCCTCTCAGAGGTGCTCATTAATGCAGTGCTGGTGGTGCAGGCATCCAGGCAAGCATGGGAAAGCACGGTGGGAGGAACGTACCGTAGGACAGAAGGGGTGGGGGTCTCCGAGGAGATGATCTTCATGCTCGTGTTGTGGAGCACGCTGGGGCGCTGCTGGATGGTCTCGTGTGTGCGGGGTGAGACGGGAGAGTGCTGGTGGCTGTGGGAGTGGGAGGATGAACGGCTGCTGGACTGCTCTGTACCTGGGGAGAGCACGAGGAAGGGCTTCTTTAGCTCTCTGCCCAACAGCCCTAACCCCGCCTTCCACCCTGCACAGGAGGATGGACTCCTCCCCAGCCTACCTGGTCTCCAGATGGGAGCATGCTCCACTGTGGTGGAGGCTAGGATGGATTTTTCACGCTCCCTCTCTCGTTCCCGCTCCCGCTCCCGTTCCCGTTCGGACACCGATGATCCCGACTGTTTGGTCATGTGCGTGGGCCCTCCTGAAACCCAACCAAAAGGCTGTGAGAGGGCTGCAGACACAGCAATTCCCCTTGGGAATTCTGCCTGCTCTTCACATCGCTGTGTCTGCAGAGTAGATAAGGAATGGCTCCATCCAAGGTCACCTGAAG
Organism: Acridotheres tristis; assembly: GCA_037013685.1. Lineage (NCBI taxonomy): Eukaryota > Metazoa > Chordata > Aves > Passeriformes > Sturnidae > Acridotheres > Acridotheres tristis. The sequence goes on from CM072902.1 coordinate 11,818,800, forward strand.
CAGGACAGACGAGGGCAACCAGCGTGACAAAACCCAGACAAATCATGGAAGAGCTGTCCTGGCACCGTCTCCAGGGTGTGACCTTCCACAGAGCTGTTTGCTTTGAGGAACGAGGGGGAAAAGCAAGGAAGCCCTCAACAAGCAGGAAGACAGGGAGTCAGTGCTTGAGTGAGAATTAATTTGGGATCTCCCAAACTGTCTAGGCATGCTGAGCCTATGGCCTCGGATTGGTTATGAGTGTCCTGCTGGATCATTTTCCCATTGGAAAAGCAAGCTCCAGCATTACCTGGGGAGAGTGGGGAGCTGCTGTGCCGGCTGCCAAAGGTCTGGGGGGGTCCAGGGATATAGGTGATGCGGTCCATGGTGGTGGCAGAGGTGCCAGGGGTAGGGGGCACGAGGACAGGCAGGTGTGGCACTTGGGACAGGTCGATGATGCCTGGGGAGAGAAGCGAGACGACTGTCAGGACAACGCCGAGCTGCTGCAGCTCGGCTGGAGCCGGCAGCACCAGCCCGACCCAGCCTCCTTCCTCCTCCCATCCTGCTCCCAGAGGCCTGGACAGCGCCGTGCTGGCAGCACCTGCTGCATAGTTGAGGGCCAGGGAGGGCTCCCGGGGGGACAGCCCGCGCAGCATGTCCGCCCGCTGCGCCATGGCCGTGGCTGCGGCCGCGTTGTGGTGCATCTGCTGCGACGTGATGTAGTCGTTGATGATGGTCTGGCGGTTCTCCATGGCTGCCGTGTCCGGGTAGCCCCGGATGAGGTACGGGGGGTACAGGTGTGGGTACGTGGGGCTCGGAGCCAGATGCCTTGGCAGGTAGTAAGCAGCAGCTGGGAGAGAAAAGGACGTAGGTGTGAATCCACAGAGATCTCAGGCTTTTGGAGGAGAAGAAGGAAAAGAACAGACTGTGTCCCTAGCCGAGGTACCTGCTTCCAGTTGGATTCCCCTGGGGATGGCGGCGGGGTCGAAAGGCAGCGGGATGTGCCCTCGGTACAGATCCACGCCGCTGACGCCGCGGAGCAGGTGCTCGTACGGGGAGATGGGGTGGTGGTGGTCGGGCACGGGGGCGTGCGGGGACTTGGAGTTGGTGAGCTCTCTCGATGTGGGGGTGATCTTTCTGTCCTGGGACACCGGCTTCCCAGCAGTGATGCTCCCTGCAGAGAGCACAAGGAAATGAGTCAGAGACTGAGCACAGCGGCCAAGCCATGTCCCTGAGGGATGCCTCTGGCCAAGCATGTCCCACAGGGACAATCGTAGCTACCCTGAACTCCATGGACATTTCCCTCCTCCCTGCACTGCCGTTCCCTGTTACACCACCAAGGTCGAGGTGGGTCAAGTCCCGGTTGCCCCTTGGGAGAGAGGCATTTCCAAAATCATCCCTCCACCCCAGCACATCCATCCATGCTGGGCAATCTGTGCATTCACCCTGGCCTGCACTAGCAGGTGGTGGTGCAGCCCTGCTGCCAGGCTCTTCAGCACAAGGAGGTGTCAGTGAGAATTGTGAACATCTCCCACCCAGTGTCCCAAGCACCGCTTTCCTGCCCACCTATGGAAAAAAGACTGCTGTGGGCCACTGCTGGGACAGAGAGGACACTTTTGAAACACCAATGGCTTCACCAGCCTTGGCCCAAATCTCCCTTTGGTTACCCTGGTGCAGGTGAGGTGTGAGCACCCCAGGAAGGGTGCTGAGCCCCAGCTGGCCCTGGCAGCCACCCCAGTGCTGTGAGTCAGCCGTGGGCGTGGGGTGCTGGGAAGAACGGGTTCAACAGGCACCTGCTGGGATCTGCTGGGGCAGGTGGGGTCAGCAACCACCTCCCATGCTCCTCACCTGCTCGGCTGTTAGAAATTTTACCATCACATCACAGGTTTGCCAAGTACCTTCGTGCTGCCGTGGCGTGGACTCCCGTGTGGAGACTGGAGACCCTCTGTGCAAGTGGCTGCTGAAGGCCGTGCTGTGCCCTGCCTGGTGGTCCTCGTAGCCCAGGGCACTTTGGTGGGGCTTGCCCGGCTCGGGTACAATCACAGGAGCCCCTCTGGCGATGGAGCCACCCGAGTTTGTCACAGGGCTTGGCCTGTTTTTCAGGCTCTCTTCGTAAGCTCTTTCCAGATTCCTCGGGTCTTGGATGACATCCAGAGAATGCACAGAGTGAAAAGTCCTGCCGGGGCTGCCGATGATGGAGCGCACATCGTGCTTTTTGGTACTCGAGGAGGAAGAGCCGCTGTCATACTTCAGTGGGGTACCCTGGGGACAGGAGGCAGAGGGGACATCAAAGGGGCCTAGAACAGAAGGAGCCCAGTGACTGCATCCCACTGAGTTTCAACAGGACTCGGGAGGCCTCGTTCAGTGGGGTCAACACACAAAGTTTTCTCGGTCTAACAGCCACTGGCAGAACAGAGGTAAGCACTCAGCACAGGGCAGGGTGGAGAGCCCATCTTGCATGTCTGGTTGTGCTCCAACAAGATGATGATGAGTCACTGCCGAAGGCTGGCTGTGCCCATCACGCCTCTCTCCTACACACGCTGTGAAATGGGATAGGACTGCAAGGTGCCATGGGAACCCTGCAAATATTTGGAGACCAACAGCAGATAGCATGCCATGTTTCATCCTGACTACTGGCCCTGCTGGGTTGCCACTTGCCCATGAAGGGAGGAGACCAAGTTTATGTGCACCCAGAGTCACAAATGCTGAGGGCACCGAGTTGACTCTGTCCTTGAAAAAGAGGCAAACGCATTCCCTTTTATTTACACATCTAGATGGATCACTGCTTTCTTAACGTGCCAGGGGTTCCCTGGGTTTTGCATTTATCTGCAGGGAAGGATTATAGGATGGTTTGGATTGGAAGGGATCCCCTCAAAGGATGGGGCAGAACAACCTGCACCCAAGCAGAGCATCAGTTCTTACCAGTGATGCAACACAAAGCTGTCCCTGCCCTCCTTTTACCTTGGGAATGGCTCCCAGGATCGGTGCAAGGGCAGCAGGCTGAGCAGGACTGACCTCACGTGCTGCTCACTCCACACTCACCTGCGTGATGGAGCCTTCCTTCAGAGGTCTGGTCAGAGAGATGTCTGGTGTCCGCCTCAGCTCCTCCCGGGGAATCTCATGGATTGATCTTCCTGCTTCTTTCACCGTGGCTACCAGGTCTTCATGGGCTGATTTCATTTTCAGAGGAGTCAGATCGTGAGATCTGACCTTGTAGGCATCAGATAAGTCCCTTGGTGGAGTGTTTTCCCTCTTGAGCTGTTTGGCTTCTCTTCTGAGGTAGTCCTCATGGGCCTCCACATAGGACCGAGGTATTCCTGCAACCCCCAAGCAGATGATGGATGCAGAGGTGACTCTCCAGGCAGATCCTGGACTCCCAGTCCCTGTGCAGATACTCACTTCTAGGGGGTCTCTAGTTAACACATGTGACTCAGGGACTGTACCCAACTGAGCCCCCAGAGCAGCTACACCACTAATGCAGCTCACATCTACCACCACTTTCTGCACCCATTTCACTCTGATTTCAACCTGCTTCATGCCAATCACTGACAATTTTGTCCCCGACTTTGGCAGAATTTAGGTTGGTGGAAGCTGAGCAAGACTGAAAATCTCTCTGAGCACAAAGCAGGGGCTGCAAAGATCTGCAGCTGGACCTTGAGGTGCCCATCCTTGCTTCCTCCTGTCCCACCCTGATGATGAGAACAGAGATGTTTCCCGTGTCCATGCCCATCCTGTGCTCACAGACCTTACCTTGTGTAATTGAGCCCCGCATGTGATGCTGCTCCTTCAGGTTATGGGGACTGTGTCGGTCTGGAGGGATTGCTCGACCCATGAGACCTACAAGAGATCCAGGAGGGAAAGTCAGGCTGTGACACAGGCCAGTCTACATTCTGTTTTTTCCCCATGCTGGTCAGATGCTGCCCTGTTGGGATACCAGCTAACCACTGCCAGAACACTGGCACAAGAAAATGCATCATGTAGACAGGAGACAAGATGAGATCTCCACAGGTCACTAACATTACCCAGGTGAAAGGTTTCATCCACACCCACCTTCAATGCTGGTAGATAAGGTATCACGGGCTGGTAAGCCCCTGCTGATCCTCCCCTCCATCATATCATAGGTCCGCTTAGTTCCTGTGGTCTCATGGGAAGCTCCCGAGCTCCTGCTGTCTTCTTTGGGACACTGAGAAGCAGCAACTCCACCTGTGAGGGGAACACCAAGAGGCATGGAAAAGTCAGCACGGGCCAAGAGAGGGTGTTTACTGCTGTCTGTGTGCACTGCTGAGGGGTCAGATCCCATCCCAACATCAGCCACCACCACGCAAGTGCCAGAAACATCGGATGGGATTGGCTTCCAGGAAATTCAGCTGGTGTTTTCTCCCCTCCCTGACTGCCTCAGACTCCAGATCTGTGCCTCCTCTTGGGTAGGAGCATCCACCCTGTCGTGTCCCATTCCCTCTCTCCCTGGTGGGGCCATCCTGTAGGCAGCAGGACAGCCCCGAGCCAGTGGGAGCAGCTGCAGTTCCACTGAACTTGGCTCTTTGGGTCTGGGGAGTTTTGGGTTTTTTTTCCCTGTTTGTTTTGATTTTTGCTAGACACCTACTGTTTGGGATCTTGGCCAGCCTAAACATCTGCTGAGACACTCCCTGGGTGAGAAAATCAGGAAAAACGGAGGAGAAGCAAAGCTGAGAGTGATTCCTTTGAAACAGCACTGAGCACACATAGGGACTGGGAGAGATGGACAAAGCAGGACTGATGGATGGATTGAGTGCTGGAGTGAGGAGAGGCCACTGACTGCCCCCTGATCCAAAGCTGGAGCAGGCTCCCTGCAAACGAGCCCTGGACATCTGTCCTGAGCTGCAGCCCCAGCAGCAGCACAGCCCTGCCTGTGCCAGGCAGCATCACGCCCACCCCAGGCAATGGGCACCCATCATGTGCAACGAGCTGTGAATTCAGCAGCTTCTGATCCAGCTGAATGCCTCGGGTTTATGCCATGAGCTCCAAACAGGATGTCAGCTAGGAGAGACAAATGCCTCTGCCCATCATCCCTGGCCAGGCTGTCCTTGCCAAGGATTGCCAGTGCCCTGATCCTCCTCTCTGTGGGTAAGGAAGGTGGTTGTACAATTAGAGAAAGCAGGGAAGCTAAAAACATTCATTCTATTGTGGACAATCAGGAACAAAACTCCTCCTTGGCAAAAGCAGTAATTAATAAAATGGGATTATTACAACTTCACACCCACTGCTGGTTTCCGCAATCAGCACCCACTCAATCCACAGAGTGTTTGGGGCTGTGTGTGGGGAAACAAGAGGGGGTCCGTGCCTGAGCCTTTGCTTCAGCTCCATTTGACAGGAGAAATCCGGGGGTGACATTGAGAATCAGCCAAGCACCATGTGGGTGATGTGCCTGCACCCTGTCATCAAGGCACATCTGTTGCCACCAGCCCTTGTGCAGGAGGGGACGTGCTCCCAGGCACCCTTTGTACCACCGGGAAGCAGGGGGAGGGCGCGAGGGAGAAGAGAGACTAAACAGAAAGGAAACCATTCCAAACCCACGTCCCTCGCCTTGCAGAAGCCATCAGCAATCATATGCAGGATGAGAATAACCAATCTAGCACAATTCAGCTCACACATGCTACAGGATCTCGTCTCATTACAGCTCTTTTATTTTAAGCACCCTCATGACACTAAAGAATTTGCAATTTTTTTTCTGCTTGCCAAAATTCATAATCACCAACAGTTCCAGTTTTCTTATTTAATTTTTTTTTTAACTCTTCTGTTCCTGGGCTGCTCAGCCTCGCCAGGCTCTACAGGGGGAAGGAGAGAGGCAGGGCTGGCAAGGCTGCAGCAGCTCGTGGGATCATTTGTGATGTGATAAATGCTATCAAGCATGTAAAAGGCTGCTGGAGAGAGGAAGGAATTAATTCCTCATCTGTGTCCATGGGGGGTAGCATGAGAGGTGATGGACACAGGCTGCAGCCAAGGAGACTCAGGCTGACACAAACAACAGGGGAGAGTTTGGTCTGCAGCTCTCCCTCATAGCCTGGAGAGGGATCCCAGCTCTGGGCACGGGCAGCCCTCAGTGCCAGGAGCCCTCCCCATCTCTCCCTGATGCTGCTATTTCTGAGATCAGCCTCGCTCGACCCCCAGCCCAGGCAGAGGTGATTAAAATAGCTTCTTGCACAAACAAGTCCTGAAACACTTCCTTCACCCTCCCTGGTCCAAGTCTTGCCAACTGTCCCAAAGGGCATCCAGGCACAAGTCTTCCACGGTGACATTTCTTATCTGGGCTAGAGTTGACAGTGGACCCAGGGGGACATGCTGTGAGCCAGTTTCCATGTGGCAGGAGAGAGGCACAGCACAGAGCCCTGTCCTGAAAGGTCCCTGCAGTCCCAGGACACACACAAAGGTGACATCAGCTGGAGCTTGAGAGTTGTCCCTGTGGCCTGACCTGACCCCTCTGCCTCCAGCCCTGGATAAGACAACCCAGCCCATGATGAAACAAGCTGCCTGCACTTGTGGGCATGAGGAAAGGAACTTCTGTGGGACACACAGCCTGCAGCACTGCCCACAGGGCCCAGGCAGGCTGGAATGGATACTGTGCCCCAGGGAGGGAGGCAGAGGGCTCAGGCAGCACAGCAGCTTGCCAGAGACACCTCCTGAGGCAGATGAGGTTGGGATCAGCTCCTTAGTCATCTCCAAACTCAACTGAGAAGGGAGGTGGCACATGAGGACAGCCATCCCTGTGCACACCAAAGCATACACCAGTGCTTTACCCCAAGGGGATTCAGGGCTGCAGCATCTCTAAGTTGGTTCTTCCTGACTACAGGTGCAAGCCAGCAGAGTCCAGCTCCACAACAGAGATGACCCAGCCCACGCTGAAGGACAAGAATGGAGCTGTTTCCAGCCTCACTGGAGAACATCTGCTCATCTCCAACGGGAGGCACTGGGACACAGAGAGCAGCTTTGATGGGCAGTGTTGAGATGGGCTGAGCAGGCGCAGAGCAGGCAGGAGCAGCTGGTGACCACCTGCTGGTATCACTAACACAGAGAGGAAAAACCTTCCTGTGCTGTGGGGGTGCAGCAGCAGCCAGCACATCCCCAGACAGGCTCCTGTGGGATGCAGGAATGGCTTCACCACCTCCAATAGCTCTAGCAAAACTCACCAGACACTGAAGCTGGGTCCAGGAGGATTCCTGCAGGGCAGCCCCATGCTGGAAAAGCCTCACAGTGCCCAAGTCAGCACAGGTGAGAATCTTGACATCCAAATAAACCTTTATGCTGAACTACCTGACTTGCCTCCACCTTGCAGGTTTTTGAGTCCACCTTGGCCCAAGAATTTGGGAATGCTCTCATAATGTTTTCAATCAATCCCCCTCCTGCACAAGGTGATAGGGATGAAGGTCATACCTTCCTATCTGGTCCTCTCCTCCTCCCTGTTTCCCAAAATCGTTGCAACCCTGCCTGCCATCTCTAAGACAAGATAACCACACGGGACAGACGGACACAGGGCAGCAGGGTGGGAAGGGGGAGAAAAGCTGGAAGCAAAGACACGAAGCTGGCCTGTTGTACTTTGTCAGCCTTTCCTCAAATAGCTCTCAAGTCCCAGCCACAGTGGCACAACCTCCTGGCATCTGCCCTAAAAAGGCAGAGAGGATTAGGACTTACCCTCGTAGGACAGCACGTGGCCTTTCTTCCCTTCGTAGATGACATGTCCTTTGGGCACGGCATCCTCCCTCGCCTTCTCTGCTCTGCTGGGGCTGTCTTCTCCGATTATCCTGGTAATGGTTCCTTTGTACAGCACTTCTGCCGGGGTGCCCTTGGAAAGCCACCAAGATCCATATTTAACAGTGTCACAACCAATTAAGCCAGCGCCGTGCGGGGACAGGCTGTTCCTCGCGGGAAGCTGAGCGCAGGGAGCACACCCGGCCTCCGCTTCCTGGCGCAGCCAACGGAGAGGGACCTGCAGCTTAATTATTGATGAGGATGGTAACGAGGAGCGGTAAAAAGGGACGTGATCTGTGTGAGGCTGCTGGGAAGAGGCGGGGGATGAGGAGAGCACAGACCTCCACAACAGCAGCTCTCACCCCTGTGTGTTTTGGAGTAAGATACCTGGCCTGCTCCCTCTCCCCACGTTTGGGGGACAGGGCTGGTGCTCCCCTGGGGACAACTTAAGTGACAGCAGGCACGGCTCCAGCACTAGCTGTTTCCCTGAAGCCTGTTTCCCCAGCTTGGCACAGGAGCCACAGAGCCGTCCTGCCCACCCAGGCACATCTGCTGGCAGCAGTGTGACCTTCAGTGAGCTGCCTGCGTGCGGGAGCTGGCGGCTGGCAGCGCGCCCGGCTGCGGTGACAACGACACCGGTGCTGGAGCAGGTCGGGGAGCAGAGCCTGCCTGAGCTCTCCAACAGCAACAGCAGCAGGCTCCCCACACACACACACCAGTGTGAACTGAAAGCTTTCCTTCACCACAGGCAGACGCAGCTCACAGCACCTGCCCCCCGAATCCCCTTCAAAACACACAGAGCTGGATGTCCCCGAGGATGTCCCGTCCCCTTCTGCCACTGTGACCCGTCAGTGCCAACTGGGAAAAGCCACCATGGGGTGACAGTCCCCCTTCTCCTTCTCTGGGAAGGCACAGTGATGCTGTCAGAGTGACACTCCTGACTGACACCTGTCTACTCAGCTCATGTAACCCCAGCAAGCCCTGGAACTGATGCCTGGGGAAGCCTTGGGGACATCATGCCCTTGCCAGCTTTGCTGGTGCTTCCAGGTTGTGCCACTCTTTCCCCACTCCTGCCTGGGGGTGCCCCTGCTCTTTACCGAGCCCTCAGAGTAGCAGCAGTCCTCAAAAGCGAGGACATGCCAGCATGTGGATTCAATGCTCCAGTCATTCACCCTTCCAGTGGATCTGGACACCTGGTAATGGCTCTCCCAGCCCCAGGTAAGTCACCTCCCTTCCACAGATGTGCTCCAAGGGGATGTGAAAGCAAGTGATGACAGATGGCTTCAGAGCAGAGAGCATATATTCAAGATCTGCTTCCTGTGAACTGGATGACTAATCTGAGATCAAGTATCAGCTCTGGTACCAGGAGCTGCTGCCAGAAGAGGGGTCTCCTCCCCAGCAGGAGCAAAGGGATGTAAGCTGCTGGGCTAGCAGGAGAGCCAGGCAATGCCCTGGGTCTGGGCTTGGTACCTTAATCCCAAGCCAAACAAAGGAATCGGGATGGATTCATTAGCTGGCTGGGTTCATTAGCTGGATGCAAAACAGTGTCTCAACAAACTCTGCTGATCTCCTGAACTGGCACATGGTGCTCAGGGTCCTTCACGCCCACCCACTGCCTCCCACAGCTGCTGCAGGAGCATCTGAGAGGATGGAGCAAGTGTTTGTTCTGATTATTTACAGCCCCTGAGCACCCACTCCTGGCAGTTGTTGGACACAGGGCACCAGAAAAGCTAAATCTTTGCTCTGGGCCAGGACTCAGGATCAGGTCCCCAGGACCAAAGCAAACATGGTCATCCTCCTTGAAGAAGGCAGGCAAAAATTGGAGCCTGAATGTCTTTAAATATCTGAACGATGGCCAGATAAAATCCCCACGGGAAACAGATTTTTTTTTTAATGCTCTCCGCTCTGTTACCAGATGAGCAATAACTCACACTGCAAGAAACTATCGCCCGCTTGCCAGCTGCTCTTCTGAAGATGGATGGTAGAGATTAAGGCCAAAGTATCTTCCTGCTGAAGAGCCTTTGGGCAGGACCCCCAGCACAGCAGGCTCAGCCCTGGCAGGAGCTCTCACCACCTTACCTGCCCCTCACAGCCTCCTCCCTCCTCCACCTGGCCCGGGCCCTCCACCCATCTCCTTTACTCTGCTCCACTTTCTTGCCCTGACAAGATGATCCTGCCAGAGCCATTTACAGCTGCTTTTGCCTCTGTTCTTGGTAGCTACAAAAGGCAAAGCTGGGTTTAAAGGGGTTGTAAGGCTGCATTGCTGCTTGTTGGGCTCTGCTCTCCTGCAGTCTCCACTCATGGGACACAGCTCATGCCATCCCAAGTGGGGGCTGTTTGCAGACCTCTCTGAGGGGCTCCGTGGGGTGGGAGCATCACGGAGCTGCTGCACAGCCCTGTCCTGCACCCCCAGTGTGCCCCACAAACCCCCAGTGTCCAGCACCCAGGGGACACAAGGGACCTACATGTGTGATGGACCCTCGGTAGGTGATGGGCGACTCCGGAGGGGGTCTGGATGTGGGTGTTCCTTTGGTGATGCTTCCTCCCGAGGCAGAGCTGAGGGAAGTACCTGTAGGACACAAAACCTGTGAGCTGGGGGCTGGATTTGCTCAATGCAGCACAAAACCCGTGGGGCTGAGACTACTCAGAGCAGGATTTGACCCAGTCTCTGTGGGACTGGAGGGGACACCCTCCAAGAGCTGTCAGTGTTCAATCCCAAGCCTTGCAGAACCCTTTGTACCGAGTCCCTTGAGAAACTCATCCCTGTGGGTGTGGGGTGGAGAGGAGGCAAAATATAGATATTTTGAGGCTATCAGCTCCCTGCTGTCTTTGTGGAGGTGCCAGGCAGATTTATGAGCCTGGGAGAAAGCAGAGCCTGGCTCAGCCTCTCCTGATGTGATCAGAGCAGATCTGTGGTGAGATGCAGCTCAGGGTGGCTGGAGTTCATTCACACAGATCTGTCCTGGGTTGGAGCCAGCCCACCACACTCAGCCTCCCAGCTTGTCTCACTGGGGGAGTTCACAAACCAGAAACCTTTGCATTTGTTTTCTTCTGCCTGGATAATGGGGAAAGAAACCCATGAGGGCTGTATTCAACCAAAATGGGGTCCCTGTCCAGCTGCAGCAGCAACAATGAAGAGTGTGAAAACACCAATTAATGTAATTTAAACAGGTCTTGCTTCGTCTTAAGCAACAGATTTTCAGGTATCCCTTGAACACAAAACCTCCGCCAGAATCAACACGTGAGGCCCTGATTTGGGGAGCTAGAGAAAGGAGACGAAGAGACCCCTTTGGCTGGGCACAGTTCCAGAAGTCAAACCTGAGATCACTGGGCAGCTGTAGCCAGCGTGGCATTCCCCAGGCTTGGCAGTGCCAGCACCCCTCCCTGCCCACGGCTGGGTCCTCACCCCGCAGGATGGAGCCCTCCTGGGATGGCTGCAGAACCAGACTTTCTGGCTGGCTGGCCTGGCTTCTAGGAGAAAGTTGTTCCTGCTTTACTCCAGGAAAAGGCACTGGAAAACATTAACCATGTATCAGCACAGGTGCAGGACACGGGGCCACAGCTCCTGGCTGTGCCAGCCCGGAGGCAGCACCTTCTTGGCACCTTTGCCATTCCCAACTCTTTGGGATGGGCTTCTCCAGGGAAGAACCTTTGCCCTGGCACTGCCCACACTGGGACCAGAGCTGACACTGAAAATCCTGTGCTGGTTTATAACAGGATCTACACACAGTGGGAAACCGAGCTCATATCTCTCCTCCCCAGGCTTGATCCCTCACCCACTCCCTCCTGCTGTTAAGAAAAGCTTCCAAATCTGCAGACTAAACACTTTCTTTGTTCACTTCAGGCTATTTACTCTTTATCCTACCAGCCTGGGCAGCAACAATATATTTCCTTCCTTCGATCACAGTATTACCTGAAAGGTATTTATAGGCTGGGAAGCGTCTCTGACCGAGTTGTTGCTTTCCTATACTGAACAAATTTAGCTCCCTGTGTCTCTGCTCCCCTGATGGACTAATCCTTTCATCCTCTTAGCAGTTCTCTCTGTGTTCCCTTGCTGTGCCCTGTGCTCCTCCATTCCCCTACGCTTCTGTCAAGCTCTCTCCCCTCCTGCTCTCAGAGCACGGAGAAACAACTCGTCTCCCAGTTCCTTACCCAGTTTCTTGGGATCCATGGTTAGTGGCAGGCCCATGGTGATGGAACCAACGGGGACCTTGGCGTGCTCGGGGCTGTAGGGTGTGTGGAGCTGGATGGGCATTCCCTGTGGGGCAAGAGGAGAGGTCAGGGACAACTGATGGTCCCTGTGAGGCACCTCCAGCACTCACACCATCAATGTCCTACCTGGGAAATGGATCCGACGGATCTCTCCAGCACGGAGGGGTGCTTGGTGGAGGAGATGAGGGGAGGAGGGTTGGAGATGCTGGCTAATCTCTGCAGCCCTGAGCGAGAGCTCTCATGCAGGTTGAGTGGGATGGGGTGTCCTGTGAGGAGAACACAAATGTCAGTGAGACTGAGGGCAGGCAGAGCAGCTGCAGCCAGCAGAGAGCAAAAGGGGCACAGGAGGGAGCAGAGCTGGATGCAGTGACCTGGCTGGCTGTGAGCCTGCACGAGGCTCCAAGTCACACAGGTCATTTTGGAAAGGACTGGAATGGTTTAAATTACTGCCTTGTCCCCTCTGCAGCCAGAGGATGAGCTGTGCCCGACCTTTCTGCCCTCCAGCCAGGGATAAAACCTGTCTGACTTTGCACCCACACTGCTCTGTGACAAACCACATCCCTACACCTGCCCCAGCCAGAGCTGGGACACACACCTGACCACCCGGGGACCTTTAAATAGCCCAACCTGTGATAGTGGCTGTAAGCACAGGCTGTGTGCTCAGTCCCAGGTAAGGCAGGGGAGGGCACACTCCATGCAGTCAGTGAGTTTTACTTGCCTGGTGGGTTATACTGGAACAAGTGGGGCTCTGCCTGGGGAGAAGTTTTGATCACATCCCGGGGATAGGACAGAACAGGGGGCCAGCACGAGGCAGCCATCGACTCTGCACTCAGCTTCTGAGCCTCTGCAATGGCTGAGAAATGCACGGACTTCTCTGCAAAAGACACAGAAAGAAACTGCGTGGTCAGTGGCCACCATGAGTGAGGGGTCCCTGTGAGCACAGGCAGGGGAACAAGAGCCAGCTCCAAGCACAGGAGATGGCTCCAGTTCAGTCCAGCTTGGCCTTGAGGTGAGGGCTGAACTCCCCAACCAAACTAAAAAGAAAAAGCTCAGTTGTCACCACCTGGATTTGACAGCACTTATTTTACTCAGATTTGAAGTGTGGTGGGATGTCTGTGTTGGTGACTCTGCTGGTGCTCACTGCCTGCAGGAAGCTCCATGGACCTGGTGCCATCCCACCTCACCCAGGAGAGATGGTATTTGGCATGCAGCTGGTCACAGAGTCCAGCTCCTTGCCAAGACCTGGCCATTAGTGAATTGCTCCTGGGCAGTTCCTGCCTGTGCCCATAGCTCCACATCATCCCAGCATGGCAGATTAATGATGATTAATGATGATGCTGCCAAATCTTCCCCTGAGGTTAAAGCCAAGAAGCAACAATGCTGGCATCCCTCTTGGTGCACGGGGGACATCCAGAGGCCACCAGCTCACTGGTGACTACACTGTGGTGTGCAGCTGGGCACGGGGTGCCTGCAGAGCCCCAGGCCACTGCCAGGAGCACTGCAATGCCAGCACACCAGGGACAGGCTCATCCCCACATCACACAGAGACGTGAAAGCTCAGCTGCTCTTAGAGGCTGGCTATAAACCATTTGTAGGCTGTGGGAAGGGGTCAGAAATAATGGCATCAGTTTCTCAGACAGCAAGGGAATAACACACGGATGTTCTCTGAACACCTGGGACAAGCACACTGCTCAAGACTGGCAAAGGAAGATGGAGACAGGCTCTGGGGAACAACCAAATGAGGGACATGAGGGAGGCTCACTGGTCCTCTGTGAGGCACAGGCTGGGGGCAGGAAAGCTTCCTGAAATTATCTGGCTCAGGGCATCCTGGATACCAGGCTGGGTTCATCCTGGCTATAAAAAGGCTGATGGGAGGCCAAGAAGAGCTTAATCATGGAGGAGCTGTGCTGGGGACGCCTGAACCCTGCCATGTGCTGAAGGATGCTGAGGAAAAGAGAGGCTTCATTTGCACCAGCTCTATGCCAAGTGCATCCTCATGCTTGGCTAAGCAGACGGATGAGACAGCCTTTTCTGGATGGATTAGAGGCAGGCTTGGTAGGATTTGCTTGTAATCAATAAACACTTCATTTTGCACTGCCCTTCCTCCCCAGATCCACCTGTGCAACGTTTGCATTGACCAGAAATTAGAAACTGGGCAGTAAACAATAGCAATCACAAACGAACCCAGCCTTTAACCATCAATTTTTGATAAAAATAGATGCTGAATCCTGCTAAGCCTAATAATAGGGCAAGTAGATTATCAGAGGCCCAATTTAATGAGGCTTTACTACATTATCGTTATTAATGCTCAGGGTACTCAGAAGCTGGGAGATTATTCTTGTCTGCTTCAGTGGGAGAAGAAATCCATTCTGGGCACACAGAGGTGTGCAGGCACTCACACCTCTGCAGCCTGGTGGGACCAGACCTTGGCTGTGGCTTTTCTGTCCCCATGTAGGATCCTAGAGAGGATCCCTTTAACCTGCCAACAGAGGGGAATCCAGGCACATCCTCCTCACTGATGGAGACTCTCTGGCACATCCACACTCCCTGATCTCCCCTTCAGCTCGGCCCCAGCTCTGCTTGTGTGGGGGCAAACGGCACTGGGATCTCCCAGCTGAAGATGCTCCCTGACGCCAAGGCACTGTCAGCCAAGGCTATGTGCACCCTGGATGGCTCCTGGAGAGCCTCCTCCTCCTCCCCTGCCCGTGGGAGCTGTCCCCTCCCCTGCGAGCCTCTCCAGCCTGTGAAATGTGGCCAGTTCCTAATTGCCCCCGCATTAGAGGGTGGCTATAACTCAGCCAGCTTTTGATAAAATAGCACTTACACGGGGAAGAGAGAGTTCCTATTACCGTTTATCAAGTCCCTGGAATGGGAGAGAAGGAGTCAGAGTTTATATGATCCGTCATCCAAATTAATGCTCTTGGCTCCCCATCGCCTCCAAAGGCCAAATGAAACACAACTAAATCAACACCAAACGCACGGCTGGCGCTGCAGCCGCCGAGCGATAACCGAAGATACGCCCGACGGCAACTCGGGAAAGGGATCCGTCTGCCTGGCAGGGAGACCCAGGCAGGGCCGCCTGCCTCTGCCCAGCGCCGTGAGCAGCAGCTCCTCTTGGAAGGCAGGGCAGCGCTCAGGAAGGTATGGCTGGCTGGCTGGCCACCCTCCAAGGCGATAGAGCCGCAGCCAGCGGCTGCGAGGCAGCCAACGCCTCGGCCAGGATGTGTGCAAGACTTGGCTTTGAAGCGGATCCAGAGCGCTCTGAAGGATGTTGATCTCCGGAGCGGTTGCAGGAGTTCAAGCTCTCTTATCGAGCCAGGGAGGAACACGAGTACCTGCTCTGGTGGAGTCAGCCCCTTGCTGAGAGGTGGCACAGGGCTGCTCTCCAGAGGGCTCTGCTGGACTCTCCCTTTTAGCTCCAAGCCATGTGGCAGCACGATGTCTGCAGGCTGGATGCTTGCCACTTCACTGGGATGCCTTGGAGAGCAGGGGAGGGAAGGGATGCACACAGATTTGCCAGGACTATCTGGCTATCTCCCTTCTAACCCCTGACCCACAGCCAGGACGTGTTCCAAGAGGCAGAGACAGAACTGAGACAGTGCCTGAGTCCATACTTGAACTAAAACCGGGGCTTTGGGGGAGTTCATTTCTCCCCTCGAGGTGACTCATCACAAACCTGCTGCTTTTCAAAAGGGAGATGCATTCCCATCATGAACAGGGGAGACCAGCCTATGTCTCCCCGGGGTCCACATGCATTCCAGACCCACTGTGGCACCCAGCACAGATGCATAGCCACACAGGGCCTGGAGAGCACACAGCTGGAGCCCAAGACCTGCTGAGATATTTGCAGGGATATAGGGAGGCATAATTACTTTCATTAACATGAAAGATTCAGAGCTGCACAGAGGAGAGAATAAAGTGCTTCATATCATTAGTGCTTCACAGAGAACAAAGCAACAAAAGATCCACCTGGATAACAGATCCTTGTATTTGAAAATGGTGCCAGCAGGCCACAGAGTGGAGTGTGTGACTTCAACCCCTAAACCCTGCCTTGTACCTCATACCCACTAATCTGCCTTACTTCCTCATCCTCCTGTGGCCAGCAGGAAGCTGGAGCTGGGACACGATGCAGAGTTCCAGGCTGGAGTGCTGGCTGTGGCACCCAGCTCACAAGGAAGCTGAGCAGTGCAGCATCAGATCTGCACAGGATTATGGCACAGGAGATCAAACCTGATTACCTGCCACTGAGGAGGAAGAGCTGGAGGGGAACTGTTCCACCTGGGCAGCAAACAGGAGCACAGCGGGATAAGATCTACTGGAAATGGGACTTGACGGGTGGCAACGCCACGATTTAGGGGAAACTCCCTTTCTTGCAAGGTGAGCAGTCACCTTCCTTGCTTATATGCAAAACATGCTGAAGGTGTGATGCACACATGGTGCTATTTATTGTTGGAAAAAATTGTGGCCAAGTGCCAGCAACCGATTTTTTTTGCAAGCACATCCTTCTGTCCAGAGGGACGTGACAGCTTGAGGAATAACTACCTGGCCTGGACACTGCAGAGCAGGCTGCTACAATCCTGGCTGCCCGAGGCTGAACTTGTGCAGTGATTTTCCAGCAAAGATCACAGCCCAAGTCCAGTGCCTCCTCAGTGCAGTCTTATCTACCCTCCTCTTCCATGCACAAGCAGGTGATTTTTGCAGCTGCACCCATTCCTGTTCAGGATCCAGCACTGGTGGACATTGTACCCATTCTTGGCTCCTGACTGTGCCATTGGTGGCAGCCTCTCACCTTCCTTAACAACTGAGCCACGGGCTGGCTACAGGGGGCAGGGATACAGACTCCAAACTGGAACAGACTCTAACACTCAGATTAAAAACACATTTAGAGGATGGTCTCATCAGGACTTCCCGTCTCTCCTTAACCTTGATCCCCAGGTGATCAAGCTAATAATGTTTCAGATGCTCTACGGTGGGAACCTCTGAATTGCTCATTAGGCAGCCAAACCACATCAGAGCTATTCCGGGGAGAAAGCACTGGGAATCTTTACAGGAACCTTTGGACTCCGAGTCACAGTATTAGCATTGATTTTAAATGAAATAATGGTCCCCGCTGTGCATTAAAAGCATTCTTTATAGAAAGCCAGCAAGGTAGAAAAGAGCCATTGTACCCAGAGCCTTGGCATGCCTCCAGGCCCCTCTGCTCTCTGGTGAATGGCAGACGCTAATAAAGGCAATCTTCACCTCCTCGGAGCTCCACACTGCCCGGCGTTTGCTGCGGGCTCAATGAGACATCATGTACTGTCTAATGAACATGGGAAATTAGCCATGCCTCTCTCGTCCTGCCTCAAGATGCTATTAAAGAGCTTTCAGGGGTCGAAACAAGCTTTCACCTAAGAGGGGGAAAGCTGCTGGCTGCGTACAGCTGCACACGGCGGGTATAAACACGCACACACAGCCCTACCTTCCTTGTCACCAACAGCGGGGCTCCGGCTCTTCCCCCTGGGACTGCTGCTGGGCTGCTGCTGCTCCTTCTCAGCCTGCTGCTGCTGCTGCTGGGACTGTGAGAGCTTGCTCGGGGCCACGTCCTCGCGGGCAGACTCGTGGGCTTTTGTGATCTGCTGCTGGTAGAGAGCCAAGGCGTGGGGAGGCACCTGAGGCTTCGCGCTTCCACTCTGCAACACCCCCTCTGAGAAACCTTCCGAAATCTGCAAAGCAGGAAGAGTTGGTGACGCTCCTCGTGTGCTGTTTACATTCATAACAGTCTTGAAGACATCAGGAGTTGTGAGAAGCCCCTGCCCCACACTATCTTAGCAGAGACCAAACAAGGCTTCAAAGCTCACAAGCCACAGGAGATTAAAAAAGCCCAAGACAAAGAGCACCAGCTCTGTGCTGGTGATACTACAGCAAGAGTCAGACTTGTACAAAACCTCTAATCTGTAGTTACGTGCTTACAGCTTTTGCCAGAAGTTACATTACAGCATCCACATCTTAAGCTGCAATATGGGAAACTGGAAGAGCATCAGGAATGGGTCCTCCCTGAGCATGCAAACACCAAAGCAGGGATTTCCTCCCTGCCCACCCAGCACTGACCCTGGAGATAGCAGGATACTTCTTCTCACAGCCCAAGCCACTATATCAGTCCTTTCAATACATGGCTACTGGGCATTCAAAAAGGGGGACCAAGCAAAGCTCCTGGGTGAGGAAGGTGACATCCTTCCAGCACGACATGAAGTGCAGGGCTGGGAAGGTGAACTCTTTCTTTTTAAAGCAATGGGAGGCAGCAGTCATGTGGCAATGAGAAGCTTTTTCTGTCCAGACCTCCCACGATTTTCTGATAAAAGAGCTCAAGAGACATCCAAATGCTGCTGGCAGAGCTGCTCCAGCAGCTGGGAACACGCTCTGCACAGGGAGCACCTTGCCTGGCCGGGGCTTGCACCACCCAGGCACAGCTCTCTGTGGACCAGAGGCCATCCCCAGGGATGAGCACATCCTTGAACCCTGACGCACACCACGGAGCCCACAGGGAGAGCACACACGAGGCACAGGCTGTGCTCCCGGTCCTGCCCCTCTCCAGCAGGGTACTCACAATGGGAGGGATGGCAGCAGCTCTCTGCTTCAGCTGTTTCAGGTCCAGCGGTTTCTGCGGCGAGGAGTTGAGCCTGGTGTCACTGGGGGTGTTGAGCAGGCTGGGCCGGGGGGACAGCAACCTGCAACCAAAACACAACATCAGCCATGGACAGGCTCAATGGCCTATGGCTCCTCCACACCCTGCACCCCTGTTTTGTGCTGCCAAACCCACAGGACATCCTCTGCATCAGAGAGGAGCGTGCTGGACCACTGCTCGCTGCTGGGAATCTGGGCTCAAAGACAACCCCCATGGGACTACATGTTCAAACAAGACCCTTATGTCTGGCTCAAGAGGCTCTTGAGCCCACTTTCCCTCAACCCCACACTATTTCTAGCAAATTTGCTGATGTCCAGAAAAAACCTGAGGGAAAATGGACTCCAGAGCTGGGTGCCATGGAGCGAGGGGACCAGCTCAGATTTCATTTGGACATCATGCTACCCTCCAGAGCTCACATGTAGGGCTTACCGAGGGCTGGAGATCAGCTTCATGCTGCTCTTTTATCAAGGTGTTAAAGCCAGGGCAAGACACCCTGGGCAGGCAACTCAGGCCCTTGGGTCACTTGAAAGACGAGAGGCTGGATTTGGATGGGATTTGGTACTCAGCAGCCCAGCAGCTGTGCAGCCCTGCACCCTCATCACTTGCTCTTCCCCTTGGCTGTTTGAGCTGCCTGGTAGACACTCAGCCAGCCCTGCAGAACCCCTGTGCAAACATGGGGGGCATCTCCACGGTGCCACCAAAACGGGGTGGGATGGAGGAGTGCAAAGCCCATGGGTCAAAGCCTCGGTGTGTCCAGCTCTGAGCTTATGCTGAGACCTCAGGGACCACATCTGCCCAGACCATCTCTGTTTCCTCTCCCTCCTGACTCCAATTTGCTGAAGCCAGTTCATAGTTTTCAAGCTTTACAGCTTGATTTGTTTATTTTAGCTGTTATTTCAGTGTTCTCTTCAGCCTATAAATTTCAAGGTCATTCCATGCTCACCCTTGGATGAATAAACAAGTGTGGCGGGGCCATGTGTGGGGAATAAACTCACCATGGTGCTGGGACTGCCCCAGCCCTAGCTCTGCACAGTGCATGCCACCAGAGGGGAAGGGAGCCCACCTCCACACTGGGACCAGGGTAAGGTACCCAGGCGAAACCAACCAAGGGACAGCAAATTTGAACTCTTCCCTAAATAATCCCAATGATGTCTGCCTGTGGAGCCACATGGGTGTTGTGAAACCACACTCCTGGAAGGGTGCAACGCCCCAAAATCTGCAGAGGCACAAGGCTGGGGACAAGGGCACCCAGCACTTGTTCCTGAGACCTTCACGCCAGGCTGAGCTGTGGAACTGCCACCCCAGCAGCTGCCTTGTGCTCTCGTTGGTGCTTGAAGAGGTACATTTAAGCACCCTTAACGTCCCTTTAAGCACCCTCAAGATCTTCAGGTTTCCTGAAGCCCTCAAGGATCCTGATGCTTCGGAAGCCAAAGTCAGTATTAAATTCATCAATATGCAAATTGCCTAATTTATTACGTCCCTCCCAGCAGATCTTGCGCCAGACAATGGGATGTCTGTGGGATGCTTTGCTCTGGAAATCACCATAAGAACAATTCATGGCATCTCTTATCCACCTGCTGCC
This sequence comes from Acridotheres tristis, assembly GCA_037013685.1. Taxonomy (NCBI): domain Eukaryota; kingdom Metazoa; phylum Chordata; class Aves; order Passeriformes; family Sturnidae; genus Acridotheres; species Acridotheres tristis. Next base: position 11,838,956 of record CM072902.1, read on the forward strand.
AACAGAGCATCTCCCAAACCCAAGGACTAGTGCCTTAAGATGGCTGATGGCTTTGGGAAGGATGGGAAAAAGTCAGGGCAGGAGGGGGTTGGCAGGCTCACAGCTGAGCCTCAGCAGTGTGGAAATGTCCCCTCCCAGGCATGAAGCTTTGGGGATGACCATGACACTGCATTTCCCACACTCCTTCTGCCATGAAGATGGATGGGGACTAATTTAACTTCCAGCTGATCCAACACACTGACACATGACCCAGCCAAACATGACTCCATGGTAGCTGTGCAAAGGCAGAGCTCCACAATAGGCTCCCCTAAGCCACAGAAACGGCTCCAGCATGGCACTGGCAGAGTCCCTGCACCCACAGCTGAGCCAGCAACGGGACGTGCAGCAGTGGGATGGTGGGTGCAGGTGTCTCCTCACCGTGCTGCAGGTCTGCAGCAGGAGCTGTGTGTGGCCTCCCTCTCAAGTCCCCATCTGGCGTGACCTCCTGCTGAACCACATCTTGGCCGTGCTCGCAGCAGCCCTCCTGCAGCCCTCGCTGCATGGAACCACAGACAACCAGCTGCCTCCTTCAGCCTGGATGAGTTAAGGCTGCGCCTCCTCAATCCTGGACATGTCTTTGCTAGCGTGAAACCGCGGGAGGACCCAAAAAAGGCTGCCCCTACTCTGAACCCTTTCCTTTCTCACCGCGGGGACACCCCAGCCACCCTCTGTCCTCTTCTGGGAGATGCTGGGGACAGCTTGCTGCTTTGACAAGCTCAGGGAAGAGCACCCACGCCCCGCTGGCGCTGGGTGGGTGGGCGAGCATCGGGTGATGCGCTGACGGGGCGGCTCACGCGGCAGCCCGGTCCCGCTCAGCGCGAGTCACGCTGCGGCACCGGGGCTGCGCCAACGCCCGCGGGCCACCAGCCCTCGGCCCACGGGGACGGCGAGGGAGCAAGGATACAGCTGGCGAAGGCACCGAGCCCCCAGTGCGTGCCAAAAGCTCCGAGCCAGCTGAGGATCAAGCCTGTGGGTGCCGCTGGGTTGGTTGGGAAGAGGCCGATGGCAGCGTGAGCTGCAGCCCTGCCATGGCAGCAGGCTCTGCTGCTGCCCGCGCCTCAGCGCCACACTGGGTAAGAGGAGTGGCCCGGGAGCTGCGGGACGCCTGTTTAATGTTTAATATTCCTGGAAGCTGGAACTGTTTGACAAGTGAGATAGGCGCTGACTCAGCGAGGAGCCGCGATGGAAAAGTCGTTCCCAAGACGACTCCTTGCTCCGGTGCTGCTGAGAAGTTGGTACAAGCCACTGCTGCCCTGCTTTCCGTTGGGTTAATGTTAAACTGGAGGACAGCCCTGCTGGCCTCACTCTCCCTTACTGGGAGATTTTCTCCTGTCTGGGAAGCAGGGGAGGGTGGGGAGGGGTGGTGCTGGACTTTGGCCATTGCTGGAGAGGAGCACTGCAGCCAAGAGGCCTCAACCTTGCCACGGGGCCAGGGCCAGCAGCACCCACACCACCCCTTGGCACCACCAGCTATTCCAGCTGCTCAGCAGCGAGGGGCTGCACCCCTGAGGATGCTCCCACACCAGCAGTGCTCATCCACTGGCTCCTACATCAATCATAGGGGAAGCACAGATGCCATTTGAAGCCCTGGGATACAGCCGGAGCTCCCTCTGACTTCATCCCACCACTTTACATTTCAATAACCCCATCCACAGCACTGCACACAGACTGCCCAGCCTGGCAGCACCCATCCTGCTGCCACACTGTTCCCTGTGAGCCCACAGAAGGCTTGCATGACACTTGATGCAGCCTTCAATCCCTGCCCAGCTCTGGGTCAAGGAGGAGCTGCCGCCCTGACGTACAACGGCAGGGTGTACACACGAGTCCTGCCTGGCCCAGGAGCCATCACAAAATTCAGTGCTACAAAGATGTGTGTATTCACACGTATTCTTTAAAAAATGGAAAACCCTCTCTTCATCTGTGAGGCTCTTGGGTGGGGAGGGCCCTGTGGGAAAAGCTGGGAGGGGAGCAGGGTGTTTCTCCAAGGAGGAGGCCAGTGTTTCTCCTCCCTGTCCCAAGAGCCATCCATGAAGGGTCTGAGGCACTCTTGGCTGCCAGGCCTATGGCTGGGTGGAGGGCTCGGGACTGCAGTGCCTCAGGTGAAAACTCACTGGCATGGCCCCAGGAAAGCTCACACAGATCACATTCTCCTGCCTTTATGGCTAGGGTGGATAATTTGCCCCTACAGATCTGAGCAACATCTCTGCCAAAGGAGCAACTCATCACCTCTTGCAGTGGAAACACATCCTTGACGTGACTCTTCTCCTGCCAATGCCAACTCAGACAGAAACCATCCCAGCCCCGGATGCTGGCAAACCAGGACTACTCCACTGTCCCTGAGAGCACATCCCGCTCCATTGCGTCACCCAGACTGGCAGCTGCCACCAGCAGATGCAGTGGCTCTGCACCCAACATCTGCCCACGGCCATGTCCCAGAAGCCCCCGTAGGTTGGGGACATCACACTGCTTGTTGTGTCACAGCCCCTTTGGAAGCAATGGCCAAAGGGCTGGGGGCACATGGGGACACAGTTGGGAAGTCCCTTTGCCTGAGGGAGCGCCTGGGCAGTGATATTCCCAAGGAGGAGCTTCCAAAGGCACTCGTGGGCACCGTGACACACAGTGGAAAAGCTCATCTGGCCCTTGGGCCATGCCCCTGTCCCCCAGTCCCCCTGCTCCTACCTGCTCTTGTCCACAGCATCCTGCTCGTCCATCTCGTCTGCGCTGCAGGTCGCGCTGGAGTCGCTGTCGGGGTTCACCCCGGGGCCTTTGCTGCCCTTGTGGCTCTCCTTCTTCTCAGCCTTGGGTGTCCCCTCTGTCCCTGCCGTCCCTGCGCTGCTGACGCCGCTTTCCACCTTCTTGTCATTCCCCTTGTCCTTCTCCTGGCTCTCTTCGCTCTCCTCCTTCTTCACCTCGCTCTTGCAGGGCTCCTCGCTCACCTTCTCCTCCGGCTCCTCCGTTTTCACCACGTCCACCACCAGGTCCTCTGGCTTCTCCTCGGTGCTGGGTGGCTCCGGAGCTGTCTCTGGCGGGGGGCTGGCAGCAGGAGGGGGGTTGGCTGGGGGAGCAGGGGCAGCGTCAGGGGGTGCTGGAGCCTCTTCCCACTTGACTGTCGGCTCTGTGCCGGCGTCACCTCCTGGCCCGGGTGGTGCCTTGGCCCCGTTTTCGCCTCCTTCTTTGGCTTCGGGCCTTGGCGAGGGAATGCTCTCGGTGTCGGAGCTGTTATTTACTGCAGCTGAGAAAAGGGAAGAAATAAAAATAAGGATCAGCCTGAGATTCTTGCTTCCCATATCGCTGCCTCCACCCCCTCCCTTGGGAAGAGAACGCCCTCGTTCCTCTGAGGGGGAGATGATCCCGGGGCTGGGAGAACTGTGCTGGGATCCCCAGCTCCAGAGCCTGCTAAGCAAAGGGCTGTTCTGGGGGCCTCTCTGCTTGCCCAGCACAACTGTTAACCCTCACCCAAGCACAAAATCACACGCCCAAAAGCCTAGAGACCGAGTGGCTGGGAAGCTGGATTTTAAGGGAAAACCCTGGCTGCTGGCTGGCCTGGCAGGACAAGATCTGCTCCCTTCTCTCCCTCTCACCCATGGCACTTGATCAGCTGCCCCAGACCAAGCACCTCACTGGCACCCTACACGCTGACTTACGTCACCTGTGTCCCTGGCTCTGCCACCCCTGGAGCAGCTGGGACCATACCAAAACACTACATGTGTTTGTTGTTATTTAAGCCACCGGTGGCAGAAGAAAAGAGGTCAGGGTCAGCGAAAGGAAAGCGCTGGCAGTGCTGCAGGACAGGTTAATTATTACACGGGAAGGATCACTCCCAGATCTGCCACCAGTGGCTTGATGTGAGCTGGAAGCACAAGCATCCATGCACTGCTCAGAGTTAGGTGCTGCCAAGAGATTGTTTCTACAGCTGGGGAGAGGATCACTCCCTCCAAGCCTCTGCTGGACAAACATGGCCAGGGCCAGGAACACCAGGAGATTTCCACAGTCCCATCCCAGCGTGTCCCCACCGGGCAGGGCTCTCATGCTCATGCCCCAAAGGCTTCCCTCACTTGACTTGCCTCTCTCCACAGCAGCTCAGCCAGCTTTCAAATGCTGCTGAGAGGAGTGCCACAGAGGGACTGTGTCCTAAGAGCTGTACATCAGAGCACATCCATCTGTCCTTAGGCTGAAATTGTACCACACTCATCAGGAATCTCAGTCTTCTCCAATCTTACTCATTTGCAAACAAGAAACGAGGTGTCCCATCACCCAGCCAGGACAAGGTTCACAGTGTGTTCGGCAAAACTCTTCCCAACTGCCACCTGATGCTACTCTGAATGCCATGCTGAGACATCCAACAGTGTCTCATCCCAAGCTCAGCCAAGCTCTAGGCTTCCTTGCATTCCCTCCAGATGCTGAATCCACAGTCTACACCATAATTCCCACACTGAGTCTTTCCCCCTGCCCCTGGATTGGCCACATGGCCTCTGCAACTGCAAGCATTTGTCTGAGCATCTCCAAATGTCACCCTGGAGCCAGTGCCCATCTCCTTTGTAACACCATCCTGGCATTTCCATGCCCATTACATTTCATCCCCCTGCTCATGCTTTTCTACAACTCTGGAGGGCATCCCACCAGCAGAACAAGAGCCAATGCTTGGAGAGCAAGGCTCAGAAGCATGTCAAGAGATCAGTCTCTGATCTCAAAATCATGTTGTTTCCTCTCAAGCACTCTTACAAAGAGCAGTAACTACCTTTCACTTTGCTCCTTTGAGTCACGTATCACCTCGCACAAAAATTTACCTGGAATTTGCCTTGTAATGAGTCACTCAAAAGGACGATTTAAAAAGATTTCCCATTTCAAGTCCCATTAGCCTGGGTGCTAAGGCCAGGAACCAGTGTGGTGCCAGAGTGCTGGTTAAGTTATTAAATTACTTTGACAGAAGTCAAATGGGCATTGTTGGAAAATTGTGCACATTTTCTCTAAACTCCAAACTGCTGTGCTTTCTAAGCAGTAAATAGCTGAAAATTGTCACTTTCAAGTTGTTACCTTTCTTTGGCATGGATGGGAGGGAGAAAAACGCTGCCTTAAAAGGGAAAGGAGGAGGAAAAGCCCCACTAAGGTGCATCAGCCTTGCTACTGGGAGACCACGGCTTTCCCCACCTTTGCTCCAGTGCTGGGCTCCGGGAACTCCACTGCCCAGGAAAGCAGCAATGCCCTGATGGGATGAGTGCACACAGACCTTGGTGGGTTATCTCTCCTTGAGCCCATGATAAGCTCCATGAGAGCCCACAGTGGTGGCTAAGAGCATGCAGGGACCCTCCTTCGAAGCAAAACACCAAGAAATGTGATTTACAAGAGGCCCTGGGAAGCTGTGCGCTCTTGGAAAGCGCAGTGACAGAAATCAGAAACCACAGGGCTCCCAAAATAGCCATGTGTCCAGACAGACACGGGAGGAGGGCAGTGATCCAGGGCACCCCTTGCAAGCGTGAAATCCAGAGGCATCCAAAATGCCACGAGTGCTGTGAGACAGCGTCACCTCGGTGTGACTTCGGGGTGACAGACCCCCTTGTGAGGGCTGACATTTGCACCGTGTGCTGCGAGCGGGCAGCGAAGCCAGCAGAGCTGAGCACGATCCCTGCCACAGCCCCCACCTGTCTCACCTTCCGCCTCCTCTGCCATCTCCTCCTCGTTGCCACTCGTCCCTGACACCTCCATCTCCTCGTCCTCGGCTGCGGGAGGGAAGGCGGCTTCTTCGTTCTGAACAGCGGCGCCTTTTTTCTTCTTCCTCTTGGCGTTCCTTTCTTTCTCCTGGAGAAGAGGAAGAACGGTGAGAGGCAAAGCCTATGGGGAGTTATGGAGGAGCAGAGCACTGGTTCGGCCCAAAGGGTCAAGAGAGATGCTCACACTGCCAGGGACCCCCCTGCCCTGGGTAAACCCTCTGAGCACCAGGTTTTGGGAGCAGACTCGCCTGTGGAAAGCCTGGCAGCGTGGTGTCACCTGGCCAAAAACTTTTGACTGCTCTGCAATGGCCAGCCTGGCTCCACAGAGAGCTACAGTCTCAGCCAGCAGCGAGTGCTCAGGGGAAGGATGGCACGGATACATGGACAAGGGACAAGCATGCAGAGGTCACCAGTGCAGGGCTGGCAAGAGCTTGAGGGTCACATGTCTGCTCATGACACACGTGTGATGTGTTGGTCCTGCGCATTTCCAGGCTCTACCTCCAGCTACACAAACATGCGTGGCCGCACTCAACGCTTATCTGCAGATAAGGAAGCTGATGCCCCAGATACAGCCCAGCCAACACTTTCATGCACCTGCTCTCATGACCCCTTTGGCAGGTGCTGCCAAAGAACTTTGACTCCCATGCCAGTGCAGCTGTCACCGGTGGACAGTGGGCAAGCTGAGTGCAGCACAGCATCCCAAAAGTGACTGCCTGGTGTCCTGGCTTGCCCTGAGACAGCCCCAACCTCCCTGGCTGGAGCACGTGCCACAGCCACGAGGGTGAGGACAGCTGCTCACTCCTGCAGACCTAAAGGAAAAGTCTCGGCTTTGCTATTGTTTCCTGCTCTTGTTGCTTGAGTAAATATTACCAGTAGGAACAGGCTCATCATCTCCGGCTCTCCCTGCAAACCCCACATGAGTGACGTGTGTAGGACGTTTATTTACATGGATGAAAAGATAAAGCCGTGGTGGAAACGTTAACTTTGCTGCTGGATCTCTGCGCTGGGAAGAGCTGGTCCCCCCTTTCCCCACCCCCAACTTTTCAATCCTTTAGAAAACTTCCAGATAAAACAAACAAATACAACTGCTTTTTGCTTGGAAACGCTGCTTGCTCAAAATCTATTTTTATCAAGCTGGGCAGGAGAGAGGGAGAAGAGGCACTTGAGAAGCGGCTCTGTGCAGGCGCGGAGAGGCAGCGGGAGGAACGCCAGGCTCTGTGGTTCCCTTGCCCCATCCCTGCCGTGCCGGTGGTGTCCTGGTGCTGCCGGCGTTGGTGCCTCTGCCACGGCAGCGATTCAGCACCGCACGTTCCTGTGTGGAGCAGCAGCTCCCCATCACGCTAATGCACTGACAAAGCGGCGACGTTACTATGGCAAAGACTTCTCTGCCTCTTACTCACGGGTCCGTGACTCAGCCGCGGGCAGGAGCAGGCTCCTCGCTGGGAATTAGCTGGGAATCAGCCTCTGCCTCAGCACCCTACTTGGCCACAGCCTGGGGCTGGCAGAGCACAGCAGCCAGCGGCCCCAGGGGCACTGTGAGTCCCTCTCCCAGCAGATCCCACTGCTGGTATTTAGGGAAAATGATGTGAAATGCAGGCGGCAGATCCTGGCTACGTCTAGAGATGCGTTCAATGCCACCACTTTGCCTTTTATCATGCTAACAGCTCCAGACTCCTTGTGCAGTCTTGCTCCTCTCTACCTTCCACCAGGTATTTCGTGAGGAGCATCCAGGACTTGGATGTACTGACACCGAGGATATACACTGTGCACGGCAAGGACACAGAACCCTGCACGAGGGGTCACTCCACGCCTCCTCCTCCACAATGTCTTTCCAGGCCACCCCAACAAATTTGGCCTCTCCCTGCACTCATCAAACAGCTCCCAGACCCTGATACCAACACAGAGTCACCCTGATGGGATCCTCCCATCAGGTTCAGCCTGTCCTAACAGCAAGACCAAGCCAAGTCAGACACACTCATTCCCCAGAAGCAGAAGCCACCAGACTGCACTCCTGAAGCAATTTTGCTATGCAAAGCCAGCATCATCCAAAAAAGCAAGGAATTAAAGAAATGCTGCTCAGAGGAGGTCCACAGGACTCGGGCTCCAAGTGATAACTGGCCCCTCTTTCCTGCTCAAGCCAAAACAAGCCCAGCAATCAGCAGACCAAAGTGACAATCACACCACAGACCAATCCCAGTGAAGACAGTGCCTAATCTCCAGCCACTAGCAGAAGGAACAGCTCTGAGGACACCGTGTATCCCAATGCCCTGCTTTCCTTAAATGCCAAGATTAGCCAGTGCAGTGTGCAGAAGGTCACGGCTAAGTGACGCTGATGCCTGGAACACATCTGAGCGGCACAGCAGCGAAACCAAGCCAAAACACACAGCAGGGCAGATAAAGGGAAGCCTCAAGGTGGCCTGACCCTGCCCCAGCAGTGACAGGCTGACTGTTCCAGGGTGCAGCTGCCTGGTTTGGTGTCTGTTTCCCATCCCACACTGGCCCCGCAGCTCCTCAGAGTCACCTGCACCCAACTGAATCCTGGTGTCACACCTACCTGGAAGAGGAGGCTATAATATTAATGAGCCCCATTTGGGAAATGAATGAAATCTGCTAATTAAGTTTACTCTGATTTAGCGGGAGGAGGAAAAGCAGAGCCACTGCATTTCCCCGCACATGATCAGCAATAGCTGGTGGTGGTGAGGTCAGGGAATCATCTGTGGATATCATGGCAAAACTAAACGATGCCACACTGCTTCACCACGTGCTTCCTCCACAGAGGTCATGGCTGATACTGGCTATAGGATGAGATCTGGAGGCTCAGTTTGCTTGGGATTATATTTAGGAGTCAGGAAGGAAGGTCTATGGCAATTTCATCTCAGTTGTTCTTTTATTTTATTCAGCTTTCTGGCATCTGCTGTTGCCACAAAACAATAGAGTACAATAAATAACAGCTGAATGTTCATTGTTCTTCTCCACGACCGAATCCCACAGCCTCCAATGCTCGAAAAATAAAATGATGATGCTGATATAAACTGCAAGTGAGAGTGAGCAATTAGACTGGAGAAGTCTAGCGGCTGCCTTGGAGGGACGGATGCAGGGAAAAATGTGGTTCTGCAGAAAAACACTTCCGTGATATAATTTCTGCAACATTAGGGAGCAGAGTAAATTAATACACACCGGCTCCACTGCCAGCAAAGCTGTATGATCTTATTTCAGATTCTCCCCAGTAATGAACAATGATATCTTTCTAATGTAACTTTTTATATTCAGAGGGCTTGATGCACATTTCACAGAATATTTCATTCCAGCCTTTATATGGGTCTGGGGGTCTTTTATATAGTTTGTTTGCTTTGTTTCTAAAAACAATTTGGTGAAACATGGGAACACAGGAGTGTCTCTGTGCACAGAGAATTAATAAAAAAGAATCGCCGATGTCTTCTCTTTCTCTCATTCCTATAGACTGACTAGGATATTAAATTCCTGGGTGAGTCATTGAATGTTTTCCTGTCTTTCTTTTTACTCTTGCTGTAATAGCTTGCTTGGAAAGATTCCTGCATTGAACATTGTCCTTTGCATTTTCAAAGCACCCCTTGGGGGTTTAGCCATGTGAATTCTATTAGCCAGAAACTGGGAACCCCAGGATACTCCACAAATGAAATAATTATAATCTTTAGTGTCTCTTAGCAGTCCAGGCTATCTCCAGAACACCAAACAAGCCCCACTGCATTCACACCCTGCAACACAAGCCAGGAAAGCAGCAGCACTTGCCCTATCTGAAGGGGAAACTGAGGCACAGAGAGGTGTGCACATCTGCTTGCAGTGCTGAAGAAAACCTCCTTCGGAGCCAGGCTTTCCTCATGTTGTCCTAAATCCCCGATTTTCTTTGAGGCAAACCAAATCAGTTTACTGCAGGTAGCAGCAGAACCTGCAAGGCACAGACCCGTATGGCCCAGCTGGGCTCTCAGCTCGCTGGGGTGGAACAGCACAGTCTCACCAGAGACCGAGTATTTGCACAGGCATCAGAACCTGCATCCTGGCCAACACAGCACAGCCCTGCTCCTCCTCCTGCTCCTTATCTCCCTGCGTACCAGCCACGCTCCACACACCCAGGCATCTCCCACGCAGCAGCTCTGCCTCATCCAGACCTCCCAGGGACAGATGAGGGGACAACCCTTTCCTGTGCCACTCCACAGTCCCCACAGCTTTCACCCAATGTGACAGAGACCCGTCTTGGCTGTGGGAAGCATCCAAGAATTTGCTAGGAAATATCCACAGTGCTCAGGGCAGGCTGGGACAGGGCTCTCACCATTTTCAGTTTGTGCTGCTGTAGGATCTCGTCCAAGTTCTGCCTCTTCTTGTAGTTGAAGTAGAAGTTTTTGCACTGTGACACGGTCTTGGAGCCCACCATCCTGGCAATGGCCGACCAGTTCCGCCCATGCTCAAGGAGACCTGCAGTGGGAGGAGGCAGAGAGGAGAAAGGTTTAACACCAGCTGCACTCACACAAGGGCAGCATTATCCACACAGGACGGGAAACCACCTCCGTGCAAGCCAGGCTCCACAGGAACAATATGGTCACTAGCACCTGTCTGAATGGCTTCCAGGCCAGGGGATGACCTATGAGAGCCTGTTTTTCTTTCCAAAGGGAAAAAGGCACTATGCTGACTGTCTCTGCAATAAAATACGTCCCACAGCCCTGTCTCAGCAGTCATGAAGACAAGCGGTGCTCCTTTCCCTTTGGGATGGTTGCAGCAGGTGTTGGCACGCCCAGGAGAACTTGGGACAGCTGCTCTCAGCCTCTAGCGTGAAGCAAAGGCTCTTCCCAGCCTCCTGTGCCCCAGTGAGGATTTCAAGACGGGTGGCAAGGCACACAGCCCTGTTGGGAAGGGGAGGGAAGCCCGGGCAGGTAAGCAACAGCATCCTGGCAGGGAAGCCCAGGTGATGTCCCTGGCTGGGAAGAGGCGTGCCAAGGGATTAGTGCTGATCACAGGCTCATGAGCAAAAAGCAGCTTCCCAGGTCAGGCATCACGCCAAGGGCTGGCAATCCTGGTCAGATGGTGCCACCTGAATATGGGGCAAACCCAGCAGGGTTGGGAGGAGGATGAGGAAGGAGGCAGTCAGCACCCCACGCCCCTGCCATCTCTGCAGGGGTATCTGGGCACCCCTGGTCCTGCACATGGAGACAGGAGTGCACCCACAGGGGTGGGTGCAGTGACATCCCAGCCTCCTGGAGGTGACCTATGAAAGAACCATCCAGGCTTTCTGAGAAGTAATCCCTCATTGCCTGTGGTTAATCCTGCTGTGTGGTTGGTCCTTTGTGTGGTGTCTTGTGGGACTGGAGCTGCCAACAGCCTGTGGGACACTGCCAGCCTGCCTTGCTCCTGACTGTCCATGTGATGCCACTATCAGGCCAACCAGCCCTTCCCTGCACCTTGTGAGGGCACAGGAGGCAGAGTCTTTAAGTCCAGAGTTACTATATTGCCACAGAAATGTAACTTCAAGTTGAAAGCCAGCAGGGAATGAAACTGCTAAGAACATCTTTCTCCTCTGCTGGGGCTCTTTCTGCCCAGAGGCCACCAACCACAGAGCCCTGTGTGGCTGGGAACAGGCATTGACCACCGGCTCCATATCCAAGCCCCTCCCTGACACCATGGGGCTTGGGACCATGGTGAGTGCCACGCTGGGGCTCCTGGCATGGCTCTGTTCGTGCCTGGGAACATGGCAGCTGTGCCCCAGCCCTGCTGCCAGCATCCTGCCAAGCTGCTGCCATGTGTCAGCCTGGCCCTAAAGTGCCAGCCCAACCTCTGCTTCAGCCCAACAACAAACCCCAGGGGGTGGGCTGATCTCAGCACAGCCACATGCAACCAGGTCCAAAAAACGGTTTTATATTATTATTTTATATTATTTACATCCTGCCCCCCAGCCAGGATCTGTTCTGTGCAAGGGGAGGGCACAGTGTGGGAGCTGAGGGCATGGCTGCATTGAATAGATGCCACCATGGACCACCAGAGAGATGAAATCTCCCTCCCTGCTTCCCAGGTCCTGGAGAAAACCAGCAGCACCCAGCACAGCAGGAGTTAACATCCAGCTGGTGCCTGTATCCTGCCCGTCCCAGCACCAGGCTTATCAAATTGCATGTACGAGGCATCACATGCACTGAGCACCAGAAAGGCCCTGGCAAGCCAAGAAACAAGTTTGAGCTTTAACTCTGCAACTCCCAGCCTCGCTCAGCCAAACCCACGACCTCCGTCACCCCGCTGATGGGCTGGGACTTCTTAAAAAAAAAAAAGATTAAAAAAATCACATCCGGCCACCAATCCTGAGGCAACGAGTAGAGCAGGAGTCCTCCCCCTGCCGCTGCTGAATGCCGCGGGGGAAAACAGGACAGTCCCCAGGGTCACAACCCATCCCCTCTGACACAACCCACCGCTGCCGGCCAAAGCAAACAAGCAACTCTGTCCCTCTGCTCATCACCACACTGGTGGCCCAGCACCAAGTGTGACAGCCGGGCCAATGCTGATTGTGTGCCCCGGGCAAAGCTGAAAGCAAGACGCTGGCAGCGGTGTGGATGTGCCATAAGCACGGGTGCTCTGGCAGGAAAGATGCCAGAAAGCAGGACCTGGCACGGCAGAGCTCAGGGCTGGGGGGGTGATGGATGTCAGCGTGAGTGGTCCCCAGCGTGGTGTGACCTTTACCAGCTACAGGCAATGCCAGCTCCTGGCTGTCCTTCCCCCTGCCCAGGCTGGCTGTGCCCCTGCTCACCGGGACACTGCTGAAGGAGCCTGCAGCTGACCGGGCAGGTGGCCACTGCCTGGGAGGAGGAGGAGGAGGCTGCCTGCAGCCGCTGCCCGCGGGACCAGCAGGGAGCCCCGCCACTCTTCTTCTACACGAAACCAGAGCAAAACAGCAACACCTGCTTCCCACGCCGTAGTTATCTGCACACCCGGGAGGGACCAGCCGAGACACCCCCGGACGTGCCGGTAAGCTCCCGGCTCGCCAGGCACCCCATGTCCATGAGCTCCTTCAGCAGAGCCACCCCCAGATCCTGCTCCCCCTGCCCGGCACGGCAGCACCAGCCCTCGGTTCCGCATGGCGAGTGAAACTATGACTAACCGAGTTATCAGATCCTGGGGAAGGCTGAGCTCCTCGGCTCGGGGCGGGGGCTCCGGACGCAGGGTCTGCCGCAGGCACGCAGCCACACACAACCTTGAGGTTAACCCCATCCTTCGGACCCCGACACCCGACTTACGTGCTCCGGCGGGCAGGGAGCACACCTGGAGTGTGCAGCGGGTGGGCTGGGAAGGACACGGCTCTCAGGGCACTTCTTCAAAGCCCCCCCGGGCACGGCAGCCCGCGGCAAAGCGCTGCGAGTGCTCCGCTCACACCCTCCCCACGCATTTCGCTTTCGCTCCCTCGCAGCAGCCGGAGACAGAGAAGAAAGCAAAGCCGGTTCCTTAAATCCTGGGGGCGAGAGGATTTCAGAGCCATGGGCGGCCGGCAGCGGCGAGCAAACGGGCACCGAGGCTGGAAAGCAGGTCACAGGCGGCAGACTCCTGACCCCGATGGCAGAAGTTGGTGGGAACACATGCTCCGGCCCCAGCGCTCTTCCCTTTGGAGCGAACAGCGTTCTCCGCTCTCCTCCCGCTCGCTCTCCGGAGCGTTCCAGCCGGCTGCAGCCGCGCTTGTTAAGGTGGATGCAAGCGCCGCCAGTATTTTCTCCCCTACCTCATCTCCTTGCTCAGCAGCTCGGGGCTATAGGGAGACTGTGCAGTTTCAGGAGATGCCCGACGTTGCCAAGAAATAATAATAATTAAAAAAAAAAAAAAAAAAAAAAAAAGGCAGGAGAAAAGCGAAGGGGCGGGAGCGCGGCAGCTCCGCTCCTGCCAGCCCGGGGACGGGGAGCCGGTGCCGTCGGTATGTGGCGGAGCAGCGAGCAAGCTCTAATCTGTTCCTCTGGCTGACCCGGGGCTCGTTGCATCTGAATGTGACCTCTAGACAGAGCATTAATAACGAACGTGGCGCTGACCCAAGCTGACAAGGGGTGCGGCGCTTGGCACCCGCTCCCGCCCTCCCTCGCTCACTTTCTGTCTCCCTCGCTCTCGGCTGAATGTCAGCGGCAGGGGGAGGGATCCAGGAAAACAAAGCTTGGCTAATAGTTTTCCCCGCTCTCAAGTGGAATCAAAGGCGCTTTTCTTTGGGGACGTACGCGCCGGCGAGCCCAGTGTCGCACCGACGGGCTGCCCTGGCGCCCCAGGACACCTCGGTCCTGCAGCTGCTGCCCTGGCACAGGAGGGACGGAGAAGAGGTTTGGCACCGGTGTCACCATGGGCAGACAGGGACCTCTACTCCCTACAGCAAGTGGAAGGAAGAGGAGCTCGTAGTGTGCTCAGCATCTCGGGGAACTGAGAAGAAAGCCGGAGGGGCAGCGCGGCAGGGGAGCTGTCGGATCGCTCCCCCTCGGCTCTCTGCAGCTGGGGGTTTTAACCAGAGACATTCCAAGGCTCTCTGGCACTGCTGCCCGGCTCCACCCTGGGCTTGGTGAGGGCGGAGAGAGCCCGTAAAAGGGTCCCTTAATGGGAGCTCACGTGGATGAACAGACCAAGGTTATAGGGGAAAAACGAAGTGATATCATTCCCTACGCCCGACGGTGCCCGCTATGATCCTTCAGTACCTCTTGTGCCCACACACCCTCTTGGGAGCGAACATGGAGACAGTTCTGGCTACGGCACAGCCAAAATGTGCCGCAATCCTATTCTGGAGAAAGACCAGCCCTGTGGAGTCAGCGACACCACCCAAGGCATCCCGAAAGCGTGGCGTGCATTGCTTCCCTGCACTAACCTCGGGCTGGTTTGCAGAGGCTCAGACAAGGTGAGTAACTTCTCCAGGGCCATGGATCAGTGGGTGGCAGAGCCAGGTGCACGCCAGGCTCCTGGTGCTGTGCCAAGGGAAGCAGTGGGGACGGTGGGGGGTGAGCCCACATCCCTGCAGGCACTGGGATGCTGCTGGAGAGACCATGGCACAGGCAGCTGGCTCGCTGTGCTCTTGTTACCAAGGTGGGTGATGCCCTTCCTTCCTTCCTTCAGGTGATGCTGGCACCAGCCTGCCGTGCTCCCAGTGGACCTCTCACAAGCACGCCTCTGATGTGTCCCACAGCTACAAGGGAACTTGCAGCTGAACTTCCCAGCACCCTCCACACCCATCACGCCACTTCTCTGCAGGGAGGCAGTGTCACCAATCGAGGTGACAGCAAGGAGTTGGGACCCCAGACCAGCTCAGCTGTTGTGCCATGTCCTTTCTCTGCTGGCCCTGGCTGGGGACCCTCAGGTCCCAGGTCTCCCCTTTGGAACAGATAATTCCTGTACCACTGCATCCACCTGCTGCAAAACCTTGAGACCCGATCACAGACCTGCCTAGTTTTACTACTCCTGCCACAGCCTTTCCTTTTTGCTGTGTCCTATCCTTTGACACCAGGGGACAGAAGTCCCCCTCAGGACGCCTGCTCCTGGAGATTTGCCATCCATTCTAGTCCAGCATGGCAGTGAGTACACGTGGAGCAACCACTGCTGGCAGGCTCAGCTCTCTTCTTTCACCTGGTTCAGATACTATTCCCGCTCCCTTATTGTTGAAAAAATAATACTCAAAATTAAAATGTAGGCAGCAAATTATAGTAATTACCCAGCAGTTCCTCCTGACAGGCCTTTTGTATTCCATTCACTGACACTCACTAAGCAAATCCTCGCAGTTTGCTCCTACACACTCGAGAAACATTCAGCCAATGGTGGCACAAAGTGCAGCTCTGGGGGCACGGTGGGCACCAGCACCACAGGCACGGTCCTGGGGGTAACACCTTGGCTGAAAGGCAGCCAAGCACCACCCCAGGATGGCAGGGATAGGACTGCAGTCAACCACAGCCTCACTCAGGGCCAAGTGTGGCTAATTTACACCTTTACAGTTGTGCCCTCATGGCACCCAATGTGCCCCATCCTGATAATTTCTACCCCGTTGCTTTGCACAGAGTTCACAACAAACAGCAGGCACACACGGCTGTGGACACTGGGATGGCCAGGCTGAGCTCTCCTTGCTGCCCTTGCACCCTGCCAGGATAGAGAACACCTGAGTGGGAGACCCCAAGGCACATCCCACCCCAAGGCCACCCGGAAGGACAACGTGCAGTGATGGGCATGGGCTGCAAACCAGTTTCTCCAGCCCACTTTTACTACTATCAGCAGGTTTTTACAGTTGTAAATACCTCTGATGGGAGAAAGGAAGGCTCCAACATGAGCTCAGGGGAGACAAAAGGAGGAAGGCATGGAGCTCTCAGCTCCCCAGCATCACCCAGCCAGCTCCTGCATTTCAAAGGTGATGCAAGGTGGCTGACTTGAGTTTCATGAACAGAATGGGATTGGGGAAAAAATGGTTCAGGTCAGTCCAAAACTCAGATGAATTGCTGGCAGTACTGAAAATAAGCGCTCGAAAGAATGCCTTCGGTATCCAAGGGAGTATTTTATATCTACCCAAAAGGAACTGAATACGAGTTTCCATGGGTTATTTAACTCTCTGTCATCAGTATTTACATTTGTGCCTAACCCTCCTCTGCCTGATCACACTGACTCCATCCTGTGGCCTCAGCGTGGGAAAAGGCATGAAGGACAAAGAGCCTGAGGACAAGGAGCACAGAGCCTGGGCAAGGCAGGGAGGACCTCAGCAAGAACCTGCCACTTGCAGCCGCCTCTGTTCAAAGAACAAAACCACTTGTTAGACACCACGGGAAAACCCCAGGCTGGGCGAGAACAGGTACCAGACTTTAAAGACTAACAAAGGTCATGTCGAAACCTCCCGGTTCATCGAGTTCAGCTCCAGGGCGGTTGCGGCCGCCCTGAAGCTCTGGCATTAGTGGTGACACTTGGTGGAGGGGCTGGAGGGGACAATAAACCCACCCACTGCTGAGGCTGGTGCTCACAGACCCCCTTCCAGCCTACCTTGAACTCCTGCCTGCGAGGGCTCATCCAGCAGGTCCCCCCAGGCAGGAACTGCCTCAATATTGCCTTTTAAGGAGCAGCCTCATCCTGCTGCTGAATGCTTCTGCACCCTGCCCAGCAGCAAAGCAGTGGGTGCTGCCTGTTCCCCAGCTTGGGAAGGGAAGGGGGAAATCCTGGAGCAACTCCTGCTTTAAGGATTACATCCGTGGCACAAGGAGATAATATCAGAAAAACACGTTCCTCCATTGTTATCCCAACCTCTGCACATTTTGACAGACTACTGAATCGAAGTTTATTGCATAATGGAAGTGTCATTAACCAAGAACTTTCCTCTTGCTGGGTTTTTGTTCCCCTATTTAAGTTTAGTAACACGGTACTCCCCTTCACCGTCTCCCCTGGCAGACACAATCCTGCCTTCTCCTGATGGAAACTCCCTGTGCAGCTGTGTGACTGTGGAGGAGAGCAGGCAGCTCTGCTGTCTCTCTGTCCCAGGGCTGTTTTCTCTCATCTCCCTGAACACAAATGACATGGAGTTTCATGCCACACACAGGAAACCCAGGGGTGGGCAGCAGCGTTGGGCTGATCTCCTAGTTGCCAAGGGCTAGGAGCAGAGATCACCAACTGTCCCCATCTGCCAAAATACCCTAGAGTGGTAGGGCTGACTTTCCCTGGGACTCACATCTTTAGCAGCCAGCTATGGGCTCTTACTGGTACCAGTATGGAGGAGGGTGTCTCGGGTGGCCGAGTCCTTATGTGCCTGTGTCTCTGAGCCCAGCCTGAGCTGGCCACCACCCCCTCTGCCCCTGCCCAGCCATGCTGGCAGCAGCTCTGCCACCGCCCCCTCCAGCCTCTGAGGTTACCTCCGGAGTTTCACAGTTGCTGTGAGTCGGAAACCCCCACCACCAAGGTCCCTGGAAATGCCAGACACAGCCAGTTCGAAGCATTAGAGAGGCTGCTTCCTGGCAGAGGGGAATTTGGCTTTTCTGTAGAAGTCTGGTGTTGCAATCTCAGTTTCCCAGGTTGTAACGAAGGGAGAAACAATCAGCCATTGGGCTTTGCACCAGCAAATCTCCCTGCCTCCTCCTGGCCCCTGGGCTGGAATAGTGCTACATGCTCCCACGCTTCATCCTTCCTTCACACAGGCTTTGGCAGCTGGTGTTGAGACTCCTTAAGCGCACCTCCAGCATCCAGCATAAAACAAGAGGCGCTTTTTAACAACCAGATGCTGATCTCCAAAATAAAGCAGTGCTCAGAAAAGATCCCTCCAATGACCCTCCCCTGCCAGCATCTGCTCACCCCATTACCTGGCCCCCAGCCAGTTTGCTTGATTAAAGTCTATCTATTAAGTTTTGTGACTACAGAGAGCCCCGTTCAGCAATGCACAGGATTGGCACTGGGTTGTAAAAGAGGGTTGGAACAGCTTAAAGGCGAGCGAGCCAAACACTTTGGGATATTCACAGGCAAAGTAATCCAAGTCCACAGCTCCCATCGGCACCTGGGCAGCCGGTGCTCCAGAACGTGTAATCACCATCCCAGCAGCAGGTGCATTTTCCAAGCTGAGCCGAACCTGCTAACACGCCTATTTGCCTTTGCCATCCCCGAACGGCTCTCATTTCCATTTTAATTTCCCATTTACAATCCTCTCCGGGCCAGGAGAGTCGGCAGCAACGCGAGCGGGATGCACGGGCTGGGGACGTGAGCTCGACAGCCCATCAACAGGACGTGACTTTGGCAAAAAATTAAAGCAGTGAAAGAGCTGGCGCAGGAGCGGCACGAGGAGGGGAAGTGGCAAGAAGGGCTCTGCTACACTCAGCACTTTTTAAAAACGGTCTCAGCAAAGGCTCTGAATCAGCTCCAGGATGTAAAGTCACCCCACGATGCCCGCAGCCCTGGCTCTTGAGAGCTCCCCAACACGTGCCTGTGGAGTGCCGGGGTTCACCGTCCTCCCCCTGAATCCCAGAGCTGTGAACACAGGCAGGCACACTCTCTGTGTGCCCGGAACAGATCACACCGAGGCCATAAAGCTCCGAAGAGTGGGGTAAAACTACACCCCCCGTGCTACAGGCACCAGCAGCTCCAAAACTGCAATGGTGTCTTCCCCATCTCCTACAGCAAACTCCTGTGGGACACACATGGCTCCAGCCACAGCCCAGGCATCCCTGGTGTTGGCACAGCCCCCGGGGCTGGGGAAGCTGAGCACACTCCCTGCACCATTCCCTGCCTTCTCCACACAAACCAACAGCAGGACAGGCAGGATCCGGCCCCACAGCTCAGGACCCACCACACTGCACCAAAGCCAGCAGTCAGATGCTTTCCATCCCCAATTGCTGGGTTAGCTCCAGCACAGCCGATAAAAGAAAGAAAATGAGTGTCTCACCCTTTTTAGCTGTCTCCATCTCCTCTTCGGTCCAGCGAGAGCTTTCATTCATTTCCAGGGAAGCTGGGAGGGGAGAAGGAAAGAGAGCAGTCAGCTGTGAGCAGGAGCCAGCAAGCCCAGCGAGCTCAGAGGAGGTGTCCCAACACCCAGACCCTGTCCCATGCCCTGTTCCCTGGAGGCATGACAAAACCCTGTGCAGTGCAGAAGTGCTCCCACAAGAAAGGCTGTCATGGTGGGGGCTCGTGAGGCTTTTCCACACCACAGTACCCCACGTACAACATCCCCTCGGGATGCACCTCAATGGTGCAAAACCACTTGAGAGTGTCAGAATTCCTGCTGATTGTGCCACGCACCCTGGCCCAACAACAGGTACCTAAGATGGAGCTGGCTGTGGCTGTGTGCTTTGGAGGAGGCAGACACAGGGTGGGACCGCCAGAGACGGAGAAACAGCGTCACCTCAGTGGTGACTTTGGCCGAGTGCATCTGTCAGGGGTGTTGGCCGTGTGACCGCGGGCTTCCTCTGTGCCATCACTGGACAACACCTCCGAGCCACTCCAGCAACACTGGGGGCCTGTCTGGAGCAGTGCCCATGGAAGACGACATGCTGCTCCAGACAGGAGGCTGACAGGGGTGCCAGCATCTGATGCTGCCTCTCTCCCCAACTCCAAGCAGGTGCTGGGGACACCGAGGTCCTGCATAAAGCCTTCACTATGCACCAGTCCTGCTGGCAGCCTGGCACAGAGCAAACCCTACAATAACAAACTGGGGTGTGAGTCAGAGACAAAAAACAACTCGGTAAGGAAACAGATTTCCGGCTCAGGCTGCCAAGGGGTTATTACTCTAAACAACAGGCAAAGCATTATTTCAACAGTGATGAGAGATGTTTTGACAGTGTCCTTTCAAAATGGAAAACAGGCTGATAGGTTCAGGATAAAGAATACAGGCAAGGAGAGAAGGAAGGCTCTTCCAAGAAGCTCTACAAGAAGCTGAGACCCTGTGGGAGGGCAGCGTGGGTTCCAGCGCCCGCAGCACTGGGCAGAAGAATCTCCTTCAGAGCCGGCTGAGCACGACTGCAGGTGTCACCTCCCGGAAGACAGCACAGGTCACTGCCTCCCCCAGCACCGTGTCGCCCCTGGGACACCAGCCAGGAGGGAGGGAAATCGATACCTCACCGCTTCCCCCTGGCAGCAGGCAGAGCCGGGGCCACAAGGCTCGTTTACGTAAAAGCGAGCGTCCCCAACGCTGTGCAGGCCCTTGGCTCAGCTGGTGATGGCTGTTATTGTATGGCACAGAAATGTCACAGGAATGGCCCGTTTGGTTTGATTAATGGCATCGCCTGAGGTTGCACAGTTATGAAACAGATGCCTATGGGGAGCTCCGGCACGCTGCAGTTAAACCACAATATGGTTTTGTGCTGTTTTTTAATGTTCAATTGGTATTTAAAATGCAATAACTTTCTTAGCCAACCTAAATTAAAACGCTATTGGAGAGACATAAAGTGAAATCAATTGCTCAGATATGTCACTGGAATTGATCCATTCCTTTTTCCCAATTTAACACGGTCTAAAGGCTTTCCTCTGTGTTCGCAGTGAAGTTTATCAAGGACTCTGAGATAGCAGGATTAAAAAAAAAAAAACATCTAAGTTACTGGCATTATCTGCTGCTTCTCTGCAGCACTGCTGAACAAGTTGGAGGGAGAGAGCAGGGCTCTGTTGTGCTGGGGACTATTTATATCGCCTGTATGAAAACAGAGCTCGCAATCAAGGCTTCAGCCAGTTGTCAGCAAAGAACAGGGAGGCGAAACACCTCCGCGTGATTTATAGCACATGGAACAGCACAGGCAAGAAACTGCAGAGCAAGGGAACCGAGAGGAGTCACCCTGCTTTTATTTTTACCTGCCTTAGGTAGCACAGCAGTAATTTTGTACTTTGACAGAGTAGAAAATACAGGAAAATCAGCCAAATTCCTCGATGCATTGGCTTCTCTAAGTCAATACATGAGCTCTCTCCCTGGGGTGGCAACTACTGATGCTGCAAATGCCAGAGGCAGATGTGCCCAGTGTGAGGCTGTGGATGCTGCCATGAATTCCCATCTAGCCCAAGGCCAGCATGGCAGCGTGGCACTGCTATGGGCCAGGCTGTGGGCTGGTGCAGTGCCTGGATGCCACGGTACAGGCAGCACCCTTTGCTGCATCAGGCATGGATGGAAATGGACCAGCCCAATGCCCAAGGCCAAGGAGGAGCAGATCCCACAGGCTGCAGCTGCTCAGACAAATTTGAAAACAGAGCAGGTAGGAGAAGTGGCAGAGACTCAGGCAAGCCTGGGAGGGCAGAGCAGAGTCCCGTGCAGAGGTCAAGGGGACTGGGAAGCTGGGGTAGCCACAAAGGGAACCAGCTCCAAGTGCAGGAGGGACATAAGCCTTGCCAAAGCACTGCTAAAACAGAAGGCTTCCCTTTTTGTCTTTTGCAACACTTTCCCTCTAAGGCCATAAAACCCATTAACACTCAGCCAGGAAAGCCCAGGCTTGCAAATGTCCCAACTTATCCTAGCGAACCACGCTGAGCAATCCACGTGATAGAGAGAAACATCACTGCTACTCGCCAGTAAGACTGATTTCACAAAGAAAACTCCCTCTTCTGCCAGCGGGGAGCAGAGCAGGGTGATTCCCATCCCAGCACAATGGATACCCCAACAGCCCAGCCCAGGGCAGGGTCCCCATGTCCCCTGCCACCTACCCAGCTCTGCACTCTGCTGTGGCGTGGCTGCCTCCTCGTTGTTGGCCTCGTTGGCCATGGAGCGGGTGATGCGGCCCTTGCGCCGGCCCTGGCTGTTGGCGGTTTTGCGACCTTTGGAGGTGACCGTTTCTTTCTCATCGTTGTCTTCTCCGGATGTGTCGTCGTTCTTGTCCCTGCAAAAACAAGGAGAGAAGGAAAAAAAAACCCAAATGTTGTTTGGTTGGTCCGATTTTTAGGTCAAGCAATTATTTCTCTGCACGTGTTTGGGGGCTTTTTCTTTTTGTTGTTGGTTTTTTAGGGGGGCAGGTCTGCAGTTTTTTTGCAGACGCAGGCTCTTTTCCTGGCTGGGATTGGCGGTGGGGTGATTTGTGGTGGGGTTTTCTTTCTGCAGCTGGCTGCAGCTCCACCACCAAGTGCACGCAGAGACCTGACAGAGACAGGTTTAATACCAGACCATTCAAATTCATCCCTGCCTCCTCCTCATTTATCTTCCTGAAAGGGACCTGCTGGTAAATGTCTTTGCAGCCTAGATATAATGAAGCCAGATGTTCTTTTAAACCAAGTATTAAGCCCATTACAGATAGCGAGCGGTCTGCGTGCCAACCTTCCCCTGCCACGGCGCTGATGCTCGGTGTGAGGGAGGCAGGGCTGGCTGGAGCTCTTCATCTGGGAGTGCTCACGTTGACATCAATAACACTAAAGGTGAAGTGCCGCGCTCCGCTGCGCCCGGATTGCTCCTCCAGCTCCCAGAGGCTCTTGTAACAACAAAACAAGCTGGAGGATCACAGGAGCTTTGCAGATTGATTGGGTTGATATAAAAAAAACAAAAAAAAACCAACCCATATAGTGTTGCTTTCCCAGTTTGGGAGCAGCGGGGAAGAGGAATGAGGAGGAGGATCTGCCTTTCCCTCCCTGCAGAGGAGGTGAGGTGGGCACACACAGGGTCAGGCAGCCCTGGACTATGCTGCATCCCATCATCACATTCCACCACTGCAGCCCCAGCCCGCTGAAGCCAGGGAAGGAGGGCTGTCCTTACTTTGTCAGTTCTTCTTTGTCATTTTCTGCTTCCTGCTTGTCTTCCTCCTTCTCTCCCTCCTTCTCTTTTTCTTTCTCTTTTTCATCTTTCTCTTCTTGGCTGCTCCGGGGCATTTGCTGCTGCTGCAAAACAAAGGACGTAAAATAAACCAAGCCCTGAGCGCTGAGGCGGACACAGGGCAGCACCTGGGCCAACCCAAACAACTGCTGTGAAACAATGCTGGGGACCAGTGGCCAAGAGGAAAGAGCTGCAGGCAGAGGGTGTAGAGGCCACAGGGGCCCAAAGCTTTCCAGGGAGATCAGAGGTAGTTCAGGATCAGGCACGGCACTGCACTCTGGCTCCTGTTCCAGGCAGTGGGACAGCCCCAGCTGCTCCCCTGGGATCAGGCAACAAGCAAATACCCGATATAGGGGTAAGGCAGGGAGGTGAGAACTATCTTCCTGTTCTGGCTTGGCCACATAGGTGGTGATTTGCATCCAGTGGATGCATTTTGCTGGAGCATGAAGGAGACAGGGCACCAGTGACACCCCGAGGCTTGGCAATATCAACGCTTCTGATCTTTTTCCCAAGCATCTGACACGGCCCACGGGGAATGTTTGTGGCTCTGTATCACCAAGCAGGGAAGGTGCCCTCTCTGCCCTCTCTTTACCACCTGGCACGTTCAGCTGTGAGCCCAACCACCCCAATGCTGCTGCTGCTCAGGCTGAAGGCACCACGGTACCCCAGGGAGGGACACAGTGATTATTATAGTTCTGGATTTTGTTTCAACAGCTGCAGGAAGGAGGTTGCTGTGGAGGCCTGGTTCCCCTGACCTCCCTTCCCTCTGGTGACCAGCAAACGAGAGGCATTGAATAAAGAAGTAGAAATTAGAGACGGAAATGATTTATTAAACCATCCTGCTCCTGGCTAATGCAAGGCTGCTTGCTCCAGGAAACCCACCCAGGCTCACCCGGCCCCTGCCCAGCCTGCAGGGCTTCCACCACCCCTTGGGAAAGGCTTTGGTGATGTAATGGGGAGCAAAATTGCCTTAAAACGGATTTAGCAGCAGAAGGTGGCTGGTCTGGCTGGCATGCAGCCATACAGCAAGTACAGATGAGGTGTCCTCACATCCCTTGAGCCAGCAGGACTGGCCTGGTCCCACTCTGCAGAACTGGGAGGCTGCTTCAAACATGGGCATCCTGCAGCAGCAGCAGCACTGGGTGCAAGCAGAGCTCTTTGACCGCATGGGCTGGTGCTAAAATCAGAAGCGTGGAGCTGTCAAATGAAGCAGTTTAACGAGAAAACTGCTGATTCTTTCAGGCCCTGGTTGAACAAAAATCCTTAAAACCCCACAGACTTTCAGTTCCTCCTTGTACAGGGGGAGGCAGCTGTGCCATCAGGATGCTGGCACGCTTGGGCAGCCCCTGGAGCACCTCTGCACACGTGCAGAACACAACTGTAATGCATCAGCTCACACTCCAGCTGCTCCAGGAATTGCTCCGTGGGATGCAAGGCTGGGAGGTCCCAGGGGAGAGGGAGTCAGGAACAGTTGGGATGAGCACTAGGTTGCTTAGGATTTCCAAAGCCCACAGATCACTAAGGCTTGGGGAACAGGCTGTCTCATGCAGTAAGTGGCCAAAGAAGTGTCATCCCCAGTGTACTGGGCACTGCCCTTGTCAGCCCCCAGGCTGGGGGAGCAGGAGGAGGGCACTGGACAAACTGGAACAGAACGTGGGGAAGCTGCACTGGCTGCAGAGGAGCAAAGGGCATCCATCATGTGCATTTCCCCAGCACTGCTCTGAACTCTCTGACTCTGAGTCACTCCATGGTGAACCCTGAGTGTGGGTTCAGTCCAGACAGACACTCTGAGGTGTGAGGTGAGGGCTGTGAATTCCAAGGGCTGGGCAGGCACCAGGACAGGCTCTGTCCCAGTCCTGGCCATCACCATCCATCTGCATTCCCCTCACCAAGGGCTTTGGCAAGGGAGGGGAGCCCATGGGAGGTTCACAGTATTTCTACCACCCAGTTCCAAGTATTTTCTTTGGAGGGATGGGGGAAACCCTGCATGCCAGAGATTCCAGCTCTCCTTCAGATTTAAACCCAGCTATGACTGCACGAGTACCTGCCCCAGCTTCAGGCTGGAGTGAGTGTCCAAGAAAGGTTCAGCATCATCTTATCCTGTCCCTACACTTGGCTGAACTAGGGGGCTGCCAGCCAGAGCAGCCATTGCAGCTTTTCCCCAGAGGAACAGGCTGGAATGGCAGCAATGCCAAGGAGCTCCTTGTAGCAGCCTGCAAACACAGGAGCAGGAAGGCAGGGAAAGATGAGAGTGGCCTTGGTGGCTCATGCAGCAACACAGGTGCTTCCCTGCAGAGGCACCTACAAAGCTTTGGCATGATCAGGATGGCCAAACCCCACGGGGCTGGCTTCAGTGAGCCACTGCACACCCCTCTCCTCCTGAACGTTTCAAGCCCAGCCTGCAGGACATCAAGCTAAGGTTTCTCCCAGTGCAGAGGCACATCTCAATCCAAGGTTGCCCTCTAGTGATTGCCCTGCTCTGGCCACAGCTGTGTGCCCAATGCCACAAGTGAGAGCCAGGTGGGATAAGCACCCAGCAGGACAGTCAGGACAGGTCTCACCTGTCAGCCAGGTGAGATACTTAAAATGGGCAGCATCATCACCATGAGGCCATGGTGGGAAAACTGACCCAGCTCCACCTAAGGCTGCGCTCATGTCTTCATCTAAGGAAAGGCTCCCAGCCAAATGCTGATCTGAACCCTGGCAAGCCCACAGCGATGGCTTATCTCCTGTACCAGAGCTTGGCTGCACAGCAGGGCACCTACCAAACACCCCAGGAAACGCCTCTGCTCATGAATATCCCCCTCACATCACACCCAGGGGTCCATGCTGGGCTGGAAGCTGTGGGGCTGGCACTGAGCACCCAGCCCTGAGTGCCCCAGGGTGCTGAACGAAACCATTCCAGAGCTCAGCTACAAATGGCACAACAGACGGGACCATCCACCACGGCAGCTGCCCCATCCCACCCACGCTATGTGCCCACCCCGAAGCTCAGACTGGCGTCGGGGCCGGGCCATGCCATGGCACAGTGGCAGGAAGGCACGGCCGGGAACCCCGAGCTGGCCAGTCCCCCCTCCCGGCGCGCTGCCCCCGCGGTGTGTGCAGAGGCTATTCTTAGTGCTGGACACGGACCAGCTCTGCATGATTCAAGGGACGGGACGCCATCCCAAAGCGTGACGGGCCAGGAAATGCTTCCCCAATTACCAGCTGATGTTTCCCTGTGATTCACACCGCCCCGGCTAGAGGCGGACTGGCAGGTGGGTCAGCCCTTAGCGGACACGCCAAAGGCTGCCACCAAAACTGCTCAGCTCCCGGCAGGCTCAAACCTCTCTCCACCTACATCTCTGCCATCCTGGCGATGAGGCACTCCACCTGCCAGAGGTGAACCAGGTACGTGCTCCCCACCTTGCACAAGAGGGCGAAGGGATGTGCCCGAGGCCAGGGAAGATGCCTGTGGCTGTCCCTCCCTCCCAGGTCAGACGCTTTAACCCCGGACCGCCCTTCCTCCTCCTCCTCAGCATCGCTCTTGCTTGTTTTTGCTGCCGACGCATCCTGTTTATTTAAAAAGGCCCCAGGACAAAAATCGGACATGGGACGCGTGAGCGATCCTGCCCGGAGTCCGGGGGGACAGGCGGCCTCCTCCGCAGCTCCGTAATGACAAACACCTGCTCACCTCTGCCCCAAAGTCCCGGCGGGCCCGGAGCAGCTGGAGCGGCGCAGAGCGCTGCCAGCTCTCCCGGGAACACCGCGTTCCCGGAGCCGGGCCCCGCCGCAGGCACACACGGGCTCCCGGCCGGGCTGGCACGGCTCGCCCCGCCTGCCCAGCTCCTCTGGGCACTCCGCGAGGAGCTCTGCTATCATAAAGCTTCGTCTCCAAGCTCACTTTGGGGGCGCAGCGGCTCCCAGGCAGGAGCCGGGCACGGGCAGGCTGAGCCGGCTGAGAGCGGAGCGACTCCTGACAGCGGGACCCGCTGCGAGAGAGCCCTGGCGAGGAAGAGGTGCAGCTCCTCCCACTCTGTTTACTTCCTCTGCCGAGGCACTGCCTGCTTCTGGAAGCGGGACGGGAGGGCAGCAGGAGGTGGGGGAAAGCAGCTCCCCACCTTTGCCCTCCCCAGCCCCGCCGGAGCCTGTGGCACAGAGACGCTGAAACCAGCCAGACACCCCTTGGCAGCCGGCAGCGCTCCCTCGCCTCCGAAGCGCCCCGCTCGCTCGCCGGGAGCTCTGTCCCCTCATCCCCCCCCAAAATCACTCACCTCCCCGCTCCCCGGCTCCCGCGGGCGGCCGGTCCCCGACAGCCCCATGGCCAGCTCCCGGCCCCTGCTCACCGCCCAGCCATCCGGGCGCGCTGTGCCTTACGTTCTCCGGCTCTGAAGGCTTCCTGACGATTTGCATAGTTAAGCCGTAAACTAACCACAACATTCCTCTTATGATTTTGCAATCTGCTGGAATAACGTGGTCGCTCTAAGTCGAGCGATGAATCATCATCTATAAACCACAGCTCTCGTCACCGGGGCTCTCAGTGCTGGCTGCAGCCTGCGTGATTAATCCGCCAGGATGCCAAGCTTAACCTACAGTGCAGGGCTATTTATTTTCCAAACTTGCAAGCCTCCGGAAAACGACCGCTGCCGTCTTCCCCATCCCCTTTGTGGCAACATGCCCCAGGCTGTGGCAGGGCACCAAGAACACTGGACAGCCCTTGCTGCCCACAAGGACATCCCAGCGTTAACCACTGGACCGTGCACCTTACAACTGAGGCACCCAGACCCTCCCTTGCCCCACCCCCACTCCTTGTGCCACAGCACCCTCAAAACATGCCCCAAAACACCGCTTTAGCCAGCAGGGATGACCTCATCCCTGGCAGTCCAGTTTCTGAATAAGAACTATCAGCTCCTGCCACCCCAACTACACCACTTGCTGCTGGATATGCTAGTGGGGAGCCGGGTCATAGTGGCAGCACTGACAGAGAGCCTGTCCCCGAGCCCAAGTGCCACTGGGGCTGGCATCTCCTCTCTCCCACACCAGGTTTCAAGGCCAGATTGGCTGCATGGGGGATGCCAGTTGGTTGCCAGCAGATGCATCACCTCCCCTGCCATCATTACAGTGCCCTGGGCTCTCACAGGAGATGAACTACCAGGTCCTGTTGGTTCCTTGAATCAGGAGGGAGCAAGGCTTTACACCGTGGTGCAGAGGGAGCTGTGCATGCCAGGCTGAGCTGCAAGGCACATGGTTTTGGTGCCACTCGAGCTCATTCCCAGCTACTGCAGGCAGCGAGCTCCGGGTTTTTGTTTAAAGGCGGCTCTGCACCCTTGCCACAGTCTCACTGCGGCAGCGCAGGGACATGTGCCAACCCTCTCCCCAGCTTGTCACACCAGAGCCTGTCTTGACAGGGACTTTGGAGGGAGCTGCATCCCCCCAGTGCGAGCCCCATACCCTCTGGCAGCTGGGAGCACCCACTCGGCTGTGCCGCCTCTCCCACTTGCAGGGCACCAGCTCTTCACTTCTGCAGCGTGTGACTTCAGATCAATGGCATTTATGATGTTCTCCGGGGCACTCAGCTGCAGAGCAGGCTCAGGCCAAGGTCATTGCACGCAATCAGGCAGTTGCAAATTAAAACCAGCTCGAGATAAGCTGAAGACAAAAGGCCAACGCTACGCTGGCCAGGAACGCCTGGGGTTTGCTTTGATACTGCTCCACAAGCCCCAGCATGGCTGCCATGGCCGTGGGCATGCATGGGTGCCTGGTGGCATCACCCTGAACACCCCACAGGGTCCAAAAGTGGCACTATGGGGCAGGATGCTCCATGCAGCACAGCCAGCAGCACTTGGCTCTTACTCCCCTCCCCAGCCCCACAGGTTCTGTGCAGGGCATCTTTGCCAGGAACAGGGCTGGCACCATGCAGCTGTAGCACGGGAACATCCTCTGTGTCACCTACATCTGTCTTTCCACCTGCTTTCAAGCTTTTCCCTCTGGCAGGTCACACCAGTGAGAGCCAGAGCAGGAACTTGGCCACAGACCACCCTCAGCACCAGCCTCCCCGTTAGCCACCACGCTGCCCAGGCACCCAAAGTGCCCATGGAGCTTCCTTCCTTGCCAAAGCCACGGCAGAGGCAGAAGCACCCACCTCAGAAGTCTGATAGTGCACAGCCACTGCAAACACTGCTCCCTACATGTCTGTCCTGAGGCAGGCTGGCTACACAGCACGGGGAGGATGGCTTAGAAATTACATATGTGTGTCATGCAACCACCTCCCAGGGCCTGGAGCCCCTGCTCCAGTGGTCTGGAATGCCTCAGGCCCTGCTGCCACCCAGCCTGGCTTCTCACGGCCGTGCACAGCACCCTCCACTCATGGGAGAAACCACAAAGCAAAACAAGCCGCTGCCAAAACAACAAGAGGAGGAAGAGGAATGTCTGCCGGCAACTCGGCTTTTATTGCTTGTGTCCCAGGGCTGGGGTTGATGCTGTTGGCTGTGGAAGCAAGTTAAAAAAAAAAAAAAAAAAAAAAAAAAAATCAAAGGGCCAGGCTCAGATTTCATAAGAATGATAAAGAGCACGGGGATCACTCAGTGCAGCTCAAACTGTGACAGCTCTGAGCTGGGCTGCTCCTCTACCAGCAAAGAGCCAACTCTACAACACACAGTCATCACATGGCAGGCATGGAGAACACAGAGGCTGTGCCCAGTGTCCCAGGAGACGTGGACAGGCCCTGTGCACACTCACCAGCACAGCTCTCGGGCACCACAGGCCACAGGACATGGACAGTGCCAGCAGCAAAGTGCTGGCAGCTGCAGCCAGGCTGCCCTGCCATGCCATGGGAAAGCCCTGTGCCACCTCCCAGGCTGCTGGTCCTGGAGCAAGCAGGGTCCTGGGGGCACACAGCATGTCAGGGGTGAGGAAAGGGGCTGGTGGTGGGACTGGAGTGATGCTGGACCCTGCTGGACCACAGGACAAGCATGCCCAGGTGCACTCACCTGAGCGTGGGCTCATCTAGGGCAGCACTGGGAGCCTGCTGGGCACAGGAACTGTTCAGGCAGGGCCCTGTGTGGCTCAGCCCAGCACAGCTGGCACTGCTGCCTTCCCACCCCTCACTCTGTGACACCAGGGAAGCACTGAAGTGATTTTTACAGGACCCTGCTCACCAGATCCTTCCTTGAACCACTGAGGGCTTTTCCATAAGAGGAAATGTTTCTTTTCTGGGTCGCTGCTGAGTTTTTTAAAAAGTGATTTGATTGCTTGTGAAGGGAAAAATGACCCGAAGGGAAGAGAGCATAACGTTTGGAAGCAGTGGAGATGAGCCCCCGCTCTGTCCCAGGCAGGGAACACGTGTTTTCTCTTCCCTGTGGTTTGCTTCTCCCTGCTCCCCCCTGCTCCCAGCCCCCCAGCCACACGCCAACCCCTCTCCCAGCCCTGCCAACAGAGGAAGGTGCCAGGTCAGCAGTTTGTGGGATGCAGAGCAGCATCCACACGAACCACAAACAACCAGGGGCAAAGCAAGCCCTGCATCCTTGTAGAAGCAGATTTCTGGGACTTTCAGCTGTGCCTGCTTTAGAAAGCAATTTAGCAATGACATGACCTATTTCCCATCCATTCCTAGTCAAACCTGGATCACAACAACAGGTAAAACAACTCATCCTAAAATCCAACTGCTTCTGTGCCCTGCAGTGAAGATGCTGCAGGTGCCTCGCTGGGCTCAGCAATGCCCAGCCCGGATCCCAAACCCTGCCCCAGGAGTACTCACGTGGGCAGGGGCGTGGTGGAGCACTCGCTGCGAGGATACATCCACCTGCTGCTGGAGAAACACGAATCCCAACCTGGGGGCCAGCTGGAATGGGGGGGGGGGTCACCTCACTTGAGTGCCCAACAAAACTTGAGTTTTGTTATTGCCACCTGCAGCTGTTATCAAGCAGCACAGAAGAGCCTTTTGTGAGGGACAAAGGGTCCATCAGCAGCCTGAGGGAAGTGGCTGCGGGTCCCTGCCTGCTGATGCCTGTCCCTGCTCTGAGCCCACAAATCTCCCTGCTGTCCCTGCACTGTCACCAGCCCACATTGGGGACCTGGGGACCAAGCAGCCACCCTCCTGTGGCAACGCGTCCTCTGATTCTTTTCCCAAATATGGCCATGTCGTTCTCATTAAATCACCCCCAAAACTGCAGCTGGGATTTTAGGAATGCAAGTTTCCATTGTGTTTGTCCAATTGTGCTGCCTGGAGGGGTGGCACGGCTGTGGGAAAGCTGCTGCACCCTCGTGATGGGGGACAGGGACGATGAACCTTACAGGGCACACCTCGGGGAGCAACAGGAGTGCAGAATGAAAGAAGAGGTGCCAAGGGAGGGTTACAGAATCGATCTCAACTCGAGCACCACTGTGTCTCACACCTCATCCACTTCCTGGACAGGCATCCCAACATAAACCTCCCTGGTGAGTGCAGGTTTAAAGAGTGACAGCCTGCACTGAGCACCCAGGGGACAACCACTCTGTGAATGTTTCTTCCTGTGAGGCCACACTTGAGCAGGACCAAGACCACAGGGTCTGACCAAGTTCAACTTCTCATCAGTCCTGCAGCCTCAGCCTGATTTCCTGGGCCATGAGCAGCCCTGTCACACTGCAGATTTGTCCAGAAAATGAGCCAAATTTAAGCCCTTTTATATCCCAGCAGTGACATTTCACTAGCAGAATATGAACCCATGCCCCACTACTGACATCCCTGGCATCATTCCCAACCAGGCAATCTCCATCACAGACCGCCCCTGCTCATCCACAGATAATTTTAGTGCTGTTTTAGATACCACACTCCAGTCAGCACAGCCTTAAGTGCCTGCAGAATAATTTCTTGGTATTTGTGGAACAGCGTTTACTGACCACAGCCAGGGCTGTGTCTGTATGATGTGCTGCATGATTAAACCAGGATTTTGTGACAAGTATTTCCCTGCCTCTGGAAGAGAAGTTGTCAAAGCCTTTATCACTAATGAGGAGCTGCTCCCTGGACTGATGAAGATCAAATGGTTCCCAGAAACAAGTATCATTCCTCTCATTAGCTGCTGTGGTTACCGGAGTGGGAGCACTTGCACAATTCACAGAGTTAGAACAGTTTGCTGAGCTCTGGATCTGATCCCTGGGGAGGGAGGAGAGGCACAGGCATGGCAAGGCTGGAGCAGGGCAGGAGATCTGCCCCTGCACTGGGGACAGGGTGCAGGGAGCCCTGGAGTTGTCACTGTCTGGAATCCCAAACCCTGCTAGTGTGACAGGGCCGCTGGTGGCCAGGGAAACCTGCTTGGCCAGGTTTTTCTTAAGGCTCCAGGACCCACGAGACATCAAACCTGGCCAGATCCTGCTGGGACGGTGCTTCTGCCAAAAGAGTAAGCGGGCTGTTTATAAAAATCTGGGTTGAGGCTGTTTATCCACGTTGGTGAGGGGAATGGTTTGTGTTTGGGGAGGGCGGGACAGACGGCGGGACGGATAATTCGATTTGGGTTTTGGCAGGGGACAGGGAAGAGGGTGGGCCTGGGAAAGGCTGTCGGGCCTGGCGGGGGACCGTGCTGGCCAGGTCACACCGTGGTCCCCGCCCTGCCGGCACGGCTCTGGCAGCGCTCTCGGTGGAGGAAGGGGGCTCCGGGCGGCTCCGCTCCCCCGGGACCGCGCAGCGAGTCCTCGAAAGTGTCGGCACTAACACGCTTTGGCCAGGGAATAAGTGAGCAGTGTCTGACAGCAGTCCGAGGGGCTGGCATGATGCTCCTCCATGACTTCATCCCGCTCTGAGTCATCCCCAGGGCGGGCAGGCGGCTCCTGCAGCCGCCCATGGTCCTGCTGCTGACAGAGTGACCATCCCGACAGAGTGAGTGACCATCCCGATAGACCGACCATCACGATGGAGTGACCATCCCGACAGAGTGACCATCCCGACAGAGTGACCATCCCGACAGACCGACCATCCTGATAGAGTGACCATCCCGACAGACCGACCATCCTGACAGAGTGACCATCCCGACAGACCGACCATCCTGATAGAGTGACCATCCCGACAGACCGACCCTCCCGACAGACTGACAATCCTGACAGACTGACTCTCCCGACAGACCGATCCTCCTGACAGATGACCATCCCGACACACTGACCCCACCGACAGCTTTTCCTGGTGGAATGGCCATCTGCCTGCCCATCCCAGCAGTTTGTGGGATACTTTGGCTTTCCCCCACTCTGAGGAATTCACTGGCAGGAATCATATCTGGCATGCTGCAGCTGCTCCACTGCCACAAGGGCAATGTAACTCCAAAATCAATGCAAATTTTCTCTGGAATAAAGAATCTTGCACTCCAAACGGAATAATTATGTTGAAGTAGAGTCACTTTCCTTCCAGCCCGGTTTCAGCCCAACACTTGTGCTCCCATAGCCTGGCAAAACAGTTTCCCAAAGAAGGAAGAACATGGCCAATTTTGGTGTCCCTGCTATAGAATTTAGAGGTTTCACAGGGAGACACTGAAATACCCTGAAGAGTGACTGCCACAGACCCTGGGTTGTAGGGACACATCAACACAAGGGTTTGTCATTACAAGCTCATGCAAATTTATGCTTATTACCGTACAGTGATTATTGGACCACACTGTTTTACCATGGCACAATTTATTTTTTTTTTCCGTGAGAAATGACAAGAGGAAGCTATTTCTCTTCCCATCAATTCCCCCACTTGCAGGGTTATATTGCCTTTTCATACACAAACAACAGAGGATTATTTTAGAAAGATCTTAATCTCAGGAGCCTCAATATTGTGATCCATTGGATGTGGGTACCTTCCACGGAGCAGTGCCATGGAAGGCGGAGTGCTGGAGCATCCTGCCTCGGAGTGGGCGGCCGCTCCCTTTTCTGACAAACTGGAAGTGGAATCATGTGAAGTCCCTGCTCTTGGCAGGAGATTTTTAGCAGTAAGTAGCAGCTTTATGAGGAATATCCTTTGCCAGGGGACCATCAGCCAGGCAGCAGTGGGATTCTTATTTTTTAATGGACTTTTAATAAGTAGGCCACAAAGATAGTCTTGACACAGAGTAGCTTTTTTCTGCCTGTAATTATCTCCCCTTCGCTCTCAAGCTCCCTGCAGTCTCCTACAGCAAATAAGACCACCAACCTCTCAGTGAGAAAAGGAGCAAAAAACCAGCATAGGGCCACTTGAAATGCTCTTTGTATCAGATCTCATCTGCTCTCCTCTCATCTGATACAAAAACCAACCTCTCCTCCCCTCCTCTAAATTAATTAAAGCTCAGCTTTTGCTGTTAAACTGCTTGAACCTTTAGCAGCAGGAAAACCCATGCTCGGAGCACGGGCAGTGCTGGGAACACGATGCCATGCCTCCCTGTGCTGCAGAAAGGCTGTCTATGGTTTTGTCTCCTCCCTGGACATTGCCCATCCCCGTGTGTCCTCTGTCCTTCATGTTGTCACCATCTCTGGTGCCTGAGACTGGGCAGGTAATGGCAGAGCTGGCAGTGCTGCTGCTCCTCAGTCACAGTCTCCACTCCTCATCAAAAAAAAAAAAACAAAAACAGAATGAGAGACCTGCAGGGACCTGCACAGTGTTCCAAATAATCCAGGATCCCTTGGGAACAAGCAGGGTGCTGGCTGAGCCTTTGGGACACGTTACTCCTGCAAGCACAGGCAGAATTTGAGCTGCTTCTGAAAAGACTCACTAAGCAAAATGCCACCAGGAGCATCCCTCCATCCCTCCAGGTCTGCCAGTATCTGGCTTCTCCAATCACAGTTTGTGCAGTCACACACTGACCCAGCCTGGTGTGTGGAAGCCACCACACCCAGGGGAGACCCTGGCTCCCTGAAGAGCTGCAAAGGAGATGCCTCGCTGCTCTCACCAGCTTGTGGCAGGATTTTTCTACAACATACTCGTCCCTTTATTACCTTGAAATGCCACCCTAAAGCGAGTCTCTCCCCAGCAGAGCCTTCCTCTGCAGCACAGACCCAGCCCCTGAGCAGCAGTGTGCCCTTCCCAAGCCTGCACACAGGCTCTTCCATCCAGCACTCCCCTCGTGCAGTCTTGCAGGAAATGGATGCAAATACTAGAGGCATCACAGCACAAAGTGTGAATTTCAAACCCCCTCCCCAAGATCTCTGTGGGAGAGCTGCTCCAGGCTGAATGCAGCAGCTGCTGTTCTGCACCTCTCTCCTACTGTGAATCATGCAGCCAGTCCTTGGCTCTTAAAGCTTGTCTGAACATCCCACCTTCCACCTGAGCATCCAACAGTAAAGGGAAATATTCACTGTGTCGCTTCCTCCCAGACTCAGGGGGGCTCCTCTTTCAAAATCAACCATGTTCTGGCTGAGGTCTGCTCCAGGGGAGGTGCAAATTGTTCCCTTTGGTGTGATTCCTACTTGCAAAAACAGTCCTACAGGCGATGAAGCAAGTCCCTGCTTCTAAAGGCTGGCACTGAACGAGGCTCCAAAGGGCAGCACACGTCTCCATGGCTCAGGCTGGATGGTGGGGAAAGCAGCGTGGGAAATTCTGCAACTAGCCATGCTTTGGATCATTTCAAAACCCCAAACACAAACAGTCCCTGCTGGGTGCAGGATGGGCAGGTCTGTGGCTGCTCGGGTAGGTGGGCAGATGCAGAGCAAAGCCTCTCACTCTCCACACTTGCTCAATTTAACACTGAAACCAGAATGAGCTGTGCTAAATGTCTCCAGTGCTAACAAGAAACAAATGTGGCCTCATGTTCTAGTTGCTGTGATCTAACAAAACAGACCATGGTAAACACTATAAAAATGTACTGGAGGGAACCACCCTGTGTTTGCTGGGAGAGGGACTGGATAATCTAATAGGGCTTTATCCATTTCTAATGTCTCTGAAAAAAAGAAGGGAAAATTGGGCCCTATCCATGACATTTGTCATGTGCTAGCTATTCTGATGTCTTAATGCTGCAGAAATCAAACTGGAGTGAGGCTACCTATCTGCTTCCCAATCAGGATCTGGGCCCAAGTGCTGCTTTTTATGGCCATGCAGCGTGAAGATCTGCTGATGTCAGTGGTGTCACGGGCCAGGCCAGTTTTTCCATCCTTATCCCCACATTATCTTATCCCCACAGTCCCTTTGTGGCTACCTCACTCTCTTTGTGACATGAATAATCACTCACTTCATGGACCTGCCTCTGGCTGAAAGCATTCATGGGGATAAGGCACCTTCCCAAAAGGTTAGCACTTATCTGTTCCTGGGTATCATGGCATCAGCAGCAACACTGCCAAGGTCATGTCTAGATTTGTATCTTGGCCATGGTATGGTAAGGGTTGACTCAGTCACCTGCCCCCAGGCACCTCCTGGTGCCCTGGTATCTGCTCTGCCCTTAAACAAAGGGTTAAAGGTCTCTGCCAGCTTTAGTGCCACATCTTCCAGCCCCACAAGAGACCCCCACGGGGATCTCAGACACCTTTTGGCACTTCAGATGGATTTATATGCTTCTGCTCAGGTGTCACCAGAAGCCACTCCCACCCAAGGCATTTTCCTCCCACACTTTCACCCACAGAAGAGCCTTGGGCAGATTGTCCAAGCAGGAGCCCAGCTCCCAGGAGCCTTGGCATCACTGGCACCTCAGCTGCCATCTCCAGAGGGGAGTGAGACACAGACCTCACTTGGTTCTTGCTGCATTGGCAACCCCATGCTACTGACACACAGCCAGGTTTTCCACAGTCACTCCACTCCCTTTTTTAAGCATCTTGGATTTGTTTGTTTTTTATCAAGACACCATGACCTTGGCATGGGCATGGACAAACACCAACTGCCATTAAACAGCACGTTCTGAAAAGCTACACAGAGCACAACCACAACCCTTCACAGCCTGCAAGCAGTATCTCCATGTGAGGAGAGGGGGAAAAGCACAATTTGGGGGGCTCAGACAAATCCACGTGCTCCTGCAGCTCTTACCTGGCTCTTCCCGCGCCGCCGGTAATTCCTTCTCACGAGGTTCTTGTAATTCTCATTCTTCTTGGTCAGGTAGTAATAGAGGACACAGTCAGCCACCGTCTGCAATGACAGGGGCAGCTCAGGGAACAGAAGGTCCTGTCCTCGGTGTGCTGGTGGGGCACAGACTTCCAGGAGCAGAGTTCAGAACCGGTGACCACCAGGTCTCCTGCTGCTCCTGAAGACCTGCAGCCCCACAGCTTCCCCAGCCCTCCCTCCCCAAGGCTCCGGGTGCAGCTGGAAGAAGGGGACAATGCACTCAAGGGTGTGCGGGTGGAAAGGCTCAGCCTTTCAAAGCACAGAGCAGGGCAGCCCTGCAGGCGTGCAGGGAGGGAGATGGGGTGCTGAGCAGAGATCACCCCGTGCTGGAGGCAAAGCAGGGCTGACCCCAGATGACCGTGGCAACCAGAGGCAGAAGGAGGAGCTGCCTGTCAGCCCCTGTTGCAGTGACACGAGGCACAACCTGCCACACGACTGTCAGCTGCTGTTACTTCCAGCTAAGCTCCCCGGCTCCAGCGACTTCGTTGTGGCCAAACTGAGATCCCAGCACTCAGAATCTGCCATCCCAACTCCTGTGGTTGGCTCCACAAGCACCATCACAGATTGGACACGTCAGGAAAAGAAGGAATGACCAAATCAGGAGTACATATCCTGCTCCTGAACAGCACAAAGTGTGCCATGCTGGGAGAAGTCCTGTGCTGAACAGGGTGGGCACCTGAACGCCAGCCTTGGGCCACACCTTCACATGCAGGATCAGTGGCTTCATGAAGAGAAATTATCCCACAGATCCATCATGCCACAAGTCCTCAGGAGCTTGGGGCAGCTGTGTGTGCCTGGGGGTGCCCGGGGGCTGTGCTCACCCCATCCCTCTGCAAGGAGTGGAACCATTTGCAAAAACAGATTGCAACTTTTAAAGTGTTAATTGGATCTCTTTCTAATTTAGCCCTGATTATACACACACACGCGAACACAAAAACTTACAGTCATCTGTTCCAAGGGCTAAGATCACTATTTTTTTATAATGCAATTTAAAAATCTATTAATTCATTACATTGAGCCATACTTTGCATCTCTCTCCAACAGGATAATGGATGTGTTCTGTATCATAATTACAGCCTGATTTACAAACGAGTACAAATAAAATTAGAAGACATTTTACAGCTTGGAACACAGACTGGGTTGTGAGCACCATCCAAGTCCCACCACTTTCAGCTTAATTGAGTCGAAAGGATGAGGAGCTGGGATCTTACAGCAACAGCAGCAGCACGAGGTGGCTGCTGGCCTTCCTTGCTGCTTTGGACAGGAAGGTCAAGGTCTTATAAATTATTTCCCCAGGCTGAGTTATGAGGAATCAGAGAATAATTTAGGCTGGAAGTGACCTCTGCAGGCCACTCCCTGAGAGCAGAGTGGTTCCCCCAGAGACAGTGGACACTGTGTGTATGAAACTCTGCATGAAGTGGGCAGAGGATGCAAATAACTAAAAGGACCAGAAAAGCAGCAGCTTTCAAATGTTTCTTGCTCAGGAG
This sequence comes from Acridotheres tristis, assembly GCA_037013685.1. Taxonomy (NCBI): domain Eukaryota; kingdom Metazoa; phylum Chordata; class Aves; order Passeriformes; family Sturnidae; genus Acridotheres; species Acridotheres tristis. The sequence continues at coordinate 11,877,353 of CM072902.1, forward strand.
AGCATTCAGGTGATGGACACAGCTGTCTTTTCAGGCTGGGTCTGTCCAGGATCTGCTCATATGGCTTGTCCAGAATGGGACAAGAAACTCACTCCTCCATCAGGTCTTTTTCCTCAAACCTTTCTTCCATCAGCCCAATTGACAGCAAAAACAGAAAGTCCAAGCAGCACAACACACGAGGTGTGGGAAAGGTCAGGCAGCTCCTGTGCACAACTATTCCTAGACACCAAGGGGAGCTGTGTGTGCTTTCAGGACACCCACTGGAACTGTTGGATGAAATGGGACGCAGCCCACCCTCAAAAACCTCTCTCCCTGAGCAAAGAGACCCCTCTGCTTTGTACTGGGCAGCTGGGTGCCCACCCCCTGTGTGACAGCCTGGCTGGTGCAAAATGCCTCCGGGAGATGCTGGGAAGCAGCTCCCCAGGCGGATCAGGGGTGGGCTGTGCCTCCCACACGCCAGCCTGGCTGTGTTCACACCTCTCCCGGCTCTGAGCTCCTCTCTCCCCGCAGCTGACTCAGCCCCTGTCTCTGCAGGGAGCCCGGGGGCGGCTGGACCTTGCCCGGGGCTCGGAGCCACCACCTCCCACGGGTGCCCAGCATCTGCTGGCAGCTCCAGCACCGAGAGCCGAGTGACGGCAGGAGAGGCAGCACAGCGCAGGTTACAGCCAGGCAGGCAGGCTTACCTTCCTGTCCAGAAAGGAGGCGATCAGGCCGAAGTTCTTGGGATGCTGCATGAACCTAAAGGGTGAGAGGGAGAGGGTTACTGTGGGTGCTGGCTCTGACCCCCTCACAGCTGGGCTGCCATGCCCAGAGCAGCAAGGCCAGCTCCCAGAGGGACTCTGGGCTTTTGAGAAAGTATTTGTCTGCTGCTCAGCTTCCCAGAAAGACAGGAACTTTAAATTTAGCCCAGTGGGGCTGGGCTGGTTGGGAGCTTTGATGTGCAAATGTTCATCATGGGGTGGGAGAGGGAAGGGGGCCAGCAGTGCCAGAGAGCTGCTCATCACCCTGCTCAATCCCATGGCCACCTAAACCCGTACCAAGAGCAGCACAGGGCAGGCACACCTGGCCAAGGCCTCAGGATGTGGCAAGGGAAGGGTGAGGAATTGCCATCACACCCCACATCACGGCCATGGGTGGCCCTGGCACTGAGCAGGACCCCAAACCCTGCTGGGCTATTTGGGAGCAGCTGCAAAGGACAGGAAGGGAAACCCAAACCCCCGGAGGAAGCAGAGAGCTGCCACATTGCTGAGTTGCTCAAGAGATCCCCAGTGGCACAGCAGCTCTGCTGAACGCCGCCTCGTGCCCAGCAAGTGGAGGAGCTGTCAGCAAGCTCATCCCTGGCCCTGGCAGCCCAGGAGGGCACACTGTCCCCTCTAACAGAGATGCCTCCTCCAACAAATCCCTGTGCCTAGCTGCTGTGGAAGCACAAGGGCCAGCAAGCCCTTGGCATTGGTGCTGCTGCTGGCAGCACAGTTAACCAGTGCACTGCCAAAGCACAGAGAGCCCGGTGAGTGGTGACTTCATGCCAGGAGAGGTGGCCACCAGCACAGGCTCTGCCCCGGGGAGCTGAGGAGCCAGGGTGAGCCACGTTCTGCACGTGCCAGCTGCCAGGAGGTGACAGCTCTGTGCCCTGGGGAAACGGATCAAAAGGTGGGAGAGCTGCGGTGTGGGTGTAACATGGGCAGGAGATGGTGAGGAGCTCCAGTCTCCAGCCCTGCCAGTGATTCCCCTGGGGCAACTGGCTGAGCTCTCTCCTGCTTTTGCTGCTCTGTCTCAATGCCAAACTTGGATTCAACGCACTGAGCTGAACTCGGCAAGGGCCTGACAAACTCCAGCCATGGCAGCAGGACATGGGTTTTGTCACCCACGTTGATGCCATTCTTGATGCAGAATTCCCACATGGTTCAGATGGCACTGCAAGATCCCTGTCACCATAATTGGTCACCAGAATAAAAAAGAAACCAGAAGGGCAAGGGGGAACAAAAAAAAAAAAAAAAAAAAAAAAAAGGATGAAAGCAAACCAGACAGGCTGCTCAGACAATCCGGGATGAGGGCACGGAGCCAGAGCTGCCTCCTCACTCTGCACACAGCACAAACCCAGGGCTGACCACACGACAGGGTTTTCAAGGCCACGTTATCAATGATGCTAAGACACTGTCAGGGGCAGTTCAGATAACAATCCACTCTTTTTCATGGGCCAGGCCATGTCCCCATAATGAGATATGGATGCTGCATTCTCCCACTGCCCAACACGACACAGCCTCAATGCCTGAGCAGCACCCTGCTCCTCCACCAGCAAACCACAGCTTCCCTGGGAGTAGGCCAGCAATGGGCTCTCAACAGAGACCTGAAATCCTGCCCAGAAGCAAATCAAATCAGGTTCTCCCTCGTGGTTATGTTCTGACAGCTGAAATAGTTCAGACCTGGAGCTTGTCAGCCTTGCAGTGCCTGCCTGTTTACTCCAAGAGCCCCTGCCAACTGGGCTGAACAAAAGGTTGAGCCAGGTTTTCCTGGTCTCAGCAGGAGGCCAGCTCTAGGTCATGATCACGGATGACACAACTCCAGTTCACCTTAAAAACCCAGGCCAGAAGTTGCAGCACAGCAGGCAGCTCGGCTGTCAGCACGCCAGGCTGGGGGAGAGCTGGGGCAGGACTCCCTGCACCCTCCTTACAGCTCCTGATACCAATCTCTCAAAATGAGCTTTGTGAGAGCCCTGAAACCCTGCTGTATTTCTGCCTCGAGCTCTGCATCACCCACAGTGATGACACAGAGTCCAGCGTGCACTGCAGGATGCACACACTGGGTGTGGATTCTTCCAGCCCCATTAGCCAGGCACAGCCCTGCCATTAAAGACCGAGTAATTAGCCTTTGCGTCATTTGTGGCAAGCCTTGCTGTTTGGAGTGGCACATTTTAAGGCTAATTAGCAATGAGGATTCTCCTCTATCAAAGGCTTGGAGCCTGTTTGCTTGTTTTGTTCTTTTTCGGTCCATCTTGGCAATTAATTATTTCAGCTGCAAACAGGAGTCCTGACGAGCAGGGGGAGGAGGAGGGATCCTGGACACACGGAGGCTTCCAGCATGGCTGGCCATTGGCATGCTGGTAATCCATGGAGCCATCCCCTCATTGTCCAGAGGCCAGATTAAGTGGTGCTGCTGCTCAGGACAAAGTGTACCTGGTGCATCCTTGTACCTCCATCTCCCACATTCCACAGCAGGGAGCACCAGCAGAGCTCATCCCACTGGAAGCTGAACTCAGCTCTGTTTTCACAGACGCTCACAGCACACTGGGAGTACCAAGGATACTCCAGTCCTCCATGCAAACACACCCAGGTCCCTGCTGGGCTATGGGATACAGGGGAATCTGGAGCTGAGCACCCACATCTTGGCTGACAGCACAGTGGTACCCAGGGAAGGAATCAGTGACTTCCCAATCGATCTCACTTGATAGAGCCAAGCTGTTCTCAAGCACTGCTTGCAAACAGGAGAAAGCACCACAGCCAGAGCCTGCACGTGGCTGATGTGGGAACGCATCCATGGAAACAGCAGCCGGTGGCAAATCCTGCAGACAGCAGGATGGAGCACTGAGGGACAGGCACCAGCTGGAAGCTGCAGCCTGAGGGGGTCTGCACAAGGGATGTGGGATATTGACAGCCCCAAAAATCCCCTGGACAGACAGTGCCCAAAGGATAGCATGAAAATCCAGGAAGGAAATGTGTACGGAGTGTTGGGTTCCTTTAAACCGGCTGATACAACAGGGAATGCAAAAGCTGAAAAACTTCCTGTTCTCACCCTGCCATGAGCCCAGCAAAGGGGCAGGAACACCCCAAGCACACAGCAAGGCCTGTAGCTCCTGGGCAGAAGCATCACCCTGTGCCCAGGTTCAAGGTAACACAGCAACTCTGGATGTGTCCATGGGGGACACACTTCCCAAACACCTGGGAAATTCACACCTTGGCGTGCGGGGGCTCCAGCTGCAGCCCCGCACGGATCCTGCCCACCCTCCCCAAGGGCTGCACTCACTTTTCCCGGAAGGTCTCCTTCTCCTGCTCGCTCCACATGTTCATCACCTGCCGGTCCTTGTAGACCTTCATGGGGTCGTCCATGAGGCCGTTCATGTTGATGAATTTAATGCGTTGCTGGTCGGCATCGTAGAGCATGGGCGGGATGACGGCGAGCTGGCGCATCTGCTTCTCCAGGTTCTTTGGGGGAAAAAAAGAAAAAAAAAAAAAAAAAGAGAACAGTTGGTCAGCACCACGGGCCTGCAGGGACTGCAGGGGACAGATGTTGGAGAGGAAAAGGACAGGCGGAGGAACTCAAATGCAAGCACTAGACAGCTTTATTGCCGGAGTAATTGGAAATTAAACGCTGAAAGAGGCTATCGCTGTCAGCCAGGAAACAATTAATCTTTCATTTTGGAATAAGAGGCTTCAAAATCCTGTGTGGAAATGTCTGACTTAAGTGAAACAGCTCCTGACCATGAGGAGAAACGAGTGAAAGCAGTGGTGGCACAGGGAATGCCGACCCCCTCCCCAGGCCACATGGAGGTTCAGCCCTCCACCCCAATTGTGAGGGAAGTGGATCAGCTTTGCAAAGCTTCCTGAAAGGGTGGCCAGAGGGAAGGCACGTTTCCCTTCCACAGGAATCCTGAATTGTTCCAGGAGGTCTCAAACGTCACTGAAATGGGGCTGTCATTCCTTACTGCAACACCTTGGGACATAACCTGATGCCTTTACTCCATCCTATGGAGCACAAAGTTCATCCAAAGCCCGAGCTGCACAGCAGGACAGGACAGACTGGGCACACTGGTTTCCTTAAGTATTTGCATCAGAGAGGCCAATGTGATGTCTCATTTGAGCTGTCTTCTGCTCAAATGCCAGGACTGTCCCTTTGGCTGAGCTGCTGGTGATCCCCTGCCACAGGTCCACCCTGTGGGGATGAAGGGATGCTCTGGACACCCCCTTTCAATTGCACCATCAGTCTGAGCCCTCCCTGTCACCTGGGATGTCACTGCTCAAACTCCAACCCTTGACCCAGGAAGACCAGGTCTCAAGTGCTGCTATTTTAATTGACAGCCAGATGCTGGTTCCTGGGAGAACAGGAACGGCCAACCCTGCCCCAGCTCTCACCTCCCTGCTCCTTCCAACGCTGTGGAAGAGCTGAATGCTCTTAAGGTCTCCTCTGAGACAAGCAAAGCAGACTGGGGGCTCAGCAGGTGGTGTTCAGGGTGCAGTTTAGCAGCACACTGTGCAGGGGGAGGGCGGTGATCAGCTAACACTCCACTTGGCCAGCACCTCTACAGGGCTGCGAAATTTCCCTTTGCTTCCAAGATCCGTGTCCTCCACGTTGTCACCTTAACTGGCTAAGAGCAAAGTGCCTGGGATCCCAGAGAGGGATCAGCCATGGCTCACAGGCAGCAAACATCCCAGCTATTGCTGGGCAATGGCTGCTCTCCCCTCCCAAACATGATCCATTCACTGCAGCTCGCCTCCGTGCCAAGAGAGTGGAACCCTTGTGAAACCAGATCCAAACGAAGCCGAGGTCATGGGGATGTTTCAAGATGAATGGAGCACTCCCAGAACATGTGGGCCAACTGGCTCACGTACAAACCATTCATTCCATAGGATTCCCCTGTGTCAAGCCACACAGCCCATTCAAAACAAAACAGAAAAACCCCTCCACCCAGCAGTTTGGGTGCTGGCTAGCTTCCCTTCTCTTCTCTTCCCTTCCTCCAGTATAAACCACAGCCAGGAGGTGCTGCCCAGGATGAGCAGCACGCTGGGGTTTCAGGTCCCTAAGAGACAGCCAAATGCTGATAAACCCAACCTACTGGCCACCAGCTCCATGTTTTGCTCTGGCAGAACCGTTGCACAGCTCCAGTACATCTCTCACATGGCTGGGAAGATGCTGACGTGTATTAAATAAACCTCTGGCTTTGGATCCTGCCCACAAAGTGAATGTTTAGCATCACGGCAACCTCCCTAACCTCAGCAGGACCTAAAGTTAGTGGGATTTGGCACAGGACTTCACTGTGTGACCTGGCAGTCCTGTCTTGGCTTCCTCAGAGAAGACAGAGCGAGGGGTGAAGAGGAGGAGAAGGGAGAAGCTGCTCTCACCTCTTGTTCCGAGAGCCCGTCGATGATTTCGGACACCTCGTGCTCGCTGCGTGCGGCCGACATGGAGAGCCCGCCACTGCCCCTCTGTCCTACCCTGCTGGGAAAGGGCAGCCACACTCTCAGGCACTGATGCTCCATTTCATAACCACGTTCAAGACCATCCTGACCTCCATAACAGCCACATCCCCACGTTCCGCCCAGGCCACTCCCTCCCACACTGTGGGAATGGTGCCTGTCTTTAGGGCTCGCAGGTCAAGAGCCTCAAACCACTTTCCTTACCTGTGTCAGCTTCCTGAATTGCTGGAACAAAAGGACATTTCATGCCCAACCACACTCTTCCCCCACATTTCCTCCTGTTCACCCCACCACAGCAGTGGCACAAAGGTGTTGGTGTTAGCACTGTGCCACCACATCTGGTTTGCAAATGCTGTGGAAGCTTTAAATCAAATCCATCCATTGAATCCATTGACATCTTTGCCTTACAGTAACAGCCACACTTCTTACAACTTTTCTTATTAAGCAGGTAAAAAAATTAAAACATTTCTCAGCACCATTTCTCCCTTTCTCTTTCAGACAAAAATAAAGCTATCAATTGGCAAGTCTGAACCCACCCAGTTTTAGTGGGGCACAAGGATAGGATGCTGGCAGAAGGGTTTAGGTTTTCTGCATATCAGGTGACCCCAGGCAAGATGCCAGGGCTGAAATGGGAAGGACAGGGAGTTTTCAGCAAAAAGGGTGGAGACCATGAAGTCGTGTCTCCTCCTGGCAGAAAACAACATGACCTCAATTGCACTTCCAATGAAGAGAGGAAAATGGACAAAGGGTGGGAGAGACAGGGGACATCCCTTCCAGTGATGGAATTTCACTCCCTTCATATTGTCTGTGATCATTCCAATAACCTTTGCAGATGTTTCTGCTCCCACCAAAGCATGTGCATGTATTAAATCATCGACATGACCAAATGCACCTGCAAGTTTTGTACATCTTAATCCGGGCACACCAGTAAGGCAGGAATTGGTGCTGTCCCAGCCAGCCGGGGCACAAGGGAGCTACCCCTGGCCAGCTGGGAGATCAGCAGGAGAGGTGAGACAGGCAGTCTGACATTCCTGACAGTTCTGCTCCTTTTGGCTCTTCCTTGAGCCACCCCGGGGAAAAAGCAGCAAGACTCATGTCTGCTGGCTTCTGCCTTGGACTAGAGAGGGAGAAAAGGCACCGAGAGCCACCCCAGCCCGCTCCTCCCGCCAGCAAATCCCACACCCATTCCCAAAGAAAAAAGAAAGGCTGTCTGATACCAGCTCAGCCCGTTCCTACCGCTTCTCCTCTAACCTCTGCATGCGCTCTTGCAGCTCGCGTTGCTTCCGGATCTCCGGGAATTGCTTCTCATAGTATTCCCGCACTTTGCTCTCCTTGGCACGGCGCCGGGGGTTATTTTCAATGCGCTCCACTTTTTTTTCCCAGGCCTCCATCAGCTGGTCATAGCGCTGGCAAAACTTCTGCTCCTGAAAGGGCAGAGGGAGAGAGGGAGCTCGGAGATGTGTCTGGGAAGGAAGGGCAGCTCCTCCAGGCCTGGCCCTCGATGGCTGCTCAGGCTGAGCATGAGTCATGTTGCTTCAAGAAATACAATTTATTAGGACGTGGACAAGCTCCAGGGCCTGGGACTGACCCAAGGGTGAATTCTCAAAACAGGCCATCAGGTACCCTCAGGCTCTTTCCTTTCAGACCCAGCATGTTTGGAGGAACCAGGACTCTTACCCAGAGTTGCTTCTGTTTGAGCATCCTCTGGCCCACCTTGGTGCTTGATTCAGTGATTCAGCCCTGTGCTGGGCAGGGAGCATCATCCGTGATGATGCCCAGCTTCAGCTGAAAGCAGTCGGAGGACCAGAGGGGTTTTAGGGTTTCAGTTTGTGTCAGACAAATGCCTTCCAAGCCCCAAATCAGGAAGTGAAAGCAGATGTTGCTCTAATGGCAAACCCCAGGTCACTCCTGACCCTGACACTGCTTTCCAGAAAGGGTAGCTCAGCAACAGGACACTCAGCACCTCAGAGACACCAGGAATCCAGATTTCAAAGAAATAATCTCATCTCTTGCCACCACTGCCCTATGACCAGAAGTCTGAGGCTGCAGGATTTCCCAGATGCACTTTGCTCTCACCCCATTTGCTCTTGGCCATAAAGAAAAATTGGGAGATGTAAAAAAAACCCCAACCCAATGGAAATACACAGTAATCTGCAGCCCATGTCACACCAATCCTGGCACATGGATTTGGTTTGTCCATCCTGAACCTGGCAATAATCCAAGAACAGCAACACATCTTTGATCTCCTTGGCCTTTTGGAGGCACCTCAACAACAATGTGAGGCAGATAGAGCACCTCAAGCCCTAAAGCTGGACCAGATTAACACTTTCCCTGCAAAAAAAAAAAAATCAATTCCCACTTGCATGCCTGGAGCCAGAGACTGTCCTGCCCTGCATGGAGGCACAGGAGGTGCTTGGGTTTCATCAGGAGCTGAAAGAAACAGCTACAAGACAAAAACAAGGAAGGAGAACAGAAATTGAAATGCCCTAAAAGCCCACGTGGGGTATCTCACACTTTGGGTGAGGAGCTGCAGGTAACACCAACAGCCTGCGGCAGCTTGGCAAAATCACAGCTGCTGCGTTTTCACCTCTCCCAAAGCAAAGCCATCAGCCCCCTGAAAACGAGAGCTCCCACCCTGCCAGCAAATCTGCTACATCCTCCTGCTTTCAGAGCATCACATTTGGGAAGAAGCTAAAAATACCCCATGAAGTTGATGAAGCTGGTGCCCGGTGCTGCCAGCCCGCGGCACGGCCGGGAGAGAGCCCAGCACGAGGGCTCGGTCTGGTGAGAAGCTCTGAGGCTCCCAAGGGTTTGTCATTCCCACTGGGAATGAGCCAGTGCTGGGTCCCACATTGCCACCACCCCAGCAGAACCACCTGGCACGGCCCTGGCTGCTTCACAGACAGCAGGGTGGCTCTTCTTCCTCCTTTTCTTCCACTCCTCGGAACAACTCGATGAAAGCTTTATCCAGAATTCCTCTTTTAAGAAACTGGCATTTGAAGATGGAAAGAGCATCATCAACGTCACTCTGCTGATTCCCCAGCACCTCTCAGCCTGGCAGCAGTACCAAAGCTTCCCCCTGCACAGCTCTGCCCTCCAGAGCCCGGCTTCATAATGGACCAGCCGAGCATTTCCTTAACTCCCCACCATGCAAACTTCAAACCCCACTGCAGCTGGGCTGGGCTGGGCTGCAGCATCCCCATCCAGTGCTTTTTGCTCCAGCTGGGACACAGGCTCCCTGCAATCTCCTGCATCCTTCAAAAGCCAAGATTTACAGGCACCTGACAGCACTGTGAACTCCTCAGACCATCACAGCTCCAGCGCCAGGAGAAGCTCCTGGTCAGGCGCTTCAGGAACAGAAGCATCTATTCCTTCTCCAGGCTTCCTCTGAGAGCCCCTAAGTGTGTCCATCCCTGAGCAACCATCTGTGCTGGCTTTGAGCATGGGTGCCCCCTGTGCTCCCGTCCCCATCAGCCTCTCAGTCACAGCAGAAAGTGAGAGAGAGCCAAATCGGACCTGACGTGTATCTAAAAATGGATGAATAGTAACGCTGCCGTAGCAGCTGAAGGCAGCTTGTGGGCTGTGCCAAGCCCGAGCCCTCCTGCAGCCCACGCTCCCATCACAGCTCCAGGGAACAGAGCAGCTCTCTGGAAGGAGGAGAAAGAGCGAAGGTGACAGGAGGAACCAGTCCAATTCCTCTGCAAGCCCCGTGGTTTTCTTCCCTTGGCTGATGGAGACAAACCTCTCACACCCAGAACAGCTCCCCTCACTATTCCCTCTCTGCATCATCACCCCCATGGCAATGAAATGTCTTGTGCTGTCTGACCTCCGTGGAGACAGGAGGAATCCTGTGGATCCTCTGGGATGGGGCTCTCGGGGCTGGACCCTGCAGCGACCGAGCTCTGACCCTGCTCCAGCCAGCCCCAGGCAGCAACAATACCCCAGAAAGTAAAAGAGCCAGAAAGAAACGCTGGCATGTGGATGGGCTTTGCTAAAAATAGGGTCTGCTACAAAATAGGCAGAAAAATAGCTAAGCATACCCATTTTGCAAACAGAATCAGCAAATGTATTCACTTTGCAAATTCAGCAACCGTATGTTGCCTATTTTGTAGAATAGGCAAAATGCTTCCCTAAACTGAAAAATCCCCTTTCAAGGACACTGAATAAACTGGCTGGCAGAAATTCACCTATTTTGCATGACAGGCGACTTTACTGCAAGTCGTATTTTAGGAACTGTGCTCTTGCAGCCTAATTAAACCTTTTCCCCCAGCTCCTTGATATTCACACAGAGCGACTCACTCCAGGTTTAGCACAGTAACCAGCCATTTCCACCAGAAAGCAGTTCCCAGGCACTTCCCTCCTGCTTCCAACAAAACCACACGATGCTCTGCAATCCCTTTTTCGAGGAAGGGAACACTGACCCACTTCCCATCATGCAGAAATCCTCAGCTGCAGGAGGGGAGGTGCCCAGAGCAGCACCCGACTGCCCTGCCACATCCTGATGGAGCTGTAAACCCTGTAGCCCCTTGCCCTGGGAGAAACTTTTATCATGGACAAATCTAAATTAGCACATATTTGGACACTAATGGGACACATAGCTATTCCTCGGGAATGCAAGGTCTGTGGTTTTTGGAATACTGGTAGAAATAAAGGGCAAAAAAAGCATGAGGAAGGAAAAGAATTATTAAAAATAAATTAGAAAATAACGTGATATCTGCCTCAGAAATGTATGTATTGGAAGTTACTTTTAAAGGGACAGCCTTCAAACCACTTCCCAGGCTTGTTATTTTGAATTTTTCCAACAATTCCTCCCAGTTTTGTCACTTCTGTCCAAAACCAGCACCACTGCCAAGGCAAGACACTAGCACTGGCTCTTGAGCCTGCCCCAGGACAGAGACAGCGAGTCAGGAGACAATATTTACAGACAGTATTTACATCTTCCTCATGAAATGTGAAGCCCTGTGAGCTGAATCACCCATCACTGAAAGACACTGCAAAATCCACCTTCCTGCTGGGAGCCATTGGCTGTTCTGGCATTTCCCCTTCTGTGCTGGCTTTGCCTGCCAGCTCCTGCCAGGAACGACTGCAACTGTCAGCACCGAAAATGCACAAATTCTGTGAAACCCACTTGAACTTTCTCCTCTAAAAACTGCAGACGTTGCAACAAAGGCCTTTGAAGCCTCATAACCAGCCCTGCCTTGTCCCTTACCCAACCAAGACCTGTGTCCTTAAAGGTCACTGAAACTCTCTCGCAGGCAACGCTGCCTAGAAACAAACTGGCGCAGAGCTTGAATTTATTTATTTAATTTTTTTTAAACCACAAATTCCTAGAACATTGCTCTGTGGTCAGCTGGAAGGAGGCAGAGTCAGCTTGTTTCACACCTCTCCTAGGGTTCAATTACTCGCAAAACAGACATTAATGCTGTGAATAGGCTTTCTGAGATCAATGATGGGCTCTGCTGTGATTAAGCCAGCCCCACATGTTTGCTCTGTGGGAGGTGCTGCCTGCAGCAGGCTCAGGGACCTCTCCTTCACATGTTATTTTAAGCAGGAGAGATTCCACAGTAATGCAACAGGCAGAGTACAGAGTACCAGCACCTCTCTGCTGGAAATCATCCTTTTCTTTCTCACATAATAAATTACGCTGTTTTATACGTACAAAATAAGGTCTAAGGGAATCACTTACCCACTGTTTGCGTGCATGATTTCTCCTCTTAAAGTATAAAATTAACTTTTTCCGCATTGCCTGGTTTCTGTAAAGAGAGGAAAAAAAAAGATGAGATCTGATTAACGAGGCAGCTAAAATACCCAGCCTGGCTTTTCCCACTCCCAAAAGAGTGTGCAGCACCGTTTCCACCTTAACTTGGAATTGCATCAACTTGAGAACAGCAAATGCTCTTATCTCAGACCTCGAGCCAGCTTAGAGAAAGACCAACAAACTCTCTGAGACCGGGAACTTCACCCACATCTGTTGGTAAACCAGGACTAAAGTCGAGAACTAAATTAATAAAGTCCCACTGCAAACCTTCCCCGTGCTCTCAGCACCACGAGCTCTGCCTCTATCAATGGGTCACGGCTGAAATTCATTGATTTCACGCTGCTCTGCAAAACCCCAGTGGGTGCCCAAGAGCTGGGGGGCTCAGGCCAAGCTGGGCATGGCAGGAGGTGGCACCCCCTGAGCAGAGACCACCCTGAGCACTTCAGGTCAGCAGGGATGGGGCTGCCAGTGCACACATATTCACCCCTGGGCTCTGAGGCACTGATAAGGAGGCAGGATCACAGCAGGGCTTGCAGCACTGACCTCTTGCTTCCTTGGAGCCTGTCCAACAGAGCTGCAAACAGCCAGCCGGGAGAGTTCAGCCACTTGCAGAATTAGGAGCTCAAGAGGGAAACTGGCCACCACAACCCCAACCACCCCAGTGTCTGTCCAGACACTCCCTCGCTTTCTTCTTCTTTCTACTTTCTAAAGGCAGTGGGAAACAACTGCTCAAAGAGAAGCAGAACAGAGCTGAAAAGGCTTCAGGAGCTCCCAGAGCCTGCATGAGCCCCAGAGCTGAGCTCCTGTGGTTGTTCCTGTTGCTAATATTCACAGCAATAAAATCTCTAGGTAAAAGGTAGAGACCAGAGGCAAAGGAGTTTCCTTAAGTCTTTTATCCCGATTAAAGGCAGAGCTGCAGTGTGTAATTACTGATCAGGAGCTTAGCAGTCTCATGTAGGCATGTTCTGTGGGATTTAGCTGAATGAAGAGACACCCTTGCTGCTTCCTCATTGCCCTCCTGTGTGGCTAGCAGGAAGGGAAAAGCCACCCTCCTGCCCTTGTAAATCCCTCAGCACAATTACCAGCTAACAGGATTGTTTGGGAAGGGGCAGAGGGCCCAGCTCACTTAGAGAGAACTGAGGGCAGTCCTGGCTACGTTTAGGAATGGAGAACATGGCAGAAAATATTTTTCCCTTTTTAAACTCTCTTCTTGCTGAACCATGCATGGGCACTCACAGGAACCACAGCAAGCACTGCCCTGGGAACCACAGATCCCTGCAGCACTTGTTTGGCAGCCCCAGCTCCTCACATGCTCCTGCATCCCTTCCCATCACACACAGTGAGCTTTCCCCTGTGGCCCCAGCACCGTGTGGTGCCTCAGTGGGCAGCAAACCCTCCTGCAGAGGGTCACACACATTTCCTTCCAAGGCTTCAGCTCCTCGTGAGGGTCACTGTGTCCAACAAACACATTTCTGTCGTTGGTTTATTCCTAATTCTAATGGAAGCTCTAACACAAGGAAACCTTTGGGGTTGTGCTAATGATGAGCATCTGTGGGATGGTCCCCAAAAAAGTCATGGATTGTTCTTGGAGCCAGCCCAGCTAAATCAATCAATCCATCAATCAATCAATCCATCCATCCATCCCTGCTCTCCCCACCCAGGAGTGATGCAGGGCTTTGACACGCTGCTGCTGCTGGATCTGCTGCACAAGTTCTTAGAAAACAGGAGAGCAAATGAAGGAAATCAGCAGCTCTTATGCAGCTGCTGGGTTGCCTTGAGTTGTGCATCATGGCTGACCTTGAAAATGCGAATACAGGCAAAGGCTTAATGGCTCTGCAGCTGCAAAAATCAGGAATGCCTTGAAAGCCAGTGTATGTTTACCACCACCAAGGCTCAAGTAATCAGAGTGAAAGGATCAAAACAACAACAAACCCCCTCATGCCCTGAATGTTTCTGCCACTTTATCTTTTTGGTTTTGTTTTTTTTTTTTTTTTTTTTGTTGTTTTTTTTTGTTTTTTTTGCGTAAGGTCAACCTTTCAAAGGTTAATACAATCTCGGTAAATATAAATAGGCTTCACAGTTTATCTTGCTACATGTTCTGCTGTTACTTAGAAACCGTTTGCAGTGAGGTTAATTCGGGCCACGTGTCTCCCCAGCACACGCTGGGCTCCCCGGGCAAACCACGGAGCTGAGCTCAACCTGTGCACAGGAGGGCAAGGTGAGGGATGCCTGCTGGGATCCAGGCATGGAAATACCCACTGTGGAGTGGCACATGGCAAAGGCCGCCCCTGCAAAGTGCCAGCCTTGCTCCCTTCTCCTCCTCCCCTGCCCGAGTCCTGCGGTTTTCTGAGTGCACAGGGGTGAAGGAATCGGGCAGCTCCCAGGCAGGAGGAATGGGTGCTCCTCAGATAAAGCAACAGTGACTCTTGTGGGCAGTTTCAAGTATTGCTGTCACAGCATGCTGGGTGGGGTTTTATCCTCAGCAGTGTCCTCAAGGACTGGGCAGGCTGGGATGGACACAGAGCCCCAGACAGGGGTTTGGAGGCTGCCAGATGGCACATCCCCACCCTTGGATGGAGCCCATCTCCATTCCTGACTTCCTGGTGTTGCAGAACTCTCCTCTCCCCTCTGCCCCAGTGCCCTGACTGTGAGCCCCAAACAGGAGCACAATTCTCAGAGCCAGCCTCCAAAACCGCCCAGTGAAACCCACCTCCCACCCCGAGCCGAGCAAAGCCAGCCCTGTGGGAGCGGCTGCTTCCACCTTCACTGCCTTGGCCCAAGGTTGCTTTTGTTTTATGTCTTTCACAATGGAGCCAGTCAAGGAGAGAACCTGTAACTCTGACTTTTGAGTTCCTTGGCCCAGGTCCACGGGAAGGAGTTGGCCAGGATCCTTCCTGAGGCTGGGCTATCAGAAGGATGTGGGTGCACGCAGGCGTGTCGCTGCCGTGGGTACCCACGCTGCCAAAGCCCTGGGATAAGGCTCCCAAAGGACACAAAGAGCTGATGCACAGCAGCACACCTGGCCAAGCCTGGGGACACCTTCAACCGGTGCAAGACGAGATGAAAGGAAGTTTGCTATTCGAGCAAAACTAATCAGGGGTATTTAATTACACAGGAGCGTCTTTCATCAGCCAGAGCAAACAAAGTGGGGACCAAACTGCAAAGAGCCACGGGAAGGAGGCAGCGAGCAGCTGGCAAAGCCATTGTACTGCAAGATGGATCACACAGGCAAGGGCAGGAAACCAAGGAAACTCCAGCCAAATAAAGCACAGGGAGATGAGAGAGAGATCTGCAAACCAGGAGACCTGAGAGCACAGCAGGAAAGCTCCAAGGTGAAACCAGCCTAGAGGGGATGGAGACCACATCAGTTCTGTCCTCCCCCTGCCATGCCTGCTGCTGTGCAAGGCTGGTGCCAGGCCCCCAAGCTGCACTCGAGGCAGTCACTGATTCCCTGCAGCCAGGGCAGGGAGCAGCTCACCCTGCTCACAGGTCACTGCACTCATTCCCTGCCTTGCTCTGCAATGGCTGGAGCACACAGCTCCAGCTGCTAACACACTGTAACCTACTAACCCCAAGGCAGGGCACGCTTCTGGAAAGCCAGCTGTTCAGAGCAGCTCCTTGCAATATTTAGAAACACTTTCTGGGGAAGAAAAGCCAAGCAGATCTTTAGTTATCTACCCCAGAGCCCTTGGGCACTGGGATGGACTAAACCCCCAGCACCACCAGTGCCTCTGAGAGTGAAGTGGTAGAGGTTTCTAACTCTGGTTGTACACTCAGGCAGGCTGTTGGTGCCCAGAAACACCTCTGCCTCGCCCTGAAGCCCGAGTGTTGCAATACAGTCCCCCCCAAAACCAGTATTGGCTTTTTACTGGCAAGAGGAAGGAGCAGAAGGTAGCAGTGTGTGTCTCTATCATTTAGTAATTCATCACTAGGTAATCTGCTGCCTTGGTGCATGCCAACAGAGAATAAAAGAGATGAGAAACCTTGAATGGGATGAGCAGGGAGCTGCTAGGTGAATTTCTAATGAGGAAAATGTCTACAAGCACTAATAAAAAGACCTGAAAGAGAATGCATTAGTAATGACAGGGCTTGAAAGAACATTTGTGTTACATGTCAGGCTTCAACTATGAATTTAGAGGCAATCCAGTGCTACTAAATCCCCTAAACAAGAAGTAATGAAAAGATGACTTAAATTTCCCAATGTGACAAGTGATTTGGAAAGCCACAGTTTGAGATTTTCAGAAGACAGATGTTCTGCTCTTTTGGGGGGGGGCACTTAGAAAACAAAAAGAGATTCGGAAGCCCTGAAACCTCTCTGAAAATCCTGACTTCAGATTTTGATTCTGCAGAAGCAGATTTCCTGCCCTCTCCCCAAGAAGCTCTCAGCTGCAGACAGCAACCCAGATGTGCAAATATTAACAGAGCACTCAGCTCTGCTGCTGCTGGATCTGGGCACGTGAGAAAACCCAAATCACACCAAGCTCTCCATCTGTTTTAACTGTACATTCAGAGAGCTTCTCCAACACCTCTCTAAGCATCTTGAGG
Organism: Acridotheres tristis; assembly: GCA_037013685.1. NCBI lineage: Eukaryota > Metazoa > Chordata > Aves > Passeriformes > Sturnidae > Acridotheres > Acridotheres tristis. The sequence goes on from CM072902.1 coordinate 11,893,844, forward strand.
GGACACAGCCTGGTTTCACCCCAACAGTCCTGAATTTCAGTGTAAAGCAAGGAGAAGTTCTTAAAGGGGAGGCTTAAAGCAAACCCTGTGAACCCCTTGTATGCACGTACCCTGGGCTATTCACTCTGCTTTTTGTCTGCTTTTTCAAGGCTCGGGGAAGCTCCCATTTTGCTTTCAAACACAAGTCTCACAGAATATCATTGCAAGACGCCTGCTTTGGGAAAGGGGGGAGGAGAGTCCTGCCGGGCTGTTTCTCATGGCTGACCGAGCAGGAATCTCCTGCCGTAGAGACCAAGGCCCCCTTGGAGAATATCTCTTCAGACAGACAGCAGGTAATTGATCCTGCTCATGTGAACAACATCTTGTCATTTTTCAAACACTTGGAGGAAAGAAGGTTAATATCTTTGGAGCTGGAGTCTGGGGAATACGCAGAGTCACTATAGTGGCAGGGTGGGAAGGGCAGCTCTCATCCTCGTACAACCAGCTGGCAAAGCACTGAAATAAAGACCTTGACCAGAGGCACTGGTGCTCCACTGGTGCACCAGCATATTCTGCATTTGTTGTATCTCATCAAAATGTAGGAAAAGGGTCTTTGTAGCCTCCTCAACTGATGCAGAATCACTCGAGTGGTTTCCAGCTGTGCTCAGGGCTGTGATGCATCTTGAAGAAACTTTTCAGTCTGTTGCAAAGCCAAAAAATTCTCACTTTGAAAAACAGCAAGGGCCAAGCCAGCCACAGGGGCAAAGCTCACCCCACCCCTATGAAATGAGGGCACTAAATGCCATCTTGCCCTCCTCTCCAACAACACAGATATTTCAAACAGAAAGGACAGAGTCCCATCAAAGGTAGGTCAAGCCTTTGGAACAAAGCACTCAAGGGTGCCTTGGATCCCGCAGCAGATGTAGCATACAAAATTAACCATGTTTGCTCGAAGCCTGCACTCACAGGTGAACCAAAGGGACCGTGCAGACGAGGAACGGAGCACAGGCAGGCAGCTAAATAGGACTTAAAAGCTTTTGAAGCTGCAAACACTGGAATGAACTGGGGCATGAAATTAATTTTAACTGCACTGAATAGGAGACAGGCCATAAAACTCCATGAATATAAGAGACCGGTAACATTTTAGTAAAAGAGTAGAAATTCTCCCGGTAACTCCCCAGTCAGCTCTATTAGCATACGTGACTCATCCCAGCTGAACAGCAAAGCAAACAAGAAGGGAGAATTAAATGAGTGTTGCAAGGCAGAGAGTATAGCTGTGGAGAAATCGAGGAATCCTGGCTTTCTGATATTCAAATGCCTTCTCACTGACACTTGCAAACATTCAGCTGTGAATAAAAAATTCACACTAAGAAGCGTTTAAAAACAACAACAACAAAAAAAAAAGCTATAAAAGGTATTTGTGACAATAACAGCCAGGCCATCTTGTGCCCATGAGGCTCCAAACCAGCTTCACATGGGGGCAGTTTCCATTTGGCACAACACAGCCAGGATGCAGTGAGGATTTGTGGACAGAATCACAACCCAGATGATTTTCCAGCGATCTGCCAAAAGGCTTTTTCATCATGGATAAATCTGCATGGGGTGAAGGCTGTTCTGGAAAATCTGCATCCAATTACACCTTGGCAGAATATAACCTGTGCTGTCCTGGCAGCTGTCCTGATGCTTTAATGCATCTGGCTGGTGTCTCCCAGCACCCTGAGGATTTACTCCATCTTCTATGGAAACAGCCACCTCCAGGCAATGGAGCAGAAGCTGCTCTTCTGGAGCAGTAAACATATTAAGAACAAGGAAAAGACAAAAAATTTCTTCAAATTCAGCTTGTGGAAAAGTTATAGATCAGATGTGAACATCCAAGTGTAACTTGGTCAAAACAGAGAAGTTTACTATCTTTTGCTCTTGGTCAAAGGACCCTGAATCATTTGCTTGGAACAATCAAAATCTTAATTTCCTATCTGCCTCCCAAGCAACAAAATGTCTTTTAATGTGCAGCATGGATGGAGAGATGGGAGAAAAGACACACCAACTGAACATCCACCAACAAGTAGCAAAGTGCAGATCAGATCCAAGGATCTCCAAGACAGACCCGCGGCCAAAACCTGCCAACATCTGGAGCCCAGATCGCCCAGGGCCCTTTCACTGACCCAGATCTGTAACTGTGCTCTGCTGGCATCAATAACCAGCTGAAGGCAGCTAATTGCCAGGTTTCTGCAAGGAGGAGATGGAGGCTTTTCATTAAAATGTGTGGTTTCCTTCCCGTATTTTTGCAGCATTAATCACAGTGAACATTAACCCCAAGCCTGCCTGTTCCAGACTCTACTTGGTCTGTCACTGCCACCTCTACAGCCACATGGGGATTGCCACTGTGTGGGGTGGGGATAACCCTGCAGGTGCCTGCAGAGGCAGGGATGGAGGGGAGCACTTGCTCTGCTGGCAGCTTTGATGGGGTTTCACCTCTCACAAAAGTTTTATTTTACTCCTGACCTGTGCACTCAGCTCCCTCTTGTTTGCGCCCATCTTTCAGGCAGCAACCCAGGACAGGAAATGGTTTAAATCACAGGAAAATGTGATCACAAACCCACAAATATTGGCAGGGGAATGGAGAGTGGGTGAAGTATCTGAATCTACTTTTAACTCCTTCGTTCAAGGACAACACTAGTGATCAGCTTAAAATTGCCACTTCCAGCACCTGCAATGGGATGGCTGTGGGGCCCTTCAAGGCAAGAGAGGGTCCCCAAGAGCTGGTGACTTCCACACCCCATCAGAGCTGGCAGTGAGACACAAAAAGCAATGTAGAGAACACCTCCTTGAGCCACACAGGATGTTTTATCAATCATCAGCCCCCTGAAGTGACAGGGACCCCCTGAGCTCCGTGGGAGCCCAGGGGCTGGGGGTGATGCTGGGTTTGAATGTTTTGCAGGGATTGCACTGGTGGGGTGACACAGGAAGCTTTGGGTGGAGCAGGAATGGAGCGAGCAGTGGGGTCACACCACCAAACCCTCCTCCCTGCAGCCCTTGGGGACAGAGAGCCCCTAAACATTGCCACCTCCTACCATGCTCCCCTAGAGCAAAGATACAGGAGCTCTTCCCTTATAAACCCCCGGGATCAATTAACATACCGCTGAAAAGCAAGAGATTATTAACTCTTGTTAATAGATTATTAAAGATGATTATCACCAGCTGACCGAGCTGGTACCAAAATAGACACGCTGCAGGCAGCTCAGAGCAATCATCAGTTCATTCAAGGCAGATAAAAAGTTTCAGCTCTGGTTTGACTATTTAAATTTCCAACAATAATCACAATTATCGCTATTCTCATTATCTGTTATAGTTCTTCTATGTTCAGGAAGTCACTGTGGTTATTAAACACATGCTGATGATTAAATCATGTATTGAGGTGATAAGTCAAATTAGATGATTGCTAAGTCTCAGTAAGTATCTTTGAAATAACCAGTTGTTATTAGACATTCAAGAGGTCCTTCATGAAAATCTAATTGTAATTGCAACTTTTCATTTTACCTCATCTTTCTCGCATGCAAACACACACACACACACACACACACAGGCAGCTGATTTCCTATTTCAGTACGGGTAAAACACAGAAGAAAGCACTTAAGGTAAGTGTTGTCTGGGAAAACATCAAGGACCCACATCCACCCCACCCAGAGAAAATCAAACAGCACCTTCAGCATCCACCTTAAGCTACAGCTCCTGCCTGCTGAGCTCCTGGAGCTGGTTTGAGCTTCAGGCACCCGGAGCAGCTCTAATAGGATGCTCACAATTCCTCAGCAGCTTTAATTGGGGTCTGAGATCAAGCTGGCACCCCTCCTGCTCCAGTCTACTGCCCAACCTGACATTTAAAACAGCTTTATTGCCACATACTTACATTTTAATGTTCTCATGGTACTGCCTGGTGTCTGAAGGCTGGTTGTATAACGGCTGAAATAAATAAGAGAAACGAAGGCATAAATGGTACGGTCTGACATTTAGAAACTCAAAACCCTTAAACCCCGAGCCCCCAGCCCTGCTCCCGGCCGTACTGGAGGATGCTGGCTCCCGGCAGAGCCCCGGTGCATCCCGGCTCAGCCCGTGGGAGGGCAGGCAGAGCCCGAGAGAGCTGGCTGGGAACAGAAGGAGCGCTCAGATAAACACGGCACGGCGAGGACGTGGCTGTTATTCAGCGATTAAAAAACGCACTGCGCCTCGGAACATACGACACGGGGGAGGCGAGGGGAAAGCGGGGCTCGGGGAGCGGCACAGACAGTCTGGGAGCTCACAGTTGTTATGTCTACGTGGTAAAAGCCTGCCTGAGTCCTCCCAGGGAGCCAGGCACAGGCACTGCAGGCAGGACACGTGCTTGTCCCCCGGGTTTCCAGCATTGCCAGGTCCCCAGGTATGTCACTGCAGTCCCCCAGCAGCCCCGAGTGCAGCGATGCTCAGGAGGGGCAGCTGGGCTCCAGCAGACAAATGCTTCCCCCCAGGGTTGCTCTGTGCCCCACAGCCTCAGTGGGAATAGGGCAGGGGCCCCCATGGGGAGGCAGGAGAGTTGGATCCATCCCTGGTCACTGCCTAGCAGAGATTTACCCTTGGGAATCTGGAGCATCCCACCTCTGGAAGGGAGAGATGCTACAGAGACCAGGCTCCATCCCACCCAGGGGCTGCCACCAGTTGTGTCCACACCAGCAGGCTGACAGGGTGCTCAGGATTAACCCCTTCAACACTTCTATTCATTGTTTTAAGCTGCTGTGAACATGTCCAAGACTGGGATAGCCAAAAGCTTGCCATAGCCCAACCATCACCAGCAACCATCACCTAAAGAGCACAGCTCAGGTCTGACCACAAAAACATCACCGAGTACTCAAGCAGTTCATACACAAACCTTCCCCAAACCAGCTGTGAGCATCTAACATCTGTGACAAACAGAGGCAGAGGGACATGTGATGGCCTGGATGAAGGCAGCATCCTGCCCACGGACACACACACCTGTGGTCAACAGGTCTGAGGCTGTGCTCTGGATCTACCTGATTTCATCTCGGATTAAACACAGGAAAAGAAAAACACGTGCAGAGCATCTGCTCCACCAGGTGAGCAGCACTGGGGGCGACAGGACCTGTAAACAAAGATGGGTCCTTTTCCCCTCCAGTTTGAAGAAGGTGCTACTCCCACATCCTCTGTGGTATCTCCCCATCACCATCACAGGTGCTTGGCACAGAAGCCTGTTTCTCCACACAGCCTGTTTCTACTTCTCTGTAAAACACAGATTCTGCTTCACCACCCTGCTGCCACACAGGACAGCCACATCAATCCAAGAGAACGAAGAGGGGGTGTAGCTCTCCCTGCTCCATCACCACTGCACCTGCAGGTCATCAGCTTCTCTTTCTGGCTGCCCTTGGACGTGCCCCTCTGCTCTGTGAAAGCACACGTAATCCCCAGGCAGAAGGGGCACACAGAGGCACGTAATCCCCAGGCAGGCAGGCAGGCAGGCACAGGGAGATGAACTGCAGTGTTCCAGGAGGGACACAGCACCCAGGTTACCTGGGGAGGGGGTGACGGGCTGCAAGTCTGCCAGGAGACACCTGGCCACCCTGTGCTGGCAGAGCCAGGGCAGATGAGAGGAGTGAGCAGCCCCTCATGAAGACCTTGTCAGTGGTATCCCTTCCCCAGGGGTGTTTCTGTCATGAATCCTCTCAGATCTGCTGGTTCCACTCCAGGCTCAGAGCTGGCCGTGCACTTCACGCTTGGAAAGCTCAGAGGAACACAGACATCCGTCTCATCACGTAGCTCCAGAGAGGCAGGTCTGCACCACAGACAGGAGAAACAGAGCCACAGCTCCAGAGCATCACATCCTCAGTCACCCTGGAAAGCTGGGAGGCCTTGACCAGTGACTGTCTTTTGGAAGAGGACTGCAGGAACTGCAAGTACTGAGAAGCAAGTCTCTCTCTTTCCTCCTTGCTCATAAATATCAAAGCAAAGAAGCTTTGCATGTTGCAGGTCACAGAGACCTTGCTCCTGGGAGAAGCAGTGGAATTAACATTTTGGTTTGGAGCTGGGTTAGAAAATGCTCACGTGCACATGGACAGATGCTCTGATGCCAAGCTGATGACCAAAAGCTAATGTCTCCCCTCTACTACAACCTATAAATGATATCAACACTTAGAGTCCTACCTAGCAATCCTAAATGTTAGCAGACAAGCACTGGAACACATCACTTTAAAATAAATGCCCAAACACTCAGAAACATAAAATGCTGGAACCCAAACCCAAGATCCACATGACACCAGCATCTCAAAGAGATTTCCATCTGCACAATAGCCTCAGCACCATAACTCAACCTATGCAGTGGAGGAAGCCCAGGAAACAAGTTCTACTTACCCACAGAGAACTTACAGACTAAACACTTAAAGAAACTTTATTCTCAGCAGGGCAGGGACTGAGAAATAGCATCTTCCCTCAGAGCCATCCCCAGCTCCTAATTCCACCTTTCTCAGTAAGTAAGCAGAAGTAAAGCTCACAGGTCAGATAGGCAAGGTGATGTTCAAAACGTACCTAGTATTTCTCCAGGGTTAGGAACATGTAATGCATTTCTCTGGAGGATGACATTTTAGAAAAACATAATTGCAATGCAAAGCTATTACTGGAAAAGCCCTGGATTTACTGAAAGCTCTTTAGAAATAAAACAGAATGGAAGGTCTCAATTGCTTTCTGGACACTGCAGAGTTCAGACTATGCATCTCAAAAACATTTCTCCCTAGGGAAAGCATGCAGACATATTTTAAATGCTACCACTACACTGCAGGGATGAAATGAGCAGAGCCCTGGTTTACTGTGTCACAACCACCTCCTGACCCAGAGGGGAGCACCAACTTCTCAGGACCCAAACTGGATTCCTGCTTCCCAGAAATCCCTGGCCTTCTGCTCCAATCTGCCAGCAGCACCCAGCGTTGGTGCCACGAGTGACCAATTCCCACTGTGACCTCTCACCTCAGCCCACGAGCTCTGGCACCGAGCATGCATCCAGCACCATCACTGCTCCAAAGGCTCCAACCAGAGCTCTCTGAACACCCAGAATGGGACATCCCAGCAGGACAGCCACACCTCTCCCTGCAGAGACTGGATTGGCACCAGGATGCTCAACCTCCCTTGAAGGAGACCCGCAGGCTGGAGCAGGCATGAGCATCGGGCAGAGCATGCTCTTCTTCCTGGAGCTGCTTCCTTTCCAGCTCAGAAGAAGCTGTGATCATTCATCTTGTCCCTCCTAGGCTGTTGGCAGGCCCTGGGCACTGCTGTGCCCAACAGAGTGTGAGGGCTGGGCCATAGGAACTGCCTCTCCCATGGCAGATGGACCAGACAATCTGCAGGACGCACACAGAGCCCAGCTGGGTTTTGTCACTGAGGTTTCCCCTGTCCTCCCATGAGTAGGGCACAGAGACAGAGGAAAGGTTTGCACTGGGCTCTGTTACAGCCCCCATCGTGCAGTGTCAACACTCAGAGAGAAAACAGCAACAAAGTGAAAAAAGGAAAAACAGAGGGGAAAAAAAAAAACGAACAAGGGAGGAGGAAGGAAAGGAAATGCAGCATCTTTCGGATGAGGAAGCACCAACCCTGGACACTGCCAATCTTCAGAGCAGAAAGAGCAAAGGGTTTGACCCCGGTGACTCAGAGGAATAATAATGAGTGTTACCTCCCCAACAAGGAAGTGGGCTTTGTCACGTGTGACCTCTCCCTTAGGCACAGGGGAAGACAGCAATTAGTGCCACCCCCACAAGGCAAGTGCAAATTACAGCTGTGGAAGCCTCTGAGCTGCCTGCTCCCATCTCGTACAGACGGCTCCCTCCACTGCATCCCACGGCTGGTGCAAAGCAGGATCCAGTCTGTCAGGCTGCATGTGATCCTGCCAGCAGCATCCCTGCCAGTGCACCTTCTCCAGGACTCAGCCCTCAGGGGCTGTTTCCAGCTGCCCCTCCAGCAGTCATTCCTTTGACTTACAGATGAGGGAGCAGCCCAAAACTCACATCTTGTTCTAAGTTGTTTTCTCAGCTTCCCTGTACACGAGAGAGACCGAAATGGGAAGTGTGCAAGTCCTGATACCTGCAGGTTGTGGCAGCTGCAGTGGAGCTGTGCTCACAGGGCGCCCTTCAGCATCCTCCTCCATTTTCAGTGGGACAGAGGAGAGTCCAAGCACCCATCCCTCCACCTCGGGGCCGGCTCACCAGGGCTGGTGCTGTGTCTGCCACAGCATCCCAAGAGTGGCAGACTGTGCCAGAGCCCCTTCCACCCTCCAGCTCCGCTGCAGCGTGTGAGGAAGGAGCCAAAGGGTTAAACCTCTCCGAGGAGGGCTCTGTGTATGTGTCTGCCTGTGTTTCAGTACTCATCTCAGTCACTTTGCTTCCTGCCTTGGTGCTGTGCCAGCAAGAGGTCCGGGCCAGCAGCACACTTCCTTCTGACAGACACACACACAGACACACACAGAGGGATCCCTCCCCACCCAGGAACCTCTCCAAAGCTGGCCCCGAAGCCAAGGTAACACTCACCAGCTCCACCTGGGGACCCAGCCCTTCCAGGATCCGGTGGGCAGCCTCTGCCTTCTTCTGCAGGGAGGAAAGGGGAGAAGAAGAAAAAAAAAAAGTTATTTGTGCCATTCGGTTACAAGTCGCAGCTCTCTGCTAAAATCACTTCTCAAACCTCCACAGAGCCGTCACAAATCCCATCCCCGCCTGAGAGTGGGTGGAAAGGTTCGGCTCAGCCTCTGGACCCGCAGCAAAAACCCGTGGGTGAGGAAGGGCTCTGTCACTCGGGTGATCATGACTCCAAAGCAGCCGAGCTGTGCCCAGGAGGTGACCCAGAGCCCTGAGCCCTGTGGGTGCCAGGCGGGGGGATTGTGCCCGGTACCTCTGCGCGGCTGCCCTGCCAGGAGGAGGAGGAGGAGGAGGATGAGGGCGGGCAAACCAGCACGCACGCAGAGATGATGATGCCCTTTCTAGGATTCATCGCTTGACGAGCATGTGATCATTAGAGTTGAGCTGCCCTTGGCTCCTCGTCGTGCTCTCGCTTCCCTTCCCTCCCCTCCCTGCCGCAGCCCTTCCTCGTCCCCTCCCGCCCCTGGCCAGGATACCTAGTGCTTATTAAAGGCAAAAAAAAAAAACACCCAGGAACACGTGTCAGGGGCTGTGCAGTGGTTACTAATTAAACAGGCCTGGAAAAAAAAAAAGACACGGGTTGGCTGTAGCAAGAGTCTAAATAAAAGATGACATTTTTCAGTAAACAGCAGTTCCTTGCAAAGCCAGGCTGTTAGGGGGGTTACTGACAGTCCAATAAATCCAGATCACTGCATGCTGCCGACACCACGGGCTGAGCTGCTACAGCCAAATACCTGACAGTCATGGGGAGGAAGAGATGGATTTTCAGAGGTTCTGATAAAATAGGTAGTTTTAGCTATTTTGGGGTAAGGGAGAGAGAAAATCCCCAGCTGCCTAAAACAGGGAGCTGAGCCCCAGGGAGCAGCTCTGGGCTGCTGGCAGAACCAGGGGGGCTTAGCAAACCCTGGGCAAAGCTTTCCCAAGGCAGGGAAGGGATTTCAGCTCACTCTCCAGCATCAGGCACCTCTCACACTGTCTCAGGGCAGGATGAACTTCCCAAGGATTGTCTCCCCAAAGGCTGGCACACAGCCCTGCTGCTTGTCCCCACATCCACCCCTATGGAGGGTTTCCAAAAGTTTCATCTATCCCCCACTGCTTGCTGGTCCTCAAAAGCACTGATGCAGCTGTAGGTGTGCAGACTCCTCACCAGGGCTTTGTGCATGCACACAGAGTCTGATCTGCACATGAGGACATTGGAAGAGTCACCCCAAGCAGCTGCAGGAGTCACCCTGCCCCACTCAAATGGCCCTGGCCAAAACCAGCCCTGTCCCAGCTGCAAAGCCTGCAGCAGGTGCCTCACTGCAGCATGGCCAGGAGAGGCTTCCAGTTCCTGTATTCACTGTACACTCAGGAGGACACAAAGCTTAAGTGACTTAAGGATGCTGAGAGAGATGTAACCAATGTGATCATGCAGGGAGCCTGCTCTGGCACCATCCCCACACAGGGCAGGCAGCAGCTCTGCTGTCAGTGCAGCCCAGCCTGGTGATCCACAGCATCCCCTCACATCTGTGAATCTGTGAATCACCGTGAACACTCACCTGACTCTGTTAATGGGAATGAGCCAAGTCTGCCCAGAGACCTGCCCCTTGGAAAAATACATCACACAACAGAGAACTCTGAGCCAGAGCTTAATATTTTGGTCTTCACTAGCGATAAAATCTGCTGGCCTTGGAGAACATCAGCAGTGTGGCATTAAAAAGTCTTACAGAATTAAAACCAGGGGGTAAGACTTTCAGGAGAGGAAGGATCATTAAAACTGCTAAAAACACTCTACATCAGTGGCCAAGAGGATGATTTGGCCAATGCCCTCCTGCTTGCCACTGGTTGCTGGTGAGCAGGAGGCATCAGCTTACCAAAACTTTTTTGATGCCCATCTGGGACAAAAAGCAGCAAATGAATTAATTGCATTCTGCATAATTATGGGTAGAAGATTGTAGCCTCACTCAAGGCAGTCAGTCCCACCACGGGACTCTCCTGGGCACCAGCACTGGTAGAAGATGCCCTGGCAGCAGGGATGGCACAGCAAGGGACTGGTGATGCTGCAGGCCCGTGTGTACAATGAGATTAACTTTGAGAAAAAGCTGAATATATTCAGCTTGCTGCATTTGCCATGTTTAGACAACTTAATGAGACAAGCCAGAGGCAAACCACCACAGGCAGAACTTGTGGCGAATCAAGAAGAATGACATAATTTGTCTTGCATTAACCAAGTGCAATATACACGTCTCCAGAACGAAAGATCAGGAGGAGAAGTTATTCCGAGCACGTCATATCTTTGTACGTACACAAAGAAATGCCTCTATCTTGAAAGCTGCCCAATTAACACTTGACACCCACTGTAATTGCTGATGCTCCTTGCTGCCTTTATCAGATCATAGCAGAACCATAATGAGCTGTCTGAAAGGCCTGGCAGCCCGAGGTGAGAGCTGGCAGTGGAATTGGGAAAAACATAAAACACCCAGCAGAAGGTTCCCACCACGCTAGGGCTCATGTCTGAGGACACACAGACACAGGGAGGTGTGCTCCTGCCTAGGGACCCAGCAAGCCAGAAGCCTGACTGGAGAATTTATGCAAACCTCAAACTGTTCGGGTACAAAGGCAGCCCCCCAAGCCCTCCTGCAGCAGCAGCACCTTTGCTAAAAACCATCAGCAGTCCCGGTAAATCCTTTCCCTTCCAAAGGCACAGACACCCAGGACTTGGTTCCAATACTGATTTTGTCAGGAGTAGGTTTAGTGATGGACCCAGCAGAAGAAAACCACAGGGTTGATCCTACATCTGCTGAATGACCCCAGCAGTGCCTGCATTCCTGCTGTTTAACAGAAGGAAACGTATCAAGAAGCAAAGCAAGCCTTTACCTCGAGTGAGAAACACGAAGATTCCCACCAATTGTACATTCCTTCTGCAGCTTCCCAGCAAGCAGCAAAGACCCCTTTTCTTGACCTGGTAGAGAATCCTGAAATACTGCTCCAGCAGTGGAGCAGTGGTGCTCATGGAGGGACCTCCAAGAGCATTTTTGGAGGGATCAATGCCTCAAGAAACACGTCTGAATCAAAACCACTGTGGCTGCAGGGCCCACAGATTAAGAAGGCAGCCTACAGATGTGTCAGGCAGCAGCATTTGCCCCTACAGAACCTGTTTCCCCCTGGGCAGGGGCATAGGCAGGGACATAAATCATGCTCTTACCCCGGCTCATGCTCCTCCAAGGGGGCTGGAGCTACGGAGATCTTCACCAAGAGCAAAAAACCTCCCTGCAGACTACAGAAATCTTCATTCTCGCCTGGAGAGCATTTGGCTTCCAAAGCAAACTCCAGCCCCTTGCTTTTCCTTTGAAGAAACTTAAAATAGGCTTGGGAGGGGAAAGCAGGCAGGAGAGCAACTTTCCGGCCATGTGAGCTCCCGTGGGGATGACGAGCCAGCCCCAAGAGGCAGCAGAGCAACCGAAACCACAGGAGGGAGAGCCTGGGATTTTGCGTGGGCTCTTCTTAAAGCCAAGTTTAAAAATGGAAGAGAAGGAAACACAGGAGTTATTTTGAGAAAGCGGATCTGAAATTAGGAGGCGGCACTTTCTTGGACCGGCTCCAGCCATGGTTCCATGCAGCACAAAGCTGCTGCAGCTGAACCGTGCTCCCGGGGCTATTTATAGCATCCCGTAGGCAGCAGGGCTGGGGAATGGGAGGGTTTCTGTTTGGGACCAGGCATGTCCTGCACACAGACATGCAAAGCTCTTCCAGAGGCAGGAGACTGAGCACAGGATGGTGCTGGAGAAAGTTCCTGTCCTGGCACCGCATCCCCCGGGCGGGCGGGGCTGTGGGAGCAGCGTGGCAAAGAGGCAGGCTGGAGTGGGATTTTGTTTAAAACAAAGTTCAGGACAAGTGTGGCTGAAGTCAGCAGAAATCATGGAAACGCTCAGGCCAGACACCTCTCTGCATGCAGCAGAAAGCAAACAGTACAGCCAAAATGTGCTGGGACCAAACCACAACCTGGCAATGCCCATTCCATAAGGAAAGATTTTCGCTCCTACAACCACAAGTACTATTTTTCTCTCTCCTTTAAACCTCAGCATGCTCTCTCTGAGAGCCAAACCACCCCAGCAATTTGCTGCCCTCCACACAAAGCAGGTGGGATGAGCCCCAGTGTTGTGGAAGGGAAAGCAACACTCCCTCCCTCTCCAGCTCCTGCAGGCTTGGTCACCACAGTGAATGGTCTCCCTCCACCCTCCCCTGGGCTCTCCTTGAAGCCAAATGCCCTGAGCACCAGGGAACCTTGCTCAGCCTCACTGGCATAAGCCCACCCCTCTCCCCTGGCCCAGGGGGTGATGCTCTCCAGGGATGCTCATGGGATGCAGCTGCCCTGCACGCTCCCCCAGCTCCCTGTGCTGAGCTGGAGCCATCTCCCCCCACACCAGCAGTGACAGAGCACTGTCCCCAGCCTTGGGGCCAGCAGGTGATGCAGTGGGGGTTACAAATGACTCATCACAAATTGTAAGAAAACAGAGGAAACTGGTGACGTTGGAGCTGTGTGCTCGCACCAGCTCACACCATTCCCCATCCATCCCACACACAATGTGACCAAATACACTCATTTCAGTTATTTGCTACTCTCTGGCTTTGGCTCATCATTGCCAGACAGTTTCAGTCCTTGGCTTGCTCATATCTCACCCCATGGCCAGTGGGGGAACCCCCAGACACAGCTGGGTTTCCACTCACACTCTCATCCCACTCTGCTGTCTGCTCTTCAAAGGCACACTGAGGTTGCACTGATGTGCCAGCAAGGTTTAGCCCCTGCAAACCACGGATGAACGTTCCACCACTGCAAAACTGCTCCAAGTGTTGGCGTTGCACAGAAAACTTCCAGAAATCCACATTTTAGCCCTGCAGCAGTTACAGGAAAGCTCCAGTCACCCAACCCAAGAGCCAGGGCTGTGTTGCAGGGTCTGCCTTCCAGCCTCCAGCGGATTTGGGATCTCTGCAATTCCCATCACTACTTCCCAGACCAGAAAATGCAGGACATGGCTTTATCTGGTCTGGGTTAATCACAGAAAAATCTTTTAAGTCAACACACCTATTGGGAACTCCAGATCCTGAAACAGACACCAGGACCATTAAAAAGCCAGAACAAATGAAAGTTTCCCTAAAATCCAATAAAAAAATTAGAAGATTCTCAATGACTCCAGGGTCATTGTTAAAACTTTATCTTTTTGGAAATCTTGTCATCATGCAGAAATGACAATAGTATCTGAATTCTGGCCTTTCCAGTTTTCCTCTGGACTTTCCAAAAGCCCATTTTGCATCACCAAGCCCAGATGAGGCAGAATAAAAGTTATTAGAAACAAAAGCAAAACAAACAAGGCCCTTTCATCAGACAAATAGGAAACACCCTCATCCCAACTACCACGTAAACTAGAATTTGAAAAAAGCCCCATAGATTAAATGCTCAAAAGCACTTTTACTGTTAAGGTCTTATTTACTGCACCAGCTCCGTGCTGACGAGGCAGGCCCGATTCTTCCCTTTCTCATGTAAATCAGAAGTTCATAGAAAATCAGAGTTCTACAGACATCAAATCCCTGTAGGATCTGAGTCACACTCAGTGTCTGTGAGTAGTTAACGGCAAGCTTATCCTTTGCAATGCTAAAAGCCTTCATTTATTTATTCTCTTATTTATGGATGGGGCATTAATGCTTTATGAAGGTATTTGAGGGTAAAACGGATAGCTGGGAATGTGCTCTGCACAGACACAACAGCAGCAGGGGATGGAAGAAGTTCCAAACAGTCCTTTGAATTCCAATTTTACAGCATAATGCTGAATTTATAGATAGATAGCCGTGCCCTTTTGAAGGAACAAGCATCAAGACAGAAAACGAATTAAAATTTAATCTTATTGATTTCCACCAGCTCAATCTCAAGAGCTAGACAGACTCTGCTGCTGCTTGCACTGCCTGCACTGCATCAAAGGCAGTTTTGCAGAGAGCTGACAGCAGGGCAGGGATGGGCTCCCTGTCACAGGGGAGGGGATGGTCCCAGCCCTGGCCAGGCTGCGGTGGGTCACAGCACGAGGTGTCCCCTCCCTGGCACGGGGATGTCACTGCACGTCCTGACGCGACCTCTGGCTCTGCCATAAACGAGAGCCGTGCTCCAGACGAGGCTGATGCTTTGCAGGGACACGAGCCCAGGAGCTGCTTTTTCTGCCTGCTGGCCTCTCTCTGAGCAGGAGTCCTGCTGGTTCTGCTGCACAGCCATCTCCAGCCACTCGCATCTGGCTAGCAGGGAGCTGGGCATGGCTACCTGTGGGCTCCACATCACCACAACGGTCAGAGAGATGGCACAGGTACCTCTGCGTGCACATGAGCAGGAGTTTTTGGGACACTCAGGAGGAGAATTCACCCAGCCATGCCATGGTGGCTTGGGTAGCATTTTCCTCCAGGACACAGTGCCAAGGAAAGCCCTGTATCCCAGGGAAGGCACAAAGCAATCCTGCTCTCCTTCCTGGGCTTAGCAAGAGACCTGGAAATTTCCGTTTAAAGCACAAAAACATCTTCAAGCCCAGGTATGTTCAATCGATTTCAAGGGAAGGTGGATGCAAGGAATCCCATGAACGCCCAGTGGAATAAAGCTACAGCTAAAAATACACACAGGTGATCTGTCCTGGTTATGGGGATTTGAGGTGGAAGAAAAGTAAATATAATATATTTATTATATATTTAGTTGATATAGTAACACATCCCAGAGGTGCAAATTAAAGCCCTCATGGAGGCTGTGTCACACAGCCACCACCTCTGAGGTGCCAGACCCAGCAGAGATCAGCTTTCTTTTGCAGGGAAGATACTAAAACCACTCCCAGGGTTTAATTTAGGCATCCATCCCGATTTCTCCAGGTAGCTCTGGGCTACCCTGCCAGCTCCCAGCTCCTGGAGAGGAGCCCCTGAGCATCCTGCAGCCAGAACTGTCCCCTGAGCTTCCCACGGCACTTCTCAAAGGCTCTTGGCAATTGTAGCCCCCGTAATTGTTTTCAAACACCACTTTTGTTTCTTCAAGGATTGAACACACTTTTGAAAATAGGACTCAAATGCTTCTGACAATGCTGCACACTGTCTGTTCTCAGGTTAGTCCACAGACAGTACCAAAAACGTTAACTCCCATTCTCATAAATCCTTTCAGAAATGGTACATTTGACACAGTTGAAATTCTGGCTCAGATATACAAATGTGTGTTTTTCTGCGTTACACTGTGAAGATTTCCCAAAAAGTACATTTTGGGTGCAACTTCACATCCCATCTTTGGACACAAGAGAAAATGGCTTTGGTCAGCACATAGCAGGGGAGAAACACCTGGATCTTGAATATCAACTGTTCCTCTACAATCCAAGTCCTCTAAAAGCTTCCCAAATGCAACCACACAGTCCAGGATTTGACTGCAGCCAGGAGCAGCTTCTCTCCCCTCTTCCCCAGCAGAATCTGTACAGTCACCTTTTTTTTTCTGGAAATCAATTACATGTCCAGCAGAGTGTAGCAAGAGGGGATTACAGGTCACATTTTCCATAATTATCCTCTCTGACACCGAGGAACTTTTCAAATCATACACGTTAAGTAGGTCACAAGAGAGAACAGCAGCGTGACAGGCATTTAGCACCAGGAAACCTGAATTTGGAGAAAATCAGATACAATCCAGCACCACCCTCATCCCAACCCCTCATCCATACACAGCACGGTGGTGAGAAAAATATATAGACTTCCCTGATGAACCATAAGCTAAAATTAGAAACCATTCACGCCTGCAAAGCCACAGCTATCGCCAAAAGGAAAGTAGGTCACAGAATGGCTGGCTAACTTGATTTTCCGGCTTTTCTAGCTGCTCTGTCCTCACGTAACCCTTCGTCTCCCATGGTTTTTGGTGTCTCCTTTGTTCGGGGTATAAGCGCGGGCAGTGTGCGGCTCCGGCACGGGCTGGCAGCAGCGGTGGGAACGGGGATGGGCTCGCTGCAGCACAGACCCTGCTTCACAAAAACGAAGCCAGAGCCAGGCAAGAGCCCCTCCACGAAGCTGCTGCCTCCCACCTGCTCGGGGATTGGCACAAGGGCTGGATTTCTGCCCCTTCCACAGCGTTGCTCTTTAAAGATCGTTTCAGGCTTTGCCAGCGCTTCTGGGGTGCTTTCCTTTCTCGCCTCCTCCTGAGGCCTGAATATCCTCTTTTTATTTGCATTTCTTAGCGTGCACTGCCTCCCTCAAGCAAGCCACAAGCCAAGTGATGCGAGTAAATCTGGCTTTCCTTCCCTTTGTGCATGGCTCAGCCCTTACCGACGCTTTTCCCACAAGTAGACCTCCAGGCATCAACTTCACTGCTTTTCCACGGCACAGAAGAGGCAGAAAAGCTTAAAATTTGGCTCAGCGACCTTCCTCACTCTAAATCAATGCATTTCTATCTGGCTTGCAGTCCTTTGCTCCTACCAATTCACCTTGCAATTTAATTGTAAAGCTGCAGGTCAGCACGGGAGTGTCTGGGCCTCTCCCACATTCACAGGCAGTTGGATAGACCTGGAGGATTTGCTGCCATCAAACCCACCCCATAGCTGACCACCAGCCATTCTTTTCCCCCACAGTCCCAACTGAACCTAATCCCAAGACCCTCCCTCTTCCAGCTTTCCTCCTCCTGGCCCCAAAGGAAGAGCAGCCACCACTAAAATCCATCCCAAACATTCAGTACATGAGTGGCTGAAAGCTGAGCCCCTGAATGTTCTTTAGCAGGGCAATTACATCCTGGTTCCCACCCTTGTTACTGGAGCCTGGACAGACAACACTCAGCACTCCCTTCCCCTTGCAGCCCCAGCTCAGCCTCTCCCTGCTGTGGTTCTGGAAAGGGTTCTTCCACCTCTCAGCCATCACAGCTGTCAGCTCTCAGTTGCCCATAGATGGATCCTGTCCTGTCCAAAGGAGGAACCTGCCTGCAGCCTGCTCTGGTTTCTGTCAAGCCAAGGGGAAGGTTGTTGGTTGGAGTCTCCTGCCCACAGGCTCCTCACACACGACACACGAGAGGACTTTACAAGAACAGGGAACAATCACTGTTTGCCCATCCCTGGGATAATTCAGACATGAACACAGAGCCAGCTTTGAAATTCTACACAGCTTTGGTGTCCAGTGTGACCTTTGCTTGCTGGGCACTCACCTGGAATGAGTGCACCTATCACAAAGGTTAATGGTGAAACTCCTGGCACCAAGCTGGCTGAAATCAGCCCAATATTGACAAAGGGACACCACCAGCTCTGAGCACTGTGTGTGACAGTGTCCCACGTGTTATGGCCATGGACTTTCCAGGAATAATCTAGAACCTCATGCTTTCCCTCCACAATCTTTGCCATTATCCATGGGACAGGGCAGAAATGCCAAGGGACCAACTGAGTGCTAGTGAGGCTGGGAGAGCAGATCCTGTCTGCTGTGGAAAAGGCGGTGGGAGGGAATGTGTGGGCAGAGATGAGAGGTGACAAAGCAGGACGGGGGATTGGCAGGACACCACCCTAAGCCAGCTCCAGCTAATGGGGACTGCTACAATGCAGGATGTTGGGGATGTGATGGATGAAGATCACCTTTCCCTCCTGCCCCACCACCATCACCCATTTCTCCCCCTTGTAACGTGGTTCAGCGACACAAGAGTGCCCAAGGACGACGAGGCTCAAACGAACAGGAATAAAAATGTTTGAGAGCTCACTTTTTTTGAGCCTCCCTCCTTGCACAGGAGGCACAAGCCATCTAGCCCAGGACCCCCAGAGAGGGCACTCAGTGGTGAGAATGGCTTTGAGGAGCACTCAGCACCTGCCCCCAAAGCCCAGTGCTGTGAAGCCATCACCAGCTGGCACTTGCTAATGCTTCAAACACATCGACCTCAGCCTTCACCCACTCACACAACAGACCGTGCCAGCACTGGGTTTCCTACTGCTCAGGGAGAGCAGCAGATGGAAAAAGGAAAACCAGGAAAATTGCACTGCCTGGGAGAGCAGGGTAGGCGATTTTTTTTTTCTTTTTAGGAGTCAGGCACCTGGATTTCTGCAGCTCCCAGTGAAATCGCAGGCCTTGCAATTCAAAATAATTAGCGACTGGTAGTTTTCCTTTTATGCAAAATCATCCTTTTTATCCAACACCTAAATGAAAATGAATATGCTTGATTATCTACCAAAGGGCCCAATTTCTGAGCATCGCTCCGATGCACACAGCAAAATTCATCTCTCCTCGGGCTGCTGTTACAGGCAATGGCTGATAAATGAGCGGTCAAGGCAGGGATCCAGAGCCAGGGATGCCAGCCTGACCTTTGTTAATGCTATTTACAGCATCAAATATCCACAAATCCAGCCATGGCTGCATCCACATCCTTGCTGCTCCAGCCTGGGGCGCTTAGGGGCAGCCAGGAGAGCTCACAGCTGGCCTGCCAGTATTAGAGCACCACAGATGTCACCCTCCATCCATGCAGCCCACCCACCATGTCAAAGCCCACCCCTTGAGGCAGCTTTCAAGCTGCTTCACTCCCAGGGGAGAGGATGAAGCAAACTGTTTAACAGAGAGGAGTCTGGAGCATCTCTTCAACATTTCATCTCTAAGGCTGATCACATGAAACCCCTCCCAAGGCAGGTTCTTCAGAAGATCTTCAGAGGGATTAATGCTCATCCACACCATCCTGACAGGGCTCCATCTATCCCACTCCCACTCCCTCCACTCCAAAGGTAACACCCAGGAAAACCCCCCACCTGATCCTCACCAGCCTGCCCGTCCCTGGCCACGGTGACACGGCACAATCACACATCTGTACTGCCATCACTTCCAGACTCACCCTGTTCTCGTCGTAGATGATCTGCACCAAGCTGCGATGTTTGGACTCGATAGGAGGGGGAGAGATGGGTTTTTCAGGCTCTGGTGGTTTGGCTGCTTCTTCCTCCAACTGTTGCTGTGGAAAGAGATGGGGGGGGGAGGAGGAGGGTGAGTCACAGCAAGAAACGCAGCAGTCCCTGTCCACACGAGACTCTCTGTGGTGCCGTGACCGAGGCAGAAACCGCCATGGTAGGAGACTTCCTGCAAGACACGGGCAGGCTGGGGCTGGGGAGAGGGAGGAGAGCTCACAGCAGCCCCAGCCACGCAAGCGCAGCCCTGGCCTGCCCCAGGCACCCACCCTGTGCTCGTGGGTCGGCGTGTTTTAGGTATGGAGGATGAGGACCTGCCTCAAAGGAGCCTCCTGGAACGGGCCCGAGGCTAGAAATAACGATTTGACTGGGAACACCTAAATGAAACCACAGCTCCAGCCCGGCTCCCTGCTGCTACCTGCCTCTGGAGCTGCTGCTGCGTGCAGGGAGAGGTGCAGGAGCCAGGGGTGATGAGCAAGGCTGCTCCCCACCCTCAGCTTCACCCTGCAGTGGAGTGGTTGCAGGACATGCCTTGGGATGACTGCTCTCCATTAGATGGCTCGTGCACCAGCCATGCCTGCACTCTGGAGTATCACCGTGGTCAGCAGCTAAACCTGACATTCCACCTGAGCTCCTGCTCTGCCAGCACTGTGAGGTGGGAGGAGACATCCCAGCCCTTCCCATGAGTTTGAGGAACTGCTCAGCTGAAAGAGGAAATCACAGATTGCTCCTGGGGCCAGCCTGTGAGGAGGGAGAGCCGCAGCTGCGGGGCAGCACAGGCACAGGAGAGGGAGAGGCTGTCAAAAAACGCTGAGGATTTTTTCCTTGCTAGCTCTGAATCTCGAAATCATTGTGGGTTTTTTTCCTGCAGCTAAAGCATCCCCTGTTGAAGCATGAGGAAAATCAAGCGAGTCTTGTACTAGGAAGAAAATGAATCTGGCACTTGTCTCAGAGGAGAGCACACCACTGACTTCCCGGGGACAGTGGCGGCTGGTGGCCTGAGAAGAAGGTGAGCATCTATTCCTCCTCCCCATCATCTCTGCTCCTGCTGATGAGCACACCAGGGCAGGAGGATGCACTTGGGATGAACCCAAGAAAGCACTTAAGCACCCAGACAGGTCTAATAGATTGGCCGAGAAAATTCACGTTCCTAAAATTGTGTTTCAGTGGATGAAGCGCCCTGTGCTCTGGACTCCAGCTCCTCACAGGTGGACACCTCTCCCCATAGAGGGAAAAGCAGCAGTATAGGGAACACCAAGATACAGCCAAAAAACCTGCTGTTGCTGGCCAGAGTGGGGAGCAGGCTCTGGCAGTGCAGGAGAGCCTGTGTCCCATAAATTGGCATCACCAACAGCCTTAGAGTCACTCCAGCCACGAGTGAGAAGAGCCAGGAACCAGCCAGCTCGAACCATCTGCTCCCTGGAAGGGGATGAAGCTTTCCCAGCACTGCAGGGATCCCTTCCTGCCACACCATGGTGGCACACTGAAGGCTCCAACCACAGGAACAGCTCCCTGCCCTCTGCTTTTGTCACCCATGGCCACATTTCAGGTGGCCCAAACCACAGGACAGGGGACAAGAGCTCCTTGGGAAGCCACAGCTGAACCATGGGCTGCAAAGCTGTATTTGGCATCAGCCCTGGCACAGAAGCAGCACTTCCAGGACCTGCCAGCTCTTCCTTGGTGTCCTCCTAAGACATCCTATCTCACATCCTCCATGGGATAAACTCCAAAAACCCCAAAGAACGAGCCAGCAAAAAGGATCAGATATATCTGCTTCTCTTGGGGAAAATATTTGTGTGTAAAAAAAAAAGTCAAAGCATCCAAAACTTGGCCATATCGTCCTGGAAAGCCACAAAAATTCTGCCAAGTGGTCGAGTGTGTAGCGAGGGATTTCACACGAGAGGGTTTGATGGCCTATCAGGAAACCAAAGTTTGCCACTAAGTGGAGGCTCATTAAAAACAGCTCATTAGAAGAAGAAACACATATCTAATTATAGTTGAAATACAGCAGAGAATCAAACTCTACTCGCTGTGGAGTAGCACTGTATGGATATTAAAGGGCCAGATGCTGGGGTAAGGATGTGAGGAGGGGCTGGAGGCAGCACACCTGACTGCAGCCTGTGACAGCTACTCCTGGGAGCTGTGGGAAATGGCAAAGCAAAATAGGTCAGGGTTCCCAGACAGGGACAAAATGGATTTCTCAAAGGTCTGCCACAAAAGCCAGGCTGGGACTGTGACCTTTACAGGGAGAGAGCAGGATGAGAGATGAGTCTTGACAGCTCCACACTCTCCCTCCTCCCAGCAGCGGCTGCCCAAGACCTCCCTCCTCTCCCCAAATGGCAGTAGTGATGAAGGGATGCAAGATGCCACCATTAGCCACAGCTCCCACAGGCCAACCCATTTCCAAGTGGAAGAGGTGCCCCTTCCAGGAAAGGAACCCTTTGGCTGGACCATGTGCTACAGAGGGACCGGTGCAGGCTGCAGCTCTGCTGGGAAGGAAGGTGGGTGATATTCCAGGAGGGCTCCATCCCTGCAGGCACAGCTCCTGATGAAGCCAAGGCTGCCCCACACACCCCCAGCTGCCATCACCGGGTACTGGGATGCTTCACCTGCCCGGAGAGAGCAGAGCCTTCCAGCCACAGGGCAGCTCCGAGAAACACTTTCACAGAGAACACAGGCAACTCAGCCCGATGGAAGGGGAAACCCTGGAGCTCCTCCACCCGGGCAGCTCCACCTCCATCACCAGGTGGGAGTGTTGTACTCCCGGAGAGCCTTGGCTGAGCTCAGCGCCCGGGGAGGCTCCGGGCGCCACTGCAGAGAACAGCCCAGCAGTTCATTTCTCCTTCAGATCGCCGGTACCGCTGCCAGGAATAAATGCATAAGGATTATCCTTGCCTGTCAGGAAGAGGGGGAGAGAGGACTCGGCGAGAGATCCGAGCGCATATGGCGCATGAATGAGCGGGGGATGGCTGACGGAGGTGGCCTCCTGCCAGGGGTGTGCAGGGTTTGGGGAAGGTTTCTCAGCTTGCCGAAGACGTTTGCTTCTTGCAAAGTCCAGGCAGAGCCTTCCCTGCCATTTTTGGAACAACCAGAAAGAGAGAGATGGTGGATTGGGCTTGGTTGGGATTTTTTTTTTTTTTTTTTTTTTTGCACAGCCTTTCCATAGAAGTGTATTTAATTACCCTGAGAAGGCCTCCCAAAGACAGAGGGGAAAAGCATTAGGATATTCTGATATTCTGGCTGCATACAGTTTCTCCCTTGCTCCACTGACGTTCCTGCAGGAGCAGTATCTGTTCCAGGCTCATTGCTTTCCCTCACTCATGCTCCTGCACTGACAGCTCAGATGCACAGATGCATAAAACGTTCCTGGAGCATCTCAGACAGGACCTCCTGCTCCAAAAACACTTCTTCCCAGATGTGCTAGCTCTGCTGGAGGACTGGGATGGGGAAGGCTCCAGCCAGAGGGGGAGGGAGGCCATAGTGGGGGAGGTCAGTTTTTCTACCATATGACTTTGCCACCATGTGCCAAAAAAGAAAAAAAAAAAAAAAGTAGAAAAAAAGGAAGGGAGGGGAAAATTTTTCTGCCAACAGCCACTTTCACCTTCTTCCCCATTTAACAGAGCATTTTTGTGGGCAAGAAGAATCATAAAATTCGTTCATAGGGAAGAAATAAAGCAAGTGAACAGCCAACAATAAAACCTCATTTCCTCACAGAAAGGACAGTTTGATCTTAACGGTGAGCAGCAGCAGCTCCTCAGCATCCTGAAAAGTCAGGCAATGGATCATCAGAGCTGTCAGTCCTCCCAGCTGCCATGACAGGGACTCTCCCTGCCCTGCCAGGCACATATCCCACTTGGGAAGCCCTTTTCCAGAGCAGGAAATGACCATGGTTTGCATCACTTTCCTCAAATGTGAGTAAAAAACCATGGGCCAGCAGCCAGTACTGCCAGGTGGGAGAGGACACCAACACTTGGTCTGAGCTTCCGACGAGGGAGAGGGGAAGGGCTGACTTCACCCAGCTCCACTAAAACCAGCAAGAGGAACCTCTGTGGCCATTCCAGATGTTCCTCTGGGCTCTGTGAGCTGGCACACAGGGCTGCTGCCTCACCCCCACCAGCACAGCTGCTTCTGCCCACTCCTGGCTTCCTCTCCCTAAGCACTCGGACACCTCTGCAGATTTAAAGCAACATATAAAAAAAAAAAAAAAAAGGTACTTCACATTAATTAAGCCATATTGTTTGAAAACAAAATGAAAATATTCCTGCTTTGTCATGCAGGACAGAAAGGGAGTGTGTTTGGTATGGGAAAATATAGGTCTGATGGGGAAGAGCAAGTGCGTGCTCATTCTCAAGGTGCTTCAACAAACAGCCCAAGCAGAGGTTTTGCGCCATTCCCAAATTCCTACTGTAGCTACAACCCCTTGGGAAAGGTCATTCCTCTTGGGCAGCTTGGGATTAGCAGCCATCAGGGAGTTCAGAAACTCATCCCAAGCAAAGAAAATAAAGCAACCAGAAAAAAAAAAAAAAGAGGCAGAAAAGTGATTTGCTTTAAGAAGTGAAAGCCCTTAAGTCTGTGGTTTTTTTTCCACGGACATCCCTGAAGGTTTTGTTATATTAATCTCTTAATGGGTTTATGGTAATTACGTACAGGCCAACACTGAGTGGGCCATCCTTCTACTGGGGAGTGCTCCTGTGCAGGGTAAAGCTGCAGCCAGCAAGACCAGATTCAAATCCCTGCTCAAGCACAGCCCTGACTGGAGCTGCACCAGATGCTGCTCAAGGCTCAAGAGAAAGGGGACTGGATGCACTGGAAGGGCCACTTGGTTGTTGCAGCCATGTTTTAAACAGCCTGGTACTGAATACTGGCAGCAACAGCAGCACCGGGGAGAGATCACTGCTGGAAAGGAAAAAGAAAGGACCTTGTGCTATGCTGGGCTGTACAGAGGACTTTGGACAACCCAGGCTGTGCTCCCAGCTCTGCTGCTCACCACTTCCATAGGCATTGAGGACACTTTTTTTTCTCTCTGAGGTTCTCTGACATGCAAAGAGCTACAAGCTGGGTTTGCAAAGCTCCCTCCCTCACCTTGTGACTACCAGCTCCAGACTGCAGGCACGGCAGCCACCACCCCTGTCACAACAGGGAGCAGGGACACAGGTGATCCTGCTGCACTGGCATTGCCACTTGCCCTCTGTGGCCATGCAGAGGCAAGGACAGGGCATGTGGCAGCGTGCAGAAGCAAGGACACGTGTTCCCCTCCAGAGCACGGCCTCTTACCTGCTTCTTCTTCAGCTTGGAGATCTGCTGCTCCACCATGGTGATCTCGCGGTCCACGCGGTCCATGTTCTGGATGAGCTCCTCCTTGGAGAGCCGGGCTGGCAGCAGGTCCAGCTCCGTGTCAGGGTGAGCAGGGCTCACAGGAGACACGGGCTCCAGTTTGCCAGGCAGGCCACGGTCCTGGGAAGTGTAAAACAAGCAGATCAGTTCTCTCCCAGGAGACTCTGGATCCTTCTCTCATCCTCCCACAGCTCCCTGGCCCATTCCCAGCCTGCTGAGATATACAAAGCCCTCCAAAAAACCTGCTAGACTAGGGAGTACCAGCTGTCAGATCACATCACCACAGTGCTCCACAACCTCCAGCATCTCCAAAGAGAACCAGGTTATTCTCCCAGGGACATGCCAGCAGCTCTTCCTCCTGACAAAGCATCAGAGGCTCATACCACCCTGAGTGCTGCTCATATTCTTACAGGATCAATAAACCCATCCATATTCAGGAGCTCCCAGCACCACTGTCCCTTCAGAGGGCTCAAGGCTACATCTTCTCTGGAAAAATGAGACACCACAGAGACAAGAGCATGAACCATGTTGAAGGAGAAGGGACAGCTCCTGGGAGGAAAGAGGGCTCCTAGCTCCTTCATGGACAACTTTCTCCATCTCTTCCTAAACCCTGGGGGTACTCAGTGTTGGTTGTTGACAGCATCTATCCAAATATGGAGAAAAAGGGGATAGGTGAGTCAAGATAAAAACAGACCAAACTGACATTTCTCAAATTCCAGGTGAAGAGGCTCTCAGCTCAACAAGACCCTTCAAGTCAGAGAAAACCTCTGTGGCCATGACAGGGAGAGCTCTAACAGCCCAGGGCTGAGGGAAAACACATCTCAACATTCAGCTTTGCCCCCAGCAGTGCAACGAGTTTGCTGAACCCAACTAATTGGGATGCCAGGAGCATCCCACAGCCACAATGCCTCTGCTGCATCCCAGGGCAGCCTTGCCCTCTGCAGCTGCAAGCAAAGGAGCCCATTTCTGCCAACACAGAAATGCCTGCATGCCTGGATGAGCCTGCCCACCGTGGAGGAGTGCACCTGGGATGCAGCAGATGTTTAATAGCCACCGGCCACACAGATGGGATCACGGCACAGCACCAGCCTACCCTGACCCAGGACACTCCTCTGGCAGCCACTCAGTGCCTTAATTAAAAGTTTATCTATTCATTTGCTTAGTGAGTGGATGGATTTCTTTTCCTGGAGGGGGAGAAGAGGAGTGGTGGCTCAGTTTGTAACCCTAAACCACTGCCAGGCCGGGCGGGCAGCACACTGCAGCTGCTGCCGAGGGGAGGGCAGGGATGGGGGAGCCAAACAAGGGAACAAGTTCACACAACTTTGCCACCTCCATTACAGCAGCCCTGCAGAAAGCCAACACTGTTCTGCACCAACTGAGCACCCTCCCCTCGGTGCTGACACCCGGGAAAGCACCGGGTACTGCTCAGCATCCCAACAGCATCTGCTGTGATGCTGCTGGAGCATCTGCCCTGCCCTGTCCCTGCTGGGTGCAGCCTGGAGGCACCAGTGCCCTTCCCACTGCTGCCATCAAGGGACAGAAAGCAAAGGAGCACCCCAAAACCCCACTCTCACTGTCCTGCCTCAGCCCCATCCAACCCCAGGAGCACAAAGGCACTGGAAAACCTAAGCTGGTTGTATCCAGCATCCATCCAGAAGAGAAGCTGAAAGACCACGAGAGCTTTCTGGAGGATCCTGTAGAGAAGATCCCATCTTGTTTTACTTTCTCAGCATTAGATATCAAAAATGGTCAGTCTGCTGCAGTGGGAAGGCTTTGTGTTCTCCACAACTGTTTTTTTTTTTTTGTGGTTTTGCTTTTTCTTCGAGTCAAGAGGAGCAGGACAACCACAAGAAGCAAAAGATAAATTAGGTGCTCATGAAATCTCGTTCAGATTAAGGCACAGGAAGGGGAAGTGGCAGTGGCTTGTAGGTGGGTAGATTTCTCTAAAAGAAAGGAAGTTACCTGCCAAAAATACAGGAGAGAAAGGCTCCTCATTGTGCACGTGAAACAAATCAGACTTTCTTACATCTGCCAATATGCAGGACAGGCCATCTTTAAACTCCTGCTTGGCACAAAACACCTTGGAAACCTGGTTCCTGATACATTTTTCTCTTTTTACCTTTTACCAGAATCTGAAGCAAAAGAGCAGCTAAGCTGAGTAAGGGAAACAGCTGCAAGTCACAGCACAGACATCATCATCATCATCTGGTATTAGGAGATGATTACAGCAATAGAGAAAGGCAATGTGTCCCTGGACCTCACATACTGGGCATGTCATGCCACAAGCACCTCTCTAAATCAACAAAATGACAAGCAGCAAAAAGAAGGAAAAACCAAAACTGAAGGTAAAAAAAAAAAGTCTTGTCTGCATAGTGCTGACATCCAAAAACCAGAGCTCATAGATTTATGCAAGGCATAAAGAAACCCTTATAAAATCACAAAAGTGGGATGAAAAAAGGTTTGCAAAGGTTTTTTGGACCAGAGTCCACTCAGAGCATGGAGAAGACCCCAGTAGTCAGAGATATTTCAACCAGTGCTCTGCTTCCTACAGCTCTCAAGAAGCCCTCAAAATATATTCCCCTGTTCTAGACTGTCATACCCTGAACAAGTGCAGTGTGAAATGTGAAATTCTCCTTATTAACGTGAAGTCACAGACTTCCAAAGCAGGAAGAGCCATGAGAGGTGGAATAAATCTGCTGGAGGGAAGAAAACAATTACTGCATTACTCAAGTTGATATTTTCTCAGTAATTATACTGTTTCCATGTGATTTGTTTTTACACACGGCTAACAGCTACTGCAGCTCCTGTTTATCCCTGGCCTTGTTTTGTGATTTATATGATAACAAGGGTGGGTGTGAGGGGGGCAGAGGCTGCACAAACCTCCCTGCAGCAAGAGGAGGTGCTGGCACTGAAGAAAACAATTATCACTGAGGAGGCTGTCAAAGAGCAAGGCCAGACTTTGGGGTGGGTTTCCTCTACATGCTTAAGAATAAAAATTCCCAACACAGCTAATGGAGCAAGCCTGCTATTTGCTATTAAGCAGCGACTTTAAAAACATGCCAGAAAGAGAGGAAGGAAAAGGATGAGCCAACTGCCTGTTGATGCTTTCAAGAGCAAGAAAGTCTCCAGTAAATTTCATGTCCCTGCCTTCAGACACACCAGCATCTGGTCCACAAGAAAAAATTATACTGGGAATCCCAGGTGTGGTCCCAGGACACACCGGCTGGTGCAGGTTCCAATCTCCACCTGCTTATTTTGCATTACTGACCCAGCTTTGATACCCATAGAGAAGTTATGAGAGTTTGAGGGATTTAAAAGGGTGTCTGTGCCCTGCTTCAGCTCAGCACCTACAGCTGGATGCAGCCCAGCCTTCCTGAAGGCTCGATTTTCTCTTGTCTCAAGAGACAGCAGATCTGTAGCTCCGCTCCATCTGCGCCTAACTCTCGCTGCAAAGTGAATTTTGACCTTGCTGGCCCCCTGACTGCATCAGCTGCCTCTTCAAAACTCCACAGTGGAGCTTCCAAACCTCCCCAGCCCATGAGTGTGTCCCAAGGGACCAGACAGAGCCCCTTGCTTGGGACGAGCCTGAGGATCCCCAGCACAGCACACTGTGTTTGCCCTACATATCATCCTTGGTAAACCCAGGTCTCTCTCTCTCTGCCTCTCTAATCCAGATCATTAGTGAAGTTCCCCCAAGCCCAGGACAGAGATTTAGGGATGCCAACATCATCTCTTCCACAGTCTGTTCACTTTCTAATTATCAGCCAGCAGCAGCATTTCCTGCTGGAGCAGCAGGAGGGATTAGGAGGTGTCATCTTCAACGCCTGCCCACTCACACATCTCGTCCTCATGGGCTGGAGAAGATTGCCAAAGCAGGCAGGACAGGCTGGGGCCACGCAATTTGTGCTCAAATTAATTCCCAAAAAAACCCCTTACATGAACTTGTGAGCAGGGGATCTCCTCGTAGGGCTGCTTCACCACCTGAGCTGCTCATAGCAGTGAACATCCCAGCACTTCCAGCAGCCCCTCCCAAACCCCATCCATGTGGGGCTGTGCCACACTGCAGAGCCTCCTGCTCATCCTCCCTGTCCAGGAGCCCAGGGATGAGCAGCATCACACTCTGAGCAGACACTGAGCCCCCAGGGAAAAGGACTGAGCAGGAAAGCAGCACCCCACTCCTCCATCCGTCAGGTTTTTAGGTAAAAACATGCATACAAAACTCCTAAGCGAGCCAAATACAGACTAAAGGAATTTGGTTTTTTAACTGGAAAAGTGTCCAACACATTCTGACATATCTAAGCCCCAAGATGACAGCACTGACAGAGGAAAAAGTTACAGAGCTGAAAACTAATGCCTTGTTTCCTCAGGGAGATGCACGAGTACAAAAAGTCAGGGAGTCTGAGCAGTGAAAAGTACATCGAGTCACTGCAATTCTTTTGTTCATGGCCATCTGCTGTGCTAACGGCTCCTTCTGCAGCCTGGCCCTTCATACGAGGTTTTCATTCCTGAACACTGCTGGCTCTTGCTGGGCTGTGTCCCGGCGTGCTCCAAGGGCTGCTGGAGCAGGATGGACACCTGAGTGTGCTCTGGGCAGCACCAGCCAGGAGCACACGGGTGTTCCCTGCAAGGCCAACCACAGCTCCCAAGGGATGCCAGGTGTGGGACCAAGGCAGCATCCACCTCCTTCCATCATCCCCACTCTCCACGGCATGTGCAGAACAGGGATTCCTTCCACTGGGTGCAGCCCACTATGTGTTCCCGTGGGAATTCATCAAGCTGGAGACCAAGGAGCTGCCGGAAGACAAAGCTTTTTTTTTTTTTTTTTACATCTAATTTATTTTTTTAAAATAAATCTGACTTTACGAGCAGACCCACGAAATTCCTTTTCTCTGTAATCCAGCTGAATTCCACGCAGACAGAGCAGAAAACATCCCAATAATTTCTAAAGCTTGCATGAAAGTAGGTCAAAAAACTTCCCCAATGTTTCAACAGCTTGAAGCAATTTAATTGCAAAACCAGTACCAAATGCTGACCCCTCCCTCCCTGCCTCCCCTCCCCGGCAGATTTACGAGGGTGGTAAAACCTCAGTTTAAATGCAGTAACCAAAGCCTTGTATCTGGTCTCGCAAAACTTGAGCTCTAAAGAGCTGTTCCGTGGCGTTACAGCGAACAGATGCTGCCTCTGCATCTCAGGACTGCAGAATTCTACAGCTGCATCACCAAACACAGCCTAAAATAAAGGGTGGAACGGGAAAACCTTCCTCCCACAGCTGCCCAAGGCATTACCCGGCAAATGGATGCTGAGCCTTGCATTCCCTCCCTGCCTTTCCCCATTAGTGGATAATAATTGCACTGAATGCCAACGTTCCCCACTGACTTAGAGGAGTGATGAATTCTCACCTACACATTTACTCATTACAACGAGGAGCTAATTGCTCCACCTCTCATGGAGAATTCCCCAACCCTGCCTATTCTGCATCCCTGAATTTTCGGCTGACCTTAAGTTTGTTCGAACAGTAACTGTCTGGACTGAGATTTTCCATGCTGAATATCGGCTTTAGGCATTTTTAGTCTTTTTTTTTTTTTTTCCCTAAACAGGGAATTTCAGCCAAAACAACTCTGTCACTTCCAAGAACAAGTTTATAAGAAAATATGCCTTTCTGTAACATTCAGAAAGACTCTGGGAACTTTTCCTTTGAGCATCTTCAGTACGGTTGATACATCTGGTAAGACTCTCTGCCAGCGATCTGCCTTTTGTTAACACTGAAAAAGTGTCCAAGTCAAAGAAAAAAAAATTAATAAAAATCTCATCTTGGTGCTTGCCTTAGGGGAATGACTTGGAACTGAGCAGGCAAGCAGAGTGGAGTCCTGCTTTTGGGAAGCTGCAGGAAAGGTATTGCACTTCTGCAAAGGGAAGGAAAAAGCTGAGATGGAAAGACCGTGCTGGCATGTGTGGAGCAATCCAGGCCGACAGCAAGTGCCCCAAAAGAGCTGTGAATAAATGGTTTGGGCAGGTAAAGAAAGCTGAGACCAGGCAGCAGATGCTAAGGATGGAGCAATGCACCAGGGACCCTCTGAGCACAAAGCTGAGCCTGTCCCAGGCACAGGTACAGCAAAGACTGGGCCTGCAAACAAGGGGAGGACAAGGTAAGGGTGTCAGAGCCGCCCACAAACTCTTCCACTCCTCCATCTGCAGCTTTAGTGCTCTCTCAGTGATTTGTTCAGCCAGCAGCCACCCCTGCTGACACTGCACACACCAGCACATGTTTGAAGCCTCTTAAAAATCTGCAAAAAAAACGCCTCTCATTACGTGACGTGCCAAGGCAGGGAGGGAAATTTTTAATTGCCCCATTTGGCACTCAGCCAGGCAGAGGGGTCACCCCCGGCTGCAGAAACACATTTTAAAGGGAGCTCATGGCAGAGCCTGGCTCCTCCTTGCTGGGGCTCAAACCTCTCCTCGCATTCCCTGGGGCCAGCAGATTTCGGGCAGCTTTCACAGGAATCTCTGAATCATCACCAGAGCCTGTTTTTGCATTTCTACTTGTGCCCTGCTGCTCAGGGAGTTTCTTTAGGGAGGGTCCCCCACCCAGCTGGGGGTGCAGGCACAATCCCTAAACTTAGGCATCCTAGGAAGCACCCTGTCACCTAACCCAACAAACCTCAGGGGAACTGAACACTCCACGTCTTTGAAAGCTTTAGCCTCCCAATTTTTTTTTGTTTGTTTTTTGTTTTTTCAATACCACTCATCCTCTTTCAATGACCACATGCAGTAAAGAAAGTTCTGAGTCTTTCCAGCATGTCAACCAAGCAGGGATGAACATCAAGGTCCATATTAATCCCAGCAGGCAAATTCCCTCTGACAGAAGATGCTGGAATAGTCCCTGCTAAATCCTAGCTGTCCCTCAAGCAGGTAGAAAGCCCTCCAGGCCTAGAAGCCTATGAAAAAAAAAAAAATCCCTTTTTATACCAGTGCAATACTCACGTGAACAGCACAAATGCCATGGCACTGCTGGGACAGTGCCTACATGCACACCCATCAGTCCTGCAGAGGTGGGAACTGGGCACTAAATCCACTTATATCTGCTCTCTGCTGAGCATTCCATCAAAAATACAGAATTTCTCACCAACTGGAAAAGCTGCATCAGCCAAAAAGGCAGGTGGACACCCCAGCAAACCTCCTGCTCTGCTTCCAGAGCTCCATCACAGCATGGACACCCCAGCAAACCTCCTGCTCTGCTTCCAGGAGGCACTGAGGGTGCTCCCAGCTGGGCTGTTCCCCGGGAAGCTCCAGCTCATTCACTGGGTGATGCCAGGTGCATCCTCCAGCACATGCACAAAGATATGGGGGGGGTGGGAGAGGGAAAATACACCACAGCAACCTCTCCAAACCTCACTGATTTAAAAATAAAAAATTGAGGGGAAATGAAAAGACAAAAGCCCTTCTCAGCCTGGTGTTATCAAGCAGAGGAAATGAGACTTCTAAAGCTCCCATTCAGAGAGAAGTGGGGGAGAGAAATCCCACTCCAGACGCACTTGAACGAACAGCTTTTGAAATGGAAATGTTGCTCTTCAGAAACATTTAAATTTCCTCCTATTGCCAGGCAGGAGAGGAGGCAGGAGGCCGAGGAGAAGCAGGAGGAGTCCCTCAGCCACACACATCCCAGCGGGATCCACGCAGGGCAGCCCTGTGAAGCAGGGATTTGTCTGGGAGTTAATCAGGATGGCACACAACATCAATATTGGGAAGTTGGCTTGAAGGGGAATCAGATTTAGAGGGGAGGGAGGGGAATGACTGAAGACAGCTCTATTTAACCACGACTGCTGCAATGAGATACACTTAAAGGCAGCTCACACTCCCTCCCTCCCAACCATCACCCAAAATTATTTTCCCCAAATCCCAGAGACTGAGCTGCCTACCGAGGAGGGGACTGACTGATGGAAAAAGGGAATGCAAACAAGATCTAAAATGGTTTGAGCAGTGGCTGAGGCGTGTTGTGGACAACCCAGACCTCCTCTTGTGTGCAAGAGCAGCAAGCCAAGGTTACCAGCAACTCTCCCAAGACTCACAGCACATCCAGCACAGGGTGATGATGAGTCCCAGCACAGGGTGACGATGAGTCCCAGCACAGAGCCCTGCTCAATACCAGCAGCTCTCTCTCCAACTGTGCCAAACTGAAGTAACTGCTGCTAACGGAACCCACTGAGCTCTGCCTGCCAGCTGCACCTCACCCCCTCCTCACCCCAGGGGCTTCAGGGTCACCTCATGCACAGCTCCATCCTGGCTGTGCTCTCAGGTGGATGAAGCAGGACATCAAACACCTCTCAGCCGTAAAAACCATGAGGGACACAGTGGTGACAACACCTCTGCCCGAGGAATCCACCAGCAGCCCCCCAAGGCCGCACAAAGCACATCCAGTGACCCAATTCCAAACACCCCGCAGGCAGCAGGGCTCTGGTAGCACCTTGGGACACACACAGGGGATGGGGGACACACACAGGGGATGGGGGGGACACACACACAGGGGATGGGGGACACACACACACACGGCTGGGGGACACACACACACACACACACACGGCTGGGGGACACACACACACACACACACGGGATTGGGGGGGACACACACACAGGGGATTGGGGGGGGACACACACACACAGGGGATGGGGGACACACACACACACAGGGGATGGGGGGGACACACACACACACAGGGGATGGGGGGGACACACACACACACAGGGGATGGGGGGGACACACACACACACAGGGGATGGGGGGGACACACACACACACAGGGGATGGGGGACACACACACACACAGGGGATGGGGGGGACACACACACACAGGGGATGGGGGGGCACACACACACAGGGGATGGGGGGGACACACACACACAGGGGATGGGGGGGACACACACACACAGGGGATGGGGGGGACACACACACACAGGGGATGGGGGGGACACACACACACAGGGGATGGGGGGGACACACACACACAGGGGATGGGGGGGACACACACACACAGGGGATGGGGGGGACACACACACACGGGATTGGGGGGGACACACACACACGGGGATGGGGGGGACACACACACACAGGGGATGGGGGGGACACACACACACAGGGGATGGGGGACACACACACACAGGGGATGGGGGACACACACAGGGGATGGGGGGGACACACACACAGGGGATGGGGGGGACACACACACACAGGGGATGGGGGGGACACACACACACAGGGGATGGGGGGGACACACACACACAGGGGATGGGGGACACACACACACAGGGGATGGGGGACACACACAGGGGATGGGGGGGACACACACACAGGGGATGGGGGACACACACAGGGGATGGGGGGGACACACACACACGGCTGGGGGACACACACACACACACGGGATTGGGGGGGACACACACACACGGGGATGGGGGGGACACACACACACGGGATTGGGGGGGGACACACACACACGGGATTGGGGGGGGACACACACACACGGGGATGGGGGGGACACACACACACAGGGGATGGGGGGGACACACACACACAGGGGATGGGGGGGACACACACACACACAGGGGATGGGGGGGACACACACACACAGGGGATGGGGGGACACACACACAGGGGATGGGGGGACACACACACACACAGGGGACGGGGGACACAGCCCCAGCTGCTCCACCCCAGCAGGATGGGTGCTGACAGGAGCAGGGGTGGTGCCCAGCAGCCACCATCCATCAGAGCCGGCTGTGCTCGGGGCTTTATTGCTCCTAAAACTGCTGCCTCGACATCCCCTGCTTGTTTGAGGAGCCATTTCCTTGGCTGCTCTGCCTGGTTTTCCATCAGGAGGTCGCATCCTGCAGGGGGACAGTGCTGGCCATTCCCAGAGCCATCCCCAGCACCAGGAAACAGTGCTGGCCATTCCCAGAGCCCTCCCCAGGCAGGAAGGTGGAAGGAAATCCCCCAGCACCAGGAGGATGGGAGGAAATCCCTCACCACCAGGAAACAGTGCTGGCCATTCCCAGTGGCATTCCCAGCCAGGAGGGTGGGAAGAAATCCCCCAGCACCAGGAAACACAGGTTTGGTGGGTGCTGCTCCAGATCTCAGCTGGCAGCCAAGCCCTACACCTCAACACAAACCTGATGTGAGAGCTTTGGGTTTATCTGGAGAATTTTTTTTGCCATAATAACCCTGCCCCCCCCTTCAGCAGCTGGAGACAGTCACAGGGTGTCTCAAATGTGTCACACCTCCAGCATTGCTCAGCTCTGTGATCAGGGCAAGACTGACCACAGAAAAACCAAATACCAACAAGGGCACAGGACAGAGCTGTTCCCAAAGGCTCGGAGCAGAAACACCATTTCTACCTGTGAATGGCTGTGGGAGCTGCTCAAACCACAAATCCCTGCCCAGCCCGCTCCTGCAGAAAGCCATGAAGCACCTCTGCTTCCCCAGACCACGGCATTACAGAAAAACCTGAACATCTCAGCTCCCATAGCAAGAATAAGCCCAGAGTGAATTTGTTATTATCTGTTAGCAAAGCAGCAGCTTCCCACCAAGGCTGGAATTTCCATCTTGGTTTGGCAGGCACGGGGCTGTGAAATGATTACTGTGTTTACTTTTCCTTTGCTAACTATAAAATCCCATTCCACTGCCCTGCCAAGAATGACTGAAGCTAATAAAATTCAGGCATTTGGAAGAAAGCAATAATAAACCTCCCTTTTGGGGCCTTTATGATGAAATTTCCCCACTCCAATCAGCGATTATGCTGCATTCATGAACACTAGTGATGTCTCCAACTGCACCCAGATTGACTCAAATCAATATTTAGCTTTGCTCGAGACTGGGTGTCTTTCTCCTTGTGGCAGCTGAAGGCAGAATCACTGAATAAGGCTAGAAGAAGCCTTTGAAAAAACAGCTTACAAGAATAGGAGGCAGCATATATAAATACATAGATATGTATTTGTGTGTGTATATATATATTAAAATGTAGGCTTTTCAATTACCTAAAAACCTATAAAAAGTATACACCCATGAATTCACAAATTTACAAATCTCTCTCCAAACATATTGGAAGCCTTTCATTTAATGCACTGTATATATTTATATACACATACCTGCCTATTCTTTAGGAGTTTTTAGTGTTTGAAAGCCTGCAACATTCCTGTGTTTACATCTGCCACTCTGTCTGCTGCAGAGGCAGAAACACATTAGCTGCTGGGGGCAATCTGTTCTACATCATACCTGAGATGGCTGGCATGAAATAAAACAACACAGCCCTGAAAATCAGCTTGAAATAAAAGCCTGGGCTTGGTTTGGTCACGTAACCACGTGGGACAGCTCGATCTGCACGAGGCAATGGCTCTTTTTTAACAACAGCGTCCAAAGTGGAGATCAGAAGGCAGAAAGGATCACTGCTGCTCCTCAGGGAACAGCACAGGAGCAGAGAAATCAGACCCTGCCGAGGCAGTGACCAGAGCACGCTGCTCAAAGCCAAGCCTAGGAAGCGTTATGGTGCAGGCAGAGCAGGGAAATCTGCTGTGGGCATGTGCTGGAGCAGGATGGCACAGCCCTGGGAGAATCCCTCAGGATGCAGCAGAGGACTGGGAAACAGCACAACCACTGCCAGAGGACAGTTTGTTTCTTTCTCAGGAAAGGGATTAATGCCAGATGAGGGCAAGCAGAACCTGGGCAGAACACTGGCACCTGCAGAAAATGCTCTGTCAGAGCACCAAGATGGCCAAAGAGGAATCAGACACAGGTCAGGACTGCAAAGAGTTGGTTCAGGTCATTTCATCCCCCACTAATTTCTACTTTTGCTCCACCAAACCTGGGGTAGGACAGAGCACATTGCTCCCACCCTGAGCCAGCTCTGCCGTGGGTAAAAGCCCATTTTCCAAGGACACAGGGAACAGGCTCCACTGTGCTCTCGGCTCCTTATCCTCCTGGAAAAAGGTGCCAAGAATTAGAATTACATTTTTCGAGAGCAGCAGAACAAGCCAAGGGCCTGTCAGCTTGTCCTAAAACAACCCCTCAGTGCTCTGTGAGCCAGCATTCCTGACACACACCAGCGTCCATCGCCCCCCGGCCCCCCCATGCAGCACGGGGCTGCCGAGCCAAAAAACCCTCTGAATGTGCTCTGCCTAAAACACAGCCAAGGAGCTTTTCTGTTTAAAAAGCAACTTTAGGTCCAAAAAGAAAGGAGGTTTTCAGTGAGTGATTTTAACTAGGCCCTTTGGCACTCAACAGTTCCTCTCTTGTTAGGATGCTAAGGGTGTTGTTAAGAGATGAAGCTCCACGAAGCACGAATGTGAAGTCACAGAGCTTTAGCAAGGGCTGGTGCCATGTTCAATATGTTATTACAGCTCCATCACCACAGGCACAAAGAGCAGCACCTCATCTCTGCCAAATCCATCTCTGAAATCACTCCCCCACTCCATCCCCTCCAGCAGCAGCAGGCAAACACTATTGATTGCTGTTGCATCTCCTCCACAGCTTCCACCCCACGCTGGGAAAGAAGGTATTAGCATGAAATAGCCTCCTCCTCAAAACACAGCACCCAGAATCAATCTGATGGGTGTCACAACTCACTGGCTTTCATTATGTGAGTCAGGACCATTGGTGGGCTGCACTCCCCAACCATGGAGATGTACAGCACCAAAAATGTGCTCAGTGCTGGTGCCAGGAAGACCCTGGGGTAGGACGGGCATTCAGGGGAGCTGAACAAGGAGGGAGGAGCAGTTCATCTGTGAGATGTACATGCTTGAAAATTGGTAACAACCTCCTGCTGCTTGGTGACCTGCACTAGAGTGGACAGGTCCCACAAAACCCATCCCAGAGCGTGCCTGGATCTGGTGGGAGCTGGAGAAAATACTCCCTGCCCAGCAGCACCCACACCCCCCTCCCAGAACACGAGGGAAAAGAAGAAAAACAGATCAGGATGAGACTGCAAGGAGGGAAAAAAATAGCCAGGATGACCTTCATGTTAACCAGGACCAAATTCTTCCCCTGACTTATTTCAGGAGAGAGGACTTTTTTTAACACAAATGAACACAACCAATATAACACAGGCAGAAATGGTGGCTGGCACAGCCATCCTCGCCCCACAGCTCCTCACTCTCTGGAGGCCAGTATCAGTTCCTGCCATACCAACACTATTTCCTAAGTCCCACCTGAGGACTGACAAAGTAGCAAACTAGCTCTCCTCTCTCTCCTGCACTTCCAGGACAAAACAGGGCACATTAGAATTCGTGCTATCCGAAAAAATAGATGCATACATACTACACAAACATTTCATAAATGGAGAAAAGTCTCCATGAATCCTCACAGCACGCCCAGCTCAGCACACTGCCTGCTGCAAGCACACAGCCAGAAATATTTCTTCCAATTACAGGGGTGAGGCACACAAAGTCCGGGGACTTTTCTTTCCCTCCAGCAGATCAGGTGAGATGTTGCACTGTGAGAGCCTTGTAATATTGACTGAGTGGAACAGAAAAGTCCAATTATGCAAATGATGAAGCAGGTTCCTGAGAAGCAGTCGGCCTTATCACACCATCCTTCCACCGCTGTGGCTTGAAAGGCAATTTAAGAGGTTGTTTTGGATGTCGATCACCACAAACGAGCTGAAGAAGTGTGAAACAACCTGTGCTTGAGGCAGCATCGGTTCTCCCGTTGGTTTTCCAGCTGCACTGAGCCTTGGCCATGCTGTCTGTGCCTCGAGGACCACTGCAGGGTGGAGCAGGGCAGGGGAGAGCCAAGCTCCAGGCAGCTCAGGAAAGGGTCAAAGGTTTTTACATTGTGCCTCTGGAATGTTTCTGCAGCCCATGAGGGCTTTTCCTGCCATACCTGAGTATCTCAGACCATAGTTCAGCTCTTTGGCCACAGGAACTTCAGGTGAGAAATGGAATAAAACCAGTTGTCTTGCAATCATGGTGCTCCTTTCCTCTGCCCCTCAGCCCAGGTCCAGATGGAAGAGCCAGACATCTCACAAGGACTATGCAACGCCCAAAAGCATCTGTTTTCCAAATGAAACCAGCACGAGTCCAGGCATGGGATGGAGGAGATTCCAGATACAACATTCCTCAAGCTGTTCTTCCCTTGGCTTCCTGTCCACACTGGAGCATGGCACGGGCTGCTGACCACCCCCTGCAGCCATCCTGGCACAGTGGGCAATGGACTGGGATGCCAGGAGAGCCACTCTGCTTGCACACCACAAGCTCCCAAAGGTGTGTGTTCACGTGGAGCTGAGCAGGGGCTGACACACTGACACTCATCCCATCCTCCCATGATTTGGAAATTATCTTCAGAGCAGGGAGGAAAGCAGTGGGGGAAATCCAGCCAGAACTGTTTGTGCTGTGGCAACGTGAACAACGCAAATATTTCAGCTTTTAAATATGTTTGGAATGACAGAGGATGCCAACACGTCCCTCATCTTCCCAGAAATAGCTTTGAATCACTGCTCCCCTAACGTAAATTCCCCACCTCACCAAATCTTTTTTTTTTTTTTTACAACCAGATTTTTATCAGGCAGAAGTCGACAGAGTGAACGAGCAAATAGCAGATGGGCGAGTGTCAAATACATCACAGGAGGATCCTCCTGACTCCACACCACTCACTCCTGATGGGTTCCCAACTCCACTGGCTCAGCTTCACAGGGAGAGCCCAGCTGCAAGGAGAGTTAACAAAAACTGCTGTTCTCTGCAGGGGAAGGAGGACAAAAGCAGGAAAGACGTAGGTGTGTTTGTACCCGCTCAAATTGTTTCATTGCACTGCTCAGATGTGAGGTTAGAGCTATTGCTACAGAAGGGGTGGGGAGGCCACAAAGCACACGCAGGCTCTGCATGGAGCACCCCACAGTCCTCACGACAAGAAGTTTTTTCCATGGCCGGGTGTCTGAGGAATTTCATTTCCCACAGGGCTGGTCAAGCCAGGCACTGGCACAGGTTTGCATCTCCCCAGGGCTCTGGATAACTGGGATGGAGTGCTGGCAGCATTGTGTGTCCCCTGGTGCGCCACAGGATCCCTCTGCCCGGGTGTCCTGCAGGCAGCCGGCCCCTCCCTCCCCACCAGATGTGAGCACAGCTGGCCAAGGAAGCATCTCCCTCTCCCACAGCAGAGATGCACGGCTGGGGAGACCAGACTTGTGCTGTCTCTCGTTCCCCGCCTGCAGACATTCCCCAAAAGCCCAAGGAACAAGCCCAGAGCTCTTTTTTGCTCAAGTGAAAAACAACCTCCCGTGGGGAAGGGAGAGCCTGGAGCGATCCGTGCTGCAAGCTCAGGGGCTAAGGGAGGACACACACCCAGGGACAGCCGCTGCTCACAGCTTGTTCCATCCTCCAGCCCCTCTGCGCTATTGTTCCACGGCAATAAATCACGGGGAGGCGCTGGAATTCCGGGCTGTTTTTTGCAGGAGGGAGCCTGGGGTGCCGGAACTGAGATGCTGCCTGGCTGTGCCTGCTCATTCCCTCGGTGACTGCCCCGTGCTGAGCCCTCCACTCCCACGCATCCCGCCGGAGCACCAGGCTCTCCCAGTTCAAAGCACTGCTCCCTTCCCCCAGCCCTGCATTACTCAATTAGAGATTACGCTTTTGCCAGTTACCTCCAAGCCAACTGGGGCCTCTGCCAAGGTCAACACAAGTTCCAGCCAGTTTCATTAATAACTGCGAGACCAACCCACTGGAAACTCTGAGAGGTTAATCCCAGCAACAGATCAATGTTCCCATAACAAAGCCACGGAGCCGAAACGCAACTGGTGATTTACCAGCCAGCCCAGCTATCTGTGCTGGGAGCTGTGGCACTGCTCCTCCATCCCACACCAGGGCAAACCCTGCTGCCAGAGTGACCTGAGCCTCCCTCTCCTGTCCCCTGGTGCGTTTGTCAAGGGATGGAGCCACTACCAGGGACCAGCACTGCCAAGGCACCGAGCGCCGTGAGGAGGAAGCAGAGCTCCCAAAAAGGCTTTTCTGCTGTCCTGGGTGCCCTGCCAGCCTGCAGCCAGGGCAGGAGTTAGCAGGCTGGCCAAGAGCCTTCTCCATCCCACAGCCTGTCTTCCAGGAGTTCATTGTAAATTGGGCTCTGGAACGGGCAGCCAGTGTGAAATTTGGCATGTACGCTGCTGGCTTCAATGCATCATTAAAAAGGCATTTCAAATGTGTTAATTCCTCCTTTTTCAATTAATTGCTTTTAAAGCTACATTGATATGCATGAAAGCAAAATACCCTCTGCCCTAATTTCTGTTTTGCCATACCTATTTCCTGACCTTAGTCTTTTCCAAGACTATCCCCCCCCACTTTTCTTATTCCATTTTTCAGTCTGTAACATAAGAAAAATGCTCACACAGAAAGGGAAGAAATTAAAACCTTTGCACAATGTAAAGCACAGTCCAAGTCTTAACAACACATGGCTTCTTAATTGCCTTTTTCCATCCACAGTTGTTAATTATTTTACAAAAGAGGGAAGTGGCATTGTCCCTTGTACAGATGGGGAAATCTGAGATAGAGAAAGGGGAAGAGACTTACCCAGTGACCAGCAGGCTGCCAGGGCAGATGGCAGCA
This sequence comes from Acridotheres tristis, assembly GCA_037013685.1. NCBI lineage: Eukaryota > Metazoa > Chordata > Aves > Passeriformes > Sturnidae > Acridotheres > Acridotheres tristis. The sequence goes on from CM072902.1 coordinate 11,935,260, forward strand.
AGGTTCAGGTTTCCTAAGCCTCCACCCAGCCCCATTCCCGTGGGATTACATGGCTCCCTGTCAGTGAATTCCTGTCAGAGCAATAGGCTCTCCTAAGTGCAGGCAGCCAGGCCTTGCAAGGGGACTAAATGCAGGTCACAACTGACTCACATCCCATAGGAAGGAGCAGCAAACCACATACACGGTGGAAAAGCAGTCTTGAAAACGGGGAGAAGAACAGTGAAAGCACACCAGGAATAAAGAGAGATGGAAGGGGAGAGGCAGGATGAAGCTGCAGCTCTGGAGAGGAGAGAGCAGGCTCCGATTGACCAGATGTGCCATGCTCACCATCCCAGAGAGGCAGGATGATGGGCAGCACCAGCTGTGCACGTGTGTGCAGGGACAGGGATCGTGCACAACATCACTGGTCTGCTCTGGGGCTGTCTGCTTTCCTCCTGGCTGCTGTTACAGGAGGCACATCTGTGATCTTTACTGGAAAGAAAGCAGAAGCCACCGAGGGTCCTGGGAATCAGCTCCTGCCTCTCTGCCAAGAACACACCTGGGAAAGTCACATCATAGCAGCTTCTCCAGTGAATCCCACATCCAGGCTCGCAGTGACTGAAAAAACAGCCCTGCTTTAGTTGTTCTGGTTATTGTCAGCCAGATAAATGGAATAACTTCCTGGGGGAAAAGCCCCAGCTGGCACAGAGGGCACGGGGAGGTTTCATTTCTCCCCAGCAGACTGAGCTCACCAGAGCCCTGCAGGCCACATCCAACAGCAGGAGCCCAGCACCACAGCACTGAAGCAACATAACACACAACAGCAGGGAAAAAGATGCTGAAGTGAGGTAAAGCAGGCAAGAAAACAAACCTTCTGCCTCTGGGTTGAGAGGAAACACCTGTGTTTGAGGATATGAGCAACGTGAGGTTCATAAGGAAAGGTAGTATCTTTTACTTGTCCAGGTGAGATTTAGCTGAAAGCTGCTGCTTTTGAAAGGCACGCTGCCCAAAAGTGTGTGTGCTTCCTGCAGGGAAAATGCACTGATCCTAGAGCTTCTCCTTGCAGCCTTGCTTGGAGGGAGGCTGCAGTGACACTGAGCAGGGTTTAAGGGGCCCAGTTCTCCTCCTGTTTGGGAGAGGTGGATGAGGAACAAAAGGCATGAGAAATCCATTTCTCTTCAGGGGAGGAAAAACTCTGAAGCCTGTTACCAGCAGTTGCCCCATCAGTTGTTCTGTCTGTGTTCAGAGCACAGATTGTGGCTCTAAACAAAGGCCTTGGAAACGTGCGGGAATGGTGCTGACTTCTCTCCCCGGGCTGAAGGCTGGTAAATCCAGTTATCACTGCTTATCAGGGATGTGCTAAACTTATATCCCACTGCAGACCTGATTCTGCATCCCAGCTCAACAACAACTGCTCTGAAACCAGGAGAGACCAAGACATACCCACTGCCTGAGAGCAACATCCACTGCAGTGACATCCCCTGGGACAGTCAGGCTGGCGCCCAGAGTGTGTAACCAAACCCCTACCCTTTTTATTGAGGGCTTTGTGGAGCTCTTACTGCGCAAAAATGAGCTCAATCTGCAAAATCACCATGAAAACCAGTCCTAGCACTATTAGCCCAGTGAGTAAATGGAGCTCCTCCCCACGCAGTGACTGCAACAATGAGGAATGGGGTAACGGGTAGTGAACAACTCCTGGGATACTCGGTCTAAACAACCAGCAGTGTGTTTAGCAATACTGGGCTCACGTGGTGCATCTCACCCAGCTGGCAGAGCTGCCCTAGATCAAGTATTGAGCGACTTCCTCAGACACTGAGTCAGCAGCACAGACTGAACAGCAAATATCTCTGCAGCTCTGGTCACTGGGACACGTCCTGCCAGTGTGTGTGCCACTGTTCTGGGACACACAGAGACTCTCAGGAAGGAGAGTCTCATCACCTGTCCTAGGTGGGGAGCTCAGAGCCCAGTGCTGAGCTCAGCTGTGGCTGGCTTAGCGTGGGTGCAAGAGGAGGTTCCACCTGTGCCCACAGCCCAGGACTGGCAGTGCCCAGAGCTGTGCCCAAAGGGCAGCCTCAGCTCCTTGCCTTTCCCCTGGACCCACAGCCAGAGCAGCTCCTGCAGCATGCTGAGACTCAGAGCAATGCACACATTGGCTTCAGGAGCTTTTCCCTGACTCTAATGTCCATCAGCAGTTTACAGACCAGTCTAAGTACAACTGCTCAGGACTAACACCAAAAGACTGCCATTAAGCCAATTTCCCAAGCTGCAAAGGCTGATATACCCTGTGTCCCAGACCTGCCTTCTGCTCCCAGCCACTTGGACAGCACTGAGATCACCCAGTCTTGCAGTGAGCTCCATCAAACCCATTCCAGAAGCATCTCCATCCTGGCTCCATCAAACCCATTCCAGAAGCATCTCCATCCTGGCTCCATCAAACCCATTCCAGAAGCATCTCCATCTTGGCTCCATCAAACCCATTCTAGAAGCAGCCCCTACTAGTTTAGAGCAACTAATCCCAGCTCCACTCAGGCTCTCAACCAGTCAGGGACACCACATTTTCTTCTTCCTTCCAGACTCTAAAATTACAAATGGCTCCACTAAAAGCACAATCTTGTCTTGCTGAATTGCATCTCAGCTCTCTCTCTCTCTTTCACTAACAAATGTTTTAAGCCCCATAAAATGCATGTTCTTCTTGGAAACGTGTCACAGACCAAGAAGTAAATCCAGCCCCTAAACTGATGAACTAATTCCTCAAGAGCAGCTATGCCTATTAGAAACACTTGAGACAATCCAGGTAAAGCCCACCAGTATTTTATGGATAAGAAATGTCTGAATATCCCAGCATTGCCAAGGAAGAGCTTTCTTGTCCTTGTGTTATTTCAGTGAGCTCCCACAGGGATAAAGCAAACCATCCCCATCTTCCTGGGTATGAATGCAAATTCCCTTTCACTTCTGAAAGGGCTGAGGGCAATTCCCAAGCCCAGCCTGCAGCTGCACCAACCCTCAGCACATTTATCCAGCAAGACTTTCCTGCCAACCAGGAGCATGTCCAAACTGGAGGTAAAATCAAATATAATCTACCCCAAGAGAAGATGAAAGTAAATCCAAACAGGCACACAAGCAAGGGATTTCTCTTTGCAACATTTATTCCATGTGCAGAGGGGACAATTGTAAGTAAACGATTTGCTTTGTTAAATGAGACTGGGACAAGGGAGGCTTTCCTGGGGAAGATTATATTAAAGAACCACCAGAAACTGATTCCAGCCCTTCAAACACCAATATTAAATAAAGAGACGTGATAAATGAGAAGCATCAAATAAAAATCAAATCAAGGCAGAGTATCCAGAAAAGCCAGACATGACCATCCTTAATTCAGCCTACAGGAGCTTCCAAATTGTTCTGGTGCATCTAATAGCCCAGGAAAAAAAGCCCACGACTGTAACAGTTATGGGGAAAGCTGATATGCTTCCAGCTATGGGGAAAGCTGATATGCTTCCATTCCCCCAAAGTGCTCACTCTACCTCAGGGAAAACCTTCCAGTGCCTCCAAGCACTGCTCAATGCACTGGGAACCACGAGCTGCACTGAATTCTGAGCCTCAAGGGCAGCTCTGCACAAGCCCAAAATGCAGACCCTGCACCCAGCTGGGGGCACAGGCCACCAGCCCCTTACCTTTGAGAGATCCTCGGTGCCTCCCTGCTGGCTCTGGCTCAGGAGGGGCGAGTGCCTCATCAGAGGGTCCTGCAGCAGCTCCAGGCGTGGCCTCTTGGTTTCAATGAACTCCAAGTCCGATGGCTTGGTCAGGTCAGAGAGATAGGAATGGCCCTCGGCTCTCAGGTGCAGCTCCTGAGACCTGGGGACAAAGGAAAAGGAGTTTAGAGAAGAAACTACCTGTGCTCTCCCCTGCAAAACACTCGAGGAGGACAAGGCTCAGTTTTCCAGAAGGATCCATGTGGGGAGACCAGGTGGCCCTGCCCTCAAACACCTGAAATCTCTGCAGACCCAAAGGCACAGCCCCATAGCTCGGCTGCTGGGCATGGTGCATGACCACCACCATGCTCTGAGCCCAAGGGGCCACCCTGCTGTCCCCCTCCTCAGCTGTGTCACCTGGACAGTCCTGCTGTCACCCCCTGTCCCACCAGGGCAGTGGGTGGCTGTCCCTGCACAGGGACAAAGAGAGTAAGGCTGCAGGTCTGAGCCTTCCCTGCCATGACACACAGGATGGGCTGGTCAGAAAAATGCAAAGCTTGGAAAACCATCAAATCTACCCCATAAACCCTCCCCTGCCTCCAAGACCAGGCAGAGCCCCCTTTGTGCCACGTTTGCCTTATTTAGTCAAAGGTACCTGCCCCAGTGTTTCTATTTAGTGTCTTCTATAGGAATACCAAAGACTATATGCTGGGAAAAAAAAAATGCCAACTCCTCCGTGGCTAGACAGCAAGGATTTATTTTTCCAGGAGGGGGGGAGGAAAGAAAGCAGCCACATGTATTTGCACGTCTCTGACACAGACCTGGCAGGCTGTAAAGGCACATTATCCAGTGATAGCAACTGCAGCAACGAGTCACATCGAGCTCAAACATCTTTTACCTGTTAAATATCATGCAGTTGGTAATACCTGGAGAGTGGGCTTGGTTCTGTTTTTTTTAAACAAACGTTGAACTTTTTTTGTACTTCTGTTTTCCTTAGCAGGATTCTCTTGTGGGAATTGTAAAGAGATCCTACAAAAATACATTAAACCTTTTACTACGCCCTAGGATCAGCTTTGCTGCAGCAGCTCCAAGGGGTGTGTTTTTAACACTTCAGGCAGAAGTGTCTCTTAAAATAAATGAAATGAAGCACAGGAGATTCAAAACTTGTGAAAAAACTTGGGTTTTTTTTTCCCCTTAAACTAGATTGTTGCAATTCTCCTGAGCTGGTGGTAATGTGTCCTCCCCAGTTACCAAACACTAACGAACTTAATGGCCTTTGGAGCTGCTGGAAGGGGAGGGACAAAGAGGAGTATGTTTTGTCAAGCATAAAAGACAGGGGGTCTTATGCATTGTTTTACCCACAAACTGCTACTGCTGACATGAAAAATCTCAGCGAAGGTGGCAAAAAGGGAAGGATCCAGAGTGCCCTGAAGCCAGCAGCTATAATGGCTCTGGATGCCATCCAGGGAGAGGATTTTGTAAGAATCCACACTGAGCACTGCCCTATGCCCTCCCCTGCAGCAGCGTGGCCACCTTAACCCATCAAGAATCAAGATAAAACTGGGAGGGTTATTTTTTAATTAAACATCAACAGCAGGCACAAAGCACACGCATGCCAAGCTCTGCTGCTGTGGGTTTGGCCTTGGGACTGGGCAGCAGCTTTGCTGCTGACACACACAAACAGAATCTGGCTCATCCTCTGCCTCCTCCCCAGCAAAAAAAGGGGGCAGGAGAACGGGGAGGCTCCAGCACTGCCTTTGGTGCTCCAACAACCCCAGACAGAACATACAGCTCACACAGCAAACCCTCAACAGCCCTGGGATCTGGCACTGAAGCACAGCTCGCTTCACCTGCAGACACTTCCATGCTGAATGATCCTCAACTTTTCTCAGCAAGCCCAAAAATCTCTCCTGGCATCTCTCGGGTTTCCTGCTGCCTGGTCCCAGCCCTTCATGCAATCCCTGCCTGCCCACAGCTGGCATTGCAGGCTCTGCTGTAAAACCCAGGAACAATAAGCAACTGTTGAGCTGGGCAGGTGCTAAAATATTCCAACACCCAAGGCCCTGCTCTACTGAGGCAATTAAAAATCAGATGTATTTATTTTCACTTCTTCCCCCTTTTTAAGGCTGTATTACCAAGAAGCTGCTAGCTGACAAAGGACGACTCCAAGACCTCTGCAGTTGTCGGGAACTCGACACAACTGCTCCACTCAGAAAAAAAACCCCATGGATTCTGAAGATAAGAGCACCACTGAGCTTTACAAAGGCAGTTACTCACAGCGAGGCAGGGGCCACGCCAGGGAAAGCAGCTGCAATGTTATAAGGTGCTATTTTATTTCCATTTCCACATCCACTGGAACAGCTATTAACTTTATCCACTGGAATTTCCAGCCGCTCCTGAGACTTTGCCCAACACAACCCGCTCAGCCTGTCCTGGCTGCAAACACAAATGCTTTTGCTTGAAGCTTTCACACCTTTCACTCTCCACATCCACACCTGCAGCAAGCTCCTTACAACAGACTTTTATACAGCGACAACACTGCTGTCAGGGCAAAAATGACTCTGCCTGAAAAACCTTCCCGTTACACCGAGTTTGGGGTTTGCTGCTATTTTCCAAATAGTTCCCACCCATCTGGTTTATTCCAGAGATTCCTACTTTGCTGAAGGGGAAAAAGTGTTTTTAATTGCTTGTGAGTTGTGCATAATTAAATGAAGCAAAGCAAATGCCAGCATTAATTATGAAGTGGGACAGGTTCGTCTTCACCTGAGTCCCTCACCACAAACACTGAATACTTCAGGGAAGCACAGCAGCCTGAGATGTGCTGACACACAAGGCTGGGTGCCCAGGGTTTGCCCAACTTCCAACCACCCCCACACAGCCCTGCTCAGGGTAGGTCCAGGTCCAGAAGACCAAGATAACCCAAGGTGAGACCTTTGATTTATTACTAACCCGACAAAGGAATCGCACCCTCCCAGCTGCAGTTACTCATTCACCAGGGCTGATTCCTCAGCAGACTCTCCGAGGCTGTAAGGAAGGCATGAGCAGATAAAACCCTACAGCACTGTGGGGTAACTGCAGCTCGCTCCAGCAAGTGTACAAGATGGGCTGAAAACACAGACTGTCTGGTGGCTGGGTATCAAGGGATCAAAGAATCCTGAGTCCAGTCATTAAGCTGAGAGCTGGGGAGACAGGATCAAATGAGATACCCTGAGCTGCCCTTGGCTAGGACTTGTAAGAGCAGTCATGATGAGATCTTACCATGAGGGATCTTGTACTTTCCTGGGCAAGTACAAACTTTTCAGGAGGCCAAAGCCTCTCCCTCCCCAGTAACACTGTCTGGCTCCTCAGAGCAGCACAGCCCTCCCCTGCTCTTCACACCTTCCCATTTCTCCCTCAGCAGAGCAGCAGAAGGTGGCTGCAGGGGGAATGATGGCTATTCTGCTATTCTGCAACACCCAGCAAGCCCAGCTTGACTTCCAGAAGCCTCCTGCACCGAGGGCTCAAAACTTTTGCAGGAATTCCAAGCCAGCTCCCACCAACTTCCCATCAAGAGCACATTTTAAGAGTTGCTCCCATGTGCAAATACTGTTCCCTACACCATGGGGCCAAAACAACATAACCAGGCTGGAAAACTGATTCTCAGTGTCTCCTGGAACCAGAACCAAGACAAACGACCGCCTTGCTGAGGCTGTTTATTTCCTCCAGCTAAGATGGTTTGGTGGGAAACTGTCTCCAAAAATAAGTTCTAAAAAGAGTATCCAACCCCCACAGGTACAGCCAGACAATAAAATGCTTTTGAGAATCAGTAATATAGAAAACCACTGGTGCTGAAGTGAATTATTTACAGCCAACGCTAAGATTCGTCAGAGGTTTCAACAACCCCTTTACAGCTAATGAGAGCCAGAGTGTGAGACTGGGCAAATTGGGACCTGTTCAAGAGAGGAACTGGAAGCTTTGGAGGAGCAAATCTGCCACCAGACACCTACAAAAACATGTCCAGGACCAGCTGATATATTCCCTTTGTCATGTAGGTGGAGAGGGAGATAAACCACCGTGACTTGACGGGAAGAGCTGCATGTCTGGGCGGGAAGATGGAGCTGCTCCCACACCCTCAGCTAAGTCTGCCAGCAGCAGGACTGAGTCTTCCCAAGCCAAAGGTGTGGGACAGCCTCGGGCAGGATGCTCAGCTCACCATGTGGCCCAGCTGAAGGAGTCCCAGGTGCTCAGGAGCTCTGACCAAGCACCCACGTGGATCCTGGGGATGCTGTGAATTCCCACACAAGGGCAGGGAGCAGTGTCTCAGCCACCCTGCACAACCCCTCAGCCACCTCCTTCCAAGCCAACTGCAATTTAGATAAGAGCAGATGCTTTATTTAAAACTTGCATATTGAAGATCCCCATACACAGAGCCTGAATTATTCATGGACAGGACCAGCAGAAGCTTTAACACAATGGCACTGTCTCACTCTAGAGGAAGAAAAGGAGTATTTGTCTCTCTCCACAAGCTCCCCCACGTGCTTTCTCCAGGCATCCAAAACTGCAGCCTGCCAGTAAAGCCCTCTTAGCAGTCCTGGGTGGCTGGAGCACTCCTGAACCAACGGCTTCAGAGACATCCCAAGCCCTTGGCCATCCTTCATGTCCATCCATGTCCATGCCAGGCAGCCCACACTAGAGCATGCAAGGTAAGGCTTGTCCCCAAGTGCCTCCACACCAGCATCTGTTCTCTCCAGATGTTGTTTTCCTACATTCAATTATGGGGAAGAAAAAAAACCCATAGCTCCTGCTAGATAATTCCCAGTGTGAGAGACAGAGATATGTGGTTGTGGGGATTTCAGCCACACCGCCGCTCACTCCTGAGAAAAGGATCACCTTTAAAAACAGAAACTTAATTAAAAACCATAAATAAAACCGAATTGGTCATGCTGTTACCTTGGGAGCAGCTGATGCCATTTGGCCCAGCTGATGAAGACTCAGAGCTGTGTGTGATTCCCACATCACACAGGCTGCCCCAGCTCCCCAGCCCTCCCTGGGCTCCGGGGCCAGCAGGATTAATCCCAACGAGAGGCACAGTGATCCAGGGTGCTCTCCCTGTGCCACACTGCACATGGCCATCTCAGATGGCTGCACAAACACAGCAGCTGCTCAGTGTATCCTAAATGTCACCCTGCAGATCCACACTGGGCAAACTCTTCAGAATCCCTGTGCCTGCTAAGCAGAACGGCTCCGAACGAGGAGCGTGGTCTTCTGAACTGGGAAAATAATCTTCTACGAAAATAGTGACTCATCTTATTCTGGATAAAGGTGGAATATACTGTGTTAACACACATACCATTTATTTACAGCCACGTTTTCTGCCAGAGAAGCAGAGAGAAGTATCCACCCCAGCATTCCTGCATTAATATGGAACCTTGCTCTAAAATCCTAACACGTATGGAAAGTTAGAAAAATCCAGTTCCTTGATTTTTCAGATCCCTCACCCTCTGGCACCTGCCATTTAACACTCAACCCAGTTTTTCTCACTTCTTTTGAGGACCAAAATATATATAGAAGAGGGAAAAAAGCCCTAATCCTTGTCACCTTGCCAGGACATTCCACTGCAAGTATTCATGGTACGACTTGTACCAACAGCAGATCCTGAAATACTTCTCTTCACTCCTGCAGACCAGTTGGCACAGTCAACTGAACAAGCTAAGGGGAAGTCTCTGGATCCTTCCAAGAAAAAAGCCTGCTACCAAAAAAACCATCATGGAAAGCAGCATATCCCTGCAGAGCCAATTTTGCCTACAGCAAGAGATTCAGAGAGGTTCAGGTTTTCCTTCCTTCTTCCAGCCAGAACTGCTGCACAGGGAGTTCAGTTCTTTGCCCAACCACTGAGGGGTGATGACAACTCTTGATTCTGACATATGTGGAGAAGGGCAGTCTGCAACTTCCCAGCAAGCTTCTTGCTCAGGAAGCCCCAAAATGCGGGACCATCCCAGCATTCCATTCCTTCCAGCAAGTCACCACTCGACACCATTCGATTCATCCTTCACACACTGTGCCCATGGTGAAATGCTTCACCTTTTGTTCCCTTTCCACTGAATCACAACTAAACCACCATCCTGGTGGCTACAGCAAAACTGCAGCCAGGAGAGACTGAAAACATGCACAGCTGTAGGAAGACCATCCAAGCGAGCTCAAATGATTTCTGTGGGATTTTGAGCATTCCCAGGGTCAAGCCTCCAATACCACGTGCAAAGACAGCCTGCAGAGGCTTCACAGATCTGCCCAAAGTGAAGGCAGAGCCACCTAGGGGAAATAGGAATAGGGGAAAACACCCCAAAAGCAGCACACCAAGGGAATCCCTGCATTTTCCAGGACAAGAAGGCAAAGAGCAGCCACTCACCAGGCAGGTGGGCTCAGAGGAGCTGGGACTGAGTGGCTGCACCAGTGTGCAGCTGTAGGATGAGGCAGGGCAGGGATGTCCATGTGGGAATGCACACAGGGCTGCATCTCCAGTGCTGTCAGCCTGCCACACCCCACTTGCACCAGACGTGCAAGCTGATATCCTTAAGGAGCAGAGCAATCCTGGAAGTGCATCAGCCACCACAACCAAGAGCAGACAGGTTGCTTCCTCTGCACTCCCAAAGCAGCAGGGGATTGGAAGGGTTCCCCTCTGTGACACTTGCTTCAAAGGGGAATTTTTGTCACATGCCCACCATCACTGAGTGCCAGCTGGGCTGTCAGGCAGGGAACCACAGCGAGGGTCTTCCTTTCAGACACAGCACAGCCCTGTGCTTCCCTCTGCTCAGCCCTGGGCCGTGTTGTGGATGTTGTTTGCCTTGGGCTCCCTCCTCCCAGCCCCTCATGCTGAGAGCCAGCTGCCTCTGCTCGAAACCATCAATCCCAGCCCAGGAACAAAGCCAAGGCACTGAGCCTGCCAAGGGGACTCAGCTGCAGCCACGGCTGCCATCACCACCCTCCCTCATCCAGGCTCTGCTCTGCACCACCAAGAGCCACAGCTATTTTTTTGGGGAGGGCACCAATGACCAACCCAACCTGCTCCAGGAGCTCCAGGGTCTTGGAATTCTCAGGTGAGCAACCACCACCCAAAGGGTTCCTCTTAGAACACAGCAGGAATTGTGTTACAGCAGATCCTCAGACCACAAAGGTGAACCAGCAAAGTCCCCAGAGAACGGATTTTTAAGTGTAGAGCTTAAAGATGCAGAGAAACAGCAGATGGCTTTCAAAAACAGACTTGGCTTTCAAAAACAGGCTAACACCTCCCCAGCCCCAATGGCACCCAATCCAAATCAATAACTAATTACAGTGGATTGAAAATTTCTTTACAACTTTTTCAAAGACCCCCCCCCCCCAAACTCCTTTCTGCATGCTCCCAAAAATATTCAATGAGTCTATGTCCCAGCATTCTGACACAAGATGTTAACTGAACTGAAACAGTATTTTTAGCTTTACTACACAGTATAATTTTTGCAAAATAACTATTTTTTGGATGTTAAGGGGAAAAGGGATGAAATATAAGTTATTAAAATAGTTTCTTTTTATGGCATGCCAAAACATCACCATTCAGGTTGAAAATGAAGTACCACGCTAAGCATGTGGATGTGCAACATCCCCTGACAACTCTGATTAACATTTACCCACATTCACGTGACTGTGAACATATAAAAAAAAAAGTTTGGGGACTCTGAAACATTTGTAAGCCGCCTGGGTGACCACACCAGACCAGGCATGTGGTACAGCAGACACCAAGGTCTGCAGTTGGGCTTTTTTTTTTTAGCGATACAGAAAAACCAAGATTCATATTTTTAAACAGCATATTACTGGAGAGCAGAACTGCTTCTCCATTTTGCAAACCATCAGTAGTGTGAAAAACAAAAACAGGCAGGAGCATGTTCCTGGGTCCTCTTTACCCATCTCCCCCAAATTTAGCTAAATCTGACCCAATTCCAACTTAACCATGTTACTCTGTGCTATGAAATCAAAGCGAGCCAAGACAGTGCAACATGCTGCAATAAATTATGGGTTATTAAAAGTGGCACGACCCTCTGTGCGTGCAGGTGCCACAGGCATAACCCAGAAGGGCATGTCCAGATGCAAAATGAATTTTGGAAGCTACTTTTTGCCTCGAAATTCTCACAGGTTTGTTTTTGCTGAGCACCAAGCTGAACCCAACCTACTAGAAAAAGAGGATCCTGTCTGTATTTGTCATGCATCCAGCACCCTGAGTTCTTACTCCTCTAACAATGATGATTTCAGAGAAACAGATTCACCTCTGACTCTGCACTGGTTTTGTTCTTAGCCTAACAAAAAAAAGCATTAAAAGAATTGTTTTGTGTGTATTTACTGTAGCAAGGCTCTTATTTCACTTCCAGGCCAGATTTTTTTTTTTTCCCAGACCACTAAACATCAAATGCAGAAGAGAAAGTGTGAGAGAGAGCAGAGTTTTGCATTGAAAGAGAGAGTGAGAGTGATGTCCTTCAGACAAATCAGCTCCTGTGGTTAAAGCATGCACAGCATTCCCAACCACAGCACTTGCCTGACTTGCACCTAAAAACTCTGGCAGCTTCCCATGAGGCTACAACAGGAAACAGGGACACAGGGAGAGGCATGAAAGGGAGCAGATAGGAAAAAAAAAACCAGCTCGGGGAAAGTTGTGAGGAGAATGCAGAAAGAGAAACAAAAACAATGAAAGCGGGGAGGAAGAGAGCAGCAGAGGAAGCGGAGATGGGGGAGGAAATGAGCTCTTCTCACTCCTCCCTGCAGCCTCGGGAGCCACAGACCAAACCCAACCACACTGCTGCATTTCCTACGCTGAAGAAGCCAACACAACCAGTAGAACAGAAGTGAGGGGGTGGCTTTTTTTTTTTTTGTTTTTGTTGTTGCTTTTAAGGTAAGGAACCAGAAGGCAAAGGTGACACCTGACTAGCAGAAGGAACCCGAACTGGCGCTGAGCACGGTCAGTACCCAAAAACAACATCCCAGGGCTCCCTCCCAACGCTGCTCCCACCACAGAACCCTGGCTGGTGCGGGCAGGGAAGCTTTGCCAGTACCTTTCATTGCCCGGCTGGAACTCGGAGAGCAGCGACGGCCGCCGCCGCTGCGGCTGCATGATCGACCCCGGCGGGAGGTGGGAAGCAAAATCCCTGGAATGATGCTGGTACTCCAACAGCGCCACGTCCTGCAGGAACAAACACACGGAGCTCGTCAGGCCGGTGGGGAACTCTCAAGCAAGCACAGAAGAACTCATAAAAACCCATGTTGGTATTCCTCCTTTGAAGCACTCTGGGCTGCAGAGCTCAGTGCTTGGCTCGCCCCGAAAAGTTCCCAGTAAGTCCCAGTCCCACATGGCACTGGAATGGCAGCTCAGCCCCTTGGTCAGTCTGCCTCCAGCCTTGTCCTGGTGCTGCAGGCTGAGCTGGCTCCTGGAAAAGGACCCCAGCAAGCCCAACCCAGCCACTGAGCACCCACACATGAATTTTTGGCATCCAAGCGGTCTTGATGACAATTGTGAATCCAAGAGTAAGAACAGGTAAGAACAAAATTAAGTCACAGGACACTTTCAGCTTCAATAGTCCACATAGCAGCATGGAGAAAGAAAGAAAGGGGAGGTGGGAAAGAACAGAAGAAAAATCACAAATATTATCTCGAAAATGTTCCTTTAAACACAGCTCCCCTGGGCTGAGCTCAAGGGGTTTGAAAGGACAGTTTGCTACTTATTATGTGTACGTCCCTTTTGTTCCTTGACCCTTGGAGAGTACAGTACAGTATGTTCCTGATTTTAATTAAATAAGAAGCCCTCCTGCTCTGTGCCACAGACTGATTCCAGCAGCAGTATTTTAGGCAGCCACATTCAACTGCTATTTTTTATTTGCAGATAGATACTTGACCAGCAGACTAATCATCTAATTAACTAAGACCTTCAGCAATGGCACAGAAAAGCCTGTCACAGAATAACCCTGGTAACACTGACACACATTTACCTTAGAAGAACCAATTCCACCTGGGAGTCTATTTTTGAACAATTCTCAACTGGAACAAGAAAGCTTTAACTTCCTCAAAAAGAAGACAATTATTTCAGGGTCTACAGAAAAAAAATAAATCAATAAATAAGACACCACATTGCATGCACCTGATGTGGGCGGTGGGGGGGGGTCTCAGCCCCAACAGCTGGAACAGGAATTATTTGATCTGATGTAGTGAAGATCAACATGCTCCAGCCCTAGGGAAGCTGGGGAATTGCCCCAGCAAGGTGCAGGGCAGGCAAAGAAAGGGTTTGGGAGCTTCAGTAGCAACAACCTGAGCCTGGAGATCCCCTCTCCCAAGCTGGAAGTGAAAAGAGCAGCCTAGCAGTGGATGCCATGCTGTCCTCCAGCAAGTGGTGGAGTAGAAGGGAGTATCAAGGCCCAACATGTTTGATCATCAGAGAGTAAATTTTTCTGGAAAGTCAGGAAGAAAATCGGATTATAAACATTCAGCCTGGGAGAGCCAAGAAAATTTGGTCACATCCAACCTCTCTTGCACAAAAGCTGAAAAGGCCAAATATCAAAGGGAGGAGAAAGGGAAATTGTGGTGTCCTATGGGCCACCACTTCTTGTGCCCAGGAAGCTGTGCCAGTTTTTGGAATCAGGTTTATTTGTACCCACTAGCAAGGAACAGCATGGTGCTGCTCCTTCTCTGTTTTGACCAACGTTGGGAAACACCAGGAACAAGAGACTGTGCCCAGCCTGGCCACCCCAGAGCTCAGTCTCTGGGACAAGGGGTGTCTGCAGACAGGTTCTTGCCACATTGAGAAGGGCACGACTTAGACAGTGTCCACTTATCCTGCCAGGGCTGCTGTGCTGTAAATCCAGGTGTCTGGGGAGGATGCAGGATGCCAGAGGGGCTGCAGGACAGAACATGCCACCACTCCAACCACAGATGGGACAAACACAGGCATCTGAAGTGAGGGAGCCCAGCAGCTCTTCCAGGCCCAGCCAAAGCAGAATCCCTGCCCACGAACAAGCTTCCCCACGTTCACACTTGTCCTGGTTTGAAATTAAAAATAAATATTTAAATAGAAGAGTGATGCAGCTCCTGACATCCACCTACAAAACAAACACGTCGTGTCTGGGAAGACACACCAATAGGTCCAAAACCAGGACCGTCACTTTCTGTGGGTGTATAAACAAGAATTACCCGTCTGGGAGGCTCAAAGGCTGTGCCCTTGAGAAAAAAAAAAGGCTCTTGCATGTCCCAAGAACCATCTGTTTTTCCTTTTCCCCCTGCCCACACTCAGCTGAGCTTTTGCCTCCTCTAACCCCACCAGAAAACGGCTGGTGGAGCTCAGAACCTGCTGGCATGGCCTGAAGGGACTCTGACCTGCTCTGCCTTGCTTACATCCACGGTGCGTTTTACAAAAACAAAACCTACAAAATTAGTGAGGAGAATTAAAACGGACAAATTTCTGTGCCCTGTGATGAACTGTTAAGAGGCACCGTGGAGGCCTGGGCAGGATGTAGGTGGATTAATTGCTCAGAAGGTTACCCCAGTAAATTGCACTGTGAGCTGTGACAGTGTTTTTCAAATGCAAACACCAGAAAATTTTATGAGCTGCCTTCAAACTGCCTGGTGGACTTGGCAGCTCTGGGCTAATGGTTGGATTTGATGACTCCATGGGTATTTTCCAATCTGAATGATTCTATGATTCACGAGAGGCTTCAATTTTCTCTAGCAGAGTTTTTGAGACACCTGCTGGGAGGCACCTTGCTGCCAGCACCACTGCCCCTTCCACACAGACACAGGAGCAGCACCCAGTGGGTGCCACCTGAATTCCCCACCACTGAATCACACAGATGTGATGCAGCCCTCACCCTGACCTCAAATTTCCAGCTCCTGACCTGCTCACGGGCAGCTCCAAGACACCTGAAATAAAAAAAACTAAAGAATGCTGCAGCCCCAAACTACACGTTGCTCCTTTTCCTCTCCACTGTTTTGCTGGGTTTTGCTCAATTCTACTTTTTTTGCTCCTCCTCTCTCTCTCTTTGCATCTCTTCCTGCCCTCTGCAAACCTTCCTCCCACCCCACAAATCTGCTGGTTTACCAGAGCACTCTCTCCAGACATTGCAAATCTCCAACTACTCCCAGTAAGGATTTTCTTACTTTTACATCAACTTTGCTGTTCCTTGTGGTTCAGGTGCTCCCACATGGATGTACTTTGGGAAGCTTTGCAGACTTCATTAATTCAGTAGATGGCATGACAGAAATCAAGGGAGCAGAAAGGTCATGGATAGTCGGGGGCTCTGTCAGGTCGGATTTAGGAGGAGGAGGCCAGCACTAGCAACATTGCCAAGTCACCAAGAGTGCCACAGCATCACCATAAACCACCCCAGCAGAGCAGGGCAGCACCTGGAAAATCTTTAGATAAATGAAATGCTAAAGACCCCAAAGTGGCCCCATTAAAACACACTTCTTCATGCAGCAGACTGAAGAGGTACTTAGGCCCAGCCTAAGGGACTGAAAGCATCCTTTGCTGCCCATCAGGGAAGCTGGACATTCCCTGCTGCTCCTGTGTGGAGTGCTGGGAGAGAGAGACAGGGAAAGCACCCTGAGTCTCAAGGCTTCTGTGTTATCCCTTGATTTGGGAGTGCCAAGAACACCGTTTCCATCCCCTTCCTGGTAAATCCTTCTACCCAAATAACCTGAGTCTACCAGGCTCACT
The DNA here is from genome assembly GCA_037013685.1 of Acridotheres tristis. Taxonomy (NCBI): domain Eukaryota; kingdom Metazoa; phylum Chordata; class Aves; order Passeriformes; family Sturnidae; genus Acridotheres; species Acridotheres tristis. The sequence continues at coordinate 11,951,628 of CM072902.1, forward strand.
TAGATTTGCTCACCAAATTGTTTAAAGCCAGGCTCCTAAACACAGTATCACAGAGAAGTTCTTGGTGACACACAGAGAAAGCTCAACAGAATGAGAAAGGAAGAAGCTTCCTCACCACCCCCACCTTCTAAAATCATTTTAAAGCTCCCAGCCTGCTGCCTTACCTACCATAAAGTCTCCAGCAAACTCTTCAGTGCTGTCCCCGACCTCAGGCTAAGCCCCACACTAAGCCAACGACTGCAGGCAGCAGCGCAGCCGTTCTGCCTCTCTTGCTTTCTGTTTTGGACACGTGCACTTGCTGGTGTGCTTCAATTCTCCTTCCCCTGCCTGCAGCTGCTGGCTGCTGCCTGCCTGATGTCCAAGCAGGAGGAAGAAGGGGAGGTGTGGGAGTGATGCTGGAAGCACCCCCAGGTGCTGACCCGCAGCACATGGACAATGCCACGCCAAGAGCACCCGTGCCCCTGCAGCCGCAGCTCCAGCACATCCACACAGACAAGGCACACGACTGCTCCATCCAGGTGGCTTTCCCACAGCTCCAACAATTACTGAGGAGACCTCGGAGACAGGCAGAAAGGATGCCTGGAGCTGGTCTTGCAACAGAAAGGCGAACTGCTCCTCCTCTCTTCCTCCCACCAGCAGAAAAACAAAGTACAAACACCCAGCACTTCTGGCTTGCTTGGAAAAGAGCTCTGGAGCAAACCCACGGAGAACCCAGAGCGCAGGCAGAGGAGAACCTGCAGCACAGCCCCAAGCGTGAGATCCGTCCTGGGCGCTTACCACGTCCTCAACCGAGAGAGCAGCCGGGAGCTCCCCGCCGGGTTTCGGTGTAAAAGACAGCTTTGCTCAAGAAACCACGGGTGCTTGTTTTGCCGTGACGCCGAGGAGGAGCAGCCTGGGGTCAGCCACCACATCCGCCAGCTGAGCCGAGCCCAGCGCGGCACCGGCGCCGCAGCCGCCTCGAATCACGGCAGCTGCCCGGCACGGGAGGGCTCACCTGGTGACAAAGCCACTGCCCCACGCTGTCCTCGTCACCTTCCACAGGCGGACAAACAGGCCTGGGCACTGCACACACTCCTGGAGCAGCAAATGCCAGCTCCTCGCCACCTCCACCGCGGGTTAGGGCTGCTCCTTACAAGCTCGCCCAGCGTTGTATTACAAGTAATGTTCATTTTCTAATAACGTACCGTTTCTGCTGGAACACTGACTGAGGCCAATTAACAGTAATAGCGAGAAAAAACAATGCCAAAACATCCCTACTTATTTCACTTCTCGTGAACTGGCCCTTATCTTATCTCACAAGGGATGTCTGGTCTGTCCCTGCTGCCTGTGAGCAGCTCGTGTGCCATTCTGGGAACTGTTAACCACAGGGGAAGTGATGGGTGATGGCACAGGGCTGGTGCCCCCAGACTGTGGCACTGGTGGCACGTAGAGCCACAGCTGGACACTTGACAGCTGCTGCTCTGGCATGTCCACGTGGACAACAAGGTGTCCAAGACATGACCACACAGATTTGGGCTGCAAAGCCACCCCATCCCTGGGGAAACATGGGGCTTGCTGAATTTCCTGCACCCCCAGAACCACACGGCCAGCATGGAGCAGCACATCCCAGCTTGGAACACGCCAGGGCCTCAGATCATCCAGCAATTCATTTGTGGGGTGGACAAAGCAGCATGGCCACCACCCTGGTGGCTTTGTCAGAGACAGGGGATGTCACCCATCTCTACTCTGCACACCCCCAACTTTGGAAAAAGAAGCTGCCTAACATCTCTTTCTGCCAGCAGCGAGCGTGACCTATTTTAGCAATAAAAGGAAAAGTTCTCTGGTGCCTGGATACCCCTTGGCACTGGCAGCACAGCATTTGCTCATCAGACCGAGAAATGCACTTTTTAGCATTCGCCTGGAGAAAGTAATTTTTCCCAAAGCTAATTCTAAAAGGTAAGAGGAAGGGGAAAGGTTCGGGAGGAACCAGGGTGGTAGCAGAGCTGTCACTGCATAAGGTCCATAAACAGCTCGAGCTGTGAGGGGACCAGTGTGGCACACAGCCCACCATGCTCAGCCTCCCCAGCCCAGAGGAACCATCCTCTGCTGCTGAAAACCTCCTCTGAAGAACAAAAGAGGTGATTACTGACCCAGACAGGTTGTCCACAAGCACAATGCTGTCTGCCCAACTTCCTCCCCAAAACCCTGTGAGGAGCTCACTGCAGATTTAAGAAAAATATATCAACAACAGAAACCAAACAATAACTCCTCCATAATCAGCTCTCCCACTGAAGATAAGGTCAGTAATAAAAACCTGGCTGAATACATGCATTTTTATCTTGCCTACAGGGACGCAACATGTGCTGAAAAGACAAACACCCTTATTGTTCCGAGACAGTCTCACTGCCATCCATCTCTCAGAAGCTGCTGACTTGGCCTTTTGTTTCAGGAGGTGACCACACCGCGCGTGGCCCCGTGTTGGAAGGCGCCCATTTCTGCTGCCATCCCTGCACCCAGGCTGCTGCCAGCACTGGGAGCATTCGTACCAGCTGCACAGCACTGCAGCCTTCCCCGTGCCCTCTCCCCAGCAAAGCAGGGCTGTCAGCAGCGCTTGGCTGCCCTGTCTGAATGTGCCATTCACGGGGCAGTCACGTCTCGGTGAGGACAGCTCTCAGCTGTTGTGGCTTCCCGGTCATCTGACCGGTGCTGGCTGCTGGAGCCAGCTGCCAGCCCTCTCCCCAGCAGCCAGAGGTGCCCACAGAGCAGCAGCACATCCACTACAGTGCTGCTTTTCAGCCTCTCTCCATCACAAGACTTTTGTCCCAGTCGCATCCAGGCGCCTTTGAGTTGGGAATGAGCCGTCTGTCCTTCCTCCAGCCCCCACGCCTGGTGCTGTGCTTCCTGAAGCCACAAACGCCCAGCCAGGCTGAATAGCCCTCTTCACACAACAAACCCAAACCTTCTGCCTTAAAAGGCACCAGGTCATTTAACTCATCATCACATCTCTTCTATAGCACAGGCCCCCACCACCTCCTACAAAACCTGCTCCCAATACAACACCCATAACCTATCTGCAGGTCCTTTTAGCTTTTCACGTCCCCTACTCTCTCCTACACTTCCTTACACCTCCACAGTAAATTCTTCAGTTGCTCAGCATTTTGAATAAAGTCCCCAGTCTTGCAGAAGGTGCCTCCAGGGGCTGGTGGGGCAGCACAATTCGAGTCAGGCCTGAAGCACAGGAAAAGGCTCCAAAAGTGGCTTTAGTGGCTTTGCCAAACCACAAAAGCAGTGAAAGTTTTCTTCTCCTGTGGATTTACAATCTTGGGATCAACCAAAAGCAAAGCATCACCTTCTGCATCAAATCATGTCCAAAAAGAAGATTAGGGAACAACCACAGAAGTTTACTGTAGCTTTAAATAAAAGAAGTGTTTTGGATAAAGGCTGTATCCTAGGGAAAACAAGATTTAAATACAAACTGCTATAAGCCAACTTCTCCCCAGCAATGGGATGGAGACCCTAGGGCAGGGAATTAGGTGTCCTGTTCTTTCACCTCCATGCTCTCCCAGTCCCAGAGCAGAAAGCCAATTTTCCAAAATCCACCACTGAGCTGCTCAGAGTTAATGCAATCTGTCACTGGAAAGGTACTCAAGAGAGATGGCGCCGAGTTCTCGTGACAGACCCGATCAGAGTCAGTATTTCCAAGGTATGTCTTTTATTTTCAGGTCATTCCTTCAAACATTAGCTGGAGCCCAGCAGGCAGAATTCAGGACGCTAGGCTGGTAGCAGGAGGTTGTTCTTTGTGCTCAGAGGTGCTGCACCACAAACTCTTCTGTTCCACTGCATCACTGACACAGACTGGCATTTTACTCCCAGGAGACAAAAGTGTGAGTAACTACTCCAAGGAAAATCAGCACAGCACAGTGCCCCAGTGCAGGCTTACCTGGTGCTGCTGTGCCACCTCAATCATGTCACCGCAGAGAGGGGCGAGCTCCTGCCATCCCTGGAGCCTGCACCTTCCACAGCACGACACTGGGCTCAACTCGCCCTGCTCCAACTGCTGGGAGGAGGAGTCTGGGCAGGAAAGGCACTCCATTCCCCCCAGGCCACCTTTTGGCTTGGACACCAAATCAACACGCAAGTTTGCACCAGGCTCTTGTCTCTGGTTCACACAGACAAGGAAGTTATTTATCAGGGGCCAAAGCAAACGAGCCATGGGGCCGGGACGCTCCTGCACAAGGGCTCGTTTGCTAATGGGGAGTTAATGAAGGAGCTACTGAGCTGCTTCCAGGCAGCAGAGGTGGCACGGGAAAAGCACAATGGTCTTAAAGCTGGAGCCAAGGAGGGTTTAAGCTCAGCTTTCCATCCCAGATGAAGCTCTGTGCAGGGAATGGGGCAAACAGCAGGAAAGAGACAAAACAAGCCTCTTGTTTAGCAGGGAGGGAGAAGTGCTCACAAAGGGGAATTCAAGTGATGATGGAGCATCAATTTCATATTAATGTGTACACACCTCAATCCTGTTTACCATCTCTAGTAGATAAAACCTTTGAAGCACCCCAAAAGCAGGAGCTGTTTTGTCACAGAGGATGCTGCTTGAGGACACCTCATATGCCCTGACCCCCAGCATCTCCAGCACCTGGTACCACCCTCCTGGAAAGCACAGCCTGCACCCAAAGCCACACCATTCCTCTGAAATGTCAGGGCACTAACAGGAGCAGGAAGGCTGGTAAGGAGGTCACAGCAAGAAACTGGATTCACACAGGAGAAAAAGAGGGGAACCCTTCTGCTCCCAGGGAATATTGATCATGAAGAGGTTTTAAAAAGAAAGGGGGACGTGCACTACACAGGAAAATTGATCTGTTTACAGAAAATATCTGCAGGTTGCCTGAAAATGAATATCCTCCATGCGAAAGTTTCCTTTGAGAGAGCATGAACTTTGGACACATTAGAAGGTTAAGAGCGTAAGTAATGTGTTTTTTCACCTTTAGCTAAAGGTCACGGAGCATTCAAACAATTCCTCTGTTTCCAAGCTGAACATGACAGAAGTCAACTGAGCACCCCAACATTACAGCTAATGAATATGGAAAACAGAAATGTTTTCCCTGCACTTTGGCCAAGAACCACTCTGTGCCCTTAAGAAGAAACTGCTGATTATTGGAGATTTTAGTTTTACCTCAACAAAGTCAAACAAACCAGAACCTTTTCACTAAGCTTCCTTCTTCCCGTTAAAAGCATGTTGACTTATCAAAGCTTTTTGCAAGTCATTGTCTACTGAGACAGAATTAAATCCGGGGTCATTATAGAATTTTGCACCGTTTTCACATCACACCCACCCTTCCCAACAGCTGTTGGGACCAGATATATCTCCCAGCGAGGAGGAAGAGGAGGAAGACACCTGAGTATGTTGCTTACCCTGTGGGAGAGCCTGTTTGCTGTGTCAGCCAGTGGAGAGAGCTCAGTCTGGGTCAGACCCACGGGTTCACAGCCCTGCCCAAAGCTGGCAACCAAGAGTGAAACCAGACAACAAACATCCTCACTCAACCGGTACTGGATCTTCTCTGCCAGCTCCAAACTCAGCAGCAGCTCGTGGAACATGCTGCTGGGAGGAGGTGCCCATATGCACAAAGCATATTTCTGTTTGCTTACTTGAAATACACTTTTTCCCCATTTTGTTGGCTATTCCCTTGGGCTTTATGTGATGGGAGAAGAAAAATCCCTCAGCCTGCTTCCACTGCCTCCTGCCCCTTCGCAACATCCCCTCTCACTTGCCTCATCTGTGAAATCAAACAGCTGCAATCCTTTAAATCACTTTTCATAAAGTGTCTCCAAGCCTAAAATAATGTCACGGCTCATTTCTGAGCTCAGCATTCCTGCCGCGCCGCATTTCCCTGGGTGCGACCGTCACAGTTGGGCTGTGATTATTTATTTATATTATAATAGCATTTGCAGCCCTGCTGTGCTCAGCCCTGCACACGCGCCCAGGAGGTGACCCAGGGCGTTTCCACCACCAGGATAAGGATCCCTGCGCCGACAAATTCCCAGTTCTCAGGAAAGGATGCCTTGGAACGCAACAAACCAGAACCAAAATTTAATTAGATGCAAGACATGTTAGTGTCGGGTTGGTTTTGGCCTCTCTTGGTTTCTTCCAAACAAGCCCTCACTGTGCAAACACACCCCATGACAAAATTGACCTGGCCAAGACATGCAAGCAAATACCGCTGACTTTTAATATTAAACAGCGTAGCAACTTCAAAGGAACCGGGCTCTCCTCTCCCAAGCAATCCCACCAGAGATCAGCTCCAGCCCCAGAGCCATGGCCGGGCTCCAGCTCACGGCGCCGCCGAGCAGGAGACACGTGTTGGTGAACAGCTGAGAGCAGATCATGCAGGGACACGCTCCCACAAACACTGCCTGTCCTCCCAGCACAGCCAAGGTGCCTCGCTTGGTGTGGGGCTGGCACGTTTCTGCCCACAGGAGTCTTCTGGCTTTCCATCCAAAATAAATAAATAAATAAATAAATAAATAAACATCTCAGCTCGCACCTCTCCTGCATCCAGACACCCAAAAGGTATCGCACAATTCGGGTGATTACGTGTGTCTGTAAAAATAGCTGCTAGAAGTGAATGCCAGCAACTTCTTCCAACATGAACACACCAGAACAAAACCAGTGTTCACTGCAGGCTGCAGAAACCCCCAGCTCCAGCTCACTGCAAACAACTGCCCTGCTCTGCCCACTTTTTAAAGCCACTCTTCACACTGCAATTTGAGGTTCCTTTGGTTGGCTTTTAAACCACAGCCTTGCAACAACTGCAGACCGTGCTCACCTGGTCACATCCTCCTCCCGCTGGGGTTTCTGATAAAAAGAAAACTGGGATTTTCTTTTTGAGACAAACGCTCTTGGTTATGTTCCAGCCCCCAAACAAACACGCTCACACTGAAGCAAAGCTCCCATAAATCGAACCAGGTCAGCGTGTCTCATAGCCAGGATGAAAAGCCTCTTTGTGCAGCAGCACGCAGGCCCCGAGCGATGTAGATGAGCCAGCAAACGCAGCCAAGAGCTCGTCCCGCGCCCTCCTTTAACGTTTCTATTTCAAAGCCTTGCCAATCTCCGGCTCTGTTCCCTGTGCCACTCTGCTGAAGCCAGGCAAAGAGGGCAAAAGAGGGAATTTCAGCCCTTTGCTGGTATTTCATGGGTTTCCAGGCTCTCAAGTCAAACATTAAAACCAGCACAGACTGAATTTGACCATTCAGTGGCGGTCACCGCCAAACAGAACCCCCAGACAAGGTCACCTCCCTAATTTGTGTTTCAGGCACCTTCCACCTCATTGTGATCCAGCAAGAAGCAGCTCCAAAGACCCTTGGAAGTGTGAGCCATACTCCAGCACCTAATAAGATTCCTTTAAGCAGCCTGAGCTGACTAAAGCTGTTCCACTAAGAAGAGTTTCTTCCGTTAAGGGCTTAAACTGAAAACATTCACCCATCCGGGATGAGCAAACACAGGCAAGAGTGAGACAGCACAGAAAAGGAGAGGCTGGATCCAGGTGAATTAACCTCTGAGTTCTGGTACATTCAACAAGACAGAACAAAAAAAAAAAAATCATCTCCAGCTTATGCCTTGATCCAAGAAGAGAAAAGATTACAGGTCAAGACTAAGGAGGGGGGAAGGTGGAAGGATAAAATGGAAAGCTCAGCAGCTCAGTTATGTTCTTGCTCCCCAGGAGAGCTGCATAAAGAGAGGCAGGTCTGCTAACAGAGGGCAGGAGGCAGGGAAGTTTCAGGAAGTTTGCCTGGGAACCAGGAGAGCTCTCCTGTGGGTGTGAGGAGCAAGGAGTGAGCTCACTGGGAAGCAGCAAGCCCACATGTAGAAGAGGATGGTCCTTCCCCTGTGACTCAGTGCCAAGGGAAGGCCATGCCAAAAAGGGCTGGAGGGCACCACAAGCATGGTCAAACCTTCCCCTTTGTCCCCAGGCTGGATGCTGCACCCAACCAACGTGTTCTTGCCAGGGGAACAAATGGACATAGGTTCTCAGAAATGATGAGCCAGAGCCCATGAGCACCACCAGAGCAAGTGCTTAGAAAAAGGCTGGAAAGGGAGAGAAAAACTGAAAACACCATATGGAGAAACAAAAGAGGATCTCATGAGAGAGGCACAGTGAAATCCTGCACCGCAGGCACGGAAATGGTCTGATTTCTGTGTAACAGCCACATCCGAGACAGGCACAGCTGAACCACTGTCCCAGCACTGGGGACACCCACGAGGGGGAAGGGAAGGGAAGGGAAGGGAAGGGAAGGGAAGGCTGGTTCTCACCGCATGGGGCCGGGCAATCTGCACCGGGTAGGACAGGGCGTGCGGGGGATAGCGCGGCTCGGCCGAGCGCCAGCTCTGCGTCACGGGCTGCGTGGAGCCAGACATGGCCAAGGAGCAGGCAAGGCAGGGGCTGCTTCCAAATCACCAGCAAAGGATCAGGAGAGCAGGGAGCTCCTCTTCATCGTGTGTGTGCTTCCCACGGCGTGCAAGAGCTGGAAGGAAGCAGGAGAGTGGCAGGTTAAAATTCAGTCGGCTGTAATCCCATGAGACAACCATCACGCCTTGGGCCATCACCAAAACCTCACTGCCCTCGCAATTCCCCAGCAGCCCCGTGTGCCATTTGGCAAACCCCCACTGTTAAGTTTTTTCCGTAGATTACTCCTATCACAGGAAAGCCAAATATAAGATTTTCCCAGATTTATCCCAGCCAATTTCCCTGGAAAACCTTCACCCACCACCAGCAAGACCAGGAAGCCAAACTGCCAGCTATTTCTTTGGGTCCTGCTGATCTCTGTCTCTAAGCCTCTTGGAGATGATTTTTTTTTTTTGCAGGGTGACTCAGTTTCCAAAAACACAGTCTAGAGTTTTGGCATTTCGACACAAGGTCCAAAAAGCCACAAAGTCCCTCCCCAGCCCATCCCTTTCAACATCCACACTCTCACATGTCAGTGCTCTTCTTTCCAAGCTGTGGCCACTTCTGCAGCCCTCTGAGGTAAGCCCTGATCTAATGGTAGGAGGGACACCAGGCACTGACCCCGCCTGCAGCTGTGTCCATCCATGAAGTGACAATAAAACCCAGGACTCAAGCATGTCACACACCTCCAGTGCCACCTGGATCAGCCCTTCTGACAGGGACCCAGTGCCAAAGAACACACCGCAGCCCCGAGAGTATTTTCACAAACACCCATCACCCACACATTCACTCCTGTACCACCTGTTGCAATTCCTTTAGCAGCTGCAAGAAAATCAGGAAAACCAACAAAGTGAGAAGGTGCCTCTTGGCCCCAAAGGGAGATCTACAAGTTGCTGATTTTCATAGCTACTTCACACTGTTTGTTTGGTGATTATTTTAAGCCTCCTGTTTTTTGTCGGGATTACAATGAAAAAGTAACAAAGGTCTAAATGCTGCCCTTCATCGCTGTCAGGGTGAGGTGTGTTAACTATTATTCTCAAATTAACAATTAGTTACACAAAGGATAAATTGCCACTGTCGCCTGCCAGGGTCAGGAGATGTTATCAGGACTGATCCCAAGGGATCCAGGGACAGTCCCAGCTCCCTGGACCCATTCTCCATCCCACCCAGTGCTGTGCACGCCTCCTCCCCAGTGCAGGTATGTGTTCTGTATGGATTTGTGCAAGGCTTTTGGCACCATCAAACTCTTCCAAGCAGCACATCAGGAACGGCAAAGGAAACTTCCAGGGCTCCCAGGAGCCTCTCCCCAGCCTTGTGGTCTCCGTGCATGGGGAGCACAGCCAGCCCCAGCCAACGCAATTTCAACTGAAACAGCAGTTGGCGTGTACAAAAAAACCAAAAAGGGGGTGGGAAAGCGGGGGGGAAAAAAAAAAAAAAAAAAAAAAGAAAGAGGAAGCTTTTCTTTTTCTATTTCTTTTCCCTCCTGTGAGACCACAGATGAGCCCATGCTGATAAACCCCTCGCTATCTGCTGCAGGCAGGCACAGGGCTGCCTCGCTGGTTTGTGATGCAGCCTCAGAGCCAGAAATAAACCAAACCAAGGCAACGTTCCCTGGCAGGCAGGCACGACAGGCAGCCAGAGCAAGGCAGCCCAGGGAGGCCTCTCACACACAGGTCATATCTTACAGAAATCATCTTTTCAGCAAATCCCCATGAAGTCTAAGGATGACAGACACACAAAGACATCACCACGCTCACCTGAGGGTCAGGTGAGTCTCTTTGGAAAAGGTATTTTACCCAGTGACAAATGGAAAAAGACAAGGTTCAGCTCTCAAGGCAGGGTGCAAAGGGACAACCAGGTCCCTGCTGCTTTCAGCTCACTCGCTGCACAAGAGCTGGGATTCCCCCCAGTTCTGGACCCTGCTGAGCCCCAGGGCACCTTACCTGTCACCCCAGGGACTCACTGGTGACCTGGGAGCAGCCTGACCCTCATCCCAGACCAGACAGCTTCCCCAGGCAAGAGCCTGGCGTGCTCAGTGCAATCCACCCCGGGCAGGAAAGCCCCTGTGCATGCAGGGGAATTCAGAGGCACCCAGAACACGCATTTACACTTCCAGTATGACTGTCCCACTTCCCCTCGTGCTTCCGACTGGATGGGATTTTAATCACCCATTCCCACCCTAAACTGGGGGCTGTGCCAGGAGCCTCCCACCATGCTCACCCTCCAGGGACACGGCAGAACCCTCCCAGCTCTCCTGCAGCCCAAGTGATGCTCTAGGGACAAACCCTCCCTGCAGCTGCCAAGGATACGTGCATGGGGCTCTCAGAGCTCCAAAAGCTCAGTGGGATCTGCAGTAATTTAAGGGACTTTCCCAATAACAGATTCAAACTTGGACATCTTGGCTTATGGCCACCTACAAATTAATTAGCACATGTAAATATATGCATACATATACATACACACACATATTCCAACCCAGAGTCCCTGGCAGCTTTCAGCAAGCCAAGACTCCCTGGAAGCACAGCAGGTAGACCTGACCATGCTGAGGCAGCTGTCTACAGTAAAAGAAATTGGATGATTTTTATTTTTTTTAAACTCTTCAGATCAGCAGTTCAGCTTAAAACACAGCACCAGGTGCAAAGCCACATGGTACAGAGCTCTTAAACAGTTTTAAAGCTTTTTTTGCCTCAGTCTGTGCAACTAAAAAAAAAAAAAGTTAACTGTCTACTAGAGGAATAAAGACACAAGATGAAAATGCAGGGGCCAACAAAACTGTCCTGCACCAAGGCACAGTGTCTGTGAGCTGTGTCCTGCATTCATCACAAACCAGCAAGAGCACAAAAGGATTTTTCCTTAACAAGGGCAGCAAGCCACCTCTGCCTCTATTGAGGCTTCTTGTTAGCAGCCCTGGGAAGACAAAAGTAAAAACTCATGGTCCTTGCAAGCAGGCAAGGAGCACTGTCCATGCATTTCCACATCTGCAGGTCACCAGCAAGATCCCAGCACCAGCCCAAGGCCCTGGATGTTTGTACCACAGTAGGACTGGGCTGGAGCCAAACAAGGTCACCAAAGCACTGGGGCAGCTCCACACATGCCTCAGATCACACCTCAGGTCCAAATTTTACACTCCACATAGCCAGCAGTGTTCGGGGGAGGAAGGCCCATGACCAGCAGGCAAAAAGGCTGTGGGTGCTCCCAAAGGGGAGCACATCTTGCAGGGCATGCACTGGTACATGCAATGGTGCAACTGGGACACCACCAGGCCACCCATTCCCAGCACAAGACACTGGGCTGCCTCCTCCTCCAAAACTCTTTTTTAATTCTTTTTAAGCGAGGAACACAAACAATAGGAAGAGATTAATGGAAGTAAGAGAGAGAGTGTGCAGCCAGGCTCTTTAAATCTTTAAAATCAAACTGTTTAGTTCCTACTTTCTCAACTGATTTTGATGAAGAACAGACATTGTCTCACAGGAAAGGTATTTCCCCCCCAGTTAGAGTCTCCATCTGAGACTGTTTTACCCATAGACCTGCATTAGCCATTACAGCACTAGGTACCAGGAGATTTATGGTCTCTGATGAAGAACAGGAGAAAGCTGGAGGTTATCACCAAAACCAGAATCAGGGCTGCAACACGAACCTGTGGAGGAGGTGAGTGCCTATGGAACCTCCTGTACCTGTTTATTTTCACCTGTTGAAAAAAAACTCACAGGATTCTGCCCCACTGCTGAAGCCTTCAAAACTCCCCCATCCTCCCACCCTGCTCTCCTGTTTCTCCTCTTCACGTGCCATTCATTTACCATCTAAAATTGTTTCCCCATCCCCTGTTCTCCCCATTCACACCACAACAGCACACTACAAGCCACAGCAAGCTGCTGCAGGCTGGCCCACATGCCAAGGAGCTGTGCCCACATGCCCAGCCAGCTCCAGCAGTGTCCCCCAGACTGTGTTAAGGGGATGCACAGCACTGGGCCAGGCACATTCACACCCAAAACAGGGGCACAGAGGAGTTCACAGCACCCTGCAGTCATCTGTGGATCCCCAGCCCATGGCAGAACCTACACTGACACGGGCAGGACCCTGCTAAAAGCCTGCAGGTCTAAAATAAGGGGTTTGCAATTACATCCAGCTGCAAAAAACAATTAATTAACATCATTCAACACACTTGTTGCTCTTCAAAGTTAGAGATAACCTTCCTGATTTGTTCTGGACTCCTCAGGGAGGATTCCCAGGTGAGGTCCCTGGCTTGACTGGTACAACACAAATGTGGGCCAGTTGCTGTAATTACCCTGTGCCTTAGTTCATCCATCTGAAAGGTGAGAACAACAAGACACTCCCAGCTCACAGAAAACACCCGTTCATCTGTTCTCAGAGGAGTTTTAAAGATCCCAGTGAAAACACATGGCTCAAGTTCAAAATATAATTTTTTTTTTTTTTAAGCAAGGACATGCTGACATAAGATTAACAGAATATTTCGTTTCCTAAGTCCAGAGTAATGTTACTCAACTTGTGGTCTACAGACCATGGATGGTCTACAGGAGACGTTAGGAGGCAGCCCACAAAAACTGCAAAGCCCTTATTGAAAGGCAAAAACTAGTACCACCACACCATGCAGACATGGCAAACAAGAGAAATGCTGCTGGCACTCACCAGTGCATTTAACTGAAGAGTATTGACAACAAAGCTCATATTTAATTACACTAAATGATGCAGTTTTTGGAAAAAACAACAAAGTCATCTTTAATCAAACACTAAATACACGACAATTTTCCTCCTCAAACAAGAAATAAAAGGTGTGTATCCTCCAGTCAACTCATGTATTTTCAAATAAAGGTTAAGGAGACCTTTGTAATGATGCTTAATTAATTCTGAGCTGTAACATCCACCTCCAGGAGTCCAAGCAACCACGATGCCTAAAAATCCCCAGCACCCAGCTGTGTGTGGCACAGGGGAGTGCACTGCTCGTCAGTCTCTGCCCCACTGATGAGCAGCTCTAGATCAAAACCAGACCTGAAAAGCAGCTAAGAGATTTACCCACTCTTGCTTTAAAGGACTAGTGGAAGCAGAAATAATTAAGATGCAATGAAAATGGGTAGAGAGACATTCCTAAGAAATGCACCACAACGTAACGTTAATGGATTTGTCTAATCAATATGTGCATGAAATTTTCTTGGAAGACAGCTGACATTACACACAAATATTTGTACGTACTGTATCTACCAAGTCCTTTCAAGAGGAAAGCAGGCTGTCTGCCACTAATTTAGGGCTCTATTCAGAGCAACAAAGATGACAATGTCAATGTCTGCAGCCTGGGAATCCACAGTTCAATCACAGCAGAGCACAGAGGTTTCACATTAACATTGCAGCACGGGGTCAGCAGGAAAGATCAGGCACATCCTGAGCTCTGTGCACGAAGGAGAGGCGATTTCAACCCCAGGGATCAAGGCTTGTACCTGTGTGTGATCCTAAAACATTCGCCTTGCTTTGGAGGAGTACAGAAGTCAAGCCAGACTGGAAGCAACTTGCACACCATGATCAGACCCTGCAGTTCCTCAGCTGCTCTTCCAACATCAGTACCCAAAACAGCTTTTGTCCCATTCCCCAGTGCTCTCCTCTTTTGTCCAGATGACTTCTGAACTAGATTTTTCTCCTTGCCTGACCAACGGTGCGGACGCACAAGCAATTACAGCAGCAGATCTGGGGGAAGAAGGGACCTTGCAGCACCATGACAGAGTTGCTCAGAGCAGGGTGTTGCCCTTGTAAGAAGGTACAACCAGTCCCTAAGGCCATGGAGGGGATGACAGAAGCTCGGGAGCTGAAGTCTCTCATCCTGGTTTGCAGCCTCATAGCTGCAATCAGGCTGCATCAGCTCTCCCAGCCACGGCATGGCTCGACACGGAACCGGTTCCAAGCCCTGATGAAAGATGACTTCTCTGCCCTGCTCCTATCACTGCCCAAAGCTGCAAAGCAGGATTTGCCACTTGTATTTCTCCTTTTCAATCTTTCCGAGCTATTTTGGGCACGGGACCCGTGTTTAGCTCTGCCCCAAGATAACCTTTGCCAGCATTTGTGTGCAGATCTTGGCACGGCAGCGGCACGGAGCAAGGTCAGAGCGTCGGATTTTGCCAGCCCCATTCCCAGTAGTGTTTTCAAAAGCAGGTTTGCCAGGCCAGCTGCTCCCAGCCTGATGCTTCTGGAAAGGACATGCTGACTGTGCACTGTGATTCCTGTCCCTGACAGACCTCAACCCACAGCAGGAGAATCTGATTCCCCAAGAGCCGATGAGACACCTGCACACCTTCCCCAGCACTCCTCCTTGCCAGGGGATTTCACCTGCTTTAAATACATCTCAGCCCTCAGCAGAGGGGCTGCAAGCGACCTTGTGATAGCTCCCAGAGGGACATGGATGTGCTCAAAAGAACAAGACTGACCCATTTCTCTTTGCAGGAGTGCTTGGCCATCACTCCCAGCTGCAGGGACATTGTCTTGCTAAAATGCACAAGCCACACACCAAGTGCCAGCCTGGCCATGGCTCAGCATCAACATGGCCAGGCTGAGCCTTTGCTTTTCAAATCCAGTCCTAATGTGCTTCTTGTCCTTTAATCTCCTTCTTCCCATTGTTGGATTCCCCCATCTAAAAACCATAAGCACCTCCTAATTTTGCAGCAGACACTGGTAACCCCTGCAGAAAACTGCTCTGAGCAGCGAGCCTGTCAGCAGGGACACGATGGCAGAGCTGCTCCTGTTATGCAAGAGCACCACTGCTCCCGTGCCAAGGCACCCACAGCCCTGCAAACCCATTCCCAAACTGCTCCCAGGGAAGGGGGACAGCCAGCACACACACGGCCACACTGCCAGCTGCAGCCTAAATGCCCAAAAGGGACACTTCAAGTAATTAGAGATAGTGACAAGGAACAGTGAAACACAAACCCACATAAAAAAAAAAAAAAAAAAAAACATAATAAAAGGGGGAGGTGGGATTTGGATCCATGCACAGGCCATTCATGGAACAAAGGAGTTATTTTAAGTCTGGGCTGGAAATAGAAAACAAATTAGACCATGCAAGGCCTTTGTTGAAGATGATCTGCAAAGACAAATGGAAACGCCTGGAGAGGAAATTAAAAAAAAACCAAACATGAAACCACCCGGGCACTGGGACTGCAAAGGGAAACAGGGCAGGGGACTGGAGAAGGAAAGGAGTGACAATCAGATGCCAAGGAGGAGACAGATAAGAAAACCAGTGCAGGACAGCAAAAGCAGACTAACAGAACTGACTGATAAAACCCCAGGGATGGAAAAACTGCTGAGAATGCCCCATTTTTTGATTAAAGCCCATCCCAAAGTTCCAGATAGAGAAATGCAGGAGTTGAAACTAAAAAGCTCATCTACTAGGGCAAGATGGGCTGTGCAAAGGAACAAATGAAAGCCTCTTCTGCCCAACCCCTGTCTGGCAGCCTGGCATGCTGCAATATTCACCCTGTGCTGCCACATCCACCTGGGATGGGATCCAGGCAATTTTAACCATGGTGCAAGCACAGACAGCCTGTCCCAGGGCAAAGCTCCTTCTCTCCCCACTTCCAGACCCTGTTTCTCTCTCTCTTCCCTGCTCACACTGCACACCATCTTTCCCACTTGAGCTACCCCCCTTCTCCATTAAACACGGACTTAAATGCTGGAACTGTTACACAGTTCTAATCTCAGTTGAATAAACACACACCAGCAAGTTTAAATCAAAAAACCCCACGCAATTCCTTGCTGACAATGATACTGTAAGCATATGGGAATTTCAGCCACGCTCCCAAGTGCATTAAACAGCACATTAACAACCATCACTGTAACAACACATCACCACTGTGGCCACTGGCTGCTCCCAGGAGCTCACCTAAAGCCCAGGCTACCCAGGCAAACAAGGCTTTTAAAATGCAAGGCAGATTACAAAGCACCTGCGAGATTTATTTTTATATTTTGCACAGAACACGCTGCTCTTTTGATTTTCAAACCCTTCAGTTCATGTTGCTAAAGAGACAGGTCCTGTGATGTCTTGGGCACGTTCATGAAAGAGAGGGGAGTCATCTCCTCCAGATCCTTTTGTTGAACAAATTACTCAGCTCAGGAGTGACATTTTCAGTTATTTACATCCTGAATAAAGAAGGGAAATTCATTTTCTGGAGTTCCTAAGATCAGTTCTTTGAGGCAGATTGTACCACTAAACATTTTCTCCTTTCGCACGTTCCCAATTTTCAAAGGCGACAAAACATCTTTGCCTTCTAAATTATTCCTTTTCTTTCATGATCCTCTAATGATTCAGGAGTCTAAACTTCACACGAGGATCTTTGAAGAGCACCAACTGCCAGCATAAAAGCTCAACTATTATGACAAACTGCACAATTTAATGCCTCCCTAGGAAGACACGTGCAAAGGAACAGAATTACCCCAGGGAACCAAAACGAAGCCTGCAAATAAATTAAATGACCTGTAAACCAAGGTACTCAAAAATATATGAGATGCTATGCAACTGTGCCATAAAATATCACTAAAGGAGGGAGTCTTCTGGGAGCAGAGCTGTTTTAAACTAACCCATTTCACTCCTGGTTTTCACTGCAGTTGTTCCACAAACCCAGCACACCCCAACACCCCAGACTCTGGATGGGAACTGAGGTAACACTACCCCAGTCATTTGTGATGGTCTGTCAAATACCAGCCCTGAACCCTCCCCTAGGCCCTCCTCCTAACATCCTCCAGGTAATTACTAGCAGATAAGAGTCAATTTTCAGTCCAGGTTAATAACTGAATTCCAGCTATTTGTTCCTGCACATTGCTGCTGCTTTCATTTCTCCCCAGGAGCACTGATGAGAAGTTCTGGCTCGCTGGTGGCCCAGAGAAAGGAGCTGCTCATTAGTTCATAGTCGGACAGACAGGTCCAAGTAGCAGCCATTAATTGGCTATGTTCTGCTTTTCCTGTCTAGGTAATTAATAGCTTCTAGACAGAAAGTCAAAGTCTCTCTAGAGGCACCAAAAAATTCCAGTGTTTGCATACAATGAGGAGAATTTGCAGTGAGGGAAGGGGAGCAGGAAAACATCACCTCCACCTCCTCCTCCTCCTCCTCCCCCTTGTCAAATACCCTGTACATAAACCACAGCCCGCTGCAGCAAACCTGCTCTGAATCCACAAAGGAGCCTTACCCTGAAAAGAAGGAAAAGCTTGCACAGCTCCAGCTCCCTGCAGCTTCACTCCAAGGCAAATGGCACTTTGCAGGAGCCAGGCTTTGGGTTATGTTTCTGGAGACAGGCTTACAAAACAGATGGGGATTCCTGATGTGTTTAATAACTGAACTCATGCAAGTGGGCAAACGGGATTTCAGTGCTTCCCTGCCAAGCTCAGTCCTGCTGACAACAAGCTGTCCAAAGCTGTCAGTCACTCCCCAGCAGACCAGGAGTGCTGCCTTGTTGATCAGGACACTTCTCCAAGTGCAGCCTGGTCGGACCCTTTGTCATCTGCCTCTCCTGGGCTCAGGCAGGGGTTTGCAGCCTGTCATTTACAGGTTCTGGGAGCCTGAGGACTAGTTTGCAGGAGTCACTGTAATTCATGCTGCACGGATGAGATATCTCGAAAGGTCTGCTCTTCCAGGGAAAAGCAATGAACACTGGGGTCAGTCTCCCTGCCCTGTCACATGGGAAGGAGGGGAGATTTCTGCCTTGTTTGCTGGCAAAATGCCCTGGGCTATCAGGGCATCCTGTTTAGCAATTGCTGAACTCAAAGCTATTTAGTAATAATAATTAATAACTACTTTAAAAACCCCCCGAGCTGCCAATGTCAAGCTATTCCGAAGATGAGTCACTGGCCCAATTTGCTGCTGCCACTGTGCAGGCACAAGCAGGTACCTCCTGTCCCCCTCCACCTGTCCTGGGGCCAAGGTTTCCAAGGGCTCCTCACCCTCCAACCTTTCAGCCTTGTAACAGAAACAAAGAAAACCACGGGGGAAACGTGTGACACAAAGCAATCCTCCTCATCTGGGCAGCACAGCAGCTCCATCTCCGAGTCACTGAGCTCAGACCAAGCTGGTCTGGACACGAGCACTGGGAATGCCAGCAGAGCAAAGAGCAGAGCCACAGTCTCAAGGTCAAACACTGCTTTTGTGGAGCTATAGAAACAAATTACAGCATAATAATCTTTCCATCTGGGAGGTACTTAAGGATGCTTCCCAGTACTTTCATGCATTGAGCTAATAACCTTGATGAAGGCTTCAGATTTAAACGAAGATGAACGCTGGTCACGCACAGCAAGAAAAGACACGGCATCCAAAATTGTCTCTGCTGAGGCAATGAGTTTGCCGTGGTACCAAGCTGAAACAGGGCAGCTTACACAGGGAAAACTAAGATGATTATTGTCCCCAAATCTCCATTACTTCTGCTTGGGCAGTTGAGACAACTGCCTTTAACAGCTCTGCTACTTTACTGGGAGTAGCCAGTGATGGTGGATTTCACTGAAAAGAGCTGTGGTGCCCGTGAGAGCTGTGTCCCATAGCACACAGCCCTTCCCAATGCTCCTGCAAAGCCCCCGAGCCCACCCAGGGAACACAGATTCAACCAAAAAAAAGAAAAAAATGAAGCCAAATACTTTATGCATAGCCAAGAGGCCATCACAGCACTCCAGGTGTAAAGCAGTCACGTCAGGAATTCCTCCTCTGCACAGCTGGGCAGTGTGTGTGTGCTCCTGGGGCTCTCTGCCATGGGAAAGTCCTTATTTGTCCATCTTTGGAGCTGCAATTCCAGAAGAATTCACACCAGTGGGTACTGATTACAGCTCGGTAGGCACAGGCATGCCACTTCAAACTGGAAAAACAGCAAGTTTCTGTATTTGGGATAACTCTCCAGCTTTTAAGTTGTACAGGAATTTTTATGGATGAACACAGCACAGACACACACATCATGAAGCTCTGTTGCATGCTTTACCCAGGAAATTCAGTCTGCTTTAATACAAAACACTTGACCACAGTTTCAACCAATGGAAGAACTGCTTGCCTTTCAAAAAGGAGCAGTGCCATCCTCCCAGCAGTTGGGAAATAGCAGGTTTCCCACACAATTCCTGCCAGGCTCTCCCAGCAGCAGCTCCACACAGCTCAGGGGTGATGCTTGCAGGACAGAGATGACCCAGGTGGAAAGTTGTATCTGACTTAGGCAGGCAGGATAGGGAGCTCCTTAGTCCTCCTCCCACAGCCCTGGTTTAAGGGGTGTGGAATGACTTAATTATGCCCCTCAAGGCAGGAAGAAGTCGCTTGTCTTTAAATACTCAAACTTTTATTGAGTTAACAAGTTTTAACAAGGTCAAGGCTTAAACAGTAAACTCTTACCCAAAGGGGACTTTGCTGTTTCCCCTCTTGCAATTCATTAGTGTCCACCACAGTTTATCCCTTATCCCTAGGTTAAAGTGATAAACTTAACAGAGAGAGAAATCAAGGAAAGAAAATATTTGAACGGTTAGAAAGGGCAAATTAACCTTAATTTTCCTTCATCCTATCACAATGTCCCAGAGAAGCACCTGGCACTTTACACAACACCCACACACATCCCCTTGGAGGGGGCCACGGGCAGGCAGGGCAGCCTCATCTGTCCCCTCCTGCCCAGCACAGGGGTAAAGCTCTGGGAAACCCCTTCTGCTCAAATCACTGTGGTCCCTGCACTGCCAACAGCTGCACAACAGCTGGCTGGGAACTGAACAATGGGCTCAGGCCACTGGAGCCAGCCCCTTCTCCCTCTGTTTCCTACGGCATGGCTGGCTGCCCAGGAGTAGGAAATCTCCAGAAACAAACACACAAATCTTGCAGACAGATGCTAGAGGTAAAGAAATGGATGCTGAGCTGTTTAACAACATGGAAAGAGAAATATTAATTGCAGCCTTCCACAAAACCAACTCCCTGCTCCCCAGCCCAAGCCTGGAAATGGCTTCCCAGTTTTGTTTTTACATCAGCCACCCACAGGGCAGGACCATTCCCATGTCCCCATGTGCTCATTTACATCATCAGCCTCGCCACAATATTTCCAAGCCCTACAAGCTCTGACTGCCAGGAAAAGGACAGCATCACCATTCAAACACACACCAGTCACACCAAGAGCATTTAACCATGAGAGCAGAGCCTACTAGGCAGGAGTGGGGACAGAGGAAAAGTCAGCCCCTGGCAAATTTTACCTAAATTCCTACAGCCCGTGAGAAGTGCAGAGCATCAGGGATGTACCTTGCTCAACTCATTGTCCACTTGAGGATCCCCAGGCAGCAGTCACTGACCTAAACAGAAGTGCCATCAACCGGACATAAAGCAGTTTTAATTTCTCCGAGCAGGAGTTTGCACTGGTTTGACTGAATTTGCTTTTAAATCAGGTCTGCTTAAACTGGAGCTGGCTTCCTGCTGCGATTCAGATATCCCATTACACAGCTCATCCCAGATGCCAGCTCTGTACAGCTTAAGCAAATGGAAAGTTGAGCAGTTCATGGAAAAAAAAAATGCTTTTATACACAGACAAAGCAGTCAGATTTTAAAAAGCCTGTCTTCTGTAATCTTGTGTACAGAATTTACCTCTAGGTTTTGGTACTCGGTTAAATAAAGGTAAGGAGAGGTTGGATGGGAGGGTTGAGCAATCTGATCTAGTGGAAGCTATGGGGGGCAGGGGGCACTTCTGTGCCTGAAACACACCAAGAACTATCTGCAACAACATACTGAATACTTCAACACATGAAATATAATTTCTGTCAACTAAATCAACGTTACAGGTCCACAGCCTATTTTATTAGCTAGATGCTAATGGAGCTACAATACATCAGGTCCCATTTTAAAAGTTGCAAATAGTTTATAAAGACTTAATCAATCATTAAATAGGTGTTTGAATAAACGGCTAAATCCATCATCCTAAGCCCTAACTTTAAGTAAGCTATTGGATTTTGTAATAATCTGCAATGTCTCCAGCTGAGATTCCCACAGTTAGGTAGAGGACCCCATTGTGTTACAGATCTGAAGAACAGAACATGCCATCCATCATTTCTTAACTATTTGTGCATAGGCTTTAATGTAAATATAGACCACATATTGCCACATTCCATGTCGGTGATGTTAAAAATACAGAGGAAACATTGAAAACTAAAAAGTGGTCCTTTGGGATGGCACTGGAGAATATTTAATAAAGGCAAAAGCTGCAGGCTAATTTCCCCTGGGAGTTCCCATTTAGAGCCTGTCGCAATGAGAATCCATCACAGACAGCACTGATTCACCCACATCAGAGAGAAAAAACCCTCTTCCCTCCCCAGTGCCAGGATATCACCTTTGGTAAAGGAAGGAGCACCTCTTCCAGAGAGCTCCAACCACCCCCCTCCCCTTCCCTTCCCTGTGGGATTCCAGCAGTGGGATGGAGAGGGATGGAGCAGAGCCCTTCCCCAGTGCCACAGCATCCCTCAGAGCCCCCAGCCCAGCCTCCTTCATGAACATGCCTAAGAAGGGTTGTGATCAAGCTCTTCTGTTTGATCCCCCTGTAATTCAAGCCAGGTAACCTTTGTAGATGCTGTTTAGCAACCCCAAAGAGCAAGAGATGCAGTTTAACACGTCGATTATACATTAAAGTCACTCACACCCTGCAGCACCACTGTTCTCTCTGGCACACCAACCCAAAGGTTAGTTATCAGCAGGTATTCAAATTTCAAAGTAAAACAGTTAAACTTTAAACCATTTGAAGTCTGTATCCCCCCCATGTGTGTTAAGTAGAGAAGGGAAAGGCATCTTGTCCGATGGTTTAAAAAGATTTCAGGTCACTGTCCCTTATGCAATGAGAGTTCCTCAGCTGGATAAGATCAGCCATTAAGCAGGATTACAAATTTATCCTCCCTCGGTATGTGATCTTCTACTAATAATTGTATCAAGAAAAATAACATAGAAAATGTTTAAAGAATTGCCCTTTGAGTCACCAGCAAGGCACAAAATGCTCTCATGGCAAAAGGTAAAAATCTTGTCTTTTAACGAGGAGAAGCACTGAGGTGGGCACAGGAAACAAAATACCACAGCCCTGGTGTCAACACCAGCAGGAGAAAACTCTGGCAGTGCTGAGACCCTGCAAATCAAACCAATTGGAAGGGAAGACATGAAGCATCACCAGCCAACTCACCCCAAGAAGTTGGGATTTGATATGGCACCTTTCTGTAACTCACACCTGGGCAGTGCCTTCCTGCCCCAGGAGAGTGAAAATAAATACAGGCACAATCTGAGACATCCCTTGGGAGAATTAAGGCAATTTTTACAGTCTCACTCCCAGCCCCAGTCACGCAGGGGCTCAGTGCAGACCAACAAGTGCCCTGCACCTCCCAGGGTGGGTACACCCCACTTGCCATCACCAACTGCAGTGACACTTCCATCTCATCCCACTAATCACTGCACCAGGGAACACTGCACTACTCCAGCAATGACATCACTGGCAGATTTGATTACAGTGCTGATTACATCATCACCCACAAGAGATCATGCAGCTTTCCAAATGGCACCAGCAGCTCCTAAATAGCTCAGGTGGAGGAAGCCACGAAGGACGGATAAATTTCAGAAGTCTCAGGTTGTAAGTTTAATGGAAGAACTTTCAACACTATCTTTTGGAAATATCTGTGCATGGACAAAGTATTTTCACATGCTGTTGCTCATGTCAGTGAGCCAGCAGATGCTTAGGAGAATATTTTGGTTGCTGGAAAAGTCACACAAATGGTGAGGGAAGGACTCTGCATGAGGGTAACCAGGAGAACGTCACCACTGGTCACAGGGCAACAGGCAACCCCAGATTTGCCAAGAGCACCATAAGGAATGTGTGCACTGAACCATCTCTCTGCAGGGTGGGAAAAATACTTCTAGAAGCCTATTTAAATGACTTTCAGCAGAAGATAACCAAGTTTAATAACGGGAACTCAAATGAGAAGCAAGCACCCGTTACAGAATCTGGCACTGTGAGTGCAGGAGCGTGAGAAGGACAGTGCTGTGCTGTCCCCATGCCACACACCAGCATTAGCTCTGTCACGGGGTGCTGCTGCTTGCTCAGCCTTCCCTCCTCTGCGTGGACTATTTGCAGAAACAGCATTAAAGCAACCATCAAGCAGATGCTTAAAAAATGCAGAATGACGTTCAAATGACATCTATCCATAAATCAGCCCAAACCACAAACATCTGAAGAAGATTTTCACTTAATCCAATTTACTGTAATCTCTCTCTTTAGTTAAAATGACAGAAATGTCAAAATGGGACTTTACTCCTCTGTCAAAGCATCTCATGGTGAAAAAGGAAAATAAGCAGGCTCTCGCACGCAGCACCACTTATTAGGTTAGAAATGTCAAAACTGTACTTTGATTCTCACTATTAGCAGTCACATCCACATGCTGTGCCCTTCTGTTTCACTTCATTTCCCCCAAAAGTGAGCACAGAGCATATGCTCCACGCCAAGCATCATCCAGGCAAAACCACAAGTTTCCCGTTTTTGTTCCTGCTGACCCCTGTGCTCGTCCCTGTCAGACCCTCCCAGGGCTTCTCAGATCACACACAGACACTCTCATTTGCCATCAAAGCTCTCAGGAGGACTGTGTTCTGCTGCTTCCAAAAAAAATAAAGCTATGCTTCAAGCCTGCTCAACAGACCAACCTCAAATTGCTTTCCACTATCTCCCCACATTAATTAGCAAATGGGGTAATTGACTCTCTGCCTGGGAGTTCAGCATGTGTGTGTCCACGTACATATTTCCACGTGTGAGAGTGCATATCATTTTCCCCAGCGGTCACAAAAATTAAGCCATTATTCAAGAGTCCAGGAAAGTGAAAGAAAAATACCTACTGTCAGGATTGGGGTCTTCATGCATTATTTAACAAGAACTCTGTTGGCAAAACTGGTGTTGTTTTTATATAAAAGCTAATAGAAATTGTACCTCCAGGTGTCAAAACACTGATGGTAATTCCTGCTGCCTCAGACATCTTGATGTTTCAATTTTAGCAGTATGAGGAGCCTGCAGGGAATCCAAGAGGGTAAAGTGCTTGTACTCAAAGAGAAGCAGAGAGAAGGAGAGCCTTTTTATTTCTTTATAAAGGGCTCAGGGGAACAGTTCTACTCACAGGAATTATCAGATCTGGTTCCCCTGCTCCTTCCCTTCCTTGAAAGAGGAAAGAGCAAGATAGGCTAACAAGGAGTGATTGTATTGTGTCGACAGGGGGAAAAAAAAAAAAAAATCCATGAGGCTGCTAAGGAGAAGCGAAAAGACAAAGAATTGGTGAACAGAAGATATCACTGGGGTGCAGCAGCACAAGAGCAGCTGGAAGTAACAGGATGCTTCTGTGATCTCCAGGGAACAGACAAGCTGCAATGGAAGAGCAATTTTAATATAAGTTGGGTTTTATTAAGTTTGTGCCTAAAAGCAGAGTGACATGTAGGAGCCCTCCCTAAGTTCCACCTGTACTTCTTCTTCAGCCCATCACACCTCCAGAGAGCAATGACAGGGCTGTGAAACAGTCAGAGACACATCAACAGTCCTCCCCCCGACCACCCCAGAACACAGAGCCAACTCCAGCCGAAATCAGAGCTGCAGCAAAGGCAGCAGGCAGAAAATAAGGTCTGACATTCCAATAATCAATTATGGCACCCATGAAATACTGGTTTCAGGCCAACACTGCACCTGAAAACCACAGACAATGCAGGCCACTGTCCCCAGGGAAAGCTGTGGGGAGGAGGGAACAGCTCTCCAAATCCACCCTCCTGAGCTCAGGGTGTAGGGAAAACCCAGGGATCACCTCATGGTCTGGGCAGTCCTGTTTCCATATCACTTCCACCATGGGAGGGCAGGGAGCGGGGGACAGACAAGAAGAAAACAATAGCTCAGGAATCCACACACAGCTCAGCATGGAGCTCAGGGAAAAGAAAAACAGCTTCTCCAGGCAGCCACTCAGCCAGGGACACAAAGGTCTTGGAGAGATCCTTCACTGGGTCATGAACTTTCGCAACCCCATTGCAAAAACAGCGCTGAGGAAATTCCCGAGGAAAAGTAAATGGACACAAGAGCAAGCTCAGACAAGGAATTCCAGGACTGCTGCTGGTCCCGTCTCACCAAAGCACACGCCCAGCCTCCTTCCACCTGGAAGCCCACCAAACAGCCCCCAAAACACCCCAGACCCTGCTGTGGCACAGCAGGGACCGGGGAGTGACCAGGGCACTGCCCTGCCACTCGGATCTGATCCTACACGGTTTTCCCAGGGATCTGCACCGGGCCCCCTCCCCACTGTGTCTGCCCAGGTATCACTTACAGCTCACTAACATTTCAGGGATGAGCAGCCATCGCTCCCAGCCGCTCCTCCAGAGTCATTTGTTGCCTTCTTGCTCCTCCAGCCATGTCTCACAGTGCGTGGTATAAACTTTAAGAGGCAATGACCTCATCGGAGCTGGGAAGAGGGAGGCGGAGAAATTGGCTACTTGCCACCTTCTCATTTTTCACATAAGAAAAATAATTTATGAGTGAAAGCCCGTTTTATTCACCTAAAAGAAAAAAAAAAAAATTCCTACTAAAAGCAGCAGGCCTGCCTTAGAGTGCATCACTCCAAGCAGCACCCACCTGGGGTGATGCAGAGTGGGACCCCCAGCACTCCCTGTACCCCCTGCTCCAAGGAACAAACCCCCAGGCACCTCAGTGATGCACCCAGCCCACAGAACACATCAGGCTGTGGTGCAAGCATCCCTCCCATCTCCGTTAGAGCTGCCTTCCGTTAAGGCACAGGGAGGGACTTGCAGCTCTCTCTAATTTGTAACTCCTCCAAAAGGGCAATTAAGCAGCCAAACCGTAGCTGGGACTGAGATTTCAGCTCAGCTCTCTGTGATGAGGCCATCAGACAGGGCTCTGCAGCGAGCAGTAACTCCAAGGCATGTCATTAATTTTGCCCAGACATGTATCACACCCCGTTAGAGAACGCACACAGAGCCTGTGTGAGGTGCTCTGCAGACACAGGACACACAGATCCTGCACACTCACACATTTTATATACTCCTATTACTTATGTTATAGATTCACACACACATTACTCATAGCTCTTACGAACAGAACATACAGTTCATCTTGGCATGAATCCCAGAGAAAGGGAAAAAAAAAACCAAACCAAAAACCCCTGCAGTAACAAATCCAACTTGCATGGAATCCAACAGCATCTGTGGTAGGAGTTAGAGCAGTATTATGGATCATTAAATGATTGAATTATTTTGTGTAACACACCCATGCGTCTCTGATAACACCAGGCAAACCTGCTGCTCCAAGGGACATTTCCCCACTGGAAGCATGCCACCACTCTCCCAAGTTTTTGCCCACAACTGTGGAAAAAGCAGTTTATTTCTGTAGTGTGCATTCAACAAGCTGTTGTGTACATCAATTCCACTGATGCACTCCTGTGCTTCAAGACAGGGCCCAAATATGTTCATATGGGACTGCAGGTGTCCCTAAGAAGTGCAGGACCTCTAAGTCACAAGTGCTGGGCAACACTGGAGTCCACTCTGGAGAGCAGTCAAGGATATTCCATCTGTACACACTATACAACAGTGGCAAGAAGGCAGGTTAGCATGGACTCAGAAGGTAACTCCCTAAGCACGAAAGAAAACTTAAAAATCACAGCATACTGCAGCTTCTATACACCTTTGTAACCTCTGCAGCAAGTTTGCAGCATATCAAAGCATTCTTCATCCCCTCCAAAAACAAGCTTTGTTCGCTCTTTGGAGCTTTACACCCAATGTCAAAGAGATTTAAAAAGTCACAGTTGCAAGATGCTCATTTTCTGGAGGAGAACTGAGCCCGATGAGGAGCAGCACAGCTCACCCCAGCTCTGACTCTGCCCCAGCACAGCATCCCTCTCCCTGCAGCCACTTCCCAGCTAAAGCCCCATCCCACCATCTCTCTCCTGGAATCCACACCACAAGCGTCTTCTCCCCGGAATTACAGGACCAGGACCCTCAGAAGCAGCAAACCCACCCATTCTGCAAGTTCTGCAGGCGACTTCAGCAGCATTAAGTCCCCGAATGCCACAGCCAGCACGGAACTGCAGCTGCAAACTCCCACTGGCCTGAGCGGAGCCCAAACACACCGAGTGCTGCTTTCCAGGCAAACCCAAATTACAGCATCATCTGCTGACTGCTCCCAGGACGAACAAACCCACGTTAATTACAGGCTGAACTTTGCAATTCACCTCTCAAAAGCACGAAACATCAGCAAAACTGCTTTGATCCCACTGACAAATCCCCTCTCCAGCCGACGGAGCAATGCGTGAGACCAAGACGTCCGGGGGAGAAAAAAAAAAAAAAAAAAAAAAAAATCCAAACTTTTTTTCCTCCTTTTTCCTTGTTGCTACCCTCCCCACTAAGGAGGGTTGGAGGGATAAAATCACCTCAGAAAGCAGCAGGGGCTCACAAAACCTCGCACTTCACCTCCAGGGCAAGCAGCCGGGCAAGCGCAGCAGTGTGTGCTCAGCCTCCAGCATTAAACACTGTTTCTGTGTCGCCGGGCCAAGTCCCAGTTTTTCAAAGCAACTTCTTTTTGCTGTGGCCTAGTTTAGTTCTCCACACAAAACATCACCAAAACAAAAGCCTCCCAGCCAGCCGGGGGAGGGAAGTGAGGGGGTACTTACCTAGCAGCATCCCCACATCACCTCCTGCATCTTTAGCAGCCACCCTCTTAACTTCAAAATAAATAAATAAAGCGAGGCCACACAGCCTTAAAACCAATCTGGAAATGAAATGGAAAGCCTGTAATTATTTCTCAATGCTCCTGCCAGTCTCAGCCTATAAACACAGTGGATTACATAAGTCCACCCCTCCTGTTTTGAAGCCAAAAGTATGAGCTTTTCCTCCAGCTCTGGCAGCAAGTAATAATTCCTCGTCGGCATGGCAACGCTGGCTGGCTTCCAGCAGACAATGGGCGAGTTGAAATACTGCTACGGCCTTTTTATAGCTTAGCTCTGAAAAACCTCTAAAATATTAGCTATCTGATGGCTAACCCAACTTGACAACCTCTCCTCCTTTAACCATTTCCTTCCTGCACCGCCAGCAGGCATTGCCCAGATGAATGGTCCAGGTCACCAGGCAGTGGAACAGGGGGATGCTCCTCTTCCCAGGGACAGCACGCAGGAAATCCTTCCCCATCTACTGGATTTGTTGATTTGTCACAGACACAGCATCTGCAGGTAAGTGCCACAAGCCCATCTGGGCTTTTCCAGGTTTATTTCAGTCTGTTACTCAGCAGGTACCTGTGCTCTGCGTGCGAGGCTCTCCTCCAGCTCGCCTGGCCTGAGAGAAAACAGACCACAAAAATAACACTTTGTGCATGTGGTTCTGACACTGCCCTCCTGGGCAAGCTGTGAGCAGGCTGCTGGGGCTCTGGGGGTGAAATGCAGAGCTGCAGGGAAGCTTTACAATCCTCTCTCATCAAATATCAGGGGAATTCACGTGTCCTTTTGGGACAGCATTGCAGGGATGTCCTGGAGAACCAGCTGCCCTCGAGATGCCCTGTGCCCCTGTGGCAACCTGCCCATAGAGTTGGGGCTTATTCTGAAGCTGAACGAGTTAAAAGCAGTAACACATCCCGGCAAGACTGAGAAACAGCAGCAAAACTCAAACAGAAGAGAAAAAACCACTCAAGCCATCATTAATGTCAGTGGTGTAGGAAGACTGATGAAGTTAAGGAGCCTTATGGTTGTGTTTCAACCAAATCCTACTGAAATGAGCAGCTAACACACGCAGACAGCAACCCCCAAGATCATGTGAAGTTAATATTTACCCTGTTAATATTTACACTCTGTCCAGGATGACCCCACCATCTCCACACCCTGGCACAGGTGCTGGCCACCTGAAGGTCCCAGCTGCATTTACACCTCTGAGCATGAGCTCAGTGAGTGCCACTGCCCTGTGCTGGCTCACTGCAGCCCCGAGGAAAACTCACCCCAAGGGCTGGGAGATCCTCTGCAATTTGCCGAATTTTGCGAGTTAGCAAATAAGCAAAGAAAACAATAGAAATTAAAGGGAAAACTGAAAAACAGCAGAGCCAAGGCCACCACAAAAAACACAGTTAGCTCCATTCTCGATGCTCAGTTCTCCAAACAGTGCTGCCAGTGTTCACAATCCAGCTCCATTTCTGGCAGGAATGCTGGCAAAGCCAAAGGCTCCTGCTCTGCTCTGGTGGCTCTCCATGGCCAGCCCTCTGCACACAGCAGCCCACTGCCCCCGTGATCTCCAGCAAAGGCTTGAATGCACGACCCCTGGGAGTCTTTAACACTCAAAACCAGAAGGCAAACAAAAAAAAAGAACATTTCTTTCTAAATCTCATTAAGTTGCAGAGCATGATTATGATTTTTCTAATGTGTAGAGGTGATAACACTGCTTGGAGCTCTAGTTCAATTAATTATTTTATGGGAACAAACATACCAGGAGAGACTAAATGCAAACCATAAAGGTTCCTTGGTACATCAGGCTCACAGCTGCTCAGCCTTTGATACAAGGCTACAATTCCTAATGCCACAGAAGAGCCTAATTCCCACAGTTAGAAAAAAAAAATTAAAAAAATAAAGTAATCATCTTAGCACAAACCAGGATGCAGCACACCCTGGCAGATGCTGGCTCCTATACCAAAGTGTACAAGATGGCCAAGAGCAGCAGCTGTTGCTGCAGATAATTAAATACACGTTGTGCTACCACAGAGCCAAGCAGAGCCACACACGAGGGGAGAGAAAACCAGACCTGTCATGGAGAATTACCTGAATCCCATGAGCTCAGAATGGGCTGAAGTGAAGAGGTGCCAACCTTAAATCTCTTAATGTTGTTTTGTCTAGTGATGACTCAGGGTCACATGACTGGAACGCCTGTGTTTTCTAGGTGAGAATAATAATTAAGTCTCTTTTTAATGGAAAATTTTCTGGTTTTCACCCAAGTTACAAGCCACAGAGAACCCTAAGAACTTGCATGGGGATGGGACTTGGCCCTGCTCTGGTGAATGCCACAGACACAGCTCTAGCCCATGCTCCTCTATGCCAATGAAACCTCAGTGTGTCTCAGGATACCTTCCTGAGCAGCTGCATTTGATCCCAGTCTCCTGCCCCTTCCCCCAAAACCTCCATCCCAATTTGCTATTACCAAGATGACATCAAAGAAAACAAAACAGTCTGAAGAAAAACCCCAAACTTCAAGGCAAAACCAAAGCTGCTCTTTCCTCCTGTGTGTAACACACCATGTGCATGTGCCTGCAATGACAGCACCTCAAGGTGGGCAGCAGGAATCACAAGAAAGAGAAAATGGCAAAGTCAGGGCTAAAACATCTGGAGAAACCTTACTACTCTTACACAACCCAACCTCTGTTCTCTGGGTAAGGAACACCCAGCCTCACCATGACCCCAGACACAGATGGATGGCACAAGATGAGGAGTAACAACTACAAAACCCTGCTGAAACTTTAAAATGGCATCACACTACACACACTCTTCCAGCTTAAACCCTTAATTAAACAGACTATTCTTTATGGTGCTGGAGCCACTCCAACTCCCATTGTTAAATTTAAAATAAAACCCCACAACCCCACAGCATCTGTAAGACATTAGAACATTCAATACCGACTTCTTTATTCAGCTTTAAGACATCATTTAATAATTTTTACCCTCAAACCCCAAATCTAAGGATTTAAAGGAAGTAACCACCAGCACTTCTTACAGAATGCTGTTTGGTTTTTTTTTTAAATGAACCTTCTGCAATAATATCCTTGACCTTTAACCATTCCAGACCGAGTAAGTGTGTGCTTGATCATGCACAGCCTCTGGACAGACTGCATGGCCAGGGCATGTTCAGTGCTGGTGTCAGGATGAAGCAGACTGCAGCTTGGAAGCCAGCTCCAAACACAATCTCTTCGTGCACAGGAAAACAAGAAGGCAGATTTGACCACAGAAAACCACTGAGAGCACAAGAAAAACACATTAGAAAATCAATTTTGATCACTGCTAATAAAGCTGGAAACACAAGCCAGAACCTTGTTGTTATAACCTCCATTATTCCAAGGTGGGTCTTCACTTCTGCTCTCCTGGGAAAAGGAGCCACTTGCAGCCACTTCGAGCTCCTGTGCCACCCCCAGGCGGTTCCCATGGCCTGGAAATCACATCTTCAGCCGTGCCAAGGGATCCAGACTGGATGAATTTCCTGACAGGACCAGGAGAAGAACTTGGGCTGAATGCCAGCCCCTGCAAAGTCATGGGGAACCTCTATTCACTGCAGGGAGAGCAGGATTACAAGGTGAAATATCACCCCTCAGCAACCTCTGAAAACATGCTGGCAGGCCACGACAAACCTCCAGGTTTCCATAAAGCTCCTACAACTTCAACAACACTGCTGATGTTGCTCCTGTAACCAGTTTCACAGGCTCTGAGGAGTGTGAGGTGCCAGGTGGAAGAGGAGATGACACCAAGATCAGCACCGTGCCCAAGGTGCACCTTGGCACCACGAGCAGACTGCCCAGGTGGGGGTACCAGCCCAGGGACTGGTTCCCAGCAAACAGCCAGCCCACACACCAGAGTCAACTGCACAGGCACTGGGATCTCAGCTCAGGTGA
This sequence comes from Acridotheres tristis, assembly GCA_037013685.1. Classification (NCBI taxonomy): domain Eukaryota; kingdom Metazoa; phylum Chordata; class Aves; order Passeriformes; family Sturnidae; genus Acridotheres; species Acridotheres tristis. Next base: position 11,983,649 of record CM072902.1, read on the forward strand.
TAACATCTCACCTGGGCCACATTCTCAGGCACTCCTGCCTGCTTGCTCACAGCAACTGCTGAGCCAAAAACATGAAAAGGGCAGCGAGGTTTGCAGAAAATCCCAGTAAGTTCTCTCCAGTAGTTCTCACAGTTAATTAAACTCTTCAATCACATGTGATTTAAAGTCCATGAAATTAAAAAAAAAAAGATCCTGAAAGAAATACAAAAACTGGACAATTGGTGGAAGCAGGTTTGTTGGATCAACTCTACCTACCAAGCAATTCTGTGGCCTCAGCAAGAAATCCTTCAGGCAACTCAGTCCCGTGTGCTGATCCTGCCCTGCAGCTCCAAGTCTCCTACACCCACAGCTGCACAGCCAGGGCTAAACCCTGCTCCAAAAGCCAGAGCCTCCAAAAAACACATCCACACCAGGTACGACTGCACACTGGGCACACCTGCCTCCACCAGAGGAGCCTGCAGCAGAGAAAAAGCTCTGCAAGGGCCAAGCCACATCCTTCAGAACAGGCTCCAACGTCAGAAAATTCTGTTAACACAGGCAAAACAAAGGAAGCATGTGGCACGTCCGTAGGAACCAAAGGATGTTGGATGAGGAACACAAAGAAGGGAGGAGGTGGAAAAAGACTGAAGGATCTGTGCAAAAGCTGGCTTTACTAGGCAATGCCTCTCCAACTGGATCAAGAAGTCCAGTAGCAGAGTGTATCCCACAGACAGCAGAGAAAGGAAAAAAAAAATCCAACAAATCAGAGCAGGGAAATAGCTCACCACATCTTTTAGCAAAGCAAAGTGGAAGGGAATAAAAACCAAATCAAGAATCTGATCCCAAGCCATGCTTCACTCCAGTAAGAGTCTTCTGTTTCTTTGAGCTCTGGACCATGTCCTTGCCAAAGGCACTGCCTAGACAATTAAAAAAAAAAATTAAAAGCATCAACAACTAGACCTCTGAAAGGTATAACAAATAGTGTGCAGAGCCCTGAGGATCTTCCTAACACTTGGGAGAGAGCAGCAGACATGTAAGAGGCCACATGGACAAACAGATCCTGAAAGCAAAGCAAGAACATGGTGAAGATTCTCAAAAGTTAAGTTATAAAACAGAGCAAATCCCTGAAAAGCCAGTTAGCTCAGACTGGATGTGGAACCAGGAGGAAAGAGCAGCAGAAACACTAATCACTCTTGTACATGCCAAGAATTCAGGTAGAAATTGAAGGACAAGTGTTCAGCCACAAAGTCACAGGGGCTTTGAAACATGGCTGGAACCTATGTAAAGCTTGTTTTTTAACTCAGGAAAGGGTAAGTTCACAGCCATCCAACCACCATACCAGTCCTCTTCCACAGGATTCGACATTTCCTGATTTTCAGTCTGAAACAGAAATATCCTGTCGAGGGGGAAAAAAAAAAAAAAAAAAAATAAAAGGTCCAAACAAAAAAATCTAAACAAGGGGGCTCTACCCAGGCCATGCAACTCAGCTGCTTCCCAAACACACAGCACTGTTATCTGTTTATTCTCAGCTGGAGCTCCCCCTCCACATCCACCTCCTCCCTCCTTTCACTTACAAATTGATGTGCCATTTAAGATCTCCTATCTGCTGGCTCTGCCCACTGCATCCTCAGCATTTAAAATAAGCTGTGACAAGCACGGGGTAAGCCCAGGCACTATGAATACTGCAGAGCCGAGTGGCTGAGGGGTACTGCAGACTAGTCATATGCTTCAGTATTTTGTCCCCAAGAACTCGGCCAATCCATTTAGCAACAGGAGCAAGACTCTAATAATAGACACAAGGATACACAGGAGATAAATGTACACAAGACAAAAATAAATCCCAGCCTTGTTATAATTTTAATACGGGAGCTAAACTGGGAAACGATAAATTGAAGACTGTTTCCACAACTGAGTCAAGAGGAAAATTTAACTCCCAACAGCCCAGGAGTGAACACAGACATTCAAAACTGGATGAGAATTTTCAGGAAGTTGGATGAGCATTAACTTTGAAGTTTTTCATTATTTCAAACTACACCAAAAAACCCAACACGTTAAAAAAGCAGACTTTAAACAACTGTGCATGTTCTCAGTCAGCAAGTTGTGGGGCCACCATCCATCTCAAAAAGTTGCTCTCAGCTCTCTGTAAGTGGTTTAGCTCCACAGCAGCTCGTTTTAATCTCAGTCAGTGATCTCAAACTGAAGTTCTAATGCACTCATATACATCTATAAACTCCTACATACATTTTTCCTTTATGAGTTTTAGCCTGTCTTCACTCTACATGGTTAACCACGCTCCCCCACAGCCCTGCCTTCGCTTTAGAAAACAACCTCTGGTGTTTATGAGATTAACTATTTCCCCATGGAAATTATCTGAGGGATAACTCTTCCCTTCCCACAGGAATACCCAGAGGAGCCTCAAAGATTTCACAACCCTAAGCCCTGTGTCATCACGAGTTGTATTTTGCATACACAAACATCTTCTGTGCCACCAAACGAGGAGGCAGAGCAGGGGCTGGGGGTCAGTCGATGCTCTGATCTGACCCCTGGCCACATGTCCCCAGCCCAGGGTTTCACCCAGCAGCTCTCAGACACTCCCCAAGCCTCCAGACAGGGGAAGCCACCACGTTCTTCAGCAATTCATCTCCCCACCTATATGTGACTGTGTTCAGAGCCAGGTGCTCCAGCTCTGCATGGCAGTGCCTTTGTGCCTTACCAGCCCTGCCCGTGGCTTCAAAGCTCTTTAAAAGGTCTGAGCATCCTCCTTCAGGTGACTCCAGACTGCCAGGAACTCCATACTGGTAGGGGAGTAAAACTGGACCAGGCTAAATTTCACTGCATGTTTATCTCTGCTCAAATCATCCTACTAAAAAGGAGAAAACAGTCATGTTCCAGATGGGAGAGTTTTTTATAGCAAGCCATGGATATCTGGCACGCTTTGCTGAAGGTCTTTCATCATGCACACAAGGTATAATGCTATCTAGTAATCTGAGGAAACATCCATGGGATTTTCAACCTCCTCTAGAAATTGAGATTCAACAGGAAACCACAAATACACCACGCAATTAATTTTTCTTTACCAAATGTTTCCAGTCATGTCGCAATTTTAACAGTAAGCAAAGTATTTGGGTTCTTTCCAGTTCTTGTGCAACAATGTTCCTCATTTTTCATTTTATTTTTTAAAGAATCCGGCTGAGATTTTTTTTTTAAGAGAAGAGTTTAGAACAAGTTAGGAAGTCAGCGTGAATAGATCGTACTCTCCCTGTTAAATACTTACACCACCACCCCCCCAAAGTTTCCATACCACATAGCAGAGGTTTTGTACAAACAAAGTAAAGACTTTTCCCAGCTAAAAATATAGCAAGCAGCCTAAGAAATAAGAGCACAACAACGTATCTACCGACACAGGCAATGCTGAGCTATCTGAACCACATAAATAAAAGTCTCATTCAAACATTCCCCCACTCCCCTCCCAACAACCATTCCAGGAGAACAAAGAAACATTAAGTCTTACTTTTCCTGGTGTATATTTGATCAGCCCTTCTGTTAACACAATATGACAAAGCAATGAAGGGAAGAATATCACAGCTAAACAACCGTCTACCATTCCCCTTCCTTCTGCCGAGCCCGTGCTGACGCAAGGATGGAGCAGCTGCTGTCTGTTTTTAAACAGCTCCATATTTCATAAGAAGCTGCTGATTTCTGAAAGGACACAAAACCCGGCCAACAGCTTACAAAATAAGAAGCAAATTAAAGCAATTCAGGACACACTATTTAAACACGGTGTCCATTTGCTCGGCCTCCCTCCCAGCGCTGAAATTCCTGAGTCTGGCCCCTGTCTCAGCCTACCCCGTTATCACCGCAAGAACAACTTTTAAGTATTCATCTAGCACAGAGCAGAGGACAATGGAAAATCCCTCCCACAGCTCTAGATAAAACAAATGCTTGAAATACGGGAGAAAACAAACTTGTGTCCATCGCTTGATGCAATGATAAAAATTACTTCACCGGATTAACATAACCCTCCCCGAGCTGAGTTTTCTGCTGCTTAGGGACACTTTAGCAACAATAAACAGACATTTGGGATGGGAAGACTCTGCTTGAAGGACACAGCCATATGTCTCAAAGTTTTGAAAACTTACCCAAAAATATGTATAGCTATTAATTTCTATTCAACCAGGGATGTATCAGGTATCTGGGAAGCCCCACATCATGACTAAAATTCCGTATTTGAGTCTTCTTAAAATCCTACATCATAGCACACAGGTCACTGCGTATTAGGACCTCAAAAGAAAGAAGCTTAAAGCTTTTCTGTTCTGACTCTGCAGCTCTCAGCCTGGCTGTTAAAAGTAATGGGTAATACCAGGCGAGTCTCTCCTGAGGGGCTCCAGACGCCTGCTGTCTCCTTTCTAGTTAATAGCTGCTGTAAGAACACTGCTTTTTTGGCTGTTTGTGTCATGATGATTAGCTTAGATAAGGGCTTGGGGAAGGAGCAGGGAGAAGAAGAGAGCATGTAGGGGGAGGAGGATTCAAAAAGGAAAGAAAAAAAGGCTTTCATCTGGTCTGATAATTAGCAGGTCATGCTGAAAATGATCAGCATCCCTTTAACGCAACTGTGCATGAAATGTGCAGAGCCCTGCTCAGGTCACTGCACCCATGCAAATCACTTCTATATCCGTCAGAACACCCTGTGGTTTACTAAACTCTGCCTTCATAAGGGCTCCTTAAGGATCCTTCCACTTCCACACTCCCACCAGGGAGATGGGGGGGTTACAAGGGTCTCCAATCTTGCTGCTCTGTGACAGGGGTGCCGGGCATGGAGGTGGCCAAGGCCAATCAAGCATTAATTAAAGGTTTGCAAAAGACTTCCAGATTCTCTGGTGAGGCAGCACAGGGGAAGCACTTGCCATTCCTGGAGAAAAAGTGGTTGCACGATTCTCCAGTTCATCACCTGGAGGTTTTCACCCAGTGAAACCGTCAACAAGGAAGACTCAGACTGCCCTGAACGTGACAAAAATCTTCTGTCATTCATCACCCGTAGCTGCTGGCCCAGGTGTCTCTGCAGAGCTTTCATTGCTTCATGCAGAACAGTCTCCCTGCCCAAACAAGCTGTGGGTCCCCAGGAGCACAGCCCCTGCATCAGGCAAGCTTGGCTACTACACTGAAGACACCATGTGGGATTTAGCACATAAACCCTGATGCAAAACGAGCAGTGGGACAGAGGGGGAATCCAAAAAGCAGCAACAGAGCTCTGGTCATTCGAGCTCTCTCCCCTCCCCACATCTACTCTCATCTCCAGGAAAGTCAGGATTCATCTCCTGGAGGGGCAGGACCATTTCTGCTGGAGCACAGGCCCTTTAATAGACCTGCCCTTCTGGAAAGGAGGTGAAAAGATGATAATGACAATGACAATTCTTCCTCTGATGTACTCACATCCTTCTATTAAGGACACATTACCTCAAAGGTCAGTAATTGCCAGCCAGAGCCAGCTCTGCCTTGACAGCCCATCTTCAAAATGCACTGAGTGCCTGGCCATGCCCAGCACAGGGAGAGGCTGCCCTCAACGTGCTGTCTGGAGAGAGAGAATTCCCTTTGCTGCCTGGGATGGCTGCATCTTCTCCAGTGTCTTTAATTTCAGCAGCTTTCCCTCCCTTCAAAATTGTTCTTCTGCCTCAGCTTAATGTTTATCCCCAAACTGAGACACACCTTCAAAGCGCTGCTGTTTCAGAGAAGCTCAGAAGGATGGAAATTAAGAGATTATTTTCAAATAAAGAAACGGGCTAAACCACTGTGCCCAGAGTTACCAGATGTGCCATCCTGCTTTGTGGAAACAGGAGCAACTTGCCAGACACCCCAGGGATGGGAAGGACAGGGGACAGTCCCAACAAGGACATCAGAGGGGCACAGGGACCAAGGAAACAGCACTAAAGCTGGTCTAGGAGCAAATCAGAAACCCTCAGCAGGAATGTAAAAAACCATCATAATATGAAGCAGAGACTGTTATCACCCAAACCCCTGCACACATCTCTGCAAAACAGAAAACAGCAACACTGCAATGGTCACGAGAGCATCAGGGAGGAACCAAAGTGAAATGTTAAAACACATCCCTCTGTGGTACCAACATTCCCAACCTGGGAAAGGGGAAGCTGCAGCCAAGAGGGCAGTGTGGAGTTCCTCAATGACAAACCTACAGCAATTATTAGAAAGGCATCATCCATACATAATTTTGAATTTAATTTAATTAGGCACCCTGCTAACTTCATTACTTATTTAACTGGACTGCTCATTCAATTTACATTACTACTGTTTCAGATAACTGCTCTGGGCCCTCATGCACGAGAGGACACATTTGGGAATGCTGGAGCCCCAGGCCACAACTGGGAATGCTGTAGCCCTAAGCCACACTCCCCTGACACTCAGCATTTCTCCTGGGACAAAGGCATTGGTCATACTTTAGGTTTTATTCTTCTACCTGCATGCAAAGAAGTCCAAAAGAGCTCAAAGAGTTAAAAAAATAGACAAAAAATCCCAGATAAAACCCCCAGATTTATCATTTTTAATGCTTGTGTACACCAGTCAAAGCAACAGCCTCCTACACAGTTGCCAGATTCTTCTTTTTCACCTAAGAAGTACAGAAAAATAATACTCCATGTGGCTTGGGGGAATATATATCAGAGCACTTCACTCAGCACCCAAGAGCATCTTTATAAAACCATCGTGTCCAGAACGTGACACATCAGGCCAGGACAGAACTCAGGAACGGTCTCACGCAAGCAACTGCTCAGCCACACTGCTGGGCCAGAGTTCAGCAGCCTGCAGCCAAACCCTTCACACCAAAGCAAAGCCAGGAACGAGGATCCAGCTCCCCAAAGCCTCACTGGTCACTGTGTGCATCCTCCTTCCTTCCTTCCCACTGCTCCAGACACTCACATCCCTCACAGCAGAATTGCCCCAGGCAGCTTCAGGAATCTCCTCGGAGGACTGAGTCCAAATCCTCAATTCCCTGCCTGATCAAAAGGGACCAGCACGGCTGGGAAATGGAAAAGAGGGAACAGCACCCCAAGCAGATTCCTGAAACAGCCTGATGTAGGAAGATACCTCAGCCTTAGACTGCAAGGCCTGTCTCAGAAAATTCATACACGTTTAAAAGATCCCCCACTGACAGGAGTAAGAGTGTGACACGGTACAGACACCAGCCTCAAATTAGGCAATCCTCTGTTGTGTTTGGATTGGTTTTTTTTTTAATTCCTTCAGCTCAACATTTCTTTTTGAAATCAAACTCCTCTGAGAATTCTGACAATCCATTAAAAAAAAAAAAAGTGAACAAAAAGCTGGAGAGCAGCACAAAGCCAGGAACACACCAGGACAGCCACCCACCCCTTGTGCAATAGCCCTGTTAGCAGGGAGGTGCTGCTCACCACAGTGCCTGCACAGCCTGGAATGAGCATCATTACCTCGGGCAGCATCTTCAAGACACTTGTGACATCCATTTTTCACTCTCCAAATCAACTCCAGACCCCAAAATAATTTAAGAGCTCAGGAGTTCAATGTAATTTGCTCCAATCAATGCACAAGCCCTGTATGAAGCATCAGAAGTTCAGAAGATCAGACCAATCCTCACTTGGCATTCTGGAATCTGCTACATGAGTGGAAAAGATACAGACCCAGTGGTAATGGTTTTTTATTTTGAGGTTACCTGGTAAACTATACAAAAATCAACAATTCTGTCATGAAACCAACACATAGTCAACAGCAGTAATACCTCAGTCACTACAAACCTTGAAGAAAAACCAGCATCAGAAGTGATGAGTTTTCCAGCTACCTCCCATAAAAATGAGACTGTCAAGCTCACAACCCCCCTCTGATCTTGTCTTCAAGACGTTCAAAATCACCAAGGCAATCTAATATTTGGTTTCATTAGCATGAAAGTGCAGCACGGACCATTCGCCTGTTCCTTGTGAAAATAAAGTTGCAACTTTATCATGAGGAGAAGTGTAAGCATGACAGCTCCCATCAGTGGGGAAGGACACTGACAGTCCCAAAGCCATCTCTGCTGGCCTGGACTGGTAGAGAATGGTGGCAGAGGTGAATTATTTCATCACAAGAAGGACCAGGCTTTGCTATCTGGCAAGGCTGAAGTGGCCACACCAGCATTATTTCAGCCTTCACAAGGGGAAAGGATCACATGGACTCCATTGAAACAGAGGATGCTGGCAATTCTCATTTCCTACAAACAGTTCTCAGGGGCCTCCTCCAACCTCCTCCAGCAGGAAGAGGGGAACTTCTAACACCTAATCGCTGACATTTAAGAATGTGAAGCTTCAGCCATCAAGTTGACACTGCAGCAGGGAATGCAGCTAACAGGTATACAGTTGCAGGCTCCCAGAGTGTGGATTTCAATTTACAGTTTAAAAGAAGAGAGAGGAAACTAACCTAAAAAACAATCAGCTTTATCTGGGCTATTTATCCACACAAACCATGTGGCCACACCATAATGTGAACGAGCATTTTTCCTGCACTAGCAGAGTCCAAGACATGCTCACATCTGGAATCCTTTATGTTTTAAATGCTACTTCTGCCTTCTCCTTGGTGCCAAAACGCCTTGAGCAAGCAGCACACGCACGGGGGAGGAAAGGAGCAGCAGAAGAATCAGTAAGGTACCAAAACACTTCAGGTATCAACATGATGAACACAGCAGGCAATCTGAGGAGCAGACACCCTACCAGTGTGCCTGTAGGCAGAGATGCTGTGGTTCAGAGGAAGATCACACTATGTGAAAGTTGCTCTTCTTCTGTGGCTAACAATAAAAAGCAAAGTCACACTTCTCCTAAATAAGCCCAATGTTTGTTATTTCTGTTCCTTTGTTTGCTGTGTAGAGCTCTAAAGCCATGCAGGAACATTTCCTGCCCAGCTAATGTCATTCACTTGTAATTTATCAACCTAGGCTTGCACCCGGACTCCTCTATACGCAGGAGTCACAACGAGTTTCACAGGCAATCCCAGCACAACACAAAGACCCAAAAAATGCTTTACAAGTCCTCTCCAAGGCTGCCCCAGCTTGGCTGCTGCCATTTGAGGTCCTTTAAAAGCAAGAACTTTGTAATGCATCTCTCTTGCTGCTCTGGGAGACAGCATTAAAACACAAAGCCACACAGCGCTCATGCTAATGCTTCCATCTGCTCAGAGCCTGGGTTTTCTTAAGGACAAAATAAAACTAAGCATGTCGTGATGATCCTGTGCACAGACACTTGGGTGCCTCAATCCTTTCAGGCATCTCCAGAGATTTTCAAAGTGCCCCAAGGACATGCACATAAACATTTAAAGGGAGATGCAGCACGTCTGTAAGAGATGTTTGACCCAAGAACTCAAGACACAGGGCCATGGGAAAGCCCTCTGCCTTCAATCACATGTGAGTGACCCTCCCAACAGCCCCACTCACACAGCCTGCCCCTTGCCTTTGCCCCAGTTAGCCCAGCAAAGACTGGGGTGACCCCAGCTAGCCTTTCCTCTTTGCTTTCAACGTCCAGCCTTCAGAGAAACCTGACCCAAAGTCCAGCGAGGTCAATGGACAGGCACAGGCTGACGTCAGCGAGGTCCCTGGATAAGGTCACTGCAGAGTTTGCCTTATCTCGAAACTGGCACTGCCTGCAAGCCAAGGAACAAAGTTAACACTGATCAGAAGTCTGCTGTCTTCCCCTTTCCACAGCCCAGCCTCTCTTCTGCACACACCCCTGGCAGGGCTGGGGCGAGAGGGCACTGGTGTTAGAAAGCTTCCTGAACCATCCCTACGGATTTCTCCAAGGAACCAACATGGCCAGGCTTAGAAGTCAAATCCCAAAGGCAAGACAAGAGACCGTGGGGAAAACTGCACAGAAAACGTTGATGCTTATTTCATCTCGTGGGCCAACGTGCCAAAATCGAGTCTCCAAAACTTTTATACCTGGTTTCCTCAGAGGTTCAAGGGTTACTGCCAGCATTGTCTACCACAAACAGCAGACATGACCTCGTTTGAACACACCACAGAACGTTGGGACTCTCAGTCCCAAACATTTGCCTCATAAGGCCAGAGGTTGCAGTGACGTTATTTACTTTGAGAGTTTAATTCTACGAAAGGAGATTTTTGGGCTGCACTCCAGAGACATTTACCTCCTGCACAGGCCTACCCTGCCAGAGACACCAGGAACCCAGTTATTCATCAATCCCTTAGCTGAAAAAAAAATTACATCATTACTAAAGTCAGCTCTTTGATCGAGACTCCCTGAAGATCCTCACGTGACAAAAGACAGGAGCTCAGAGACAAACACTCCTCTGCTCCCATGCCAGAACACCTGTTGATTTCCATGCCAAATTCCAATGGCTCAAAAAAAAAAAAAAAATTAGAATCCATCTTTCTCCCTTGCTTCTTTTGAAGATGATGGATGCATCTGGTGGGAAGCTGAGCAGCACAAACAGGTCTTTTTAACACCCCCACAGCCCACGAGCAAGACACGCAAAGCACTCACTAACAAAGATTAAGTCCTCATAAGACCTGAAATATGAACAGATCATACAGAACAACGTTTCTGACTATTTGTGTACTAAAGCTACTTTTCTACAGCAGCCAAAAAACCCGGAGAGCCTAAGGCAGTCTCAGGCAGGACGTGCAGGCTCGGAGCGAATGTTCACACTGACAGGGAAAGAAACAGCGAGCCAACCCTCCTCCCCTGTAAATAAACGCGTGCAGCTCAGCACAGAGGCTGGAGCTCCTCAGGCCCGTGTAACCTGCCCCAGGCTGTTGGCATGGGAAGGGGTGATGGGCCACTGGGTGCTGGCACAGCCTGCACCCGAGCTTGCAGAGCCTTTACACGGCACAGGTGGCCCAGCCAAGCCAGTCCTGGGGCTCACACTGGGCTGTGCTCAAATGCCCCACCGGCAGCCTGGGTGTCAGCAACACTCAGAAGCTTCAGGCAGCTCTCAGAAGGAAGTGCCTTGCTAAGAGCAGCAATACTGGCAGTTCCAGGAGTCTTAATCAGAGTTTTAAACAAGCCACTGCATCGGTAAAGGTCCACGACTGCTCTAAGGTCAGGACAACGTGGCAGCAACCACGGAACATCCACCAGTAAAACTGTGGCACCCACATAGACCAGAGGTGCAGAGTCTTCAACCAGCCCTCGGTCTGTCTGTAACACCCCAAAAGAACCGTGTGGCCATTCTAGGACCCTACCTAAGGTCAGCAATTCCTAGAGCACAGCCCGAGGAACAGAAGCACGTTCCCAAGCCCAGAACTCCACTTTGCAGCGTTCACAGCATCACACCAAGCGAGCACGCCTGTGAGGAGAGAGGCTGCCAAGCTCTGCCCACACTGGTGCTGTGTGTTCTTCAGCAGTGGAGGCGTCCCCAGCAAAGCCCATCACAGCCAAACCAAGAGAAGGTCACCAAGGGGAGGGCGGGAGCTGTGCAGAAAATGTGCGGCATTGTTGGGAAAGCAGCAGGAATGTGGCACAAAGGTAACTGCTACAGCCCAGGGCCGCCAGATGAAAGCGGGATCAATACTCCACTATGTTGTTTAACCCGTTTATTGGGGGGGAGGTGGAGATAAATGAGTGTTTGAGTTGCCAGAGGGTACACTTTCACCCCAATCTGAGTCAGCCAGAGCCGAGATCCTGCCCAGCAACACCATCGCAGCCAAGTGATTTCAGCCTTACAGTTCACTTAACCACAGAATACAAAGAGCCAGTAACCCAGCAGTCGATAATGGAATAAACTATAGGTCAGTGACCAGGAGAAAACACACCATTTAAAATTATTCCAATATTGACAGGCACAGGAAACAGGCCTGTATATTTATTTATTTGTTTTAACCAGCCTATCTGCTCAGAGGCAGAGCTGAACCAGCTGCTAAAATTACAAGGTTAGGCTCTCATAGTCTGTGGATGAACTGCATGATGCCAGCACGCTCTTCCAGCCTTCAAAGCACAGCACTGGCAAGCAGGACTGAGTGTGCATGGGACCAGCCCCAACACAGCACACACACTCTTGCTTATCAGAACATCAGCAGGCCAGGGTTAGGGGGTACCTGAGCACGAAGCACAGCTCTGCCAAGCTGCCTCTGAAAGCCTGGCCTGTAGCCAGAAGGGAGAGCACAAACTGATTCAAAACACTCAGCCAGGAGCCCAGCCAGGCTCATTTATAGCTCCATTTCCTCTCAAGGCTGCTTTTCCCCTGGAAAATGCTGCAATGGCAATTTGCACCTTAGGATTAAAGATCACTAGGGCTCTCCAGCAACTGAAAGCACCCAGAAAAGCCCTTTCCCCTCCTAAGTCTAAGGAGCATTTCTTCCACTGCACGTGAACAAAGTGAGGAGGAGGAGGTGACACCGATTACGGTTCAAGCACCAAGCAGGAACACTTCAGCTGGAGTTCACATGGTACCACAAATCAACCCCATTTCCTCAAAATGGAACAAGACAGTGTGAGCTCGGCAGGACAGTTCAGACAAGCAGCAGGCACTGCTCCTGGGCAACCTCTTGCTCCCCTGAGTAAAGCAAAAGCAGCTGCACCATGTGCACCGAGCAGAGCAAAGAAGAATTCGGAAGGATCCCAAGCTTACACCCCACCACACAAGTAAAATTAAATTACAAGGTACAGTTAAATTTTAGCACATTCCGACACAGAGTGTCAATTCCAATTCCTCCTGTTTGCAGAGCTGGCCAACCTCCTGACACTGAACATGATCCAGAGTGCTCTTCATCCATGCTGGCACCGTCACAGCCACGGCTCCCTGTGCTAACCAACCTGCCCAGGCTGAGACAAGCAGTGCCAGCAGCGTGGCACCAAAGCATCATTTCTCAACAGCAGTGAAGGGAATGCAAAGCCAAGACTGATGGCTTTTCCAGGAGAGTACCGAGGAAATAAATGACGCTGTTTCCAAAATCCGTTTTTCCGCAAAAATACTTGCTTACCAGAGGGGAAAGACTTCAAGGCTGAATTTAGTGCTCAGGAAGAAGAGTGGATTAAGAACCCCAGAGACCACTTGTTCTGTTTTTTTCTCCAGCAGAAGTGAAATAGAGCTGTGAATCCTGGCCAGGCAGATCTGCACACCACTGAGGGGCAAGCAACCCACAGGATGGAGTTCAGCTTCCCATCCCAGCCTCTCCTTGGCATCTTCCTCAGCCCTGCTAACAGGGCCACTGTCATTCCCACCAGCAGGAGAAGCACCTGCCCATTAACAACTGGACTCCTGCCACCCTGTGCCACCCCATGGCACAGCTCTGGCTGTCCCCTGCCAGCCTGCCCAGAGCTGAGCCTGGCAGATCCCATGGCTGTCTGCTTCCCTCCAGAGCAGCCTGAGAAAGCACAGCCTTTGTTCAGTGTCTGCTCCTTCCTCTCATTTGCTTGGGAGATAACCAGCAGGTAAACAACACCCAGCATCTGTTTACCAACAAAGAAAACCCTCACCTTTCAGCTTTTATTTCTTTACTTCTTTTTTTGTTGTTGCTGTTGGGTTGGTTTTTTTTGTTTTGTTTTAATTCCAGTAAGTAACAAAGCCTTAACCCAGCTCAATAAAGCACTGCAGAGCCTGGCTCAGCTCACTTTGGCTACAGGCAGATCAATAGCTTTCTTATATCTCTCTGCTCTGCTTGGGAGGGGAAAGGGGCCACTTCTTTCCCAGCCAAGACATCTGCACAAGGCATCTATGTGCTGTGAGCCAGGACCCCTCACAGGGAGGGCTGAAAAGAGATGAAAGAGTGCTTTGGCACAGCAGAGCTGTCTCCTCTCACCCTCATCTCTGCTGGCACTGCCAGTGCATTTCATGTGGGAAAGTTTTCAAGTCCAGTTTGGCCTCCCAACCACCATCAGTTCTGCACTGGTTAGTTATTCACAGTGGGGTGGGGTGGGAGGAGAGGGGGGAAAAGCCCCCTAAAGCAGAGGTTCAGACACTGTAGGTAGGACTGCACAGGCCTCCTGTACTGTACAGGCAGCTGCTGAGAGAACTGATTATTCTGCACATTCATAAGCTCAAAAAGTGAGTAAATCCATCAGTCCCCAAAACCTCCCTAAAGATCACAAAGGGTGGCTGCTGTTTCTTTGGGAAGATGGTGACATCCAAAAAAGCATCTGTGCAAACATCTTTGGGCTGGGGAGCTTTGACTTTTCCAAGTGAAATGAACCTGGACCAGCCTTTCACCTGCACCCATGAGCCATCCCTGGGCTGCCACCACGTTGGTCCAGGAAAACCCAGCTCCACACAGCATGCTCAACCCTGCAGAAGAAGGGAGCTGGCTACAGAAGATCAGTCACCAGCTACCCCAGCAGTAAATCATAAACCCCACAGCTTTAAAATAACAGTTCACATAAACCCATATTCCAAACGTGAACAAAGCTCTGTCAATTGCATTAGGCTCTGCCTTATCCATCATGTTTACAAGACATGTGAATGCTTCCTAAAGAGCAGATGCTTTTCAAGTTTAATAATTCAACCATTTAGAACTGAGCCCTGAAAGATCCTGCACGCAAAGAAATAAATGCACGCACATCAGAAGCCTCTGCTGATTTTCAACTTTTTTCTTTTAAACAGAACCTACCAAGAATGCCAGAAATGCTTGCTTCTGAAGAAATGACTGACAAAGAGGATGTCTAATAGATGCACAGCATCTGAAGAAGGAAAAAACAAAAACAAGATGACCCTCAAACATATTCTTGCGGGACAACTTCTGAAAACCACATGAATAAGTAATACAGGCTTCCCTTGAAACAGCAGCAGCACAAGCTTCAATGGGGGACGTCACCAGGACTGGATCTCTGCTGCAGATCAAATGCCACACAGCAGGAAACAGCTGACACACAGCTCAGCACAATTATATACAGTGCCCTGTGCATACAGGGCCTCCTCTTTAATGCATCTGCAGCTCTGCTCCCTTTGCTGGCAGCCAGCCCCTTCTGCCCCTTGAAGGGAAAAGGCAAAGCTGGATTTGTGCACTCTGCCCAAGGGAACACAGAGCTGCCACGTCTCGGGGTGTCTAACCTACAGCTCTCTCTGCACGGATGTTCAGCAGCACAAGATGGAAAGCCACAAAACACCCCACGGCTAATCTCAGCTCTGATAACATCTTCCTGGAACATGTCACTTAAGGTCTCCAAACCTCAATTTCTCTATCTGTTAAAAAAAAAAAAAAAAAATAGAACAGCAAAAAAGAAAAAAACTTTGTCAGTGCAAGGGCTAAATGGAAAACACCCATAAAAAATATTTTCCAGGTGTGCCTTGCACTCTTTGTACTCACTGTTATCAGAGCTCAGACTATGAATTGTTCAGAGCCTGAACTATTTGCATTACCTGGTGAAAACAGTGCAGTCTGTTGCTAATGCTCAATGCACGGCATTTTCTACACACCCATCTCATCATCTCCGTCATTTACACCATGACTAGCTCTTTTACATGTACTCACACATAACCACCTAAGTTTGGCATTTACCGCATTATCACTACAGAGAAATGACTGCAGGGGACAAATTAATTACCTATGCAAAGCAGGCTGAGAATAGTCAGCAACATACTGTACCACTGAAATGCTAGACAAAGCCTCAAACAGAACTTCCCTCATGTGGAGGATTATAGGCTCTACCCACAAAGGACTCAAGTGTCTTGCCTTATCTTTTTTCCATTTAAAAGGAAAGAGACTTTCCTAAAAACCCGATAGAAACATGCCTTTACAGAACAAATGCAAATGGATTAACACACTTATCAGCAGTAGGCTTGAGGGGAGGCAAAGACATACTTCTCCTGCTGCCTAGATATTCCAAGATACTTTTAATTAAATTATAGAACATCATTAGCTAATTAAATATTCTGGTCCATCATTACACATCCCTACACCTCCTGCTGCCTTGCAGACCCCCATGGTCTATGAATCACAGAATTGGTCAAGCTGGAAATTATCTGGTCCAACCTCCCTGTTCAAGCAGGGTGATTCTGAAGACCACGGGACAGGATTGCCTCCAAGCAGTTCTTGAATATCTCCAGTGAAAGAGGCTCCACAACCTCTCTGGGCAACCTGCTCCAGCATGAGGTCACTCACACAGTAAAAAAGTTATTTCCTCATGTTTAGGAGGAACTTCCTGTGCATCAATTTCTGCCTGTTGTTCTGTTGGTTGGCACCACCAAGAGAGAATCCACATAAGCATTTCAAAGACATGGGCACTATAGAGAGAGTTGTAAAATAAAATCTCACTGCTCTTCCTTCCTCCACAGGCATGTGTGCCCATTCATACTTGATTCTGGGACACAGAAAAAGCCCTTTAGGTAGGGGAACTCAACTATGCCAGCAGCCTTATTAAATTCATCTTGTCCACAACCCTGAGCAGCACAACTGCCTGAGCACACAGAGCAAAGACACACTTCTCTCCTGCTCCCAAAGTGATGTAAAAACACAGCTACCTCCCCACTCACCCATCACAGGCAGCATCTGACCCCCAAGGAAAGCAGAGCCCCCCCAAAATCTGTCACACAAATCCACAAGAGTCTGCACAGGCAGAAGGTCTCATGAACTGTTTGGCTTTCAATGCCTTGCACTGGCTGAGGGCTTTAACAAGTATATTCCAAAACATTGCCTTGTCAAATTCTGGATCGTCAGCGTTAAATCCTTGAGCAACCAAGTGAGAAATGAACCTGCAGACAGGGAAACGTGTCTCGGTGTTCTTCCCCTGCCTCGCCCTCTCCGTTAGCCAGTGCATGTTTGCTTTTGCTTCTAAACTTCACTTCTCTGTGCAAACAGTCTGCTATGAGAGGTATTTGCTCAGTCCACAAGTTTCCTGCATTTTTTGTCCAGCTCTGGGGCCTGATCATCAGGCATTTCCAGCTCAGAAATCCAGGCTGTGAACGACTTCAGCCCTGCAGAAGTGATGCATCAGGAGCAGAGACACTTCTGCACACGCTTATCCGAGGACCAGAGAAGATGACAGGGATGCTGCAGCCCAGCCCTTTCACCCAGGAACAAAGACACCCAAAGCACTGTGTCTTTGAAGCCATGCTTTAAAAACATCAAGCAGCTGCAAATCCACGGCACAGCTTTCTCTCTGCCTACCTACTCCCAAAGAGACTCTGCCCTTGGTCACGCCTGGTAGGCTGCCACCTCTGAAACTCAGCCTGCTCAAAATCAGCTTTTATACCATCATCACTGTTCTACATCAGAGCTTTACTCCACACTCATCACCAGCCCATGCACCCTGGATTCGTGTGCCCAGCCTTTACTCCACACTCATCACCAGCCCATGCACCCTGGATTCGTGTGCCCAGCCTTTTCCAAAGGCCTCTGACACTCACGTCTTCCAAGTATTTGCTGCAGCTCTGCACGACACCGTTCCTTGAAGAGCCTTTAACATGTGCAGTACACTGAGCAGCTTGGACCTGGAACAGCACCAAGCACAAAGGGTCCTCAGCAGGCTCTGTGTGCAACAACACCACACCAAGGAACACTCCAGTCCAACAGAAACTCAGGGGACACAAACAGTTGAGCAGGATTTGGTGGATGGAGGTTATTAGTGCATTACAAATAGAACAGAAATTCAGGAAGCAGTTATCTCCAGAAAAGAAAGATTCATTTCCTTATGGTGCTTGCAAATCACACTGCTAACTTCAGATCGGAAGAGCTGGTGCTCAGTAGAATGAAATTAAGCATGTTGGATCACACAGGACACCCGAGTGGATAATAGCAGAAAATTAATGGAAGCATATGTGCCTCAGGCAGAGGACTGGAAGACCAGCAAGAGAGCTGTGCTCAACTAAACTTCACCATGATAAATGAAAGCCAGAAAACATACTGCAAATGCAGAAATATGATGATTAGCTCTACACCGGAGGTTCAATGTCTTAAACGTTAATTTGCTTTCTCCAAGAGCATCGCCCCCAGCCAACATAAGCACATGTACAGCTCTCCTTCAGAGACAAAAGGGTACAGGGAAAAACAATCACAAACTTTTGGAAATCACTGGCCTCACACAAGGATTTTATTCCTGGATCATCTCCAAAGAAAACCTTCCAAAGCAACAAATGAAATGGAACTGCAGAGACAAAGCAATCTGCCACTTAACTCCTGACAGTCACCACTCTGGTGCTTGGGCACCTGGTGACCCTCTGGCACTGACAGCTCACCTTTCCTCAGCAAGTGAAAACCCTGAGACAGGTCTTCCCTCCTCAGCACCATCACAGTGGGGTTCAACAGAAAGCACAAGGCACTAACACAGGACACTGACTCGGGCCACCATTCCATCAATGTTGAAGCAAGTCTGTGCCCTTGTACCCTGTACCTGACTGCTCCCACCACCCCTGCCATGCCACCTTCTCTCCTCCACCAGAGCATCAAGTACTTTGCTTGCACATTTCCAGCAATCTGTTGTTTTCACTGATGCCAATTCCCTCCTTGCAAACCTAAATCTTGGAGTCTCCCTGTGACTTGCCTTCACAAGAATGCTAATTAGGTCTTTACTATCCCCAGGCTTTCTGAGAGAACACAAGCATCTGCCATGTGCACTCCCACTCCAGCTATGTTTTCCCACTCCAAATCAACAAAACAAGTGTGTTACTCGGTCAGTGACATGCAGAGGACGCAGCCAGATTTGTAAGAAACCTGGGAAAGGAGCTGCATCACCCACCACATTTCACTCTCAAACACCACGAGGAACATCCATTCTCCTGCAGGAGACCATGCCCCTTTGTGAGAGGCTGCAATGCCTGGTTCTCCACGTGCTGGCTCCTTGCTCCGATGGTGCTGGGCTCCCTCAGCATTTCCCAAGGAACAGGCTGCTACCATACCTCTGCCCACACACAGGCTTTCCAACCTACACCATTCCCTTCCCATGACACCCTGGTATTTTTAGCATGAGGTGCACAGAGTGAAAAGCAATCTGCTCCCATCAGATGGTCACACACTACATCCACCCAGAATGTCCTTCTCCAGACAGCCCACAACGCAGGAATGCTCCGGTTTTCCAGCCAAAGAACCTATTCAAGGACAGCTGCCAAGGTGGTACCACAGCCTGTTCACGTTAGCTCTTCACTCCTTCCTAAAAAGGGGGCATTTCCCAGGAGCAGGCTGCCCCCAGCTCTCACATACAAATGAACATCCACAGAATAACACGAGGAGGGACTGCTGTAAGATGTGTCTTCTGCACAGTTCCTGGATGACAGACATGCCCTACAAATGCTGAGCCCTGCAGGTCTCACCTTCTGGCTCAAGTACAAGACAATGCAGCACTCCCTGCCAGACTTAGGGAAGGTGTAATTTTGAGGAGCAAAACTATCCTTACACTGAAGGGCCTCAGATGCAGGAACAGGCACCCAAACACACTGAAAGAGAAAAATCCAGGCATGTCAATGTGAATTGAAAACACCACAAGTGTCCCAGTTTCCAAACAGGTAAACCATTTTGATGCTTCTTTTCAGCTTTCCAATTCAGAAGATGGCTCACAGTCACCACTGCCCACCTCCAGAGGAACTGGACATTTTCCACAGTTAATCTGTATTGTACTTGGAAAGCAGGAAGCTGAAAGATAAGGGAATACACTCAGATATAAAGAATGTGGCACAAGTGGCTTTGGGGGAAGCATTCCTTAAATGCAGCATTTTACAAGCAGAATAAATCCTAGACCATGTGGCGACAACTGAGCTGCACGCAGCTGCTGAGCCAGCTATCTCTTTCTAGGGGCAAGACTAGTTCCCTGCATAAATGGTTCTTTAAACTTTATAATGCCAACTGCATGAATAGGACTTTTATGGATTCCTACAGTGACGCACAAAGACATCCTCAACATTTCAGAGCTGCTCAGTGAGCCCACACGCTAGCTGCCTTCAGCAGAGCGCTCAGACCCCATCCCAACATCAGAACTCTTGTAGGAAAAGGAAAAAGACAGAGGGAGCCTGTCCCACCAGGGACATCCTGCTGCCTCCAGGGAGTCAGGACTGCTGGCAAAGTTTGGTTAAAACCCAAAGAGATCAGACTCTGCACCAGCCCCTGCTCCACCACCATCCTCCTCAGACTGCTGCACAGGGTTTCTTTGTCCACACGGTTGTGCCTTCGAAGAGAGGCACAAAAGAAACTGAGATGAGCGTGTAATCAACAGGCCTCCCCCTCACAGCCCTCCTGCTGTCCCTGCCATTTCTCAAAGGGAACTTTTCCTTCCTCCCTCCCCTTCTGCATCATCTTCCCTGGCACCCGAACCGACAGCTGTGGCCGTGCTAAGCCAGCCCTGGCAAATGCTCTGTGGAGCTGCCCCTGGCCATGCCTTGGCACACCAACGTGCCACTGCTGGGACCTCTCCTGGGGACACCAAACATGCCACTGCTGGGACCTCTCCTGGGGACACCAAACATGCCACTGCTGGGACCCTTCCTTGGGACACCAAACGTGCCACTGCTGGGACCTCTCCTGGGGACACCAAACGTGCCACAGCTGGGACCCTTCCTTGAGCTGCTGCTGCTGCTGTGGCCTGGCTGCCTCAAAGGCACCCTCCTATCCCAGGGGACACGATCCAGAAGCATGGCCATGGCAGAGGCTGTGACCCCGGGCACAGCATCATGTGCACTCTCTCCTGCTGAGAGGAGACACAGCCTGCAGGCATGAAAGGAAACGGTTCTGCTCTTCTTACAGCAGCCAGGGCACCAAAACCGCCCTGACACAGATTTCTGTGGCTGTCCAAGGAATGCCTCCCCCTCAGTTTCAGTACAAGAGCTTTAGAGGCTGCTTCTCTTGGAACTCCCAATCCCACAGCGTGTCAGGGAGCAGCTGGCACTCGCTCTGCTGTTTCCAGCTGTGCTGCTTCTGCAGAGCAAGGCAGGGAAGCCTGTGGACTTTTCAGGACATGTGGGAGGCTCAACACTCAAAAAGCATCAGAGGCAGGGGCAGGGAAGGATGGAAGAGCTGCATCTCTGTGAAGGCTGAACAATCGCACCTGTGCTGCTGGAACTCCTCAAGGGATGGACACAAAGAGCACAAGGACAGAGATAAAAAGGTATGTTCTCAAATGTGCCAGTGTGGCTGCAAGACACAGAGAACAGTCTGTACTGTGCTTTCAGGAAATCCTCTCCCTTTTCCATATTCATATTGATCCAAAAAACTCCTACATGACATCTCCTCAAGCTCAATGCAAGCTATTACAGAACTCTGGAAACACAGACAAAACCTTGAAGACACTCTCACAGCAGATTTAACGAGGCTGATGGTTTATCCACCTGACTTTAATCTCCCCCGCTTGTCTTCAGCAGCTCTCAGTAACACACAGAGACCTTCTGGGACGTTTTCCATGTGCAGAAAAAGTGCTTTTTACTGCAAGACCAGGCTCTCAGGATTGAAATTCAAGTACTAAGGCACAGAAATACATAAGACAGCAAAAGCAGCAAATATCAGGCACGTCTCACCCAATTTTTGTGCAAGACAACCAACTGAGCTCGACCACATTGACAAATGGAAAATCCATGGCCATGGCAAGGCAGCCCCCCACGTCACCCCACAGACACTGTGAGCTCTCTCCAGTCTCTTTGGCAACCAGCACAACTCCCAGCTGCCAGGCTGCTGCACACAAACCTGGCAGGATATGTGGGAAACGAAGAAAATCAATACGGGCTGGGTTGTTTGCTAATCTGTTCCTAGCCTCACCTTCCCGGTCTCACAGAGGACAACTCAGGAGGTGCCTGGAGAGCTGCCAAACCCAGATGGGCCTGAGCAAGCCATGCTGCTGCAGTCCTGCAGGGCAGATCCTCCCAGACCTGAGAACCACAGCCCCCTCCCCTCCCAGAGACAGCAGGTGAAAGCGGTGCAGGCAGCAGATAAAAAAGGGTAAATATAATTCAGCCCCCTGTGCACCTGTCCTCCAGACAAAGGCTGCTCCCGGAAGCCGGGCTGTGCCTCTGAGCACACAAAGACGGGTCTAAATCTGTCTGTAATAGAGCTTTTCAGGCTGACTGAACAGTAATGTTCACAAGCTGCTCCCCTCAAGGGAATACTGTATCCTCTTCACTGCATTACCCCAATCAGAAAGATCAGTGAGCAGCTCAAAGGCAAAGGTGGAAGAGGCACCGCTGATGTGATTCCATTTAGAATCTATCAGAATATTTTATTCCTGCCTTTGAAAGCGACAGATTAGGTATTTCCACTTCTCTTTGAAGTCTGGCAGAACAATTCACACCAGTGGACCAAACACCCCTCGCTCCTCCTTGCTCTCACTGTGCCAGGTAGTGCAGATGGAGAAAAGCCTCTTTGAGAGCCCCCAGAGCCACCCGAGGCAAAGCTACCTCTGCAATCAAAGGCCAAACTCCCAGCCAAACAGGGTAGCGATTTCTCTTCATCACAGCAAGCTTTATTTCCATTCCAGCTTCTTTATTTTCAGAAAGTCTCCTGGAAAATTAAGTGTGGTACACCTCTGTTCCAAAAATCTTTCCTTGGCAAGTGCTGGCTTCCCACTTTCTGGCAGACACTGAAATTAAATGCAGCCTCCCTGTTTATTTCCTTCTTGCTGTGGATATGCACATCCTTGCTGAGCTCTGGAAGCAATTTTTTAGTTGGGGAAAAAAAAAGAAAGAAAGATTCCAAGCTCTTACATAAACAATGGCTGGTGACAAGAGGAAAGACAAGGGTTGGAAAATTTCTCACATTTTATTAAAGCATCTCTCAGTGCAGCAGATCAGACAAAAAGAACAAACCCAAACAAACAGATTGAAACAGCTGAATATTAAAATTGTACTGGAGGGATCAGCTGCAGCATCTTTTCATGGCCAGGACCAGAGCCTCTACCAGACAATGTTATTGAGACACAAACAAGGGTGGACTTTGCTGTTCCATGGTACAGAAGGAAGCCTTGAAAGGTGCTCAGCACAGACCCATAATAGAAAAGCAGAGCCCAAGGCTGTTGTACTTGTCAAACATCTCTGCTGGTCTCAAGTCTCAGTGTTAGAAGGAAAAGGGAAAAAAAAAAAAAAAAAAAGAAAACAAACTTCCTGCACAAAAAGGGAAAATAAGCAACTTTGTCAGTGCTTCCTCCAGCCTGAAGCACAAATTGATAGGATCACAGTGATCTAATCCAGAGGGCATTCCCCTAGAGATTACAACAGTCTCAAAGTAGGTCATGCTTGGGCTTGAGCTTCTCAGCAAGGCCAATTCTGACATTTCCAGAGCCCGTGTAGGTGCGTGTGTGTTTTCCCTTTCCCCGTAGGGGCTCAGTGTGCAACGCTCATTACCAGAAACCCAAATTAGACAGGAGCGAAGTTCAAGGGCTGAATCTCTGCTTGGAACAGCAGAGATGGAGCTCTCCAGGCCAGTGTCCCTCCTCTCCACACTCTGGCCAGCTGTTCATGGCCAAGGGCATTCCCCTGACCGGGGTTTCCAGGGGATTAAGGCTGAAACACCAACAAACCCACACACTGCCCATAAAGGGGGAAGCAAGCACAGATGTTAATGGGACCAGGGCCATGCTGGCCATGAGCTGAGCTCAGAGGAGAGCAGAGCTGCTCAAACCAGACCTGAAGCAAGACAAACCGAGATCCTGGTGTGCACACAAGGTCCCATTCCTCTCTCAAGCTCTCCCTTTCCACACCAGCTTCAGCACAAGCAGCTCATGTGGACACAGCTGCCACTCCTCCCTGCTTTGGATATTACACAAGGCTGCTTGTCCAAGCTGTAGCTGACTCCAGGCTCACCCTCCACCCAGCCAAACTGCTGCACACTTCAGCCTGGAACAAACAAACAAAACCCAGAGATCCTCACCAGCCTGCATTTCCCTCAACTACAATAAGAACTCCTCCATTTCTCCACTCCACCCTTTACCTCTCCCCTTATCTTGAACACCAGAACCACACACAACACATCACAATCAATGTTTGCAATCAGATCCCTACAACACAAGGCATATAAGCACAGCAATATTTTTGATTCGTAAGGACATGAGCACATCCCTGTTCACCCTTCATCACCCCAGAACAGCTACAAAAAAAACACCCACCCATACCAAATTGCTTTTACACTCATGCACTCAGAGCCTTTCCCATAACTTTAATTTCAGATCCTCCCAGCTGTCACAGCACTTGCCTCATCCTCCAAGGACTACAAACACAGGCTTTCTTCAGGGTCCTGGGCTGTTTATGTGCAGAGCAAGGATGAGAATTGCATTTGCTGAGGCTATGAATGATTTATCATCGTGCTGAATGCGAGAGGAGCGGGGTCCCAGGGCTCGCTGCATGACCGGAATCTCACAGGCAGGTTGCATCTGCAGAGATGTTTGTGTGCACTCTTCAAATCATCATTAACCAACAGGACCCTCAAGAGGAGCATTTATTTCCTTGGGATTGTAAGGGAGATGGCTGCTGAGAAAACAGCTGGGCAGGATTTAGCCCCATTATATCCGTCTATCTTGTTCTGCTCTCCCGCCCCTCCACCTCTCAGTTTAGCTGGGTACAAAAATAGAAATAATAATGAAAATTAAAAAAAAAAAAAAAAAAAAAGAGAGAAAAGAGAGGGAAGTGCAGTACATAGCACAGGCCAACTGCAGGTCACAGCTCTGGCCAGTGGAAGCACATGCAGCTGCACAGGGCAGGTTTTATATTTCCAAATACCTCCCCCCCGGGGGTTTAAGCACTCATCCCATTCTCCAGATGATTTGCGCAGCGCTGTAAATGCAGGTGTTATAAATAAACAAAAATATGCCCATGCTGGCACGCAGCTTTCAGCTAGTAAAACGGGCATCAAGAATTCTTAATGAAACAGTTCTGCAATTCCCAGCAGTTCTGCATTCTCTGGAGACAGGGTGATTAAACAAATACACAGAGCAAGAGCCCAGCCTTGACTCCATCTATGGGAGTTTTGTCACAGATGGAAATGAGGCAGGAATGCCATCCCATGGACCTCCTCTCCCAGACAGCTACACAGGCTGTAACTTAATATTATGCCTCTTGTTATGTGTGTGATACCAAGAGGCAACCATATTTAATACAGTACTCTGTATCCAGGGATAAAGCAGGATGGAGCCAACCATCAATCACTCAGCTTCTCTTTCCTTGTAGGATTACACAGGCCAACTTCCATGGCTAGGAAGTATTTATAAAGTCTTTTTTTAAGTTCTAGATACTGCAGACTTTTTTTAGAGTTACTACAGTCCTCTATTTTCTGCGTACTATATTTCCATGCACATAATCCTCACCTCAAACCCACTCATTAAAAAAAGTACTGCTCCCTTGAAAAACAGTCCTCAGATTACCCACAGCTCACCCTCTCTCTTTCCCAACAGCTAAGAATGCCACCAATTACCCCAGCAAAGGATCCCTGCAACCAGGGAGAAAACTGGGACTAGGAAGAGGGAGGACCAGGCAGGAGGTGGGCAGCCTTGGAGTAAACCTCTCCTATTTCCTACACTTGAATCATTTCCTCCTCCTTCCCCAGGCAACCCGTGGATTAGATGCATGAAAGTACAGCAATTACCCTCTTCAATTACCCTAAAGACTCAGCAAGATTAAATTGTTTGCAATGGAGAACCCTCTTGCCTTCTCCCCCCTCCAAGCCAAACCCTTCCCGCATCGTCTGCAGCTAACCTGTGAAATCTCCGTGCTCTGCAGACCGGGACCATTGCTGAGCACTCGGTTTTAATTCCCTTGGAGCCCTCCAGACACAGCACTGTGGCTCAGACACAGTTACCCACCACTGCCTTTGGAGGCTCCATTCCTCCTCTCCCCCTTCCCCAGCTCACATATCACCAAATACAAGCAGGAAGAGAAGGGAGCAAGGAAACTTCTCTGCAAAACCATCTCTTTATTTCAGGGCTCTTGGATGTGGTGCAACGCCAGTCTGGAAAAGAAATCCTCACTCCCCACAGCCTACTGAGCTTCCCAGGGCTGTTTGGAGAAACAGCACCAGACATCAGCTGACACTAGCAATTACATCCAAATAGCAGATACAAGTCTGTTATCGATCTGTTCCTAGAGGGAAGGACAAGCTATCCAGTAAAAAGGGGTGTCACGTTATTAAATTCTGAAAGGATAATAAACCAACACAGAGGGCACAGCTGTTACTGGTACACTTCAGGCTTCGTTTCCAAGCCTGACAGGGAGCAAAGATCATGAGATCGCTTCAGTGTTCAGAGACAGGCCTAGAAATTAGAGGAATAAATTAACATATCCATATCTGAATTACTGGGCTAAGGGAGCTGCAAGTTCTACTGGCAGGAACTGGCCTGGTGCTGCCAGTTATCCCAGCAGCTGCTAAAACCTCTTTTTAGCCAGAGCACAACACCCAAATACTTCAGCCTCTCCAAACTCAGCAGTTCTGGCCCAGAGCAGGAGTTTTAACAGCCCAAATACTCTCAATAGCCCATGGAAAAGGTGCAGGGAGGTTGTCTCCTTCAGTAGCCTGAGCCAAACATCCTGGTGAAGAACAATGACAGGCAGCTCTGTGGAAAAGCCCAAATCAATTTTGCTGTGAAAAAGAAAACATGGCTCAGGGTAAGCGAACAAGCCACAGCCTTTCAATATCAGCAACTCAAAAGAATGGGACAGTTTAACCAAGCTGCTGCTGGGAAGAAAAAAAAAATCCACGAAGAGTTATCGATTTTTATGAGCTTGGAGTCAAGAGATCCATAAATTATTCACAAGGCAACAGAGATGGCAGATTTCTTGGACATTTCAGTGCTGCACTGCACAGAATTACCTCAGATCATTTGGTCAGACTGTCTCACAATTGAGCCTTTATAAACGGCAACAGTGATCTCCAAAAGGGACCTCTGGATGTGTGACAGCCCCACTGGCAGCTTGCAGGACATGCCAGGGGCTGCAGGCAGAGCTGGACAGACAGAACCACAACAGAAAGTGGTTTCAGAGAACATTTTGGGCATTTTCCACCCCACTGCAGGCAGCAGGTCTCCCTGTCTGCATGAACCAAATTACAAACATAACACCACGAATTGGAAGTGAAATGCACACATATCCCTGCCCAAACACCCTTGGCCAAGGAATCAAAGTGCCTCCAATCATCCCAAAAGGCACTTGGAAATCAAGGTGTGAAGAGCACTACAGACAGCAGTATTGATCTCAGATGTACATCCGGGCAGAAAACTCAAGCTCAAGAGCTCTGTGAGGTACTCCCAGCTTCATCACAAGCCTCAGGTGCAGCCTCTGGCAACTCCTCTCTCCAGGCCCCTCTGCAAAATAGAAGGCAACAATTTTCCTCCTGCTGCAAGGGAAAAGCATTGATGTCCCCAGATGTGAGAGCAGCCGAGGCCAGGCAGTGCCTCAGATCCTGAGCTCCTGTGCACACATCCTCAACACCACAGCCAGCCTTGGACACTGGAACAAAGTGATCCCTTCGATCTGGGGCACTGGAGACTCCTGGGATTATCCCCTCCCACAGCCACTGCCTTCCACTGGCTCCAGTCACACCAGTCCCTGGTCCTGGCTGAGAACTGGGGAGCCTCTGGTTGAACCCAAGCCAGGTATGAGACTCCAGAGCACATAAAAGACCTCAGCACTGGAAAGACTCTCGTTTAAAAAGCAGTGGATTGGAAACTTCAGACCAAGGTAGGTTGTTATGCAATCAAATGGGGGAAGATCAATATATTCTTTTGTAGGTAAATGTAGTCATTGGAAACACTGGAGCAGCAGCTCAGAAGACAGATTTTCTGTTTATCCCACTACCAGAAGCAAAAACAAAGGCAGCTATCCCTACCAACCACCCCAATACAAATCTAATCCAGGGTTCCAAGCCTTTAACTAACAAGAAAAAAAAAATATAAATCTTCCTGTGCTTGTACAGAAAGAGCCTAAGGTTTTAAAAAGTGCTGGAAGGGAAGCCAGCCATTTTTCTTTACCCCTTCCAAACCCAAGGACTTGGATGCCTGGCCAGCTGCTCATAACAGCACCTGAACCCAAAGCAGTGGTGCAGCTCTAAACACCCAAATCCCCAAGTGTGAGCCAAGTGTGGGTTTCCAGCACAAACCCCACACGCTCTGTGGCAAACCCAGCAAGGTCCTGGAGGCACACTGATGGGAAGGCTGAGCTGCCTCACACTAATGACCCCACACAGCAGGGCCTGGCAGGCAAAGGCAGCCCCCCAGATTTAGGCAGGGCCGCTTGAGCTTCAGATGGTGCAGAACAGCACATTGATCCATTTATCGTCTGTGGGTTGCCATGGAGACCACAAGTCATTCCCCACCATCACCACCCCCCTGCAGACCCCCCCCACTGCTTTTCCATTGATAGCTGGGCACTGGGGAAGCATTTGCAGCACCGTGGAAATTAAATCCACACCAGAGGAGCAGAGGATTCAGAGCTGACACAGCCAAGGGACTTCAGCTTGAGGCAGTCTGCCCTGCTCTTCCCCACCGAGCAAGGCCAAGCAACCAGGCACTCCGAGGCTGAGTATTATGGGAAATTAACAGTAATAAAGTGGGATTTTAATGCCACTCCATGGGTTCCCCTCTGACAGTTCTCACAAGGTAGCAGGGAGGAAAGACTTGTATCTAAGTGCATGTGCCCAAACAGGCTTTGGAGTATCCCAGAGGACAACTCCACCAGGGAGTTCCCATCTCCCCAAACAGGGTAACAACAAGCAGTTCTTCTGCTTTTTATACTTTTTTAATGCTTTTTATAGCAGATTCACTGGTGAAGGATCACAGCTGACTCTCCACTGAAAGGAGCAGAGCATCAGGCAACTTGTGCACACTACAAGGAGCAGGATGAGAGTGGCTGGATCAAACTCCAGCTGCTGGAAAAAAGTCACTTCTTGGTCTGTAGAAGACACATGAGCCACCAACTCTGGGGACAGCAGAGCAAGGCTAGGCTTGAGCACATCCTGTAAGCCCACCCTTCAGATATACATTCCCCAACCTCTCAGCCGGGAAGCAGAGAAAATACTTGACCTGTTTTTGGGGCAAATGTCCCAATGGGGTGCACAGCACTGCCTCCCCACACCTCCCCAGTCCAGGTCTGGCATCACAAAGTACTCAGGTGCTCTACAGCACTGTCATTTACTAGAACCAGATAGTATCACATTTCCTTCCTCCTACCCCACGTAGGATGAAAAAACACCATCAAGACAACCTGAGAAAAATGTTTCAAACCTTAATGCTTAAGGTTTGGCTTTTAACTCCACACACAGCCACTCCAGCCAGTCACCTGCACAGTGAAAAGGGCTGATCCCACGTAATTCCCCTGCATTTTAACAAAGAGCTGCTGTGCAAATGCTGCATTTCTTAACAGCTCATTCCTGCACACACAAGTGTGAAAACTTGGTGCTGGCTTTACCAGAACTGGATTATAACAAGCACCTTTTAGGAGACCAGAGGCCAGAGGGAGAGCTGGGGCCATCAGCCCCCCCAGCATGGTGGGATGCTGCCAGGACCCAGCCCAGGCACTGGAGCATGAGGACACAGGGCAGGTGGCAGGGCACAGAAAGGCAGCTGCAGGCTGAGAGCCTGCAGGGAAACTCAAGAAGCGTGGTGTAAATACTGTATGTGCCTGGAGCCAGAAAGCTCAGCGAGGGCTGTGTGTGGCATTTCCTGAAGGTTACCTCTAATAAGTGCTGTCAGCTTGCCAGCCTTCGACTGTCTGCTGAGTCCTTCTGTGGGAAGCACGGCACAGCCCAGACCTCTGTGGCATTGTCACAATCTGTGACAGCAAGAGCGCAAAAAAAAAATAAAATTCCTCCCACGCAGCTCAGACAAAGCAGGTGTGGGACAGCAGGGCAGGCAAACCCACTGTCATGTGGCAAGGGTGGCAGGGCTCCTCTCCTCTTGCCAATGCCTGGTCACACACAGAGCTGCTTGCTGTGTATGTGCTCCAGCAGAGGGGAAGGGGCAGAGGCTGATGGAGGGAGGCAACCCTGTGCCCCGGGCAGGTGGCCCAGGCTGTCCTGCCCTGCAGCCCTGCTGTGCTCACAGCTGCTCAGCTCATCCCAAGGGATCGGTGTGGCCGAGATCAGAGCTCTGTCCTCCACCACCCTGCAGAGGGCTGGGCACTGCATGCACCCTGTGCCACAGCACAGCAGCACGCATTTGTCTGCAGTCATTCTCTAGCTGCCACCGAAGGGATTATCCTGGCCCTCCCCACTCATTTACAGACAAGGCATCTTCATCTATTCCCAGGTGTTTTCTGGTTCTCAGGGTGAAGTTGACTCACAGCTTCTGAGCCTTTCCAGCCCTGTGCTCACAGCCCACTGGTGAAGTGGATCTGCTCTCTGCTGCTCCTCAAATCATTTGCTGAGCTCAGTGTAATAACTAACACAGGGGCTTGCAACCAAGCCATGTGGCACCAGCCTCTCCAGCAAGGACACCAGGCTTTCCTGCAAAAGCAGAAAATGCCCACGACTCCTCTTGCTGAGCCTCCGCCTCAACCTCTTTTCTTGTCTTTTTTTTTTTCCCAGAGGACAGCTCCAAACACAGCACTGGAAATAAATGCCAGTGGTAAGTAGGCAGTACACACCAGATAACAAACACAGCAGTTGTGAGCAGAGCACTCAGGAGATCTGTCATTCCAGTTTCCAGAAGAGACAAAAAAAAAAGCCACAGTTCAAGGCCTCTTTGGTTACGTAAACTTCATTTCCATGTCTTTTATCACTGATAAGATAAGCCATTGCTCAAGTTCAAGTTCTGTATCAAGTAAACCATGATAATCCTCTTAGGAATTCCCCATGCCCCAGCTTGAACAGACCTGCAGAAAAGAGCTTAAGGGGTTGCCTTCAGCTTAAAAAAAGAAACACACAAGCACACAGCCACAGATTTATTTACAACGTAGGCAAATTTGGGGCCTCCAGTATAGAGCACTGGAGGCTTATACAGCTCTGTCTGAATAAGGGATCTACTTCTGCCCCAGTTCATAAATGCTACAAGCTACTACTTGGTCATGCATCACTCAGCTGAGCACCAGCCTGGAGATGATTGCCTTCCAAGGAGGATTCCTTGCAGCAATGAGAATCCAGAGGGTAAGACCCCAGAAGAAATTAAACTGATTCACAAGCAGTCACACACACTTTGTCCTGGATTAGAGCAACTTTTCCAGGCAGCTGTATTTTTTTTGATTTATCACAGCACAGGATAATTTTATATCCTTTAATGCTGGTAGCAGAATTACAGTGATTTTAAGCAATTACTGCCCTGCTTCGGGTACAAGATGTTAAACTCACCAAGACCACCTCCTCCTGTACTTTACTGTCAAAACACCCAGATGCCAAACATCACTGTCTGTATTTGTTAAGAGGATGATTTGATCCAATCTAGCAACTGACTATATTTACAAACCACTTAAATATACACTCACACACCCCGCACTGCAACACAAAAGGCCATTTCATAAATATCTGATTGCAAGACAGATGACAGCAATAAGCAGGCACACAAACTCTTGCCCTCCTCTCTGCTGCTCATCATCAGGACACAAATTACCTGGGCCAGCAATTTTATCACAGCATCTTCCAGGGAACCAACTCAGCCTGAAGGCAATCAAGGCCAACATTTGAAGCTTAATATTTTACTTCCCAGGGCTGCATCTGGCCACCCCCAGCACAAACTCATCCAGCAACCACAAAGCTGGAAGGGCACATCATTAAACTCCCCTGAACCAGTGGCTGCCAGAAGATCAAAGCACAAGGTAGTGGCTAACATCTGAAATTAGTGCTTAAAATGCAGATTTTCTTCAGGTCTATCTACTTGCTCAGGCAGCCCAATGGGCTCCTGGTGCCCACAACTGTTTCTTACACATTTCCAGCTACCCTGAGTTGTATCCCTCTGAGAGCTTCTCTCCATTAGGGTCTTTCACACATCTCTCACTCGAACTAAAAGATACAGCATATCAAACAAAACACATCTCTCTCCTTCCCACCAGGAACTTCAAGATCCTTTAGCATTGACTGACAAACCACAATATTGTGGGAAAGGCTGTTTTCAGATCAGCTGCTGGAAAAGCTCTTCCAAGGTAGCAGCTGAATTCAAATCACACACCAATTAGCTCAGGGGGATTTGTATGTTTTTCTTTC
This sequence comes from Acridotheres tristis, assembly GCA_037013685.1. NCBI lineage: Eukaryota > Metazoa > Chordata > Aves > Passeriformes > Sturnidae > Acridotheres > Acridotheres tristis. Next base: position 12,015,597 of record CM072902.1, read on the forward strand.
AGGAAACCTATTTGAAAACAAAACAAAGAGGAGGAAAAAAAAATGGTTTAAATCTCATTAAAATATCTCAAACTGTGTCACAAGCATGCCACATTTTCTACTGAAGAAAACAGGAGCAGCTTTAACTAGTTTCCCCTCATCAGACGGAATTTTGTCCTTTAAACCCTCCTGCTGTGTTCCCCCAGCTCCAACAAGGTAACACAGAGGTGCAGAGCAGTACAGACCTGCCCAGCACCACGCAGCAAGTCCAGCGCTGTGCCGAACCGCCTGGCTCTGTCCCGTACCTTTCCCACAAAAATGAGGTTTTTCCACACCACTCTCCTTAGGTTTTCGCCTCTCCCCTCAAGGCCACATGCAGATGACCGTGCTGCTTTTTCTGAAGCCAGTGCCAATGAGGCCACTGCATTCGTTATCCAGCGGGATAATGACAGAGTGCAATTCAGTCAACAGCAAATCCTCCCCAGGGAGATGCCCTCTGACCTTCCCTGAGCTGGGGGATGAACGCAGACAGCCAGATCTCAGACAGGCGGCAGAGCCGAGTGAATAATTCCTAATGAATCCTTTCATCTCTTCTTTTGTTTTGGGGAAGGGAGGGAGTGGGTGAAAGGAAATAGTTTGGTACTATCCACCAGCAGAAAATTATTTTCTAGAGCTACCCCAAATCACTGTCATCTGAAAAACATTTTTCATGGCTTCTGCACAGTGAACACAGGCTGCTCTCTGCAGAAAAGCCCCTTGTGCAGACAGCCAGTCTGGGGGAGAGGGGAGCAATAGCCAAAGACACAGCAAGAGCAGGGATGCTGCTGGAAGCCTCCCTTAAAATCACCCTCAGGCAGGCAACTGGGAGTTAATCTAAGATATCCACTCAAGCCACATTTTTTGCCAACGAAATTCAGTTCCACTGACACATCAGCAAACGCATGGAGGACAAGAAAGTTCATGAAACGAGACCCACAGAAAGGCAGGATCTTACCTCTCTCCACATGTCACTCTGCCCTATCAATTTTCTCTCATTTTCCAAGCCACAAGCTGTAGGGATAACAAGGCTGTGATAAAAGCGGATTTATTTTTTCCCCAACAAAAAGAAGCAATTCTCCATTTCTCCGGTGTGAATTCAGCTGTAGAATTCAGTTTAGCAGCATGTCCTGAACGCTCCGTGTCACCCAGAGGTATCACAGTAAATAAAAGTGGAAAAACAACTCCCAGCTCTGAGATCTCAGAGCTGCTTCACAGGCTTGCAGGCCCTGGCCCATGGGCACTGCTCCCCATCACTTTTAGCCACAGAGTTTTTATTCCCATCTCTCAACTGGTCCTGCAATCAGCCATGTCTGAAGCAGCCACTTGCAGCATTTACAGGGATTTAGCCTCAGCAAGCCCCACCTCAGACTGTGGGTTATACTGGGAACAGAAATCACACAGAAGGACCACGGTCGTGAGATGCTCCCACCCCATTCCCAGACAAATGAACTGACGTGAACCTACACGCTTAAACAGAGCTTGGCTCGTGTATTTATATAGATGCCAAATCCCAGGGATATCAGTGACAATCTCCTCCCCAGTAAAACCTGATTACAGCCCTGGACTCTTTAAAGCCCCCCCTGCCACCCTGAGCATCACGGGGAACAGCCAGCAAACCCCTCCAGGTGCCTGGCACAGCAGGGGTTACAATGCCAATGATGAAGCAGATCTTCAAAGGAAAAAAAAAAAAACCCACAAGAGTCCTGGTCAATGACTGACCAGTGTAATAGCTCAGGCTACTATCATGTGCTCTTCTCACACCACATTTGTTTGCTGGGCTGCCCAAGAGGTTTCCAAGGGTCAGACACGAGGTCATCAGCTTTGCTGAAAAATATAAAAAGCTAGGACTGCAAGTAAGGAAGGTCCCAGTACTTACAATTAAAGCTAAAACGACATGAAAATGCAAATCCTCTAAGTTTATACATACCAGAGGCAGCATCAAAAAGGAGAAGAAAAAAGAAAAAGATCTTAGGGTTTTTGAAGATCAGACCTTCTCAACATTTAGTAATCCACAAAAAATTCTGACCAGCCTCAAGGACCAAGAGTGGCTGTGGAAAGCAAAACCTTGCTTTCAGGCTATTTTGAGAAGCACTCACAAGGTTTATCCCAGAAACTGCTTTCTGCCTACTCAGATTTCTCAACTGAGCCGATCACATGGTGTTTCGATGGACTGCTGGAGACACTTGAGAATAGCAGAGCTGCCTGCTGCTATCTGCCTGGCACAGGGTGGTTTTTAATTGAGGCTGAACTCTTAAGTCCCTGCTGCAGTCTGCAGCTCCAATCACTGAAATAATAATTAAACCCAGGAGAAACAGTGCAAAGCAGCAATGCCTTTAACTAGTACATTAAGATGAAGGAACCTGAAGATGTGCACAGACATCTCCAGGACGTGCCGTTTTGTTTCAAGCCTGAGGATTTCACAGATTTTTAAACAGGAAGCCAGGGTGGCAGAGATCGTTCTGTGCAGAGATAGGAGAGATGCAGGAAAGCATCCACTTTCACCTCATCCAATCCAAGGAAGAAATCAAAGCAAGTTTTTCCCATCTGAGTTTGGGACCCTCTTACCACGGGAATCACAGATTACCAAGAGAGGGGAAATGCAGAGCAAGAGACTGATCTGACTGATTTGAGCCATCCTCCCCAATTCAAATTAGCCTGGGAAAGAAACCTGTGAAAGAAACCACTCTGAAAAAGTCTGTGCTGGCTCTGGAGGTTGCTGGAGGACCAGACAACACAAGTTGGGCTCTGAAATCCGAGGGGAGAGACTCAGCCTGGAAACGACTCTCCATTAGGTTAATTAGTCAAGTTTGATGTATCCCAGTCGGTTACCATGGTCACAGGAGCTGAAGAATAATGCTTTACACAGATTTCCTTGTGTGGGACCGGGGACAGGGGAGCTCATCCAGCCCCTCCAGGCGCCCTGGCCGGGCAGGGAGGAAGGAAAGAACCTGGCACAATGGGTTCTGTGCCAGCACAGGGCTGGGCTGCTCACAAACACTCCCTGGAGCTGCTCCTTGTCCATGCACCATAAGGCTGCTAAAAATAGCGCCTGAGCTCAACCAGGTTAATGACACATCAAGAAGATGCATTTGCACGTAGAAATAAACAGAAGGCATGTGAGTTCTGCCCTCCACCTGGATTTTGGTTCTGAGTGGGGAGAGAAAAGAAATATACATATATATATATATATATCAAAAAGCTGCTCTGTTTTCTCTTAAAAAGTCAATCTGTCAAAGAAGTGACAGAAAGCTGTCCATCTCCCCAAACACCATGTCAAATACAGCTGAAGCTTGTCTCAATTTCAGAGCCTGGAAAGAGACCGCAGTATATTACAAATAAACAAATAAACATTTTAAGTGTCATTAGTTACACGATGAGCAACATCATGTCAGTTGCTTACAACCCTACTCTGCAGCAAACACTCACACCCAGGCACTGGCACACATGAGTAAAATGTACTGCAACTTCAGCAACAGCAGCAGATTTAGAAAAGAGTGGGAGAGAAAAAGCAATTTGTAATTCAGCAAGGCTCCTGTGGCAGAGCAGTTTTAAACTCCCTGGAGAAAAGGACCCTCCTCTCACTCTGTGTTCATCAGGTGCCTCACTGAGCCAGGAATGATGCCTGCAGGAGCTGCCACACGGCACAGGGGGTGATTTCTGCCCAACTCTGCTCTCCATCAGTTTGCTGTGGATGTGCAGGGCCACGGCACAAAAGCACAGGTCATTTGAGCACAACCAAGCCTCACAGAACAAAGGTGCTGCAGCAGACAGCCAGAACAAAGCAGCAACAATGTGAAAAACCCAAGCCCTGCCCAGGAGGAACATTCCCAGCCACCACTCTGAGCCAAGCACTTCATTTCCAGCTCACAGGAAAGGAGCAAAATGCCACAGCCCTTCTCAGGTGCCCAGATCCCGGCAGAAGTGACTGAACTGCCACAGCACCGCCTGAGCTTGACTCCAAGCTGGAAGTGCTGCAGGAACACCCACAGAACCCTACCGGGGTCTCTATCACCTCTGCAAAATTGGCTGGTGTGTCCCATGCTCGAGAGAGACAAGTGACACGTCTGCAGACAGGTCTGTGCCGAAGTTTGGGGGGAATATTTCCCCCTTAGAAGGGAATTTCAGTCCTGTGAAATTCACTGCTGCAAAAGAAAGGCTTGGAACACAAGCAGGTTGTGTAAGCTACAGCCACTCTTCCCTGATTCCAGGCCCTGTGTCCCCTGGCTCCACATCGGTCCTTGCAGCACCAATACTTTCAACAAAGCCGTGCTGACTTCAACAAAACCATGACTGCTTGGTGAAGACATTCGTGCAGCTACTCAAGTCAGAAATAACAGGAGAGAGAAGCACTGTGATAGGAACATGCTGAGAGGCAGCGAGGTGGCAAACTCCTTCAACCAGACTACAGCCAAAGTCCCCAATTTCAGAAATACAGCTTAAACGAAGTGAGCCAGATGCTGTGAAAAAGGGGAGCAGGAATCAGCCTGGTTTGACAACCCCAACCCCTCCAAGAGCTACAATTCAGCTCCACCTTTCTCAAAAAGTTAAAGTTCAGCTGTTAGCTTCCCCCCTTCTCTGCACATGCCTTAAACAGTTGCCTGATACAGATTTCTCTGTTACACTTACCAAAAAAACTGGGAGATGGCCATGTGACAGGAGCACAGAACACAGAGAAGACCATTTGCTTCTGTACCTAATTGTTCTGCCCCCTCAACACACACCAAACTGACTTGGCAAGGCTGCAAGGCGAAGCTGTTCTATTTATTTACACTTTTTTTTCCCTGCTGGTTAACAGGCTTCGTAAAGCAGATTGCAAATGGCCAAGACAGCACGGGCACCTTTATCAAGTTTTGCATAAACTGGAATGAGTGAAGAAGAGCAGAGACGGTAGCATTCCTGGCTGTGCCCTTTATAATATATATATTTTAGCTTCGTTTACCTAAGAATTAATTGGCGAAACACTCAAGAAGTTGGTAAAGGCAAGTGTGAACACTCAGTAATTTCTGGCTGCAGCCTTTTTACCCTAAGGATCAGCGTCTAAAACAAAAGCAGCGATGTGCAGACTGCGTGCTCAGGGCAGGGGAGCGCCTGGAGCAGCAGCAAGGATGAGGAGCCGTGCACGGACACGTTCCTCCCGCAACAGCCCGACTCGGCACACACCTTCCAACTCAGCCAAAGGTTCAAGGTGTTTCCGCATGAAACGAGGAACTGCAGCGAGGCAAACACAATAATACATTGTGTGGCGACTGAAACCTCCTGCTGAGCAGAAATCCACAGACATTTGAAAAGCACAACCGAACAAAACGCAGAAAAGAAAAAAAAAAAAAAAAAAAGACACAGATGGAGCTTAAGGCTCTCGTCTCATTGAAGCAGACCAAAACTCACTCTGCCTTTGGCAGGGGAAGCAGGAGCAGCCAGGGTGCTTGTGTCTGCCTCTGCAGCACGACTCCTCCACCTCAGGGCAAAGCAAATCCCCCATTTCTCAGCCTTCTCTGCTGCTGGCACAGTTTAAGGGCATTCACAGAAGTGCGTGAGATTTCCCGAGCGCCAGTCTCAGTGGAGAAGATGCAAACCTCAGCTCTCCACAGTGAGAGAGTTAAAATAAAAACACAACCCTTAAGGTACACGCTGACTTCTCTCTTTACTTCTGTTTCATAATGCTGGAGAAAACCCAAAACTCTGCAGTGTTTCTCACTCCAACACCACACAGCCCTCAGGAACGCTGCTGGCAGCTGGCTGGGTCCTGGACCAAAACCACAGCAGCTCTTTATGTGCATCTCAAGACACGTAGACATCAATAACCAAAAAAAGGAAAAAAAGAAAAAAACCCCACCCCAACAATCTTTTAGCAGCAACCCTGTCAAGATATCAAAGTAAAGCCAAAACTAAAACCTACAAATGAAGCAAAAAAAATAGAGAGGAAGAAGAAAAAAAAGGGCTGGCTGACACCTCCTATACATGCTGTCAGCAGGATCATTTGCTCCAAAAATAAGGATGCTCAACACATCTTAACTGATGACATGACAACTGCTTCACGGTCCCAACACCAAAGTTGCATAAAAACCTCTGAATACCCATTGCCTTGCAGCTCAGTAAAAAACAAGCACTCGTACTCACTCAGAGCAAGCAGCAGACACCGTGTGCTGCTCCTCAGGAAGATTTTCTGCTCTTCATTTCCACTCGAGCAATCCTCTCAGGCTGCAGAGAAGCCTTTTACCCCCTGCACCCTTTGCCAGTCACGCTCAGCAGCTCCAGCCACCAGGCTGCTGCTGAGCTGCCTGTGCCCACAGCATGCAAAAATATCTCAGCTGTAGCTCTGGATCCCAAACAGCTCCACAGAGCAAGAGCACAAAGGGAGCAATATTAACCCCAGGTCCCCCCCAGACTGCAGCCACCAAGCTCCTGCAGAGCCTGGGTATGCTCAGGCTGCCTCATCAGCACCTCCCCAATAAGTGACATTTAAGACTAGAAAGCCTTCAATGAGAATTCTGAAGGCTTTTTCCACTGCCGGTTCAGAGAGTTTTCCCAAAACACTGAGCACACGGATTCCTGTAATGCAGACTTCGCTGCTTTTTATTTCTTTGACAGTTTTTAATCACCTCTGGTCTAGCACTTGGAAATTATTATTCACACACACAACAGGAACAAGGCTGCAGGGAAACATGAATTTCACTGGCCTGCCTGGTTTTGTCTGTGGACACCACCTCACATATTACCAAATCAAAACAAGCCGGCCAACTTGAGCGTGAGGGGGAAATGAAAGGGCAGACCGGTGACCTAGAAATGAAGCTGACACTCTGGCATGAGCTTGAAACTCTGCAGCAAAAGGGGAAAAAAAATAAAAAGCTCTAACTGCTTTCAAGATGGGGCTTGAAAAGTTTATTAATGGAATTATATGATGTGGTACCCACAGCAAAGCAAAGACTTGATCAAGGAGGTTTTTCCAATGGGAAAGAGTCATCCCTTTAGCTAAACACAAGAAACTCTTACGTCAAAGAGGGGATATAGTTATTTAAAGTTCAGATGCCATAAAAACCGCCCCTACCAAACCACTGGAGAACACAGTTCTGGTACCAAACACCACTGCTCTGACACACACCCAGGATTTACACATCACACGATGGAACAAACTGCATGATGGTAACAGCATGGGCTTGAGGAGGCAGCAGACAAAGATTTAGGGCTTCAAGCAGTGGATCAGGAATGCCACAGTCACAAGTCTCAGCACTGATCCAATGCAAACTCACCCAGCCAGGTGTAACTGGTTCAAGGAGGGTGTTAACAAGTTACCTTTGTTCCAGCAAGTCTCGGGCTTGAGCGAGTAATGTCCGTATCACCAGCACAAACTGGCACGGGATCCACATGGCCCTCCAGCAAGGCTGACACCAGAGCCTTCATGAGCCAATATCCAGCCCAGACTCTGCCTGCACCACCAGGTAATCCAGTGTAAATCACTGGGGACCCGCAGCCTTCCAAAACCAGCTCCTTGCAACATCACACCAAGGGGATCACGCAGCCTCGGCAGTAAACACTCACACAAAAACGCTTGTGCTGCAAGAGCCAGGTGCTGCCGCTGATAAACCATGTGCTCACCAGGGTTCCTGCAGCACTGCAAGGTTTGAGAAGCTTGCAGAGGCCAAAGACTGAGCTATTTATGAAGTGATCAAGTACCATGCAGCGGAGATCTGGTCTCATAAAAATTTAGCCGCTGGAGTAATTTTATAAGGTTTTAAAATATTTTCAGAAGAAAGCCAACTTTCCATTGTTTGCCACAGCTTGTTAGAAGCCCACACATCCCGCAGTGTAGAGGAAAAGACACCCTCCACCCTCTTCAGCCAGCACTGCACGGCTGGAGGCACAGGCAGATTTTCAGAAAGCTTGACTTTGCCTGTCATCCTACTCAGCAATTCAATTCTCCCACCACATCCCACTGACACCCAAGCACAGGGTTCTGTCCTTCCCCATGCTGTGTTGCAATAATCAGGCCCCAGTTCTTTACACAACCACCTAAGCCTCCAGACCTTGCAATTAAACACTCCCTGAGGAGGATGAAACCTGCCCACCTGGGAGACAGCGAGTCCTCAGGGACTGATCACAGACGATGGGATGATCTGCACCAGGAACCTTCCCAAATCCTGTCATCCTCCACCCACGGGCTGACACATTTCTTTCCTTCTGCCTTCTTCAACACAGAGACAAGGAAGAGCACACTGCAAACTGCTCTCCTGCCCTAACATGCACAGGACAAACCCAAACCGTGCTGCTTAGGGAGCTGGTAGGCAATATTTAGGTACCAGCACAGAGCACCAGCCATAGCCTGCAGAAAATAAGGGTTTAGAAGATGTACAAGTCCCAAAAACAACACGATAGATGGTCAAGCCACTGAAGTATTTATTCAGTTTACAGGCAGTTCCCTGAGCAGGCAGAGGGAAGCACACCCAACTGCAGGAGTTAACTTCCCACAAGTTTGGGCTGAAACTGCATTTCTGGGCACCGCCACTCTGGCCAGCGTTACACCAGGGAAACAATGCTAAATAAAGATTACGTGGAGTGGTGTTATGTAAATAACTCTCTTCCACAATGAAAGGATAACCCTAGACTGCTTGGTTAGTTATTAACCCAGGGGCCAGCGCCGCAGAGAGGAAATCCTGCCGGCTCTGCCTCCCTCCCTGACACACGCACCACCCAGCCGGAGAGCCACAGCCTCCAGAGACAATACCCACACCATCCCCGCATGCTGGCACTCTCCTCACACCACCGCCCACAGGAGGAAACTATCTGGACCCCACCACATTGTCTCCTCCCAGCCTCATCACTGCTCAGCCCGGCCCCCTTCCTCCTCATCATCCTCCTCTCACCACGAGCAGGACATGAAGGGTTCCCTGCACTCGGATGGGAACACACTCCTCGACACATCCCTCCTCTTGAAGGCTTTCCCTTCCCCACTGGAGCCTGCCTTTGCTTGCACATTTTCTTCTGCCCAGAATAACTCATTCGACCTTTCTGCATCCATTTCTCCCTGCAACCTTCCTCCTGCCTTGGCCTCACGTCTGAATGCTTTATGTTTGTCGTACGATTTTAAATCTGTCAGCAATTCATCCATCTGCCACCTCTTGGGTTTTTAATGCCGCAAAACGTTCTGGGATACAGCCTTGCACAAACCTCTCGGTGGAAAATTAAGCTGTACCTCGTTCAGAAACTAAACTGGCTTTGAGATCATTTCTTTCCAAGGTGCTGGGCTGTTTCAAAGACAGGCTTCTTCCCTACAGCGAGCAGAAAAGCCATGATGCTATCCGGTCTAAAATAAACATTATGGGAGCGGCGATAAGGGGAAATATTCCAGCTGACTAAGAGCAATGTGGGTTCAAATCCAAGCGTAAGCTGATATTGCCTGTAATTTGTTCCCAAGCCAAAAACACAGTCTGGGAGTGAAAAAATGGAAGGCATTAAACAACAAGCAGCGTACTCAGCGACTCTGAAAAACTTCAGCATTTCCATTTACGTTATTATTTTTTTAAATAACCTTCAGTTTCACGGATCATAAACTTAATTTGGAGTAACTTCCCTTCCCTGTAACTAGACAGAGCTGCTATCCTTTACATTCATTAATGTTTGCTCAGTGCTCCGCAGCTATCAAGAGAGCACTAACCATTATCAGCATCCTCCAATGCGCCCAGCAGGCACAAAACCACTGCTGTGCCCTCCCTGTGCCCCACATCCCCTCCAGCCCCAGCAGTGTGGGAACAATCACAGTCATGGCCACCTACTTCCACCTTCACTGCTTTTCTTCCAGTGCCAGTCACCTCTGCAGGCAGGGCTCCTCTCGGGGCCTCTCCAAGAGAGATTTGGATCAGCAGCCAGGCACACACTGCTGGCAGCAGGGTCTGCAGCAATCAGTGCCTGTTCTCGCCTGCCCACCCTCAGCCAGGTCACATTTCTCAGCTTCACACAGTCAAAGAGCACTGCCTGCTCACCAGAAACATCCCCTCCTGGGGCACCCTGCTCACCTGTAATAAGGAACAATCCACACCCCAGAGAGACTCCAGCTGGCAAAGGCAGGTTGGCAGGAACGGAGAACTGGTGGCCTTGAGAAGGGAAGTGACAAGTAGGATGGGCAGCAGGACTGGGGGTACAGCCCAGATTTCTCAATTCCCAGTATAGTCCCACTGCTGCCTCATTCTCAGGTCAGGGATCACTTCCCAAAACTGACAAACCACTCATTTCCTTCTGCTCTTCTGTCTTCCCTTCCTGCCAGATCCGTCCCTCACTCAGGCCAAGCTTTTACATTTTCATGCCCTCTGTTCTGGAGCTCCAGCTCCCTCTTCAATCTTCTTTTTGAGAAGCATCTCTGCTCTAGTCATGCTCATTAAATGACACACATTTCCATTTTCTACTGCAAAGACCTTATCCCTTGACATTACAGGGCAAATCAGAGACCTCAACATCTGTGTGCCAGCACAAGCCCAGCCATAAATAGCAACTCTGAATCGCTTTCCTATGTGGATACACAGCAAGAGCCCCTCAAAGCTGTGCAGGAGCCTGTGCCACAGCAGCCTAGATGAGAATCCATGACCTCACAATGCCCAAATCCTTAAGCAGCTGCAAAAGCCTCAGTCACTAATCAGAGAGGCGACTGGGCACTGCTGTGCCTCATTTCCAGCTCCATTAGAGCTGACCCCGCTCTCCACTGAAAACTCTCAGCAAAGACTAAAGCAAGCCACACTTCCTACAAAAGCAACTGCACAAAAATAACAGTTCTCCTAAGAATACCCTGGCCTGGATTTTCCATCCCTGTGCACCCCTGCAGCTAAGCCCATGGTCTGCATTTGGGGACCACTGCTCACAAAACCCAGGGGGAACCAGCACTTGGCCACTGGGAGCAACAAGCCCTCACAATGAACAAGCAAAGCACTCGTGGAGAAAGAGACTCTTCACCAGCTCTCCAGCAGACTTGCTCTGACACACTGAACTTCACATAACCCCACCAGCCTCAGTTTTCTGACTTGTGAAGCGATCTGGTCAGAATGAAACATTGGGTTAGGGATGGGGAGTACTGCACCCCAAATGCCCTCTCCAACCCATTCCCCTTCACAGCTGCTCAAATGAGCCACCCAACACCCACCTGCGAAAATTTACCGATTTCATCCTCCTTTTGTACCCACCCATCTAGAAACCGACCAGATCGTAACTTTCCTTCCCCCCCACGGGGCCACGAAGATGATGGGATTTCAGGCACATCAATTACAGTTGGTTACAAACAGGTTTGTCCCAGGACAGCCGGATTGCAAAAAGGACTGTATTGCAGCAGAGGCCACTAAAAACCAGAACCAGCAGTGGGAGGAACACTGGGAGCCACCAAGGGGGACAAACAATTCTCAGCCATGTCACAAAAGATGAAGATTTCTGTATGACCCAATTCCAGCTAGTGCAGTCCAGAGCTGCCGTGGAGATGAAACGGGGAGCTCTCAACACGTGCAGCTATCAGCACAGCTGCATGCACACCATCACTGCCAATCATAACAAAACTGCCTTCACCAGACTGGATCTCCTAATTACAAGACGGGAACACGGCCTGAACCAAACCCTCTTTGGATTTAACCAGGGATTAGTGCAACCTCCACTGGAGGCAGCTTGGTTCGAATCCAGCCACAGCCATTAGCAAGTGAAAGGTATTGCCAAGCAGCAGCTGCTTGGTGGCTTGCATGAAACGAGTTTATGGTTTCAGTGCAGATCCTGTCGCAAAAAAAAAAAAGAAAAAAATGCCAGTCACCTCCCTGGAGCTCCAAGGTGTGAAGGCAGAGGCACCCAGGGCTGGAGATGCTAACGTGGGAGGTGTTCCCACACGGGCTCAGGACCAGCTCGGCAGAGCCAGCCCTGACCTCCGCAGGGCTTTCAGAACCAGGTATGTTTTGCAACTTGGCAGAAACACAGGGCTAAGTAACAGAAACCACCACCCACATGAAGCCAGAAGAACAAAGTACCAGTGTTTTCCTGCCCCAGACATGTGCGTGCCCCATCTCCTCTCTCACACCAAAAATAGCTTCTACTTTTTCCCTTTTGGCAACAACAAACCGAGGTTTGAGTGCATTTGCTTTCAATAAACTAAACACGTTTTGCAAGAGTCTCTCTCACAGTGAAACTTACTCAACCGAAGTTATAAAATATTTGTCACAGACAAAACTTCCCTCCCGCGGCATCGTGGGACCCAACCCTGACACTCACTGAATTCCTCACCCAAGGCACAGGTCCTGCACAGAGCTGGCAGACCCAGGCACACGGGAGGCTTGAGATAAGTCCCAAAGTCAGCACTGAAACTCAGAGAATTAAGTACAATTTCATTAAAACCATCCAGGACTACACAGCTTCACTAGAACCCTTGAAGAGTTTTGTCATTACTTGCAGGAGAGAGGGAAATGCTCACCCAGTTGTCCCAACTCACAGTGGCTCCCTTTATGAATCAGTAGTAGTACCAAATCTTTATCAGTAAAGCACATGGCAAACTTAAACTTAACCTTGCTGATAAAAACCCTATACCAAATGGAAATGGAAAAACTCTCACCCCACACGACCAAGGAATAGCAGTGGAACAATATCACATCCACCAAGCTAATTAAAAACACCAGATTCAGCAAAACCCTGACGTTTTCAGGCACCCAGAGCGCCAACCTTTGCTTCATGGGAATATTGAGAGAGAGGTCGCCAAAAGAGCTCAACCCACAAATGCCTGCAAACCAAGGGATTAGGAAACACCCACTGCACAGATCACCTCCAGCAGCACTGTCCTCTCCCGCACATTCTTCAGCTGACCCAAAACACAAAGTTCAGGGAGCAGACAGCAGCCTCCAGCGCAGGCAGCAGTGCCTGCAGGCACGCTGGGCTTCCCGAGGGTTCAAAGCGCTGGAAGTAGGGATGGGTTTTTGTTAGGTCAACACGGCCCTGGCGCCCCAGGCAGCCCCAGCCCGAGTCCTGCAGGTTTTGCTGCTTCAGTGGTGTTGGCAGCAGCCCACATGGCAGGCAGCTGCCTGCACCCACTGCAGCCTGCTCTTTGTGCATTGTCAGGGCAAGGGAGCAGGAGGAAGGGCCGAGGGAAAAGACAGAACAGGAAATTATAAGAATCAACAGAAAAAAAAAATAATTAAAGAAAAAAAAAAAAAAAGCGATCACTCCAAGGACCGCAGCTGGGGTTCAGAGAAACGTGCACTTGTTGCCTGCAGACAGCAGGCTGAGTTCCCTCCCGTAAATATTTACACAGCGAACACCGCACCGCCCGAGCAGCCAGCCCCGCAGCCCCGGAGCCGCGGGCACGGCCGGGGGGCGCAGGGCCGCGCTCGGGGTCCCCCCGAGGCTCATTCATTGCTCCGGCTACCGACCCACCGTGCGGGGGGCAAGAGCTGCAAAATGCAGCGGGATCGGAAGAAAACAGGGGGAGAAAAAGAGAAAGGAAAGGGTAAGAAAAGGCCCTGGTGTGCCCCCACCCCGCGGGGGGATGTCCCCGCCAGTTTGCCAAGTGCGGGGCTCCCCCGCGCTCCCAAGCGGCGCGTTCCCTTGAGGCCAAATACAGCAAAATCAACAACAACAACGACAAAATAAAAAAAAAAAAAAAAAAAAGAGAAAGTTTCTCCCCGGCGAGCAGCTCCCGTGGCACATTTTCATTTTTACGTAACGCGGCCGCCTTTCCCCCCACCTGCGGGGAGCGGAGCGGCCCCCCCAGCCCAGCCCAGCCCAGCCCGGCACCGGGGGCTCCCCCGGGGCTCTCCCCTCTCCCCACTCACCTAATCCCGCCGGCAGCTGCCGCCCCCCATCGCCGCCACCGCCACTGCTCCCGCTTCAGCGGCCGGCGGGGCAGCGCTGGGCGCGGGGATGCAGCCCCGCCATCTGCGCCGTGTTTATAAATCCAGAGCCATGGGGCTGCGAGCCGCGCCGTCCGCGTGTGTGTGCGTGTCTGTGTGTGTGTGGGGCCGGGCCACCCCTCGCCGCAGCGCCCAGCCCAGCCCAGCCCTGCCCGGCGCTCGCTCGGTCGCTCGGTCGGGCTGTCGGTCGGTCCCTAAGGCCGCCCCGCAGCCGGCCGGGCGGGGCGGGCCGGGGCGGGGCCGCGCCGCCCGCGCGCATTAAAGGGACCGCGTGCGACCGCGCCGCCGAGCGCCCGGCGGGACCGGGAGCGCGACACACCGTCCGTGTCACCGTCCGTGTCACCGTCCGTGTCACCGTCCGTGTCACCCCCCTTCATTCCCCCGTCCACCCCTAGTGCCGCCGCCATCCCTGCCCAAGCTTTACCAGTCACCTCGGTGCTGCCGCCCGCACCGCCGGTGTTCCCAGCTTTAGTGCCCCTGCGTGTCATTAATAATGTTTTTGGTGCAAATCAGGGATTCTCACTGTGCGTGAGCTGGACGGCGATGCCTTCGTACCGGCGGTGTTGCGGAAAATTTGGTGTCCGCTTTTGTGGACACGAATCCTGCCAAAGGTTTAGCTCCTGGAAATTGTCCAGAGCATCCCACGGCGATGTAGTTAAGAAAGTTCAGTTTTCCCGCAAAAGGAAGGTGGGGGCCTTCAGGAGAAGACCCTATGATGCACGTTCCCAGCCCTGGGTTAGCGTCCGTGCTGTGATCCTGATTGCATCAAAAACCTTCTCAGGGTGGCATCTTTATAGGAAAATCTGAGCAATTTAACAAGCAGATGCCCACAGCAATCAGCACTGACCCAACCCAGCTCACTGACAGATTTCAACTAATACCTTGCTTTTCCATACTTTTTCTTCCCCTCCGTCATCCCAGGGGGGATGAGGAAGGTCACATCTCCTCAGCCACCACTGTTCCCACTCCGCTGCTGGGTGCCCCCTCCCCAGGCGAGTCCACCGCTCTCCCTGCCACGAGTGATGCATGACCACAACAGCTGGAAAAGCATCTTTCAAGCCTCCAGTGCTCCAGCAGCTGCACAAACCTCCACATCTCCCACCGCACCCCAGCAGGCAGATGCGGGCACGCACTCATCTTTCATTCCCTGCCTCCCGCAGTTCGCTTCTCTCCTTCCCCGAGCGGCATTTCGCTGGGAGTGGGAGAGCACGATAGCGGGCAGCTCACGGCATTCCTTGCCCCAATACGGCTGAGCTGCTGCAGGGCACAGGGACTTTCCCAGGCCTGGGCTCAGGCTCTCCTTAAGTCACCCCATTCCAGATGTAAGCACGGGCGCACGCCGCGGTGTGAGCATAAACACCAGGAGCGCAAGGCAAATTGCCTGAAATGAGCCTGGCGCGTCTGAAAAAGCAGGAAAAGTTGCCCTCCTGTGCCTGTGGCAGTTGTGTGTCTGCTGGCTCAGGGCAGCACCTTTGGTGCGGTTCAAGGCTTTGGTTTATCCACAAGCTGAGCGTCTTGTGAAAGCAAAGGAGCAGATTGGATCTTTCTCTTGAAAACATGTTTATCTTGGTAGATAAAGGACCGGATTTATCCCTGTTGCATTGCGGGGTTTCCAGCCATTAAGCATTTTCCGAGCTTTTTTTTTTTTTTTTTTTTTTAATATCTGTGACGTTTCACTTAATGAATGGAAGGCAAGCCCTGTACCACAGCAAAAAGACTCAGGACATTAATTTTACAGGAGCCAGGCTTTTATATCCCAGTGACCTTAGAACAACATTAGAATCAAATGTATTTAAATAAACCCCTTAGGGTTGAACACACTTTCCAGCAACACTGAATATCCTGCCAGAGCACAGATGGATTTTTTGCCTGCTCTTGTGGTCCAGAAGACCATGGTGCCAAAGGGAATCACCAGGCTGGTGTTTCAGTGGGAATATGGGCTTTTTGCTGTGGCATTGCTCTTAGAACACCGGAGATGATTACCTTGTGCATTTCTGGCTTTGGGAGCCTCGAGGCTTTTTTGTTTTCAAGCTTTTTCCCTGCGATCTTAGAAGCTGGAAGCTTTTTGCGCTGGAGAAATCACAGATAAGATCGTGGCAGCATTTCAGGGCTCTGGGTGCTGAAGTTTCATGTGAGCAAAGCCCAGGGTGAGCCTGCCTTGAGCATCCCGGAGCAGAGGGATGCTGCCGTGGGTGCTGTGCCGCAGTGGGACATGTACACTCGCATTAAATCCGGGACACAGAGCCTGGCTGTCGCTGTAATCACGGTGTATCTGTGCTGCGAGGCTGCAGATAGCTTACACAGATTTTCCTTAGCGTTTCACTTGGAAGCTGCCATTGATAGCTATTCCATCAGATAAAATGGTAATGCGAGCCGTCCAGCAGCAAAGACGGGGATTTCAGCTCTCAGCGGAAAACTGGAGTCCTGCCTCAGATATTTGAGCCGGTCTGCATTAAACTTGCCCCATGCCTGGCACAAATGCAAGAAAACTGGGGTGTTTTCTTGCTTAGGTTGACCCGAACTCCTCCAGGAAAAGAAGTGAGATGCAAAACAGGAGCCACCCTCCCTTTGAAACCACCCTCCCATAGAAAGCTTCAGGGGAAAGTGATTACATCTAAAGCAAGCTGTAGTCTTTAGCTTCAGTCAGCCTGAAGCATCAGCCCACTAGAACCAATGTGAGTGAAAATGTTGGCAGGGGTTTACCCTCCTGTGCATCCCGGCACAGGGATTTGGGCTCTTGGACCTCCTGGTGGTCTCAGGGAGGGGCTGGGGATGGGTCTGGCAAAGGGTGGAGGCAGCAGAGGTTTGCAGCCCTGCCCTGCATGATGTAACACATCCAAAAGCTCCAAAGCACCTTCCCACCGCCCTGGTGTCCTGCCTTTACTTGCTCCAGGCATGAGAGGAATTCGGTGGGACCCAGGTGATGTGAAGGGATGGAGTTCTCCTTAAGGAAGTGGATCTGTCTCAGGGAAAAAAAAAAACAACCAAACTATCCCTGAAGAAGAGGGAAAGGTAAAACCCGAGGATGAAGCTGGTGTCATGGGGTCTCACACCCACTCCCCACACCACACTCCTGCCTTCTTCTGCGTTCACCTTCAAGCTGGCAATGATTTACGACACAAATTATGTAATGTGAAATAGCTCAAAGTCAGTGGCACTCATCTACATGCAGAGAGGGGGAAAATGAAGTGATCCTGGATGGTGGCTGTAAACTGGGAAATGATTCGAGCATCACCAGGTTGCCTTCATCCCCAAGGTGCAAGGGTGATCCCACCCCATCCTCACCTTGACACACTGCAATTGCAATGAAGTTCTGCTTTCCCAGCCAGTCCTGACTCTTTCTCTGGACATTTCCTTGGCTCCCTCTCCCAAAAGGCTGTGTTGGGTGGTCCTGAGCAGCTGTCCCATCCCTCCCACCGTGGGTTTGGGTTGTGTTTGGACACCCTGTGCCAGCAGTGGGTCATGCTCCATCTCCCTCCCCAGTCCCACATCACACTCACATCCACTTCTCCAAGTTCTTGAGGGGCTGCCCGAGATTTGAACACATCAGGGGACAGACAGGACCCCAAAAGGGTCACGTCCCTCCTGAGGGGATCAGCTTTTAAATGCAGATAAATGCAGATTGGTTTTAAATCCAGCTAAAAGCAGCAAACATTCTCCCCCCCCACAGGTGCACGGTGACCCCAGGGCTGAGCTGCCCAGGTGTCAATTCTGAGCCAAGGGACAAAGCTGTCCCTGTCACAGGCAGCGATGGGGACACTGACAGGCAGGACACAGGCTCTGTGACCAGTCCCATCTGCATTTTGGCCTCCCCAATACACACCCCCAGCTGCCTCCCACCGTGCTGGGGCAGCTCACAGAATAACTAACTAGTTTTTACCACAGAAATAAATGGCCACAGCTTTATTAAATCAATATTAATTCATAATCTTTAACAGACAATTACAGTTATCTCACACACAAAACTACCCACCTCTTCAAATCTCTGATCTGACAGGGTTATAATTAGCTTATTACTGGCCATACATCTGCTAATAACTTTTCCCTCAGCCCTGTGAAGTGAATTAAGGAGCGCTAATAAACCATGGCTGTTAATCCATTTATATGTCTTATGCTTTTGTCTAGGCACCGAATTTAAAGATACATGAAAAAAGGTTTTCTCCTTTCTTTCCTCCAAGGTCTGACTACCCTGCAGCCAGCCCTTGGCTGCTGGATGTGGACAAGGTGGTGTTTTTGATGTCCTGGCAGATGCCATCCTCACCGGGAGCAGAGAGCACCGACAAACTCGGGGAAGCACTTTACAAGCTGAAAACCCTCAGAACATTTCAGAACAGGAATATTTTCCCCGACGCTTTCCTATTCACAGCCCCAGCTGCTCATACCTGGCATGAGGCAGAGGGTATTGGGGGAAGGTCCACCGGCAGGAGCGTGAAACCCCAAAAATCCCCTGCGGGAGGGGATGATGGGCAGGCAGCCAGGGAAGAGGGGCTGGTTTTGGGCAGCGCTGCTCGGGCTCCACAGCACCGAGCGCTGCCAGCGAGGGTCATTAGCAATAATGAAAGTGAGATCAGACGCGGTCGGGGGCGGAGGGAAGCGCTGATCTCAAATGACGGCCGGTAATAGGGGACAGCGGAGAGGCACCGAGGGATGTGGCGACATAAAAGCAGATGGCTGGCTGCTGCTTCTAATTATAGGTCCCTGCTAACGAAGAGGGTGCTGATTAGACTGACATTGTCCTAGGACGTGCATTTCTAGAAGGATCTGGCACTAGGGTTTAGGATTTGGGGATCCCCAGTGCTTGCCAAGACCTGTCCCAAAACCTTCTCCTGCCCCATATCCCCAGATGAAGTTTGCTCCCACCACGGAAGCCGTGGGGTCAGGGGCTGGGGGGATGTCAGTGATGTCTCCATGTGTTCATGTGGGAACACATTTTCAGGGTGGGAAAGCCCTGAAATCCACCACCAGCCCAAGAGGCTCTGAGTTCCAAGCCCCTGAAGAGGAAAGGAAGCTCCTTTTGAGTAAGAAATGTGGTTGAATTCACTCATGGGTGAATAATTTATGATGCTTACTGTAATGAGACATAAAAAAAACCCATTCAGTTCTGGTTTCATCATATTTTTGGCTATGAGTAAAACAGTAGAAAATGATGAGGGCTTCCCACAGCAAAGCTGAACCCCTGAGACTGAAACTGGTAGCCAGGCCACTTCTAACCAGGGAGTTGATCTTCTGCATATTTTTGGTCGTGTTGGCACTTTTCCTCCTCCATGGAAGAGATCTGAAGTGTATTTGTAATGACAGCTCTGTCTCTTTCTCAGCTGAGCTCAGCTGGGGATGCAGGAGGCTCCGTGGTGGCAGAGGGGAGGACACTCACCAGCCTGGCTTGGTGGCCATGCCCTGACACCCATCCACATGGGACAGTGGCTTCCTGAGGGGCTGGGGTACCCCTGCACCAGTGTTCCAACCCCACAGCATCACTCTGCACCTTTTCCCTTGGTGGTTTTAGGGGAACTGAGGTGGCTCTGGAGGGATAACCCCCATGGGAGGGGATAACTCACAAAGGATGATTCCCCATGCTATCCATGGCCCTGCAGGGATAGCAGGGTTTTCTTTGCCAAAAGAGCTGAGCTGAAATCAGATCCCCTTCTCACTCCTCCAATGCCACCCTTGAGAAACTGCTTCCCTACTTTGGATATGCTGCAATATGTAGTAATTGGGAAATTTTGTTTCTGGAGGTTTTTCATTTTAAGACATCTGGTATTTTCTGGAACTGGGAAAAACATATTTTCCTCTTTGGTAGTCACTTAAACTCCAGTGAGAGCCCTGCACTGGGATGAAGAAGCATCTTTTAATAAAAGATGTACAGCCCAAAGAGGAGCCAGAAAAAACGAGGTAGAAATATTGCACAGGATGTGGATGGAGAGGCTGCAGAGCAGCTGGCTGAAATTTGGCAAAATCTTGAAAAAAACTCTCCAAACTCAGCAAAACCAAACTGATGCATGCAAGCCAGTCTCTAAAAGAAATCCAAATACCTTTCAGGCAAAGACTTTTTCTGGGTGAAGCCCACAGGAATGGCCCTCATGGCCCTGAATTGGTATTTTCAGTGGGGATGGAAAAGGGTGGAAGAGGCACACAGAGAAGTGGATGAGGTGACTCGGGATGGCCCTGGACACCCAGGTGCCCAAGGGGCAGCTGCTCCCAGCTAGGAAACCTGTACTTGTTGAAATTAGAGCAGCTTTTCAGGAGGATCCTGTAGCTGAGCTATGGGATCTTCCCATGAACAAGCAGCCCAGCAAGCGCCTGCGAATTCCCTGCAGGATGGCTGCAGGAATTTCAAGCCCTGCTTAGAGACACGAAGCAGTTGCCAGGGCACCCAACCTTTTGACATCTTAATGAGCCAAGAGTTCAAAAGGATTTTTTTTTTCTTTTTTTTTTTTCTTTTTCCCCCTCCCTTCTCAGAGAATTCCACTTTTCATCTCCCTCCTCCCAAGTAGGAGACAGCCAAACAGGGGATGACAAATGAGCGTCTCGCTCCACCTGAGGAGTTCAGGCTGCAATCATCCAGCTCCTTGTAGCTGCAAAGAGCTGGGAAGTGCCGGCGTGCAGGAGAGGAGATGTAATTAGGTGCGATTCAAGAACAGCTCATCAGCTATATTTAACAGACAGGACGGATCCTCAGAAGCACAGCCCTGCAGAGGAGCTGTGGCAGAGCTGTTTTCCCCCAGTCCTGGCTCTCTGTTTGTGTTTCTGCCTGAAACATTCTGTATTATTATTATTATTATTATTATTATTTTTTTGCAATTTGAAGTTGTAATGGTTGTTTACCCTGTAAACATCCAAGCAGGACCTCTCACCCAGGATTTTTTAGCATGTAGATTTTCCCCTTCATCAAGATTAAAGTTAGTTGGAGGGAGAAGAGCACAATAGCCCCTTTTATCCTGATCTTTCCGCCTGGAACAGATGGAGAGTCCTGCCTGAGTCCCAGTGACGTGCCACGAGGTAACAGAGGAGACACTGTGCCTTCTGCTGAGAGAGGGGAAAGGGGCTGGGACTCCAACCAGCTCTGCTCCTGCACAGAATCTGCACAGAATCCACACAGAATCTCAGAATGGTTTGGGTTGGAAGGACCATAAAGGGGTCTGGCTCCAAGCCCACCACCATGGGCAGGGATTCCTCTCTAGGTGCAGCTGCTGAAAGCCCCATCTGACCTGGCTTTGAATGACCCTGCTGGTCAGAGCTAACACAAAGGACTGGGAGGTTTGGGAGCACCCAGGAGAGCTGGAGTACTGGGCTGGGGGGGTGGCAAGGCTGCTCAGGGTTATGGTGACTCTGATTTGTCCTCAAACCACGTCTCTGCTCTCCATCTCAGCCAAGGAGCTGCTCCAGCCCTCCCTCAGTGTCTCTGCCAGACCCTGTCCCAAAATCACACCCAGACATGAGGTTCAGGAGCCAACCATGGCAAGTCAAGGAGCCACGGGAGATTCTGAATCCATGCCTGCCTATGAAGATCTCTTAAATACACAAACTGCATTAAAATCTCAGCTTAACTACAGAAATCACTGAAGTAACAGTTGCAGCTCCCTGGAAAACCACTCATATTCTTTTTTTCTTAATGACAATTATCAAAGAGATGGCAATTTCACATGTCAAGCCTTGGTGAGTCTTCCCAGCCATCAGAGGCCAGAAGACAGGAGCAGGGATGCCCAACATCTGCAGACACCAAACCACAGCAAAACACCCCCAAGTTCAAGGATTCACTGGCAAAAAGAATTATCAAAACACACAGGGCCAAGTCCTCTGGCTGTGGGGATGGGTGCCCCCCTCCAACAAGGCTGGAGCTGAAACAGGCGGGTCCCTGGAGAGCAGGGCATGCTCCCCTCCTCAGGGAAGGATAAAAGAGCTATTATGGAGATCCAGACTCTGTTCAGGCTCATGCTCAGCTCCTTGTGAGCAGAGGGTAAAAAGCTACTTATGCTGGAACATAAAAGCTGGGAGACAGCAGAGCGCTATAAATAGGGCATATAAACTTCCAACTGACAAGGCTCTGATTTTGTTATTGTAAAAAAAAATAAAAAAGAGAGGGAGAAAAAGTGCCTTGGTGGAGCTGACAAAGAGGGAAATACATGCAGAGTACAGGTTTGTTCCCAGGAATGTGCTTATTATAAGTCAGATGTAGTTAGAGCTATTACTTTAGCTTCAAATGAATGGAAGGAGAATAAATCTGCCTTTGTGCAAGGCTGCCTGCAAATAGCATCTCCCTCTAGCAAACCTGCAATTGTGTTTGCATGAGACATTTGTTAGAATAAATGCAATTTAAAAAGAAAAACAGTTCACACCTACGGCAAGGGAAGGCTGGTGGCATGAATGGCAACCAGCAGAGGAGGAGGAGGAAGCACAACAGGCTTCAGCAGCAGGGGGCAAAGCCTGTGGCACTGCAAGGAGCTCACCTGGGATGCCTGAAGGATGGAGATCCTGGGAGCAGCTCACCCTCAGTCCCTATCATGACATCTTTGCACCAATCACCCCAAACCGCTGAGCTGGTTTCACCCATTTTCTCACTTTCTGTCCCCAGGGGAGGGTGTGATTAAGCACAGCTTATCTGGGGGAAGGATGAGCCGCGCTGATGGTGGGGAGGGGACATCTTGCCCTGCTGGAAGCAGCCACACCATCACAGCTGTGGGGGCAAACCCTGAGCTTTGTCCTGCATCCAAAAAATCTGGGCCATGCCAGGGATGGAATCCCGGGAGAGTTCACCTGTGTGAGCCAACTGAAAAATACAGCATTTCCTTGGAAGTTTTGGGCTTTGCATCTCCTAGTCCTAAATAACTTTCCCCAAGGTACTGAAAGTGTTTGCAGGTTATTTTTCTTCTATTTTCAACTAGTGAAGTGGTTTTCCTTTTTCCTCTCAGAGCACAGCAGCACCCTGCTCTGACCTCCATCCTTCACGGTGGCAGCAGCTTCAGGGAGGGAACCTGCAGGGTTGGTACCTCTGGGGGCTGCTTGGCACCTCGGGATACCCACAGGCACATCCATGCCCTCTGCAGCTTCCCCAGACTGCAATGGTGTGGATGGGCTGTGGCTTCCAACAGGCAAATGCAGCATCTTGCTTGGGTGATGGCTTAAAAACCCTCTGCAAAGTCCCTTCCTGCCTTCTATTATTTTTTTTTTTATATTATTCCCATTGAATTTATAGGAGTAACTGTCTGGGAAAATGACTTTACCTCTGGCTCCTTCATAAATTTTTAATAGGGCAGAAATAGAACCAAAAGGGATTAAAAAAAAAAAAAAAGCGTTAGCGTCAAACTCTGGCTCTATTCATAATTAATTATACTTTCAGGGGGAGGGGAAAAAAAGAGGAAACATAATTACAAGCTTCTAGTGAGAACATTCATTATCATGCTAATGCAGAAATCAGTACTGCTGTGCCTCTGTGAGTGTGTGTGTGTGTGCTCGGTCTAATTACCCCACGGGTACCTCGCTGCTGCATGGGATTGCAAAGTCAAAGTTAAAATCCAGGGGATGAATCACAGCCTGGATTGATGGGGATTGGCACTGGGGGCAGTGCTGGGGGTTTTTCCAGGTGTTTCTCAGCGCTGGCTCCTCCAACATCCCAAGTTCATCAGCGACTAACATCCCAGAGTTTGATATTTTGGGCTGAAAAGCCATTGCAGGAGTGTTGGGAGGCGTTTAAGGTGTGAAGAGCACCAGGGGAAAGAAGAACAAGCTGGGCTGAGGGGAGGAAAGAGCCCGGGAAGAGGTGGAAATGGAGAAAAACAAGGCAATAATTGAACTATTTAGTACCTGACAACTGCCCGTGTTTGCCACGCCAGGGAGATTCTCCCCTTACAAAGACATCCTGAACTCTTCCCAGGAGAAGGATTTGGGCTCAGCTGGGCTACAAAACGACCCTGGGCAGGGTGGCCTGGCTGCTCCCAAATGCCAAGGGAAATTTCCCATAAAGGAGGGGACTAATTTTAACCCCAGAGCACCGATATTATCAGAAATAGATGCTTTCCCCCCTTTTTCTACCCTGGATATTACCAGCAATAGGTGCTTTTCCTCCTTTTTCTACCCTGGATATGACCACCAATAGGTGCTTTTCCCTCTTTTTCTATCCTGTTCCCTTAGGCACAATCAATGCCAGTGCTGAGGCTGGCACTGTGCCCCAGCACAGGACCTGGCTGCCCACAGCATCCTAGTGAAAAACTCTTGCAAACCAGAGAAAAACATCTTCCCCAGCATTCCAGACCTGAACCAAAGGGTCTGGGGGTGCCCAGCGGGGTCAGGGGATGAGCCTGCTCTTGTAGGATACTTGAAGTTCCAAATGAAATGGAGGAGGAAAAGCACAGGCTGGGATCCATGACTTTCCATCCACATTCAGTCCCAGACATGTTTATAGACATGAGTTATCTAAATGATATTAAACCTAAGTTCGGCATCTGCACAATCTGAGCATTTCTGGGGAATAATTAAATGGATTTCCCATTATTTCTCGAGCTGCCAAGCGAACGTCCTACTTTCATAAGTCAGAGCACTGCATCTCCCCAGCAATAAATCCTCCAGCAGGCTGCAGGAACCAGAGCCTGGCAGGCAGAGCAGAGCCAAGGGAGAATGAGGCAGTGCTGGGACACCCAGCCCTCCTGGGTTTTTAGGATGTGCTAAAAACCTTGGAGCAGAAGAGCTCCACGGGCAGTGGATGGGGAGAGGGCAGCAGCTGTTCCAGACCAGGAGCAGCCAGTGCTCCAAACAGGGATTACAGAGGGGAAAAGGTGGAGCCAAGTGTTGGTGTGCTGCCATCTCAAATTCAGGAATCCTCTGCTCGGAGTGATAATTAAAGCAAGAACGCGGCTTCCCTTCCTCAAATAGGAAAATCAATTCTTGTAGGAAATTGAAGAGAGAAAACTCAGAGCCAGGGGTGAATAATGCTGTGGGATTCAATGAGTCCCTGCCCCCTGCAAACACCTTGTTCCTAAAAATTCCTCCTGTGCAGGATGAAAAACCCTCCTGGGCACTGCCAGGATCAGGGCTGCCTGCTGGGCATCACAGCTCCAATTTGCAGTGATGCTTCTGGAGAGCTGCCAAAAAGGGATAACAGAAAACTTGTGACTGCTCTCTTGTGCCTCCATCCAGAGGACAGCAAGGGGGAATTACTGTCCTAGAAAAGAACGGGAGCTCTGTCACCCACAAGCACCTCAGAATGTCCCCAGCAAAGGAGCATCCAACACCTTCAAAATGTACCAATTTTTCTTGGCATAAAAGCAGCTGCTGGCACGCTGGGATGAGCACATTAAATTTAAGTGTGAAGGCATTAAAAAAACCCGAGAGTTGTTTGCACAAAAAGCCACCATTACCCAGGCATGACAGAAGTTCCCCATCCAAGGATGCTCCACGAGCAGCACCAAAACTCTGCTGTGGGTGTGGAGGTGGGGAAGAAGGGAAAGTTAATGCCTGGAGTCCCAGGGATAAGATCAGAGGGGTTTTTTGTTGTTTTTTTTTTCCCCCAGAGGTGGGCTTTGTGCAACATCTGTGAGCCATTCCCTTTGCCATGTGCTCAGAGCTGGGTGAGGGGCTGCTCTGGCCTCACTCGAGCTCCAGCTGTGCCAAATTCCAACATTCAGGTTTGCTGCAAAGCTCCCCCACCCACACCCGCCCTGGACAAATGGACCAGGGGCTGTTTTCAGCCAGTGACAGAGCTCAGGGCTATTTGGGAACCTGGAGCATAATTGCTCTGCAGAGTCTGCCAGCTGCTCTAAAAATATCCACCCCACCTCAGCACGCCGACACTCCCATTTTTATCCAGAAATGCATTTTAGAGGCGGAGGCTAAGAGTAGCACTGGGGGCTGTGGCCTCGAAAAGAGCAATTACGAGGAAAATAAAGGGAGAAAAGCACATTTTGGCCATCTCCATGGCACCGGACAAGCGGTGAGGTGCTCAGAGTGGAGCGTGGCTGGTGCTTGCACAGTCACTGGGTCCTGAGGATCGTGGTCAGGATGGCTCCAGCGTGTCCCCAACCTCTGCTCTGCCCCTTTGGAGCACTTTCCCAAGCCATAAAAAACAGAGCACAGGTTTTATGTGAGGGTCTAAAATGAGTTATCACACAAGGGAGAGACCAGCCTGCCATGCCCCCTCCCTGAAAGCCCTTCCTCATAAAAGGGCCTCACTGTTCTTCCCAATGATGAAATGATGAAACCGGAGCCAAATCCCTTGAAAGGAAACAGATGACCTCGTTTGCTGGGAACTGCTCCTGTCCCTGCATTAACTTGATCATCACCAGAGTGCTGCCCAAAGGAAAAGCAATAAGCCATGACATGAGCACCCCTGTCCCTGTGGGTGGTGGGAGGGAGGCACATCCCCCCTGGTCCTTGATGAAGAACCTCATTAGGGCTCCTGCTGCTCGTGGGACTCCCAGTTTCCCCCATTTTCCAGGTGATATTTGCCAGAGCAAGGTGATGTCTAAAGCCCTCAGCAGCCCTGGGTGCTGGTAGGAGTCATGGTTTTATTCAGAAAGGCCACATTGAGCATTGCTCCCCTCAGCCAAAATGCTGGATGCAGAATTTGGCATCTAAAGACCCGTGGTTTAAGCAGATACAGCCCAGGCCACAGTTCAAGATTTTTCAGGAAAATGAAATGGAGTTCATCACGCCTTCCATAAAGGTGTTCTATGCTGCAAAAAAGTAGCCCTAAAGCTTTTCCCAAAAGCCTCCCTGATGGAGTTTGGGAACAGCCAGCCAGGGACAGCCCAGACCTGCATTTTCTGAGCATCCCCATCCTCTACCCTCCAGGCAGAGGCAGTGGGAGCTTTAACCTTGCACTGAGAAACCCATGCTATGAGAAATGGTGCTGTTGTAAAGAGATGATCTTTAAGGTCCCTTCTAAGCCAAGTCATTCTATAACTCCAAAAATTCTGGCTGGTGGTGTTTTTTCAAGGGAGTGGTGGCTGTTGGTGCAAGGGCAGAGCCAACATCTGTCCCAGCACAACTTCCCTGTGCCCAGGGCAGGGATTTGGGGAACACCAGAACCAGCAGGGCACGGACAGCCCAGTTTCTCAGACTCCTCCTTTCCCTTGTGGCACTTTCTCCATCTGCATGGAATAGCAGAGCTATGAATATTCAAAGAGACAAACGTGTTAAAAATCGGTGACATTTTCAGGATTGGCTCGGCGCTAGCCAGAGAACGTCATTCACAGTAATTACAAATAAAATCCACAGCCCTTCACAGATGACAACAAATCCAAATGGCCTTTTTGCACAGTGAAAATATTAGCCTTAACACTTTTTTTTTTTTTTTTTTTTTTTTAAATCTCTTCCAACCAGTTGCTGCTTTCACAAGCACCTCTGAGAGAGCTGATTTTGGGAAAACTTTTCCTGTCTCAGTGGCGTTTGCTGCCTTGCACAGAAAGCAAATAGCACTTTTTTCTCCCCCTCCCTCTCATTTGAGAGTTTTCTTGGTAGGGATGAAACCACGAAACAGAAGGCCGCCTAAATGAAATTATTAACCCAGAGAAACCACTAAAGGAACTTGATTAATTTGCCAAGTAACAGAGCCCAGTTTGTTCTTTTAGGCAACACATCTTAAAGTAATTGAATCACCCCCTGAAAAAAAAAAAACAGTAGATGATTGAGCCCTGAGGTACACTCGTTCACTATCCTTAATAAATCTCTCTTTATGAAGGAGGTAGTATGCTTTTCTCATCAGAAACCTGTTAATTTTTTTCTCCTTTAAGTAATTGAATACAAAGTTCAAAATCTATCTGCAGCATCCTTCAAGAGAAAAAAAAAATCAAAGGTTTATCTCCTGCTTCATCTCAGCAAGTTAATTATGCTCTCATAATTGAGTTAAACCAGCAGGTTATTAAAAATACCACAGGATAAATTTATTTTTTTTAATGAAGTATCACGAACCCCAAATCTTCAGCAGAACCAAGTCTCCCAAGACCTGCACTGTGCTCTGTGTGCTGCAGGAGGTGCCCGAGGTTGAACATGCCAACCTCATTCCAGCTAAGAAAAGTCACCGAGGTGTTTTTATTCCTGCATTTTTGGAAGTGATAGGGTGGGCCCATCACCAGCTGTGGTATCTCAGCCAGAGCTGCAGAGCCACTGGGCACATCCACAGCCTGCAGACCATGGTGCATCTCCCCTGCATGTCCAAGCACCTCTGGCTGCACAGCCTCCCTCCACAGGGTGAATCCCTGAGCCCCAGGGTGGAATCACTGAGCCCCAGGGTGCAATCCCTGAGCCCCAGGGTGGAATCACTGAGTTCCAGGGTGGAATCACTGAGCTCCAGGGTGAAATCCCAGAGCCCCAGGGTGGAATCACTGAGCTCCAGGGTGGAATCACTGAGCTCCAGGGTGAAATCCCAGAGCCCCAGGGTGCAATCCCTGAGCTCCAGGGTGCAATCCCTGAGCCCCAGGGTGCAATCCCTGAGCTCCAGGGTGGAATCACTGAGCCCCAGGGTGGAATCACTGAGCTCCAGGGTGGAATCACTGAGCCCCAGGGTGGAATCACTGAGCCCCAGGGTGGAATCACTGAGCCCCAGGGTGGAATCACTGAGCCCCAGGGTGCAATCCCTGAGCCCCAGGGTGCAATCCCTGAGCTCCAGGGTGGAATCACTGAGCCCCAGGGTGCAATCCCAGAGCCCCAGGGTGCAATCCCTGAGCTCCAGGGTGGAATCACTGAGCTCCAGGGTGCAATCCCTGAGCTCCAGGGTGGAATCCCTGAGCTCCAGGGTGGAATCACTGAGCCACAGGGTGGAATCACTGAGCCACAGGGTGGAATCCCTGAGCTCCAGGGTGGAATCCCTGAGCTCCAGGGTGCAATCCCTGAGCTCCAGGGTGGAATCCCTGAGCTCCAGGGTGAAATCCCTGAGCTCCAGGGTGGAATCCCTGAGCCACAGGGTGGAATCCCTGAGCTCCAGGGTGGGTTGGGCTGCAAGGGACCTTAAACCTCACCTTGTCCAACCCCATCCATGGGCAGGGACACCTTCCAGGATCCCAGGGTGCTCCAAGCCATGTCCAACCTGGCCTTGAACATTTCCAGGGATGGAACAGCCACAGCTTCTCTGGGAACCTGTGCCAGGGCCTCACCACCCTCTGAGTAAAGGAATTTATTCCTAATATCTAATCTTACCCTGCCCTCTTTCAGCTTGAAGCCATTCCCCCTTGTCCTGTCACTCCATGTCCTTGCCCAAAGTCCCTCTCCAGCTCTCTTGGAGCATTAGCAAGGTCTTTAATTTCTCCACAAACTCTTCTCCAGGCTGAACAACCCCAACTCTCCCAGCCTGTCCTCACAGGAGAGGAGTCTCAGCATCTTTGGTGGCCATGACTGAGACATCTTTGACTATTCCCCAAAAACCTGAGTTGAGCTTTGTTATGCCCTGGGATGGAGGAGGAGCCCCCAAAGCTCCACCACAATGCTCATGGTGCTTCCACATCAAGTGTATTTCTAATCAGCATTTCACTTCAAATATTACCCATTCAACTAATTCTACTAATTCTAGGGAATTACTGAAATAATTGCTATTTTCCAATAGACACAGGACTGCCTCTCGAGACAGAAAAAAAAAATAAGGAAAAAAATTCACTGAAGTACTGTTTAAGGAAAGTCAAAATAAGCTATTTCCATCTCCTCATTTGCAATTAACTTCAGAGCATAACACAGTGGGAGGTGGTTCATGGGAAAAGTACGACTTGGTTGTAATCCTCCCTCCTCCTGAGAGGAGAGAGCAGCAGAGATGGATGCACCCTGCCAGGTCACAGTCACCCCCTGCCCTCTGAGCTGCCTGCCACCAGGGACAGGCAAGGGCAGGAGAGCTGCCAGCCCCACGCTGTGTCCCTGCACTGCTGCCCCAGCAGGGCTGGCACAGTGGCCCCAAGTTTTTTGGTCACCACTGACATCATTGTGGTCCTGCGTGAGATGCTCCATTCCCATCCTCATCTCCATCCCTACCTGCATGCAGATCCCACACCACAGATCCCAGGAGACAAAGCAGAGGGAAAAGAGGGGTGTGAGGCTGATGGCAGCCTGGAAGAGCAAGATTCTTCCTGGGAAAAACAGGAGTCGGTGCTTGATGTGTTGGAGGTGGCAAAGTGAGCACAGAGTGGGGTGGCAGAATGGAGCTACTCTCCTCTCACTGGGCTGCCTGAAGGAAGGGCTGGTTGTTACCATAATCTACCTTTTTTTTTTAATTAAAAAAAAAAAGAAATTAAATCAGGATTTTCTACAGCAATATCCTTCTTTTCTTCCCCACCAGTTGCACTACTGCTGGAAGAAGAGGTGTCCCAGCAGTCATCCTTCCCTGGAGGGCTCTGGGTACTCTTTGTAGAAGGATCCCGACAGGAATTCTGCTCAGTGGGGCACTTTGTCCCCACTCTGCCTTGCCTCAGCCCTGATTCACCTCAAAACTCCTCTCTGCTTAGGGGTGTTTCTGCCACATTCCCAAAAACCCAGGCCAGGCAACGGTTTGGGAAAGATCCCGGTTCCCCTGCATGGTCTGGCAGGGCTGGGAGCTCTTCCCTGCTCTCCATGCAAATGTTCCCAGCAGGAGGAGGAGGCTCAGACCCAGCCATGCCCTGTCTGGGAACCTCCTGCCAGTGTCTGCCCGGGGGCAGAGAATCCAGACTGGAGGAGGTGTCCTTCAGCCTCGTCTGCCTTTTGGCTCGCGGGGTGACTGCAAACCAGCCAGCGAGCACAGTGAGCAGCACAGGGGCTGCTGACAGAGCTGTGCCCCCAATCCCAGCCCTGCTGCAGCCAAGAGCAGAATCCTGCTCCACTGCAGGATCCATCCTCAGACTCCCCCTGCAGTGCCCAGCCACCTTTGCTGGTGAGGAGGGTGCTGTGTCCTCCAGCAAGCCCTTCCCATCCTTTGCCCTGCAACATTAAAAGCACCTCTGACGTGGCGGCCTGCTGATTGTGCATTAAATATTCACCTACATGATACTTCCTTTGAAGAATTCTCCTTTTAACTGTTCTATTTTCATCGCTGTCCTCATCTCTCCGTAACGCTCCATCTTCTGCTTAAGTGTCATCTTCAGATTTTGTTCCCAATTAATATTTCTATGGCAACTGCATTTAATTTTGAAGTGGTAGCACTCACTCTGCATAGGAACCAGAGCCTCCTCC
This sequence comes from Acridotheres tristis, assembly GCA_037013685.1. Classification (NCBI taxonomy): domain Eukaryota; kingdom Metazoa; phylum Chordata; class Aves; order Passeriformes; family Sturnidae; genus Acridotheres; species Acridotheres tristis. The sequence continues at coordinate 12,046,580 of CM072902.1, forward strand.
TCGCCTCACAGCTCTTGGTGTGCCTGTGGTGGACATTTATGCTGTTGGGTTTGTTCCCAAAAGCCATAATTCTCTGGAGCATCTACATCCAGCCTCAGTGCCCCTGCCTTTCCTCTTCATGCCAGTTTGGTCACAACCAGTTGGTTGGTCCAGGCAAAACTGAGCTCAAGTTAATCCATCAGCTTGTGATCCCTTATCACCAAGGGCCTGCATTTGCTACAGCCCAGGGTAAAGCACAGATATTTGGGAACACAGGAACTGCACCCAGGGCAGGACAGGAACACACTGTGAAACAAGAGTGGCTGGGAATGCAGGAGGTGGCAGAAGGGATTGCTGTGTTTGGAAGCCCAGCCTTCACCCCACGACCAGCTCCAGATGGTGACCAGTGCTGGCTGGAGAGTTTTGCCCCAACAGCCTGAGCCGTGAACCAGTGACGGGGTGCAGACACATCCCTGGTTCCTGTGGCCACCAGGCACTCCTCAAAGTGATGGGGAAGGCACCCACTCATGTCCACATGTGGGTTTCCTCCTCATTCAAAGGGTAGAACCAATCCTTAAAGGTGGAAACAATCCTTGAAGGTGACCAGCAGCAGTAGGATGGGGACATCCCCCAGCTCAGTGCCACTGAGTGCACCACAGGACCTGCACTGCTGAGAAAAAAAAAATAATAAAGGGCACAGAGTGGTTAAAATAAACCTGGGTTAAGGCCTGGAATGAGAAGTATTTGTGTGCTGGTTTCCCTGACACGGCTGCCTTTGGTCTGGCTGAAACCTGGCAGGCATCTCTGGAATGACAGAAATGCTGAACGTCCTGTTAGCTGGGTTCTGCACCCTCAGCACAGCTTTGTGCAGAGGAGCCTGGCCCGATGGCCCCGAGGGGCTGGCAGCCTGACAGATGTAAAGCTGGGCTACTGCGTGTACAGCACAGGAGTTTGGGGATTAAGCTGCATAAATCCACCTTCAAAACCATTTTGTTCTGAGCCAACATCCCTGCTGCCACCAATGTCCTCCCGGGCACTGTGAAAGCATCTCCTCCTCATGGATGGTGACAATTTGTGCACAGAGGTTCCTCTGGCACATCATGGCTTGGTTCTCCCTGCTGTGTGTGAATGCTCTTCTCCACTGCAGCCTGGAGCACCTCTGCAGCTGCCCTATCCCTGGCATTGCATATTCCCACACTTCTTTTCTTACCAAAACATCTCAGACACCCCCCGGGGGACATTCTGGGGGTTTGCTCTGATTTTGGCCCGGTGTTTAGAGTTGGCATCCAGCTTTCCAATCCCAAACTCCATTCCCTGCAAAGTGCCCAGCTGAATTCCTGCCTCTACCCAGAGCCTGGTGTGCAGCTGGGATGCCCTCCTGCCTCCTGTGCCCACTTTTTTGTGCCACCAGCAGAACAAGTGCACTCTCCATTGGTTTGGTTTTCCAAGAGCTCCCAGGCAAGCTCTGCTCACAATATCTACATTATTCCTCATTCAAATGAGGGAACCACAGAAAAATGTAATTTTGGAAGCCGAGTAACTTAACTCCCCGCAGCTGTGCCTTGGGCTGGGCTCCAGCTGCCTGGCTGCCCACAGGGCTCCTCCACGCTCACACAGGCACCAGATTCCTCCCCAAAGTCACTTCCCAGGATGGGCAGTTACTGTGAATGAAATGTAGGACTCGGATTTCTTTCCTCGGCCAGCTGGGCCGCCCCGTGGTGGTGGCACGAATGCGTTTTTTCATGGACATCACCACTGGAAGGCAACAGCTCCTGACCATTGCCCTTCCCCAAAGATGCTGTTAGCCAGCTGAGCTGGGGGAGGATCACATTCCCCACTCCGTGCTGCTTAAACCGTGTGGTTTTTCTGCACCACCGGGCAGAGAGACCTCTATCAAAGCCACTGCCAAGATGTTGGCTATGGATCCGACCTCACCTTTCCTCTGAAATAATTCCTACGGTAATGACACGCTGACATCCTACCCCAAACAAACCCCCACGTTCTGTGTGTGCCCTGCAGAGAAGCGGGAGCTACGGTGACACAGCCTGGGGCAAGGTGGCAGGGCAGGGTGTCCCCGTTGTCACGCTGCAGTGACACCGGGAGCGCTGCGGTGCCATCGCCGCTGTCCCTGCGGTGCCATCGCCGCTGTCCCTGCGGTGCCATCGCTGCTGTCCCTGCGGTGCCATCGCCGCTGTCCCTGCGGTGCCATCGCCGCTGTCCCCGCGGTGCCATCGCTGCTGTCCCCGCGGTGCCATCGCCGCTGTCCCTGCGGTGCCATCGCTGCTGTCCCTGCGGTGCCATCGCTGCTGTCCCTGCGGTGCTATCGTCGCTGTCCCCACAACACTGAGCGCCCTTCTCCGGGCATTACTCGGCTCAGCAGTGAAGGGCTCCCGGAGCGATGGGCACAGCCCGGCTCGGGGAAGGTTCTAGATGTCTTTCTGCTGCTGCCAGGCAGGATGGTGGCAGTACATTGTCCCCAGACACGGTGACACTGCGGGGCACGTGTGGCAGGGGATGTGCCAGCAGTGAACTGCAAGAGACTGCTCACACAACGTGGGATGGCCGGGAGAAAAGCGGGTGTCCCTACACCCAGTGTCACCATTCAACATCCAATGACACCCTTCAGCACCCAGTGTCACCCTAAACACCCAGTGTCACCATTTAACATCCAATGACACCCTTCAGCACCCAGTATCACCCTCCAACACCCACTGTCACCTTAAACTCCCAGTGTCACCCTTCGGCACTCAGTGTCACCATTCAACACCCAGTGTCACCCTTCAGCACGCAGTGTCCCGGGACATCTCTCCTTGCGGGAAGCCGGGTGCGGGCAGGGACAGGGCACTGCTGCCCTGAGCTCTTTGTGCCTGGGCTGTTTTCCACCGGGATCCCTCCCTTCCGAGCTTCCCCATGCCCTGACAACTCCTCTCCAGCTCGTGTGTGCATGGCCACAGCATCCCCAGCAGCCTCCCGATGTGCCAGGGCTGGGTTTTCTCCTCCCAGGGCTGGGTTTTCTCCTCCCAGGGCTGCCATGCCCGGCTCTGTGCTGGAGGATGGAGGCTGCGCCGCAGGAAATCACTTAAAAACCAAGGCACCTCCACAAATCAGTCTGACCCTGTGTGTTTGTCTCGCCAGCTGAAGGACTCTGTGCTGTCCTGGTGAGCCTTTACCCGGGGACAGTAAATCACAAACGAGCTCAGAAAATGCAGCTCATGCACCGAAACCTTCCTCCCTGCCTGACCCGGCCATGGAAAATAGCGCCAATAATAACAGGCACCGGCTCTCTCTTTAACCTGAGATCTTTACGAGTGATCAGCAAATTCGAGAGGGCAATTAAGGAAAATCAGCACTTCATTAGCTGCCTGAAATGCTGTCGCCGCTGGAACGAGAGACAGCAGAGCTCAGCACAGTGCGAGCCCTGGGCGGAATGCAGAGGAGAAAAACGCTCCAGACAGTGTGGGATGCAATGATGGAGAGTTCGTGGTGCCACTGGGAGTCCCCGGGCATGGGAATGGGAGGGTCAGCAGCTGGTCAGCATCTCTCCCTCACCAGCGCCCAGGCTGCAGAATAGCTGGGGGAAAATAATTTTTAAAAGCATGGTTTGTCTGATGGTGTGGAATGCTCCCCCAGCACTGGTGCGGGCTGGCTGCTCGCTGTGGGTGAGCTCATTCTCCATCCCACCTCCAAACCACCGTGCTGGTGCTCCAGTCCTGGCAGAGCTGTGATGACAGCAGCACGAGTTAACCCCAGCCCAGCTCCAGGCACTGGGAAGCCCAGCTTCCCTGGCAGATGAAAGGGAAAACCCTGAGGTTTAGACTTGGCAGAGAAGTGAGACACCTCTCCCCTCCCTGCATCCCTCCCTGCCTTATGGAATGCTTTGTTTTTTAAGACAGCCTTACGAAAACGGCATGAAAATTTAATCACCCCGGCACAAAATCCAATAGCTGTTCTTCTCACGCACCTCGCTGCGATTTATTCTCCTGCTAAAGCCTTCACACTCCCTCATCCCCACTTAGGGCAGCTCCTCTGTCCCAGGGAAAAGCAGCACCCCCATCACCCCCATTCCCACAGCCATTCCAGGGATTCCCACAGCCATTCCAGCTGCAGTGCCACACAGGGTGGAGGGGCTTTAGTGCTTTTTACACCTCTGTGGATATTGCTGTGAGCACAGTGGGGGTGTCAGGAGCATCTTCATTGGCCTGGGCTGCCCCAGGGCAGTGATATTTCCCGGGCAGGAATCCCTGCAGGGCCCCAGCCTGCCTTGGGCTCCAAAGAAAGATTTCTCTGTGGAAACTGGACATGAGTGATGAGACACCCACAGTGCTGCAAGCCATGGGCTTTACCCTTCCCTGGACTTGTGCTCAAGGAAAGCCATGACATTTATCAGGAGAATATCCTCCAGTTAAAACCGGAGACCCTGATTCTGTTAACAATTTGGCAATGAATTAATGACATTTTCCAGTGGAAAAGAAATTGCAAAACTCTCCTGGGAGCTTCTGATTTGACCCAAACAATCTGTCAAATCAAGCCGACTGGAGCCTGCCTGCTCAGCAGCTCGTGTGGCTCTGAGCTCATCCCCAGCCCAAGGAGCAATAAAGAAAAAACCAGGAGGATGACAGTGGATACCAGGGATGAGTTGGGGTCTCTGGCTCCATTGATACTCCTCAGCAAGAAGACCTGAGCAGGTGGACATACAGGTTTTTAAGAGTTCAGTGCCTTGGATGATGGGTTTATTTAAAATATCAAGAACATCAGTATTTAAAATATCAACGAACCCCATGGTAAGGGTGGAGGTGCCCCAGAGTCCTTCCAAACCTGGGCTCCATCACCTCCAATTCCAGCCTCACATACCAGATCATTCAGCATGGACATCCCTGGCCACTGTATGTCAAGAAAAAAAAAGATACTTAAAGCAACTAATAGCTGGAGCAAAAGGAGAGATTATCATTATCCAAATTGCCTGCTCCTCAGAGAGAGCTGGGCAGACTTCCAAGGATGCAATGGAACCATTTCCCTGGGCAGCTGAGGGATGCTCTGTGCCCCCTGAGCAGGAGGGCTGTGCTGCAGCATCAAGCTGAAGGGATTTAGGGCTGACACCCCATGGGATCCCCACAAAGCAGGAGACACCCTGGGAAGGCTCAGGATGGGGCTGGGGCTCGTTGCAATTCCTCAGCAGCACCCTGGCTGTGTTAGGATGGAGTCTGAGCTCATGGGTGCTGAGCAGCTGAATGCTCAGTTTATAACCAGGGAGATAAATGCTCATTTCTTGGGAAGATCCTCTGCCCTGTCAGTGCCCACATCCCGAGTCCCCTGATTTACAGTTAGAAAGTTCTCCTTGACTGTGCTCAGAATCATTAAGCTACAAACCATAGACTAATTATGGGGCCCTGGGCAAAAACGTTAATCCAAAGAGCATAAAATTATAATGACTTTCTTGGCATAATTAGCCCAAACAAGATAAACAGTCCAAATAGCAACTGCAGCTTAGGCACATTCCCAGTCCCAGCTCAACCCACTGGGGGTGGGGGGCAGTGGCAGAAGGGATGTCCTGGGGGCAGGGAGGCTGGGGAGCTGTGACCAGCCCCACGACACAGCAGCTGGGATGTTCCCATCTCTCCCAGCAAGCAGAGCTGCCCCATGGCCTGCAATTCCCCCAGCCACTGCGGGGACCAAACTCAATCCACCCGCAGAGATGCAGGAAGGATGCAGCCACTGCCACCACCACTGCATGCCCACGGGGACAGCACACCCCAGCATCACCTGGAACAAAACCCCATCACATCAAGGCAGGCTGGGCTCTCTCGGGTCTGCCAAATCCAGAAGGAGTCACTCACATCCCTGTGCCTCTTATCAGTGCCAAGGGGCCAGTGACTGAGTCCAGGGACCCAGGGAAGTGGCCTCAGGCAGGGTCAGAGGAGCCATTTCCAAAAGCACAGCTTAAGTATAACACTCACTTTATCTGCATCTTTATTTATTTATTGCTGACTGGGAAGTGCGACACAAAAGCTAATTATTTGATAAAAGCTTTGGGCAGGGTATTAACGAGCCAGACTTCTAAGCAGATTTCCAAAGCTCTTTTCCATCTCCGCCTCCAGATCGGAGCTGGCTGTGCCGGGGCGGGTTGGGAAACACAAAACTCCTTTTCACGTGTGGCCGAGGCTCACCCTGCATGGCCTGGGGACAGGCATGCCAAGTAACTCCAAAGGGCTGTTATCCCTCTTTTCTCCCCCCTGGAGGAGCGCTGGCTGTTCCCACTTCCAGAGACAGAAGGAGGAGAGTTGGAAGAGGATGGGCAGCAGTTCAGAAACCGAGCTTCCATCAGCATCTCCTTCCCAGACCCTGTTGGGAGGCTTAAAGCTGTTCCAATCAATGAGCCTTTGGACTCATTATGTCCCTGTTTCCTATTTTATCAAATATTTTACTCCAAAAGCAGAAAGAGCCATCTCAGTGCTGGCAGCTCCTCTGATGTGCCCAAACTGCCACCTTTGGGTAAAACAGAAGGGCCCCTGCAGCTCAGAGCCTGCACTGAGGGCAGGGAACATTTTCCAGTCCAGAAAATCCCAACTGGACACCTGGCAGACTTTCCTGGGTCAGCCTGGCACTCCTCTCCCTGCCCCCAGCACCAGCTGGCTTTGTGGACACCCATTGGAGCCATTCCCCAAAAATCTGCTGTTAAACCCAGCTGTAAATCCCAGCTTCCAGTTAATTTTTGCCATTCCAGGCGACACTCTAGAGATGAAATACTGCTCATATTTCAGCCACACTCAAAAAAAGGTCAGACCAAAAGCATGTGGATGGAAGCTCCATGGAGGGGATCCCACCCCTCCTCCCCAGACTCCCTTTGGGTGCTCCACCAGTGAGCCTCAGGTCTGGCTTTTTATTGGAAAATGAAATAAATCCATCTCTGTTTTCCCTGCAGGTTCATCTCTGTGTGGGGCTGCCCTTGTGGCAAACCCACCTCCCACCCACTCCAGGCAATGAAATCACTCAAACGTTTTAAAAACAGCATGTTAGCTGGAAAATTTTGCAACCACAGGATAATGGAGACTATCTCTGGGCAAGCAAGAGATTAGGAAGATAAATGACATCGATAAAGGACATTTTAGCCCAAAGCAATTTGAAATCAATGCAAATGGGAGAGTTTTTGCAGGCAGTTGTGCAGGTGCTGGGGTTGCCCACAGGGAGGGTTTGGCCATCAGAGCTTCAGGTTCCCTCCTGGCAGCACAACCAGAGAGCCAAAAACGGCTCTGACACTGGAATATTTATTGGCTGAATAATTTTAATTTCCTGTTAATTGGGAAAATGGCGTTGAAATTTAATGTGTCTTGAACCAGAGACTGTTTCAAACAGGGGAGAACAACTGCACCTACAGTGAACCAAGGCTTGTGAGCAAAGTGCATCTTCTAGGTGTGGAAATGCTTATTTGTCCCAGCAGTTAAACCACCACCAACACAAAAATCAGTGTGTGTGCACATGCTGTCCCTCCCATCTGTGCCTGGAAAGTTCCCCACAGGGACACCCACCCAACAGCTTCCACACTCCTGCCACCACTCCTCTTTTTTCAGTCAAACTTCAGGGTTTTTTTAGGACGTGACACATGAAAGAGTAGTGCCAATGAAGGGGGTTAGCAACATGAAAAGCCAATTGCAGATCCTGGGAGCACAATGAATTGCTCTTTAAAAAAAAAAAATCTAATCAAGAACTTTTCCTTTCTTCTCCTTTTTTCAGGTTTTTTTCCACCAAGGATGGTATGTGATGTGTGTAGTCTCAAAAGGAGATTTACTAGAGACTGCTGTGACTAAGGCAAGATGTAATTAGAAGAGGGGAGGAACATTTATCATTTGCCAGAGTGAATTAGGTATTTCGACTTCTCAAAAGAATTGAACACAGAGGGTGAATTTTTTTCCAATTTCTCTCACATCTCCAATATTATTAAGTTCAGCTAGAAAACACTTGAGACAAATTGACTCATCTGAGCCCATCTCTTCATAATTGCTACACATTTTAAATTGGCTTAGTTAAATGAACACTTCGTGTGGTGGTTGACAGGCTCTGTTGTCTGGATGCAATATTAAAAATATCAAAATCAACACCAGAGCTGGAGCAGAGCTTGGGGATATTGCTTTTCTGAGCACTGGATATTGCTTTAGCTGGACTGTAGCAAATACCTACAACTCTCAAGGTGTTTTTAGACATAGATGAAGAGATACTATTCCTTTCCCATTAATAGTGAAGCATTTTTTCCTCTTTTCTTTCTACTTATCTAGAAATTCATAAGCTCATGCTCCAAACTGGGCCACCAGCCATGGGTTGTGTACACAAACCATCCCAATAATGGTTATTCACTTTGCAAGCCTCCACACAGTGCAATGCCCTCACATTTTGTGCATTTCCAGCTGTTTCCATGCTCCCAGCAGTCAGGAACCTCAAGGTGCCTGATCCTTCCCAGTTGTTTATGACTCCAGCCAGTGTTAGGAGCTCTGGGGCAGAGCTGGAGACGCTCAGCATCTCCCCAGATCCCAGCAAATCCTCTCTCCCAGCTCATTTCCTGGGGGTGCTGTGCACGTGAGATGTTCCACGGCTCTCCTCTGAAGGCTGCTGAGAGAGCCAGACACAGGGGAAGAATTTGGGTCTGTGCTCTGCCAACGTGATCTCAGACTGCATTTGTGAGACTCAAGAGCTTTGTGAAAACCCAAAGCCAGGCAAAATAATTGCTGATACAGAAACATTTGAGCAGCTCAGGCACGCATTAGATAAGGGATCTTGTTTCTTCTCCCCCTCCCCTTGGCCTGCGTGCTTCCTTTCCACATTGTTTTATCATGAACAGAAAATAACAGCAGAGACAGAAAGGCAGAGGCTGCCAACAGCGTGATTTATGTTGGCTTTGGAGCTGAAACACTTGCTGAAGCATCCAAAGCCTTGGATGGGTGCACAGGGGCTGCAGCAGAGCTGGGTACCAGCCTGGCCTCTCGCTGCCCCTGGAGCTGGCAGGGGAGGAAGGATTGAGGGCAGGGATGAGCTGAGATCAGAAATGCAGCACTGGTGACACCGGGCTGGGCTTTCCCAACCTCCAGCCCCTTCCTGCACCCACACCCTCCTCTGCTGAGCCCCTGAGGCAGCACAGCTGTCCCTGCCCTCAGCAACCACAGGGGAACTGCCTGCTCCAAAAAAAAAGGAAGAGCAGGTGAAGAGCACCACCCACCCGGGTCATGAGGCTGCAGCCTGATGTTAGGTCATAAATATCACTCAACATCTTGCTGTGAAATGCCCCAAAGATGGAGATGGAGACCACGGAGGGATGTGCCCACAGAGGGATGGAGGCTTTGCAACCCCTCAGCCCAGTTTGCTGCAGAGATACACAAATAACCACCTTAGCAGAATTTTTCACAGGACTGGGATGGAAATAAACGGGTTCCCAGCAGCGTGTGTTTGTTCATTCCTATCCCAGCAGTGAGATTTCTCCCTTATTTAAATAGCATCTCCAAGGGTTTATCCTTACTCATCTAATAAAGCAGCGTGTCAACACCAGTTCTGCATCACAAAATGAAGGGCACTCAGCAATTCCCCCACGGGACAATTCAATAAAGAGAGAAGAAAACAAAGGCTCATCTCTGCCTCCTGAGCAAAGAGCTCTCACTGCACCCAGCACCATGGATGGGGAGAGGGATTCACCCTGGCTGGTGGGGCAGGTGGGAGTGCTGCCCTGCCCAGCTTCCAGGAGAGGAATTAAGGGCTCTAAACCACTGAATCAAAGCTCAGGGATAATCCTCCAGGTGGGATGGACAGAGGGGCTCTGGTAGCAGCACTGGTGCCCTCAAAGGGATGTGAATCAGCAGCAAAAGGCTGAAATGGGAATTTGCTGATTTGGAGCAAAAAGTCAACAGAGCCAAACAAAACATCTCACTTTAGAGCTGGGCTTAGCAAACCCCATCCTCACACAGCCTGCCCACAGCCTGCCCACCCTTCCCCTCCCTTGCCCTTTCCCTCCCCCAGACATCTGCAGACAGCAGCAGTGATGGCATCCCTGGGTTTAAAACCAAACTCCTTTAATTCTGTTTTTTAAATGAAATGACTTGAGGGCATTTTTAGCACATCTCCACTGAGTTGCTTGCCCAAAAAAATAAAGACACTTGGAGAACAGAGCTGTCCTGAAACATCGTAGCTGTCAGGAAATATGGTGCTCTTATCCCCTTTGTAGAAGGGAAGCGGGGAATGTTTCCTTTAAAGTGCCTCAAAATGAATTTAATTTAGAATGGATTTCACATTCGCATTTGATGAATTAAAACCAGTGTGGTTTAACAGCTATGTAATGGGGTATATATATGATCTGTTAAACAGGTGTTTGAGGTTTAGCAATTATCTAATAAGAGACTTATACATATTACAGTAGATAAACTTCAATAAATATGTTCTTAATCAGCCGGAGAGCACTCAACATACAATTACCGTCCCTGCCACATCTTGTTGAAGCGAGCAGCTGATTCAGTGCACGGTGGGATTTTATGTGCTGCTTAAAAAAACCTTCCTTGACTCTGTTTGTGCTGCTGGGGTGGGGTCTCTGTGCTTCCCACCCGGCAGCTGGGGAGGATTCTCTGCAGTGATTTTCCCCCCGTGGAATATTCCCCATGGAATATCCATGGTGGGGTCCTTGTGACAAGCACAAGCTCCTGCCCTGCTCTCCCCACCCTGCTACCCACTGGTGCTCATCCACCAAGGGAAATGGGGACCAAGGGGAATGGAAAGGGATGCAGGATGGAGAGCCCCATCCCCACGGAGGGATTTGTATCAGGAGGTGTCAGAAGTGGAGCAATAGGTTTAATGTGCACCTTGGTGATCCATGCCCTGCTCCTGGGTCACTCCAGGCAAGGATGCAGAACCCCAGTCCCACTATGGGGTTAAAACTCCTATGTTTTGGCTAATTTGCCACGTTCCTAGCTCGGGTGTTAAATCTAATTAGCGCATTAGTGCTGGCTTTCCCAGCTGTAAAACAGCAGGGAAATCCCTACTAACGCCAGAGACAAATGTGAAAGTTGCCTCGGCAGCTTTCCCCCATCGCTGTGCCGGGTTTCACCCCAAACCCCAGCACAGTGACAACGCACCCTGTCCTCCCACTGCCGGGAACACCAACACGGGCTGCTGTGTGCAGCAGGAAAGTACCCAGAAAGTACCACTGGGTTCACAGAGTTTGTTCTGCTTTTATGCACAGACTCCGAGGAGAAGTTGGCAGCGGGTTTGAATCAGCGCTGGGACAGAGCAAAGTTCAACCCACGTCGAAATTCAACCCACAGCAGCACTGAGACAACGCCTGAAATCGCATCCAGAGATCCCTGGAGCTCCACCAGCCCCTGCTCATCCCACGTTAGAACCAGAACATATAAAAACATATAAAAACGTGGAAAAACACATAAAACCATATATAACATATATATATATCACATATATATATATCATATATGTATGTTATATATATTATAGATAATATATATAACATATCTATCACATATATATGTTATGTATATTATATATATCATATATATCACATATATATCATCTGTATCACATATATCTATCATATATATATATCACATATATATGTTATATATACTTTATATATCAGATATATATAACATACCTATCATATATGTTATGTATATATAGGTTATATATATTATATATAACATATATGTAATATATAACATATCTACCACATATGCATGTTATGTATATCTATCACATATATATGATATGTATATTATATATCAGATATATATAATATATCTAACATATCTATCACATATATATGTTATATATATATATTATATGTATAATCCCGTGTGTTGGATTAACTCCATCCCCACCCTGGAGAGGGCTTTGTCTGCAGCCCTTGCTGTTGAAATTGGGAGGTTCAGGACCCCCTGTCCCTCCTCACCTGAGGTGCAGGACACCTGGGACACGATGCTGGCAGCGACAGGCACAGCAAGGCAGGGCAGACAGCGATCCCATTTTCCCAGGGAATTTCACAGCAAGGCAGGGCAGACAGCGATCCCATTTTCCCAGGGAATTTCACAGCAAGGCAGGGCAGACAGCGATCCCATTTTCCCAGGGAATTTCCCTCTCTTTCCCCTCGACTGCGGGATCTGAGCACATTTTTAAACACGGCATCAGCGCTGTGTGACAGCCAGGCTTGCTCGGGCTGGGAAATCTGAGTGGCTCTCATGGATTTCACGGCAGGGCACCCACCAGGCGTGCCCGGGGACGAGCACACCTCGGGCACAGCCTGCTCTGCTTTAATGATTTCTGCCCAAGAGCACAGGCTGTGCACAGCCCAGCACAGCTTTATCTTCTCCTGCTGGTACTTTTTTTTTCCCCCCATCATTACCAGTGCAATTTTATCGATGACTGTATTGCTGGCTATTTAATTATTCCCTTTTAATCCCTCCAAGCAGATGAGACATAAAAGCAAAGGCCATTAGTGACTCTGGAGTGAGTGCTGGGGGCATTATTCTGGCGGGCACAGCCTGGATTGTGCCGCCCACCCACCATCCCTGTGCTGGACAACCATGTGGGAAGAAGCCTGCCGGAGGGAACAGTGCTTTAAATAGATAACAAAGTGGGAAAAACAAGGAGGAAGGTGCCAAGGATGCCCCAGGGCCTGTTTCCACTCTCCCCAGAGCAAGGAGGGGACAAAGGCTGAGCATCCTCTGCGGGATTTTCTGCTCAGCCCAAATTCACAGCACCCCAACCCTGCTGTGGTGAGGCTGTCACCCCCAGCACCCCACAGGGGTGCCTGCCGTGCTCCTGCTAAGCTTCAGCTCACAAGCTCAGGTGGAAGGAAAGCAAAAGACATTTGCTTCTTTTTTTAGAGCTGAACGGAGAAGTTGTACAATTTCAGCGTATAAATAATTGAAGGGCTAATGTGATCTCAAACGGAGCACTTATGAAATGGAAACGTCCCTGTTGACAGATGAATTCCTGTAAATTTTCTTTGGTTGAGCTCAGATGCCCATTTTGTGCTTCGAAGCATATGAGGTCACCCTGGCTGGACAGCACACGCTGTGCCTGGCAGGGACCTGGGCCTTTGGAAAGGAAAAAGGGATAATAACAATCATAGTAATAATAAAGGATTTTAGAGGATGGTGCACACAGCTCAGTGCACACATTTGCTCTCCCTCTTCTTCAAAGACTCAAAGAAGGCTCCCTGGGATGTCCCCAGGCAGCTGGAGATGACCCTGGCCAAGTCCCTGTGCATCACCCCGGGGACCACGGTCCCAGCAGTGTGGGGGGATGGAGGGGAAGGTCAGGACCCTTCCCAGAAGGGCAGCACAGAGCTGCCCCCAGCGTGCCATCACCTCCCCCCACGCTGCCTCTGTGTTTATGTTCTGCCTTCCTTCAATTATAATTAATAGCGGCTCATTATCAGGAGGGGACCGTTTATAAGATTCAATTAGAAGCCATTTATTTTAATGCTTTTGAACACAAAATGAGTTTGATCTCAGGAAACATTTCATTAGCATAATCTTCCCATAACGAGATCATCTCCTGAGCTTGACATATTTACACACTGGTACCAGGGGGAGGGACAGTGGCCACAGCCCCTGGGATACCGGGGATGGTCAGTGGGGCACAGCCAGCACCCTGCAGCACCTCCCATTGTGCAGGGAATGGCATCCTCAGGGAAGGGCTCAGCAGTTCCGTGGGAGTTCAGCTCCCCCCATCACCAGCAGCACACCCGGGGCTCTCGGAGCTGGCTCACCCCGGCAGCCCCGGTGTGGTCACAGGTGCCACAAAGAGCCACCACCCACGCTCTGCCCTTGACCAAACACAGCCCAGGGGCTGATGGCAACGCTCCCACTGACCCCTCCAGCTGGAACCCAGCCTGCTCCAGCTCACAGCTCTCAGCAAAGCTGTGCCATGGCACACAGAGCGAATGAGATCATTTTATTTGACTGTTCAGCTTAGGAAATTTAGTCATGAAGCAGGAATGAAAACTTGTGTCTACTCCAAGTCAAAATGCTCAATACAGCATGGCCATTTTTTTCCCCAGGGATAATCATCTCTGATTTGTTGCCCATATGGAAGATGTATTGGTTTTCCATACACTGGATGAATTATACATTTCATAAGCTAAGCTGCCCATATATTCAAAGTAATATGATATCATTCACTTACACTTAAGCTGCATAGTGCACCACCACGTATTTTGGGTATAAAACTATGCCATGAACATATTTTTAAATGCTTGGTCTTTATCAGACCCTTGTCTGGAGCTATTGCCTTCCAGAGAATGATGCTCAGGGTGTTCTGCCACATCAGCTGCAAAACAGACAGATGAAACACCCCAACCCTGCCTCAAGCAGCTCTGGCAATGTCTGTCTCTGGGAGGAACAGTTTGGTTTCAGGGCACAGGGATGTGAGGCTGCAGAGTGCAGAGAAGCTGTGCCTTGTTTGTTGGATGGAGAAGGAGCCCCCTTAGCCCAGGCTGGGCTCAGACACCCTCTCCCAGCCCTGGTGCTACCTCCCTGTTTAATCCAGGGGCAGGCATGCTGCAAACAGGCAGGAATTGAGGTCCCCAGATCATTGTAAATGGACAAAAGGTGTAAAAAGAATGTAATTACGAATAGAGCATTGGTATTGGAGGGCAGGCACAGGCAGTGCCCACACTGCTGCCCCTCTGGGCCACTGGGCACAAAGCCAAACCCTCCCTGCCCAGGATCATCTTTTAAAGCTGCCTAAAACACGGGGAAATAAATTCTCCTCCAAAGAAATCTCTGGTGTCACAGCTCCAGATTATCTGCTAGTGCAGGAGGCAGTGCTCAAATATTTTAAATGTATGGGCCATACGTTCTGGGAAATATAACATACACAGCGAAAAAAAACATTGCCTCCCATATGGGCTTGGAGAAGCTGAGGATTACAGCCAGATGGCCAGTAACTCAATGCAGCTGAACAGAAATCTCTGGGCCAAATTCATCCCCAGCACAAGAACCCTGAGCCCAAAAGGCTGACGACATCGCTCAGCTCCTCGTGTTTGACTCCTGCAAGGTGGGAGTTATCTGCCTGTGGAAGCCAGGTTGTGACAGAGAGCTGGAATTGGGGATCTGCAGCTGTTCTTCCCGCTCTGGCATGGGTCTGTCCCCCCTCCCAGAGGTGCTGGAGCCCCCCTGGCTCTGTCATTCCCAGCTTGGGGAATTAGACAATAGGTTCAGAAGCGCTTCATGGCACCAAAGCATTTCATACCCCCTCTCTGGGCTCTCCCTTGTTGGGGTGTTGGTGATTTGGGGCTGGCTGTGCCATGTCACCACCTCCCCAGGGCTGTGCCTCCATCCCTGTGCTGCTGGACAACCCCCCTGCACTCTGTCACTTTTCTCTAATGTTTTGGCTAGGATAAACGAACAGAAAAATCTATTTTTGTGCTTAATTTGCTGCAGAGCTCGGGTGGTGAACAATGCCTGAGCAGCCCTTGCAAAACCCACACCAGAGCCACACAGCCCCTGCCTGATGGTGCACAGGGCTGTGGTGGCACCTGGGCAGTTCTGGCATGGCCAGGTCACCAAAATTGCTCCCTGAAAGCTGTGCCCAAACCCTGGAGGAGCAAAGGAGGTGCAGGCACCTCACACTGACAGCACCAGCACTGGAGTTAAGCAGCACGTAGGGATGGAAACCCAAGACCTTTCCCAAAAGGTGATTAAACACTCATTAATAGCGCACTAGGAGCATTTCCAGCTGTTACACTATTGAATAAATGGCTCGGGAAGGAGCAAAGGCTGGAGCTCCCCAGCTCCCTGGGGCTGCCAAGGCTCTGGGACAGGCTGAGCCTCCTCCACCATCACATCACTGGTTTTTCCCCGGGAGGCTGGAGAGCCCAGCGTGTGCATCCTGCCTCGTGGTGTGCCTGACTCAGCCACCAGCCTCCCCCTGGCAGCACCAATCCTGCTCCTCTCCCTCTGCTCCCCCTGTGATCCTGTCCTTATGAATCACTGGTCTGCAACAGGGACACCAGATGCGCTCAGGATGAGTCATTTGAAGGAGGTGAAAGGAAAGCCAGACCTGCCACATATTGAAACTCCCTGTAACAATAAAAGGACTGTGGACATAAATCACGGTTTTCACTACAGTGGTAATGATTGTTAAGAACAGGTTGACTTGACAAAAAAATGTCAGGCCAGAACGCTTCCAGGGATGGAGCAGCCACAGCTTCTGTGGGAAGCCTGTTCCTTCATTAGTGCCTTTGCCTTAATGAAGTTGAATTTAAACACAGTCAGGGATGGAATGGGTCCCCTGATGCAGTGCTGAGGTGCCCAGGTCCCATCCCTGAGGTGCAGAACCAGGTCCCTGGGCTTTGGGACACCCAGCACAACCCAAAGAGAAAGAGCCCATCAGCCCTGGCAGATCCTGGGATTCCCAGGATCTGTGATCACGGGAATAAAGACAGTTTAGTTTGTGACACAGATTAGATTATTACCTGGGTACAGTGTGATTGGAGGGGCTCAGTTTCACCCCAGAGGGGAGGCAGAGAAGGGAAAGGGAGATGCTGCAAGAGATCTCCCACACATTTAATGAAGCACAAGCACAGCTTCCCTCACTAACCCAGTTCCATGACGGGGTTTTATGGGATTTTTTGGAGTCTCACAAAGATCTGCACCCTGGAACACCCCTGTAATCCTGGAGAAGGGGATGAGCCCCTTGGTGCCCCATGCCCTGCACAGAGCCCTGAGCATTCCAGCTGGCAGAGGGAGCCCTGGCAGTGCCAGCCACCACCAGGGTTTAGGTTTTGTCAGCTCATCCTGAATTCTTCCCATTCCTCCCCTAATCTCCAGGCTGCCCAGATGCTCCTCTCAGCATCTCTGAGGAGCTGGGGCTGTTTCTTCCCTGCTCTCAGAGCTGCACAAGGAGGGGAAGCAGGGGATGGGACAGGCATGGATTAGGGGCTCCAAAGTGACACAGACAAAACCATCCTTGCTAAAAAGTGATATCCTTCCTCCAGCTACCAAAACCACGAAAAGGGAGCAATCTGTCTGTCCCAGACCCCACAGCTGAGCAGGCTGTGGGGCTGTTTGCACCCTCAGTAAATAATAACCAAATAATAACCAAAGCACAGCCCTGCAGCTCTTGCCTGACTCCTGCAAGGAAAACTCCAGGAGCAGAGCCATTGCCAGCCAGCAGGATGCCAGGATTTGTGTGTAGCCAGCCTCCTACATGGGTAAGACAGAAAGGAAGAGGATTTTGAGCAGCAGAGAGAGGTACAGAGAGAGCTCTGAAATCCCTCTGGCTTCACTTCACCAAGGTCTATGTTTAACCAAGCCAGCTCCCTTCCCTGCCAAATGCAAACATGATCCTCGGGGGAATAACAGAGCAAAGAATTTGGATGAAGAAGCTTAAAAAAAAAAAAAAAAAAGGAAAGAAAAAGAAAAAGAAAAAGGAAGACATCCAATAAATACTTAAGGGAAAAACTGAAGAAGAGATTTAAAAATTCCAAAGCATAAGGGGTTGCTCTTAGGGGAAAGCCAGTCTGAGCATTTCCAGAGCTGCTGTTCCAGCACTGTGCTGGTGCTCCCTGGGATGTCCCTGCCTGCCCCAGCAGCTTCCCATGCCCAGGAAGTTTGGATTTATTTCTGAGCATCCCCAGAGGTTACCCACCGACAGAAAAGTCAGAAAGCACCTCAGGACATGTGCGGTGGTTAAAAAAAAAAAGACTCAATTCATCTTGAATAAATCTGGAGGTCCTCCACCATGTGGTCCTTCCCTCCAGGCTGAGCAAACCACCAGGAATCTCCTGATGGCACCTGCGGGGCAGCCCAAGGTAAGAGCAAGTCCCTGGGGACAGCAGATAAGCCAGATTTAATCACTTTTCTCCTTTTCTTAATTTTCTCTCCCTCTGCCCTTGTGTTTCTAGACTGCAGGCACTGCTCTCCCCGTGGCAGTGGGATGTGGGGGTCCCCACATGGATGCTGTGTTTGCTGAGCACACCAGGGGCTTTGGAAAAACAACAAGCAAAAAAACCAAAAAAACCAAAACAAACAGAGAGGGTGGGAAAAGGGAGTCTGGCCTCACTTTTATTGCCTGGCAGCAGGGTCACACTGGGGGTTTGGGGCATTAACTCTGCACCAGCCCTGGCTCTGCTGCCCTGGGTCCCCCCTCACCCCAGCATCCTCCTGCACCCACTGAGAAAAGGCTGTGGGACCCGTGCATTAAATAAATGATGGGGTTCCAAGATGGATTTAGCTGCGTGGTGCTCTGAGTGGGACACGAACATGCCATCAGGGCAAGGGGAAAAGCCTCTCCTGGAGGATGGAGCAGCTGGAGGGGCCCTGCAGCTCCGTGCCTGCTCCCTTTGGCAGGGCAGAACTCGGGAGGATGGGAAGGGAAGGGAAGTTTGTTTTCAAGGCAGCTCCCTCCAGGTTCTTGGGTTTTCCAGATGGTTTGGCTGTCTGGGGCTGCCTCTTGATGCCTTTCACAGAGCGGGCCCTCCCTGAAATGTGGGAAATGGGAACTAATGCTCAAGTCAAAAAACAGATTGCAGGAGACTAGGAACACAGATGTGTCACGAAATCCAAGAGTGGCTTTTCCCCTTCGCCACTATGGTTGTGGGACTCCTTTTATAGCCAGAATATTAATGTAAAACAAACCTTTCCCAAAATGCCTGAAGTTAAGAGCCTCTTTCTGCAGCGGAAATTGCTAATTCAGTGCAGGGTAGGCCTATGTCCACAGGAAATGGGAGTCTGGAGGAAAAGCAGGGAATTCCTGGGAAAGGCATCCCTGGATGAGCCAGGACCTCCAAAGGGATGTGCAATAGTGCAGATGGTTGTTGTAGGTCCCTGCCAACTGAGCTGCCTTACCCTGCTTGATCTGTCACCCCTGGAGCCACGAGGGCTCACAGGGATCTTATTTTGCACCCCCAGCCCTTGGAAAAATCTCCATTTCCTCGAGCTGTTTCCAGGGAGACTCTGCCACTCCAGCAGCAGCCCAGCAGGGAGGAGAAGGCATGCTCCCTGCCTGCTTTAAACAAGAAAATCCATACATGGTAGGAAAGTTTGTAAAAGGCAGAATCATTTCGATCTCAGATAGAGTCAGCACGTGATGGAAAGAATTTCCCCATTGGCAGGGCAGGAGAATCAATTTGAGGTGTTTACACAATGCAAAGCTCCCAGTGTATAATTATCATTTTATAGTCAATCAATTGTAATTCTGATCCAGAGCACAGCACAGGAAAATTAGCATTCAGGAGCACCTTTGATAAATTAGTGAGGATTACGGAGTCTGTGTTTGCAGAGATTTTGGTCTGGCACTAAGGGAGGATTTAAAAATGGCAAAGTTTTTGCCTCTGCAGCTGAATACACATGGGACTGAGGAATTTAAAGCTGTTTAGTTCTGGAAGAGAAGTAGGATTAAAGCTATGGAGAGGGCAGGGATCTATTCTGTATTTGATTAGGAGTTTTATGATGCAAAGAAGCTTTAGGGAACGCTTCAACTCTCCATGCACAGGATTATACACATCACTGTATTAATTATTAGTATTAGAATAACACCTAAAAACCCCAGCAGCGTGCAGAGCCCTCCTGTTCCATATATTTTGTGTTTGAGCCAAGCCCAGCTGAAGCAACCCAGGATCTGAGCTGATCCCTGGGGTAAATTACCTTGAATCACCCCAGTGCAGCCACAAATCTTTCCCAAAGGAAGTCTCAGACAGGGGTTGATGAGTGTTTCCAAAAAAAGACCTTCCCTACAGACCTGACATCATCATCATCCTTCACTCAGATTCCTGCAGCAGGTCCTGAGAGGGAATGCAGCATTTCTCTCTGCCCAAAAGAAAAAAGAAAAAAGCCAAAAAGCATCCTCAGCAGAGGGGAAAAGCCAAACCCCCCAAAGGTTTGGTGGGTCTGGAATCGAGTCAGTCCTCGGTGCCAGGGAAGGTGAGACAGGCTCGGTGCAGATGGAGGGAGGCTCCCAGGAGCCCAGCAATCACCAGAGCTCAGGGATGAAATCACTCCCAGAAAACAGCAGGAAATCGATCCAGTGAAGAAGAGAGATGCTTTTCCTGCCAGGGGAATGACTTGCCCAGCTCACAGACTGCACATGGAAAAAGAGATTCCAAAAGCTGCTGCACTGGAAGCTGAGGGTTGGGGTGGCTGCTGGCAGGAGATGCCCAGGAATTGGCAATGCCCCACACACCCACTGCTCATCCACCTGCCCCTCCCGGTCTTTTCTTTGGGAAAAGGAAGAATTTGGAAACCTCTGATCCCAGGCAGCTCCCAGGATTTCCACCCCGACCTGTCCCATCACACATCTCTTCTAAAGTGCCTTTTAGCAGCACAATTAATAGACAAAAATGGATGGGGAAAAAACAAAATAAAACCAAAAAAACCTCCAAAACAGCAGCAAAAGGGGCCCAAGCAGCAGCTGGGTGCAGGGACTGTGTGACCACCAGCTCCATCCTTGGGGAAGCCACCGGGCTCGGGATGCAGGGCAGGGAACTGCTCTGCATGCACGACCCAGCCTCCATCTGCTTTATCATGGTAATACCGGGAGCCCAGTCTGGTGGCAATAATCTCCTCATTCTCTGCCATTTCCTCACGGGGGTAAAGATCATGGAGCATTAACACAACGGATGTGCACTTTGAACCAGAAGCTGTTCCCTGGGCTATAAATCAGTGCCTGCCACTGCAGCACAATGGCCCTGAAATTAATTACCCTGTCCATGTGCCAAAGGGAAAGAGCCCCGTGCTGCTGCACCGGCAGGAACACAGCCTGGGGACAGCCCTGGGGACAGCCCTGGGGACAGCCCTGGGGACAGCCCTGGCGTGGCTGGAGCCACATTTTTGGCTGCACATCTCCCTTGGAACCTCTCCAGCCATCTAATGTACCTGCCCTGCTCCCTCCTCATCCCCATGATGCTGCTGGAGCTTCAGGAGAGCAATAAAAACACCAGATTGGGCCATGGAGCCCAGCCATTCATCCTGGGGTAAATCCCCATGGTTTTTGTCCCTGTGCTGGTCCAGTCAGCTCTCCCAGACAATTCTGCTTTGCACAGGTTTGAGGATGCAGTGTACAGGTCAGATTTACAGGGAGTTCAGACACAAAGAACAAGCTGAGAGCCAGAGAGGGCAGGGGAGGAATGTGTTCTTTTTATTAAAACCTACGAAACAACACATTTCTAGCATTTCTCAGATTAAAGAGCCATCCACTCTTTTTACACCTTTCCCATTGTTTCTCGGAGGCAGAGAGAATGGGAACAGGGAAAACACACCAGAGATGTGAGATCTGGGTGATCTCTGGGCGTCTCTGAGTTCCCAATAACAGCTGGACATTGCTGCCTCAATTTTCCCCTCCACAATCACCAGAAATCTCCCACCACCATGGGATGCACCCCCACAAATGCACATTTTTCCCTCTGCCCCTTCTGGCTGAAGACACCCCTCCAATGACACACAGACCCCCTGACCAGCAGAATTACCAAATCCCAAGCCCAGGAGCCCAAGGTGCTGCAGGGGATGTGCCAGCAGTGCCAGGTGGGAGTGGTGCCCAGCAGGAATTTGGCTGTGTGGAGCAGGGTTACCCTTGGGATTCTGTCCCTCCACACCTCCTGCTGTCCTACGAGGTGCTATTTATGAGAAACACAAACCTGCTTTCCCTTCCCCACAGCCAAGAAGGTCACATCAAGCGAGTGGTGAAGATTTCCAGCTCGAACAGACTGTTCGGGGGTTGTTTGCTGTAAATTCTCTGGTTGGTTTGTTGGGGGTTTTTTTTTTTTGGTTTTTGGTTTTTTTTTTACATTTTAAGAACTGGCACAGCAGAGCCCGTACACAAGACCTTGTCTCACATGAGACACAAGAAAGAAAAATGCAGTTGGTGCCCAGTCCATTCAGAGCTTTTCCTGCCTGGCTTGCAGATCCTTTGACCCACTGCAAGCTCTGACCTCAGCTGTTCCCATGTCACCGTCAGTGCCAGGGCTGGCAGTGCCACCCATCCATCTGCAGCTCCCAGCAGGGTGGCTGCTCCTCTGAGACAGCACCACGAGCAGGAGCCAAGAGCATCCCTGCTTTTGGGAGCCAGAACTGCAAAATTTATGTGAAAACGAGACCTAAAAACATTGGTGCTAATGGCAGGGAGAGGTTGTACAGCACAAATAAAAACACAATCCAAGTGATGCAGAGTGAAATGGCAGCATCCATCAGCTCTGAGATGTTTGCTTGCAAAGCAGAGGCTCTGGCTGTTGGCTTCACCACCATTACAAAAGGGAAAAGGGGAATTACAGCACTTTTTCAGCCTGGCTTCCTTCCTGCCTCTGCAACCCATCCCTGTCTGTGCTAAAAGGTGTAAAGGGACAAAGAGAGATGAACCGACCAACCAAAACCCAGGCCACAAGAAAGCAAGTCCATTTATTGAAGAGATATTTACATTTTAGGAAAGAAAAAGCAGTTTTTAGTTGCTGCTCCTCTCTCCATCTCCACTGACAGATAATAAATAATATTCTGCATCCCTTTGCACCTGGATGAAACCTTGTTAAGCAATGCCTCTTGGGAACCACCAATAATAAAAAAAAAAAGGTTTCCTTAGAAAGTTAGGATAGGAAAGATGGAAAAGCCTGAGAATTCACCACAGCACAACCTGCCAGGACATGCCAGCACCAGCTCCTCCATCAAAATACATTTCCAGGACCATTCCCTCAGAACAAAAACCAACTCTCTCCCTGTCATTTGCTATCACAGCATTAATTATTTCCATTCTGACACTCCATAAGTGGGACAGAACCCAGAGCATTTTGGACTCTTGCTGGAGAATCTCTAATAGCTGTTTATAGCCGGTGTGGCAGAGTGAAAATAAAACCCCTGCGCTCAGCAAGGCGAGGAACAGCTCGCCTCTACATTGCCATTTTTAGCTCCCTGAAGGTACACGAGCACTCAGGCAGAGCCTGGGGAAGAGCCCATTTCTCACCCGTGGAGTGACTGATCTTGGTGGAAGGGACAAAGACAAAGCCCTGCCTGTGGCTGTTAGCAGAGCATCTTCACCAAAAAAAAAAATAAAGATCTTTGGTTTAAACTAAACCCTCTTTTCTTTTTACTCCTGGTCACACATCCTTTGAGCTGATGTGAACACTTTATGAATCACTTTTTTTATTATTTTTACTCTGAGGATAAATTAGACCCAAAAAGGAAAAATCCTTGCTCACCACTGAGTTGGTCTTGATGATCCCTACAGGTCCCTTCCCTATAATTCTAGAGGAGTTCTTGCTGCTGGAGGTATTTTGGGGGTCCAGAGGAGCTGTTGCTTCCCAGAGCCCTGTGTCCCTCCCAGGTGGCACATCCAGGCTGTGCTGTCCCTGCAGACACCCTGCTCTGCACCTCGGAGCAGCTCCCAGACAAGCAGAGCAGGGAAAGCACATTTTTAATTAAGTGATTTTGGCTGAAGTTTTTATAACCGAAAGGCCCCAGAACAAGAACAAAAGCTTCCTTTCAGGCAAAATAAATGTTTGATGAGGTATTTAATCAAAAGCAGCACAACTTTGAGGGAAGGGGGAAGGAATTTGTGCCAAGAGGGTGTATTGCTGCATTTTGGAGGACAGGACATCCCCCTGCTCAGGACACTCAGGATCATCAGGACAAAATCCCCTGATTGTCCTGCAACCCCCACCCCACCCTTCTGGCTTAACAAGGGACAAATAATCAAAACCTGGGCTCTCCTCAGACACCCACAGGAGACCCAGAGCTGGTCCCAGGGAGTTCCCCACTCTGCAGAGCCCCTCACCTTCCCAAACCACCCATGCCCCTCCCAAATTCCCTCTCAGCAGGTGAAAGCAGGGAGCTGGCTGTGCTCAGAGGGGCCTCACACTTCTTCATCCACTGGCCACGATGCTCTGAGCCCCTCATCCTCCTCAGCCAGTGACTCATGCAAGCATCACCTCTCATCCTGCCCTCCCCAAAACCCTGTATCAAAAACCTGCCTTGAATATATATATATATATATATTACAATTTCTTTTCTTCTAATAATAAAACATTTAGTTCTAGGTCACTAAGCAGAGGAGATGGAAGATGAGAGGGAGAGCTGCTCTGATCTCTTTTGCAGCTTTTTATAGAGGAATGTTCTGCTTAACTGCCTTGCTGAAAAAAAAAAAAAAAAATCCCTGCCCGCAGTATAAATGGGAACTGGCCCTCAGCCAAGGCTGCCCAGCTCCAACCTGCTGCTGTGATCAGCTCTGGGGCTCACTGCTAGCCAAAGGTAAGCAGTAATTTACAGGACTGGTGTAAAAAGCTCATTTTTCCCTGGCTGGAAGAGCTGAGCCAGCCCCAGAAACATCCATGAGGGGCAGAGCCTGAGTGAGGGGATGGGGAGGGGGGCACAGGGCGTCACCTGCACCAGAATCCTCCAAAAGCACCACAGAGACACAAAAACCAGCCCAGCCCTTCTCCATCCCCCTGGATCCATCCCAGAACCCAGCACAGCTTCCCAGTGCCACAACACCTCCCTTCTCACACGAGTTATTGAGACTGGAAACATGAAGATTGGAGAAGACCTCAACATCATCGAGTCCATCACTAAACCAGAACCCTGAGCACACACCTG
Source organism: Acridotheres tristis (assembly GCA_037013685.1). NCBI lineage: Eukaryota > Metazoa > Chordata > Aves > Passeriformes > Sturnidae > Acridotheres > Acridotheres tristis. The sequence goes on from CM072902.1 coordinate 12,071,119, forward strand.
TGTGGTTTTTGAGCACTTCCACCTTGCTTTGCTCCAAGTCTCAGTGCTATTTTGGGAACAACTCTCGAGAAATAAAGAGAAAAGGAGTACAAAGGCAGTGCTGGTGTTTGGCTGGATTAAACAGAATATGAATTTAAACTACTGGAAGTTCATCCACTCCTACAGCACTATGCTATAAAGCTTTACACACATCGATTTCGGGGGGAAAAAAAGCAGTTTGCTTATTTTTTATTCAGCACTATGAACCAATAAGAGAGCAAAACCCCAGTCATTACTGAAAAGCCAGCACTCACGTAAGCCTTACAGAAAATGTCTGTCTCCTGGCTTGATAGCCATAACAAAAATGATTAATAATCTGCTGCAGACACTTATAATTGCCATAGCTTCCTCTTGTGAATTTAAATAGCTTTCTTGAATTACTGCCTTTGACATAATCAATAAAGCTGAGTTATTGCTTTATCAGCCAGGTCTCTGTGGCAGGGGAGAAACAGAAACCTGGGGGGACAAAAATCCCTCCAAAAATTCAAAGCCAGGGGGTTTATCCCCAGCAGGGCTGGGCCACTGTGGGCTCCTGAGCCCTTCCAGGCTTATTTATATCCCTTTAAACAGCCCTGACAGCGAGCTCGACACAGAATGGGAACCCATCACAGCCCAGCAGCAAATATTTAATGACTACTTGTAAACCCAACAACATGTTTAACTTTTCCCATTCCCTGTAAAAGGGCTCTTATTTAGCCTAAGAGGACTCTGAAGTTAAATACAGGGTCTTATGACATGCCAGGGTGTCAGGGGGACACGGGGAGAGTTTCCAGGCCAGGATTTCCATCCTCTGGATGCAGAATAAAGTGTGAGTTTGTCCCAGGGTAACCCCCAGCAGCAGCACAGGGACGTGGCTTTTCCCTGCTCCCCAAATTAAATTTTTCACCACAGCCAGCAGTTAAGGACAAATATTGTGTTTTCAAGTTTCAGATAAAACTCATAAATTTATAGATTTTTTTTTTCTCTCCTATCTTCTGAAGAAAATAATGAGAATGTTTCTTTCTAACAGGCAGAAAAAAAAAACCAAGAACTCTTTTTGAGCTCTCAGGAAACTGCGCTGATTTGGCAAAACCTTGTTTTAATCCAATA